>CM054059.1:152191287-152791287 GCA_028641055.1 Alopecurus myosuroides
ATGGCAAGGCACCTGAGCAAAAAGAAAGGCATATAGCTTGGCCGAGGTATAAAGTGAGTTCTTCCATGGATAGATGTGCTGATCCATAGTCTCTTCATCCAATACATCCTCATGAAGAAGGTATGAAGCCAGTTGGAGTTCCTCGAAGGCCTCAACATAAAGAGGTAGATTGAAATAATCTGATGATGGTGCAATATTAATCATATCAGCGACGGTGACATCCTCATTGATGGCAAATGAATATAGATGAGGTAATTGATCCATAATCAAATCATGTCCACACCACCTATCCTTCCAAAATAAGGTATCTCGTCCATTCCCAATGGAAACTGTTGTAATTCCGTGGTAGAGATCAAGGAGCTTACAAATGTCTCGCCACCAAAATGAGCTAGACCCTGACTAAATGTGCATCGGACCAGAGGCATGGTTAGCTTTGATAAGCTTAATCCATGGCGTGTCGTCCTGTTGGAAAAATTTGTGAATATGCTTAATCAATAGCGCCTTGTTTTGCAGTTCCATATTAATAACTCTAAGACCCCCATGTTTCTTGGGGCGACATACTATAGTCCATGCAGCCAGGGAGTGAGGACAACCAATAGAACCATCTTTAGCCCATAAGCAATATCGTCGCGCTCGATCAATGGTTTTATTTAATGCCTTAGGTAGTTTAAGAGAGCTCATGTAATGAGAGGGAAGTGATGAGAGAACCGATTGAACCAGAGTCAGGCGACCACCATAATCAAGGAAGCGTGCACAAGAATTAAGACGCCGTTCCACCAGATCAGCGAGTGGTGAAAGATCCCGAACAGTTGGTATGGTCGTGCCAAGTGGGAGACCCAAATATGGAAAAGGTAAACTTCTAGGTGCACAACCAAAATGCGCCGCCAGACTGATTAATTGCGACTGAGAGATGTTAATGGGCATCATGTTGGATTTGGAGTAATTAATTCGGAGACCAGTGGCTGTAGAAAAAATAGCGAGGATACATTTGAGAGATGCCAATTGGCGAGGACAAGCTTGGGCCACAAGTAACGTATCATCCGCGTATAGGACTATCGGAAAATCAGTGCCAAGGATAGCTGAAGGAGCAGTGATGTCCCCAATTTTCATTGATCTATTAACCATGGCCTGAAGTAAATCGGCACCATCAACAAGTAAAATCGGAGAGAGGGGGTCCCCATGACGAACACCACGCTTGCATGCAAATTTTCTCCCGGGAACACCATTTAAGAGAATAGAGGAGGTACCGGTAGAAAATATTGATTTGATCCAACCAATCCAACGGTCATCAAAACACTGGATACGTAGGATTTTTTAGAATAGCCTCATGCTCTATAAGATTGAAAGCTTTCGTGAAATCGAGCTTGATGATAACTGCACCCTCACCCGTCTGCTTGACTTGATGGATATATTCATATGCCCATGAAATACAATCCTAAATAGTGCGAGATTTTAAAAATCCATACCGATCACCGTTGCAACCGATTAGCAAGGATCTTGGTTAATAGTTTGAAGCTAGAGTTGAGCAACGATATTGGTCAATAATCATTAGGGCCTTCCGGAGAGCGAGACTTGGGAATTAGTGTAATGAAAGCATCATTAATACTTTGGAGATTAACCGTACCATGCCAAAACTCATCACATAGGCGATAAAAATCCCATTTAATAATAGGCCAGCAAACCTTGATGAATAATCCATTAAATGCATCGGGCCTAGGGGATTTGTTTGTGGGAAGATCACGGACTATGTCATCAATTTCATGATGAGTAAAAGGAACTGTGAGAGATTCTAGTCCAACAATTGGCTGCAAGAAGTCCCCAAGGCCGATCTCATGATCAATGGGATTGGAGGTGCCCAATCGATCCTTGTAAACCTGCCTAAGAAGGCCAGCCTTTCCTGGTGATCAGAAGCAATGGATCCATCGTCATGAAGAAGGGTAGCAATAGCATTTCGACGATATCTAACCATGGACATTGCATGAAAAAAGGAGGTGTTCTCACTGCCAAGCTTGGCCCATCTCGCCGTGCACCGTTTCTTCCAATAAGTCCTCTAAAAACCAAGTAATCGAGAGAGGTGAGTTTCGACGATATCACGAAAATTCCACTCGGTAATATGTAACACCCTCAATTCCTCAATCTCATCAAGCTATAGAATAACTTGATTGCAGTTGGTAACCAAATTATTGATGACTCAAATGCTAGAGCTCCAATTTTTTAGTCCTTTACGAAGGAGTTTGAATTTAGCAGATAAACAACATGCACTATCACCAGGACAATGAATGTTCCAGATGTTACTGACCACATCAAAAAACTCGGCATGGATATCCAATGATTTTCAAAACAAAAGATCTGTGCTTTCGGTAAGTGAGTACCAATAGAGACAACACATGGCACATGATTTGATGTAGGTCTCGCAAGAGGGTGAACCATAGTGTTAGGGCATTAAAGAGTCCAACCAGATGATGTAAAAAAACAATCAAGCTGGGCCAATAAAGGATCGGCTTGCATATTGCTCCACGTGTATGCTCGACCCTTAATAGGGAGCTCTATTAAGCCAAGATAGCTAATGATTTCATTAAATGTCTCAGTATCAGTGACGTTGGCACCTGGTTTACTATAGCTATCCCCAAATTGATAGAAATTAAAGTCTCCGACAATAAGCCATAAATCATTGATGTCAAAATCGAGACTAAAGAGCCAAGCAATGAAATTCTGTCGGTCAAGCCCGATGCATGGACCATAAACATTTACCAGAGTGAATTTATCCATCGTGGCATTAGATGTGAACTCCATAAGAATACCAAATTTTCTTGTTGAATTATACGGCCCGTGAACAGGTTAGAGGTCCATGCCACAAGCAGCCCACCAGAGGCCCCTTCAGAAGGGGCGTATTCAAAATTATTGAAGCGTTTAGGAACAAAGTTTCTCAAAAAACGAAGATCAAGCTCACTCTTCTTGGTTTCTTGGAAACAAATGATAGAAGCAAGGCTTTCCTCAATCTTACTATAAATGAGAGGCCATTTTTTAGTGTTATTGATTCCTCCCAGGTTCCAACAGATTGCTCTCCAAATTTCAACTAAATTTTCCATCGGAATAAAAAACAAGGAACAAATTGTATGATAAAGGGTTCATAAACCCAGACCATGGGATAAAGGTTCCTTAGTGGCAGAATAAAGTGACATGATCCATGACAAATAAACCGAACGACTGACATAAACAGATGGGGAGGTCCCAGATACTGAAAGTGGACATAGTCTAAACTGAACTTAACACAAAATGACATACCACACGACAGACACTGAATTGACATGGCTACTGCTTTGGCTTTGGTTTATGCAGGAGATATTACGAGAGCATATCCAATGGGATGCCACATGTATCCACACTAATGGCTTGCATCTCTTGGATCTACATCACGCCCGGTGTGGCTGCTTTGGGGACAGAAGAGGCACGACGTCGTGGCTGGCGATCTGATAAACAAATATGCATAAAACCACCGTTAGTGAGCCTAGGTGAACGACGAACATGAGTAACAACTGTAAGTGAGTCATGAATACGATCACGCGGGCGAGAACGATAATGGGGACAAACCAAAGAGTTGGTCATTGTAGGAGAGGATGCATCAATCCTAGGCACTGCATCCTGTGAGCCCAACAGAACAGGTGCAAGAAGATCCTAAGCAGACTGACAGAAGAAGGAGCTAAACTCACGTGCATCCAACACCAGAGAGCTGAATGTTAACTGACTGAGGGGCCACTGAGAATGCATCACGTGTCCAATAAACCAGTCCCATAACAGAGCAAACACATGCGCAATCACCTGGGAAAAATCCATTTGTGGGCCATTGTCATCCAGAATAGCACGAGTATACACCTGATGCATCATCCAACCAATAAAGGAAAAGAAGCATGGAAATTTAGGAAGAGAAAGGTTCACGTTAGCACCACCTGCCCGTACAAACATCAAAGTGGAATTGGCTCCCCCAGTGAGCAAATCAGTAGCAGCAGCCTCAATATCTGCAATGTGGTCATTCCAAGCCGCAATGCCATCGTCAGAAATGTTGTTAGGATCCTCCACCCCATCCATCATGGATGGGCCATCATAACCAAAAGACTGACGCATGTTAATACCCCTATAAACAGGAGGAATTTCAGGCCAAGGGCGGCAGCCATTGACATGGGCCTGCTGAGACTCAAAGCCCCCCATCTGGCATCTGCTTGTTGTTGATTAAATTCCTGAAGATTGAGCTGGTATTCTTGCATAACAGTGAGGTAAGGCGGCTCATAAGGATGGGGTGATGCATTCATAGGTGGTGCAGGATCTTCAGTGCTGATTAGTCCAATGCGAGTGTGTATGCCATTCAAGATATAAACTGGAACAGACCATGAAATCCCATGTCCCGGCATAGTGGAAAAACGTGTGACAACCAAACCGCGAGGAACAAAACGTGTCTCCTTGATCAAGCCACGCAAAAGAACTCTACACCTACTATCTTCAGGCCTATGCCACAGCAGTAATTTGCCAAACAGAGAAATTGCCTTGTTTATATAGTGCTTAGTGAGATAATCCGAGGGAAAAGCAAGAAAAAGGATCCAAGCCTCATACTCAAAAACAGGGAGACGCATGTTGATCCCCTCATCGTGATGAACAAAAGAGTAAGTGGATTCCTCATCTAATGCATGTGGGCTTTCTCTAACATATAAATCCCTCAGTTCTGGAGAAGCAAAAGATACCCTTCCCACCCCGAGAGCAGAAATCTCAGCATCTGTAATGGTAATATGACCATGATCAGTATTAACAAGATCCACAATAGTATCAAGAACATACAGGCGCTCATTATCTGGGATGGGGGGTTTACCGTGACGATGGCGTCTTCCTCTTGAGAGAGCAGTGGATCTCCCACCACCAGAATGTTGCGCTGGATCCTCTCATCTGGACCTTGATCTACCCCAGCGTGGGCGGAGATGAAGGGGAATAGACGAACGGAGAAGTTCTCCATGGGTGGAGGCTCCGAGGCAAGTGCAGGAGATCTCGGGGGGGCTACCCCCGAGTAGGGGTAAGGCAGGTGGTAAAATGAAGATTAGGGTGCTATTTACCGAGTAGGCGGCTACCCGGGTACCCTCTACCCGGTAGTTTCCATTCGGTCATAAGTATTGAAGGCCAAAAGAAGATAAGGAGAAAGATTATAATTGTCCGGGTAGCGGTCAGGTGGTCCGAGTAGATGGGCTGCAATCCTACTCGGGCAAGAAGTCAATGGAGCCGTTCTGACAAGATCACGGAGATCCCGCAGCCGTACAGGCGTGCGGTTCAACTTACGGAGCACATGATTATCCGCGCAACGGCTTGGCTACAGTGAGGTAGGCGCCTGTCATGTCCTGTCACTGACAGAGGGGAAAGGACATGTCGAGGGGCCTACTCTGTGTGACTGACAGGGTGGACAAGTTGTCGTGGGATAATCACGGCAGACGTTACCAGGGGTAACTTATCTTGGGGTAAATCGACTCTGGTGTTTGGGAGAGGGTTTTGCTCAGGGGAAATCATGTTGATGAAACGATCTGGTAGCCTGCAATCAAGTCTCCGAATCTCCGATCTAGATCTTATTATCTCAACTCTGATGTTACAAGGGATACTCGAATAGCTAACAAAACTCGTGTCCCTAGTCTAACCCTAGGAGCCAGCTTATATAATATCCGGACCCCTGGCTTCCTGTCCAAGGCAGACTCGGAGTCCTACCCGGGCACTGCTTACAAACCCTAAGCTTCCTTATTGAAACCCACAATCCGGGTTGCGAGGCCCACACTCTTGGGCCTTCTAGAAACTCTTTTTCCTTAAATCGGGTCTTGCGCAGCTCCCTTTGGGCCGAGTTACTCCTTGGCGTTAGCCTACCGGGTTATCATCCCTCCATCAGTAGTCCCCAGAATAGCTTGGGCTTCACGAGATCCTCCTTGAAGCGCATGCTATTCCCTGCAAAAATAACAAACATACAAATTCATAAAAGGCCGGGTTAGGTTGCTTTGATAACAACTAGGCCTAACTCCACTGGTGGTCCATATAACAACCCAGCTTCCTCCGAATCCATCTTCATTTTCCCGGGTCAACACTCCGAGGAAAACACAGAAGACCCGGCTCATTTCATTCGCTAATTACTCCGGATTTCACGGAAACGATTCACTTCGATCTTTTCCGGATATCACGCCCACGCATTTAACCACTTATCCCAAAAAATCCGGACGGTTATCCCTCCCCGAAATTTCGGGCTCCCGCTCACTTAACCTAGGTTTCCCCACCCGCACCTATAAATAGGTGCCCTAGGGGATAACCTAGATCCACACTTCATTTCTTAATCCCCTCGTCTCCTTCACCTCCGAGCTTCACCAGCGCTCCCTTGCACGAGCTTGACGCCGCGCCGCCACGGAGCCCGCGGAGGAGCAGCCGGAAGCGAGCCGCCGCCGCCTGCGCTCCGCTTCCGCCCGCGCCGCGCCGCCGTCATCCACCGCCACCGCGCCGTCGAGCTGCGCACCGGAGGACCCAGAAGGTCACCGCAACTGTGCCATCTGTCGCCGCCGCGCTCTCCTCCAAGCTCCGCCGGTAAGTTCCCTTCCGCCATGGATTCCACCTTCAATCTCGCCGGAATTAGTTTAGACCTAGATCCGCTTCATAGATGGGTTTCTTGTTCCGCGACGATTGGATAGCCCATTTTTAGTTCCTTCTCAAGCAATGCGTAAACTAGGCCAATAACATATCTCATTCACTTGCGGTTACCAATTTTTCCGTAAATTTCTAAGCTTAGATCCAATCTGCCAAGTTTCTCTGGAATTGCTCTTTTATACCCGGATAATCCATAATTTCCGGGTCTTCTAGTTACTCTTTGGTTAACCGGGCGAACAATCATTTTCCGGGTCTTAATCACTTATACTCTGCACCTTTTATCTTGCAGTTTGTAGACTACACAAATGGCACCCAAGAATAAGGGAAAACAGCCGGCGAAAGCAAGGCCGACTCAGTCCATATCTGCCAACTGGGCAAGGTCCACCGTGACCCTGGCTAAGCTAGATGAGCTCGCTGAGTCGGGCGTCCTCCCTTCCCAGGAGGAGATTCACTGGCGAGTCCCGGGTGATGAGACCCGGCCCACTCCCGGCTCTAATGAGGTAATTTGCTTTGTTGAGCACGTGATCCGGGGATTTCGTCCCCCGGGTCACTCCTTTTTCCGCGAACTTCTTAGCCACTATGGCCTCCGAGTCTTTGACATAGGACCCAATTCTATGTTAAACATTACTCACTTTATTGTTCTCTGCGAGTCATATCTTTGCGTCCCCCCAAACCTTGCTTTCTCCTTGAATTGTTCCAATGCAAACCGTGCCGCGAAAGCGGTGACGGGGCCCTCCTGGCTTGCGGCGGAGTGTCGATCAAGAGGCGAAAAAATTCGCCGATGCCGACTCTGAGCCTCAACTCCCATGTTAAACATTGGCAGAAATCCTTTTTTTGTATTGCCGGGACAGCTCCCCACCCGGCGAAAAGAGATTGCCGGGTTTCTCGGAGGGCCTCCTCGATCTCTCCGATACTTTCAATGCCTTTGCCTTTGAGTCGGATAGAGAGTCCATCCAGCCCCTCTTAGCCAAACTTGTTGTCCTATCTGCCCAAGGTCTCCTTGGGCTTAATTTAGTTAAAACTTGGGTGAACTTCCGGATCCAGCCCAATTCCATCCGGCCTAAGCTGATGTCCGAGTATTCCGGACACGTCACGGATTCGCTCCGATACTCTTTGAGGAACTATCCGGCTGCTGATACAAATAAGATTATCAAAAGTTTCTTGACTGAGAAAGCGGAAGTGATCCGGAACATAGCCGGTTTGGAGCCATACACCCGAGACCACCCAGCTCCTGCGGTAAGATCCGTCCTTTACTCTTCTGTTCTTGTGCTTTTACTTGATGCAATCACTAACCTTTTCTACCGCACCTTTATTTCAGGCAGGTAGCGCCTTTTGGAACATCGAGACTCCCCCTACCTCCGAAAACCCGGAAGAGGAAGAAGAACCGGCTGAGTCGGAAGAAGGTACCATCCGGGTTTCACCCATTTTACTTTCTGTTAACTTGTTTTCCCACACTTTTTTCTTTTTCCGACTGTGTACTATGCTTCTCAGGAATGGAGGATAGGGAGGACAACGAAGACAAGGAAGACCCGGAGGAGACCGAGAGTGACGAAAGCGAGGCAGACCCGGAACCTGTGGTTGGAGCCAAGAGGAAACCCCGAGGGGTCGTGTTCAAGGTTCCATACTCCTCCATGTCCTCCAAACCATATTCATTTGCTAACATGCGCGAGCTTAATCAACAATTGTCCAACTCACCATTGAAGGAGCCCCCTACGGTCAAGCGCAGGGTAACCCGGAACTCCCCGGGTGAGGATCCCCTCAACCCGGGTATCCCTACGTCCCCAGTTCGCCGCATCGGTACTTCCCAATCTCATCCTTCCAATTCACCTCGAAGACATCCTTCTCCCAATCATCCATTAGCCGGACAATTCTGAGTCTCACTTTCTCAATCTTTATCAGCCTCATCCAGATCTTCCAACGAGCTTCCAGCGGACTTCGTGGTGAATACTGGGTAAGTTGTATTTCTTGCTATCCAATATACTAGCACTTTCGATAACCTTCACTTATTACTACTGACCATTTCTTTTACTTTCCTTAGTGTCCAGGTTACAGTCAGTGACCCGGACAACATGGATGTGGATAACCGGGAAACTGAGGATCCGGTTGACAACGTGAACGCCGCGACTGGCGGCGCTGAAGAAGAAGAAGAAGAAGACCAAGGAAGAGACCCACTGACAGACCCGGCCAGGCAGGATGCCGAGTCTCCCATTCCATCAGATGGACCCGGGGATGACGACGTCGAGGTTGTGGGCGCGAGGATGGGTGATCCCAATCCTGACACCCAGGCAACCCGGGTATCGCCCCCGAGGCAGGAAAAGACTCCACCTCCCAGTAACCCGGCCGCCGGCTCTTCCGGTAAAAAGCCTGATGATATGAGCTTCGCCGAGATGCTTGACGCTCTGCATACCCTGAGAGCTGATGAAGAAGGCATTCTAGAAGCCTTGATCGCCAAGCACGAGGTAAATTCAACTAGTACTGCCCATATATTTGTCTAGTCCCCAAGTTCCGAGTGAACTTATGCATAATTTACTTGGAACTTTCATAGCATATCCGACTGATATTCCTTTTTTGTCCGACTAACACTTCCTTATGTTTCCACACAGGCATACGTAACCCACTCTGAGGAAGTGTTGGCTAAAACCAACAAACTCCTCGAGGTGGAGACGAAGCTGCGTGAAATGGTTGAGGCTGATGCCAAGAGACTGGGGAAGCTTGCGAGAAAGTATAGAAAGAGAGCTCATGCTGCCGAGGATGAACTGACCAAGCTATCTGCTCAGATTGCAGATACTCACCGTGCTTTGATTGGTAATGATTCCCAACTCACTAATCGTAACCCGGATTTTCATTCTTATAAACACTCGGAATTCCTTACTCGGATCTTTCTCTTTTTCTGCAGGGCCAGATGATGAGATTCCGGATGAGGATGACATAGCGAAGCTGAAGACCATAAAAAGCACCATCCGGCAACTCTGTGCCGGCACCAAATGGGTTCTTCAAGCTTTGAAGTGGCCGGGTACTGGGCGTGGTGGTCTGAGCACACTGCTTGATGCGTGCTCCACCATCCCTGAGTGGATCGAGCACTGGAAACGCTCGTCATGCCGGGTTGGAATGACCCGGGGGCTTGCGCTGGCTAAAGCGTACTTTCCCAAGCTTGAGCCGGCAAAGCTCGTTGGCGGGTTTCCAGAGTTCAACACTGATGGCTCCAAGTTTTCAGCCAAGAACTACAAAGCCATCCAAAAAGAGGTTCGTCACTCGGCTAGTCTTATTGCCGACAGTCTGGATGTCAGTCTGATTGTTCCACCATACGACGCTGAGGATAAGCCGGTTCAGTCGGATCTTCCAAAGCCTTATGACATGCTAGCCCGGTGGAAGGCGGAAGCTGCTCAGCTGAGGGAAGAGGCCGCGAAGAAGAAAGCTGAGGCCGACACTGCGCCTACAACCTCTACACCGGTTGTTCCTCCTCCCGCGCGTGCCGGTACTACTGCTGACCCGGATGCTGCTGCCGCAAAGACCGCTGAAGAGCAAGTCAAGGACCAAGACCCGGCTGCCAAGGACAAGGTTGACGACTCGACCCAGGAGGCCGAGTGAACTTTTATCTGCTACCGTCTCAAACACTTCATTCGGCCAATGGGCCTTTAAAACAATTATTCTTTTGATAGTGCGCCTGTGCACTTTTTGATACTACTATCCTGGTTTGTAATACGTTTAAAACCTTAATATCTTTCATGGCCCTTCTGGCCTTTGCGTGAATTTGATATTTCTTAGCTTTGATCTTTTTCATTCCTGGTTTTCCGACTTTTGCTATGGTTCCTTTGCGAGACTCGGTTTCCGGGTCTCATGGGTTTTGACAAGTGGACTTTTTCTAAGTCCCCAAGTCCCCAAGACTCGGATTTTTGGGTTTTTGAGCTGAATAGCTAGATAATTTGTTTCTTTTTTCAAATTCCCAAGTCCCCAAGGCCCGAATTTCCGAGTCTAGGGCGTTGGATTTTTTCAAAAGAACAAATTGTTTCTGCTAAGGCCCAAAACCTAGAGCCATTCACATAGGTTTGAAGCTATGCTTAATATACTTTGAGTTTCCGGCTGTTAACCTTGTGCTCTGCATAACTTGTGGTTTAGATGACCCTTTTGACCTTCTTCTACTATAAGCCGGCTTTCGCGTGGATAATCAATGTTGCTATAGCTGTACAAAGACAGGGTCAGGCAAGTCCCATTGGGCATCATGACTGATTGTAATCATACGCTAGCAAAGCATGCCACTGTAGTGCGAGTCGCATCAAGCTTAAGCAAGAAAAGTCAAGAAAATTTGGCTCTATTGTCCGGTTATAAGCTTGCAGCCGTACTTATTACAAGCAATCGGCCCTTATAACCCAATGGCATCATGGCCGGGTCTTTGAGTTTGCAACTGTGCTATTCAAGCAATCAGCCCCCAAGACCTAGATGTATGCAATTTACTAGAAAAACTAACATATTAAGAACAGTAAATAATACTTACCTGGAAAAGAAATAGAAAATAACAGAAATAAAAACTTGACAAAAAACACATAGAAAGGAATATTTTGTTCAACCATCTCTTTATTGATATGAGAAAAGTTAGGTCAGCAAGCCGCCTCATTAAAAACCTTCCAGTCCCCTTAGGTACCCTGGATAGGAAAAGAGTGCGTCTGAAACCTGCTGCCTGTTACATCGTGTAATTCCACTTGTGAATCTAGTCTATTCTAGGTGTAGTAGGGACGCAGCTGAGCCACGTTCCATGGTCTTTCTCTTTCTTGCATAGATGAAGTTGTATGAGCGGTGTCATTGACAGTAGCCGACTCTTCCCTTGCATCTACCAAGTAATACGATCCATTGTGCAGATTCCGGCTTATGATGAACGGTCCTTCCCATGGTGGGGATAACTTGTGTTTTCCTTCCTTTGACTGTACCAGGCGCAGAACCAGGTCCCCTTCCTGGAAGACCCGGGTTTTGACCCGCCGGCTATGATATCTCCTCAGGTCCTGCTGGTATATGGCTGATCTTTCCAAAGCTTGTTCCCTGTGTTCTTCTAACATATCCACGGCGTCCTGCCGGGTCTTCTCGTTCTCCACCTCGACGTAAGCCGACACTCGAGGCGAATCATGAATGATATCACTCGGCAATACTGCCTCTGCACCATAAACCATAAAAAACGGTGTCATCTGAGTGGATCTGTTAGGTGTGGTGTTAATTCCCCAAACCACTGATGGTAACTCCTCAACCCATGCGCCAGCAGCTCTGATGCATGGGACTCGCAGCCGTGGTTTTAATCCACGAAGTAACTCCTGATTTGCCCTTTCCACTTGTCCATTAGCTTGTGGATGGGCTACTGAAGCTATGTCAAGCCGGATTCCATTGTTCCCACATAATTTTTCCATCTCGCCTAAGGACATGTTGGTTCCATTGTCCGTGATTATGCTGTGAGGATACCCAAACCGATAGATAATCCTTTTCAGGAACTTGACTGCCGTAATTGCTTCACAATTGGTAACTGGCATAACTTCGACCCACTTGGTAAATTTATCAATAGCCACCAAGAGATGTGTCTTTTTTCAAGGTGACATGTCAAAGGGGCCAACCATGTCCATACCCCAAACGGCAAACGGCCAGGTTAAAGGAATTGTTTGCAACTCCATAGCCGGCACATGGATTTGGCGGGCATACCTTTGACATCCATCGCACCTTGCCACCAAGCATTCCGCGTCTGCTAAGGCTGTGAGCCAGAAGAAACCGTGCCTATATGCTTTGGCCACAAGGGATCTTGTGGATGCGTGATGCCCACAGTCGCCTTCGTGGATCTCTTTCAGGATCTGCCGGCCTTCTTCTGGTGCTACACAGCGCAAAAATACTCCTGCAGCACTCCTTTTATATAACTCCCCATTGATGATGGAATAGCCTTTTGCTCGCCTCAGAATTTGCCTTGCTAATACTTCCTGCTGTGGTAACTCGCCCCGTGATAGGTAAGCCAGAAACGGCTCTGTCCACTCGGGAACAGCTCGTACTGTGGCCACGAGCTCCAAATCCGGGTCTTGGTTAGCCACCTCTTCCTCAGACTCGGTTTTAACTGATGGCCGCCATAGCTCGTCCAGGAAAACATTGGGTGGAACCGGCTCTCTACGCGAGCCGAGTCTTGCGAGTGCGTCTGCTGCCTCGTTCTTTCTCCTGTCAATATGCTCCACCTCATACCCGGAAAAACACCCGGCAACCCTGTCCACCTCTCTGCGATATGCTGCCATAGTTGCATCCTTCCTATCCCAGGTTCCTGAGACCTGCTGTACCACAAGATCCGAATCTCCATAGCATCGTATCCGCCTGATGTTCATCTCCTTGGCTATTCTCAATCCGTGTAATAATGCTTCATACTCGGCCACGTTGTTGGAGCAATCAAAGTGGATTTGCAACACGTAGCTCAGCTTATCTCCTTTAGGTGATGTAAGTACCACTCCAGCTCCTGATCCCTCGTATTGCTTGGAACCATCAAAGTGCATTACCCAAGACTCGGAACTTGGTGTCATTGTGGGCATGCTAGTGTGAGTCCAATCATTAATGAAATCAACTAAAGCTTGAGACTTGATTGCTGACCTGGGCTCGTAGTTGATATGATAATCTCCCATCTCGATGGCCCACTTGGCTATTCTACCTGTTGCGTCCGAGTTTCTGATGATATCCGACATTGGTATAGAGCTAACCACTGTTATGGGGTGTTCCTGAAAATAGGGCTTCAATTTCCGGCTGGCCATGAAGACTCCGAAAACCAACTTCTGCCAATGTGGGTAGCGCTGCTTTGCCTCTGATAACACCTCGCTGACGTAATAAACCGGCCTCTGGACCGGGTGATCTTTTCCATCCTCTTTGCGCTCGACAACAACCACTGCGCTAACCGCCCGGGGCCCCGCCGCGATGTACAGTAGCATGGGCTCTTTGGGACCCGGGGCTGCCAAAACTGGTGCCTCAGATAACTGCTTCTTTAGTGCCTCGAACGCCTCATCCGCCTCTTGGTCCCAAACAAACTTATCAGATTTCCTCAAGAGCCGGTATAGTGGAATTGCCTTCTCTCCGAGTCTGGATATAAACCGGCTCAATGCTGCCACGCACCCTGTAGCTTCTGGACATGCTTCAGGTTTTCCGGCTTTTTCAGACTCTGGATAGCTTTGATTTTGTCCGGGTTTGCCTCGATTCCTCTCTCGGAAACAATGAATCCGAGTAACTTTCTTGCTGGAACTCCAAACACGCACTTTGTGGGGTTAAGTTTCATCTGATATCTTCTCAAGTTCTTGAATGTTTCCTTTAGATCATCAATGAACGTTTCCGCTTTCCTGGTCTTGATCACCACATCATCCACATAGGCGTGAACGTTGCGCCCAATCTGGTCCTCAAAGCACTTCTGTATGCATCTCTGATAAGTTGCGCCAGCATTCTTTAGCCCAAAAGTCATGGTTTTGTAACAGAAGGCCCCGAAAGGGGTTATGAACGATGTTTTCTCCCAGTCTTCCTTCTTGAGCTTGATCTGATGATACCCGGAATACGCATCCAGGAAACATAATAGGTCACTTCCCGCCACTGCATCTATGATCTGATCTATCCTTGGAAGGGCAAACGGATCCTTTGGGCAATGCTTGTTGAGACTTGTATAATCTATGCACATCCTCCACTCGTTGCTCTTTTTCATCACGAGAACCGGATTTGCCAACCAGTCCGGGTGAAATACTTCCATGATAAAGCCGGCTGTCAACAGCCGAGCGATTTCTTCCCCTATAGCCCTTCTTCTTTCCTCATTCATTTTTCTCAGGCCCTGCTTCACGGGCCTAGACTTGGGATCAACGTGCAAGCTATGTTCCGCTAACTCTGTAGGAATACCCGGCATATCGCTGGGCGTCCAAGCAAAAACATCTTGATTTGAACGAATAAACTCCACGAGTGCTTTTTCCTGCTCATTGTCCAGGTTAGATCCTATAGCAAATTGCTTGGAGGGATCACCTTCGACAAAGGCCACCATCTTGGTATCCTGTGCTGCCTTGAATTTCGCTCTCTCATCCTCCGTATTTGGCCTTTTTAACGCTGTCCTGTCATCCGGGTCTACTTGAGACCGATAATACTTGAGCTCCTCCTTTCTACAGGCTTGTTCTGCCATTGCCGCGTCTCCTTCGTCACACTCAGCCGCTATATCCCGGCTCCCATGGATAGTGATGGTCTGCTTGGGACCCGGGATTTTTAGCTGTAGGTACACGTAACACGGCCTGGCCATGAACTTGGCGTAAGCCGGCCTTCCGAATAGCGCGTGATAGGGGCTGCGCAACTTCACCACCTCAAACGTGAGCCACTCCACCCGGAAATTATCCTTTGATTCTCCAAAAGCAACCTCCAAGGTAATCTTTCCCTCAGGACACGCCGAGTGACCCGGCACAATCCCGTGAAAAACTGTTGAACTTTTCTGTAGCTGAGACTCCTTGAGGCCCATGCGCAAGAAAGTTTCCCAATATAAGATGTTGATGCTGCTTCCGCCGTCCATTAAGACCTTTTTCAGCTCATAACCATTAACCTGTGGCGCAACCACCAATGCTAGGACTCCCGGGTGTTCTATCCTTTCCGGGTGATCTCTTCTGCTCCATGTTACATCTTGCTCCGACCACCTCAGGTACCTCGGGACAGCCGAGGAAACCGAGTTTACTGCCTTTTTCAGTATCTTTCTATCCTTGTTTGAAGTTCCCGTGGTGTGAACGTGGTACTGGCCCAATTGCTTGGGATTGGCCTGGAAGCCTCCAGCTCCTCCCTGATTGTTACCCGGATTACCACCTCCTGGGTTGCCTGCCGGGGGTGGGCCATTGCCCGGGTTACCACCTGGACCCGGCCCTGCTCCCCGACCTGCGCCTCGCATTGCTTTCTGTATTTCCTCATTTTTCCATCTCTGTAAATCCACGCACTGTTCCAGCGAATGATTGGCCGGCCTGCCGTTCCTGCTATGGCGAGGACAGGGCATCCTGAAGGCCTCTATGTGATTAGCCGGCCTTGGCGGCCCTTGGTAATTTCCTCCATTAAAGTTTCCACCGTTGAAATTTCCTTCTGCTCTGGGTCTCGTAAACCCGGCTTCTGTGTTGGCGACAAACTCGGAACTTCCCTCGTACGAACGCTTATTCTGGTTATTTCCATTGTTTCCTCCATTATTACCCGGCGCAGATCCATTGCCGGTTCTTCCGTTATTGCTCGTGTTTGCTTTTGCTTTCTTGTCATCAACGTCCTCTTCTGTGGTATCCGTAGCAGCGTGCTTGTTGCATGCATCCATTAACTCTCCCATCGTAACCTCTGAAGCATTCCGACTAGATTTCATGCGAGTTAGCTTTTGCACTAAAGGTGTATACTTGCATGTCTTGGCCATAGCTTGTAACGCATCCTTTGGCTGAATATCCGTGGACGAGTGAAGTATCTCCATAACCCGGCGCACCCAGCTGCGCGCCGACTCTCCCTTCTTCTGGACGCATCGTTCTAGATCATCGATTGTGAATAACTTCCTGCACGTCCCATGGAAGTGCTTGATAAACGCAGTTTTCAACTCACTCCATGATTTGATAGATTCTTCAGGTAAATTGTTGAACCACAACTTTGCTGCTCCCTCTGACATCATTAAGTACATGAACTTGGCTTGAAGATTTTCAGACGCGTTGCGAATCGACATGGCCATCTCGTAACTGCTCAACCAGGTTTCTGGATCCATAGTCGGCTCATAGTTTACCACTTTACCCGGTTCCTTGAACTTATCCGGGTAAGGCTCGGCTCTGATGGCGTCCGATAAACACTTAGGCCCGGCTAAAATTGCCGGTGCTGGCCTCACCCGGGAAGCGTGCGACCCGGCGACGGGTGCGGCGGGGGGTGCAACTGCTACCGGCCCTCGTACCGCAGACCCGGCTGCTGCACGCCTGGCTCGAGAACTGTCCACGATAGCTTGCGCGGCTGATACCGCAGGTGTCGCTGGTCTACGGGGAGGAGGCGGCATTTGCTGCTGCTCTGCCCTCCGCCGCGCTGAGCTTGTCTGAATATTACCGGTGTTTCCGTTATGCCGGCTTATATATGGCGTTCCATGCATTCCACTCCTATTATCCGGGTAATTGACTTGCTGAGCCACTGCCGTACGCAATAAATCTATCGCCCGCCGGGTCTCCTCCGCGTGGGGCGACTCTCTTACGGGATTCGATCCAATGCCAATGTTGCTGCATATACATTGTCCATGGGGTTGTTGAAGTGACCTGGTGGCGTATGAAATCGTGACGGTGGTGGTGGTGGTGGTGCTGTATTGCCAACGGCAACCCCTGTCTGCAACGTGGGTAACCCGGTTTGTACGTTGGCCGGCTGTCCCCCACCGGTCGCGGGCTGGTGTACAGTTTCCTGATTCACAGCCGGAATTGGTTGATCTTGGGGTGTGATGAACAGCGTGGCCGGGTTTAGGACTCCACCCGTTGCCGGTAATCTCGTCTGGTATCTTTGATGCGCCCTGGTTGTCTCAGCCCGGAGCCGGTTCTCCAATGCATCCAGCTCACGTTGGCGTGTGGCTATCCCTTGCTTTTCTGCTTCCACATCTCTCCTTTGTTGCTCTAATGCACGGCGGGCTACATCCAGATCCCTAGCACGTGCCGCTGCGTTCTCTGGGGTTATCACCGTAGCTAGCACCGTGGGATCCAGGATTAAGTTGTTACTGAACAGAGCCGGGTGTTGTGGGTTTGAGGGACCCGCCCCTGGCGTTCTATTCGTCATGAAGCCAAACATATTCGCCTGCAACTCGCTATCCGCCGCTCGGCTAGTGACTGAAGCCGACTCTCCGTCGACCCGGGTCAGAACCGGATTTCCGTCAGCCGGATTTTGCTGCTGGGCCAGCGCTCGCGCCGCTCCGACCGCGGCCGTAGTCACGTCCCCCTGATTGAGATTGGTTGCAGGGGCCGTGTAGACCGCGACCTGGCGCGCGATGCCTGGTGAAGACTCATATTCCTCCTCATCACAACTATCCTCCTCGTACCGGTCCTCCAGCAGGTGCAGGATAGACTCGGTATCATCTTCTCTCGTGACCCGGCCACGCGGGGTCCATGCCGGCTCCTCCGGCTGTTCCCTCTTCGTGGTGGGCTCTTCTATCGGATCCACCGTTCCGACCGATTCTTCTCCATCCGACTGTACGCAGGTTGCCTCTCCTGACACAGAATCATAATCGAAAATCATCAGGGATTGAACCGGACGTACGTACCATGCCGATGAAGACGTTGACCCGGCCGATCGTGACGACAGATCCGGATTCGAGCAGATCCGACTCTGGCCCCCAGCCAAAATCGTCCACCATCTTCTCTCCTTCGGGATTGGTGTAGATCTCGCCGACGACGAGGTTCTTCATGTTCTCCCGAGCTTCTCCCGTGATGTAAACACCCTTGGACGTAGGCCCCACGGTGGGCGCCAACTGTCGTGGGATAATCACGGCAGACGTTACCAGGGGTAACTTATCTTGGGGTAAATCGACTCTGGTGTTTGGGAGAGGGTTTTGCTCAGGGGAAATCATGGTGATGAAACGATCTGGTAGCCGGCAATCAAGTCGCCGAGTCTCCGATCTAGATCTTATTATCTCAACTCTGATGTTACAAGAGATACTCGAATAGCTAACAAAACTCGTGTCCCTAGTCTAACTCTAGGAGCCGGCTTATATAATATCCGGACCCCTGGCTTCCTGTCCAAGGCAGACTCGGAGTCCTACCCGGGCACTGCTTACAAACCCTAAGCTTCCTTATCGAAACCCACAATCCGGGTTGCGAGGCCTACACTCTTGGGCCTTCTAGAAACTCCTTTTCCTTAAACCGGGTCTTGCGCAGCTCCCTTTGGGCCGAGTTACTCCTTGGCGTTAGCCTACCGGGTTATCATCCCTTCATCATAGGTCCTGTCAGCCGAACGGCGCGACGACTTCCCGCACCCGCGTCAGCGAGAAACCGGAGGCGTGCTCTGCGCTACTGTGGAGATTTCGCATCATCGTACCTTTTATTCTTTGTTTACTCGGTTGGGCACAAGTATATAAGGTGCCCTTCCCCCTCCTGCGCGAGGGACGTTACGCGAGAGAGCATTTATTGCACGAGCAAGTGTTAGCTGTAGAGAGAGCAGAGAGTGGCTACTTGGCTGAGAGGCAACTTTGTACTGTGGCTACTCGGATATCATACATACAAAGAGATAGGTAGGAGTAGGGGTGTTACCTCCACACGAGGGCCCCGAACCTAGGTAGTTCTTGGTGTTTGCAGTGTTTCCTGAGCGCGTCTACTCGACGTGCGATCCCTCCCCGGATACCTACAGCGTCCATCGGCCCCAAACTTAAGCCATCCCATGGCATCTGTCTTTACTCATCCACAACAGGAGAAGCAGAGGAGGGGTCCGCTGGAACAGAGAGAGAAGGGAACGACACCTTCGAGGAGACCCTGGGTATAGGAGGGCAAGTGACGGAGATCGATGACGTGGAAAGCATCGTGGGAGCCGAAACGGGAATGTCCTTCCGTTTAATGACCCATGTCTGCCGTTATTTCCTTTTAATGACCCATGATTGACGCGCCTTGCAAAGATTACATTGATGGGCCCGCTGTTTACATTTATGACACCAAATCTTAGGGCATGCAGCAATATAATGACCCTCAGAATGACAATACCTACAGAAGATCCTGATCGGGCAGTTTTTGGCAATATGGCCCCATCCATAACAAGCGTACATTTAATGTTATTGGTGCAAGATTTTCGGACGTGAACCAGCTCGAGGCAGCGAAAGAAACAGCGAAGAGGTCCCTTCAGAGAAGGATCCATGAAAGGCTTCAAGGGTCCACTCGATAAAACTTTTTCCTTAGGAATAGACGTGTCATCGCAATCCACACATCGAAAACCAAGAATTTGAGAATGAGGGCATACACCTGGAATGCAGTCCTAAGGTGATCGCGTAGTCCACAGCGTGAGCATCGACCTAGAAATTCAAAAACCAGATCCTTCGGTGGGAGAATAGGGTAGATAAAACTTTACATATATCATCCTCCGAATATCCCGCAGCTCTATAATCCTCCAAATCTTCAAGCAAGGAAGGTGACATATCTTCACAAATTTTCCGTAGAAAATTAGATCCCATCACGACTTAAATGCTGATTAAAAGAATCAATGGGTACCTCAAAGTTACCAAAAATAATATTCCTCGGAGAAGAGCTCACCGGCGGTGAGGTTTCATGGTTATGAGGAGAATTAACCTTATTAGCCAATGGAACTTTCAATTGGTCATGCAAAGCCTTAACAAAACCAAATTTGGCTAGATCATACACCGATGAGTGATCATGCTTGGATCCAGCCCGTAACAATGCTAGGTTGTGGCGTACGCATGAGGGGGCACGTTGGGAGACGACCAAATTTTCAGAGGAGGAATACCATGAAGCCTCCGAGGCATTGTAAAACCCAGTGGTGCTAGGATGTTGTCCATGGAAGAGAGTGAAGTGGCAAACAAAATCAGGCCAAACACAATCACGAAGCCCATAGATAAAGTGACCCACACGACTAGATGCCACCGAAAAACGGAATCTTCGATCAGATAGATGAAAAACTTTGAATCCCAAATGATCACCTCCAATGCAAGATTGAAGAGCTAAACCAACAGATTCCTCAGAGAGAGCAAAAGAGGCCGAGGAGAAAGATACCACCAGAAAAAATTCCTTGGTACCAAGGGAGGGAGAGAAATAAACCGATGATCCAAACTTGTTACACACCTATTTCTCCACGGCAAGGCCGGGAGAGAAATCCCAATGCATAAGGGCATCCATCTTGGTGATCTAGGCGCCATTGGAGGGGGTGTCCGAGGTTGGGGTAGGGAGGGGAGGGGGGAGGGAGAGGAGATCCATCCACATGATTTTGATCCGATGAATATTGCCTTATGCCAAGTTGATTATAGTCTTTATTTGCATGTGTTATTTGTGATCTTGCATGCTCTCTGTTGCTAGTGGTTATTCTGGCCAAGTAATTGTTAGTGACTCCAAGAGGGAGTATTTATGCTCGATAGTGGGTTCATGCGTCCTTGTTGCCTTGCTCGAGTGACAGAAACGTGAAGGGGGAGGATGTGCTGTTGCCATTAGAGAGAAAACAACGGTGAGAGTGCCCGTGCGCATAACCGTTGCTTACATTACACACTTTGTTTAATGCAATTATCTGTTGCTTGCAACTTAATACCTGAGGGGGTTCGGATGATAACCTGAGGGTGGATTATTAGTCATAGATGCAGATGGATGTCGGTCTATGTATCTTGTTGTAATGCCCGCACTAAATAACATAGTAATCTTCATGTCATATTGTGCACTACGGTGCAACATTGATTTGTCAATTTCCTAGTTGTAATTTGTTCACCCAGCATGCTATCTTTTATGGAGAGACACCACTAGTGAAACTACGAACCCCGGTCCATTTTCCACACTGTTAAACAACCTACAGCAATTTCCTGCTCTCTTTACTTTCATCAAGCATACACTGTTTTTCCACACTATACGTCTAATCTTTGTTTTCAGCAAGACCGGTGAGATTGAAAACCTCGCTGTACCGTTGGGGCAAAGTATTTTGATTGTGTTGTGTGCAGGTTCCATGTTGTTGCTGACATCGGTGAAGCGCCAGCACCACCGTCAGTGGCTTCAACCTTCCGAATATTCTCTTTCTCCTACTGGATTGATAACCCTGGTTCTTAACTAAGGGGAAAACTTCCTGCCGTTGTGCTCTTCACACCCTCCTCTTGGGGTATCCCAACAAGTGCAAGATCTGCACCATCAAGGACTTTTTCTGGCGCCATTGCCAGGGAGAAGGAAGTCTTCTGGCAAGGGGAGTCTCTGACCCTCAGTCTCTTTATTTTGTTTTATTGTCTTGTTTTATTTTTGTATTTTTTTATTTCTCTATATCAAAAACACAAAAAAATTAGTTTATTTCTCTATATTGAAAACACACAAAAATTAGTTTACTTCATAGCTGCTATTTATTTTCTTGCTTTTATTTTGCTAAAATGAGTTCCTCTGAGAATACCAAGTTGTGTGACTTCACTAGCACAAACAACAATGATTTTATTTGCACACCTATTGCTCCACTTGCTCCTCCTGCTGCTTTCTATGAGATTAAGCATGCTTTATTAAATCTTGTAATGAAAGAACAATTTTCTGGTATTAGTACTGATGATGCAGCTGCTCACCTTAATAATTTTGTTGAACTATGTGAGATGCAAAAATATAAAGATATGGATGGAGATATTATTAAACTGAAATTATTTCCTTTCTCTTTGAGAGGAAGAGCTAAAGAATGGTTGCTATCTTTGCCTAGAAATAGTATTGATTCATGGACTAAGTGCAAAGATGCTTTCATTGGAAATATTATCCTCCTGCTAAGATTATATCCCTGAGAAGTGACATAATGAATTTTAAACAATTTGATAATGAACATGTTGCTAAAGCTTGGGAAAGAATGAAAACTATGGTAAAGAATTGTCCCACTCATGGACTGACTACTTCGATGATTATACAAACCTTTTGTGCAGGACTGAATTTCTCCTCAAGGAACCTATTGGATTCAGCTGCTGCAGGGACCTTTATGTCCATCACTTTGGGCAATGCAACAAAGCTTCTTGATTGTATGATGATAAATTATTCAGAGTGGCACACTAAGAGAGATCCACAAGGTAAGAAGGTAAATTCTGTTGAGGAAACCTCCTCTTTAAGTGAAAGGCTTGATGGTATTATGTCTATGCTTGTTAATGGTAAAGCTCAAGTTGATCCTAATAATGTTCCTTTAGCCTATTTGGTTGCTCAAGAAGAGCATGTTGATGTGAACTTTATTAGAAATAATAATTTTAACAACAATGCTTATAGAAATAATTTTGGTGGAAACAATTACAAGCCCTGTCCTCCTAATAATGGTTATGGTAATTCTTATGGAAACTCCTACAATAGTAATAAAAGATCTACCTCTGATCTTTCAAACATGCTTAAAGAATTTATTAGCACACAAACTACTTTTAATAAATCTGTTGAGGAAAACCTTGGTAAAATAGATGTTCTTGCCTCTAAAGTAGATAGCCTTTCTATTGATGTTGATTTTCTAAAACTGAAGGTTTTGCCACAAGATGTTAAAAAAAATAAAACTTTGAATGCCTTCCAAGTTCAAATAGACAATAATGTTAGGTTGATGGCTGAATTAGATGCTAGATGGGAAAGAGAAGAAGAACTAGCTGAAAAGAATAATATTGCTAGAGTTTGTACTATCACAACAACTAGTAAAACTTAAGTTCCAAGTGGTAGTAAACCTCCTACTATCAATGGTAAAGTAGTTGGTGTTAATAAAGTCCCTACTCCTTTGGTTAAACGTGCTAAATTGCCTCAAACTGCTGAAACTGCTTCTGATAAAAGTGCTGAATTTTTTAGAAGTGTGGGAGATAATGGTTCCATTACTTTTGGTGATAATAATATTGATTTTTATGATTCAAATATCTCTGAATTTATTATGTTTCTATAAAATCTTTCTATAAGTCCCAATGCTAGTGCCATGAATATGGCCTTTACTAAACATATTACCAATGCTCTCATGAAAGTTAGGGAAGAAAAGTTGAAACTTGAGACATCTATCCCTAGGAAATCAGATGATGGTTGGGATCCTATCATTAAGATAAAAGTAAATGATTTTTATTGCAATGATTTGTGGGATCTTGGTGCTAGTATCTCTGTTATGCCTCAAAAGCTTTATGATATGCTTTGGAACACTGTTATTTGGATGTTCATCTTGCCGATAATGCTAAGAAGAAACCTCTTTGTAGAATTGATGATGTTCTTATTATGGTTAATAATAACCTTTCCCATGTTTATTTTGTTGTTATGAACATTGAATGCAATTCTTCTTGTCCTACTGTTTTGGGAAGACTTTTTCTTAGAACTGTTGGTGCTATTATTGATATGAAAGAGGGGAGTATTAAATATCAACTTCCCCTCAAGAAAGGTTTGGAAATTTTTCCTAGAAAGAAGATAAAGCTACCCTTTTAATCTATTATTAGATCAAAATATGATGTTGATGCTTCTTCTCTTGAAAACACTTTAGTTGATTTTTCTATGCCTAGCTGAAAGGCTTTAAAGAAAAGCGCTACCGGGAGACAACCCGTTTTATTTCTCTGTTTTCTTTCAGTTTTCCTTTGTTTTCTTTGGTTTTCTTGCACCTGGGTGTCTTATATTTCCTTAGAAACCCCGCTGTATATTTTCTTTTGAGTTTTTGTTGAACCAAGTAAAGCCACTAGTGGAAAGTTGAGACTATATTTCGGATTTCTGCGCAGGAAACAGATTTCTGCTGTCCATTGTAAATTCCGTTAAACATCACATAAAATTCAAATTGACCTGAGAATTTTTGTCTTTAATCCTGAGTTATATACGCAACGTTTTATAGAAGACAACTTTTTAATTTGAGCAACATAAGAGTTTTGAAAAAATCGATCTTTACTTGTTGTTCTGTTTATGACAGATTTCTGCCATTTATCGCATTTGCATCTTAATCTCTTTCTTTTGGTGTTCTTTTGAGAAAAAGAGTTTTGAAAGAAGTTGTGACAGTATATAATGTGTTTTTAGTGTTATACTTGTGTTTAAACTGAACCATGTGAATTTCTTATTTCAATTGCGCTAACGTTGCTAATGAAGATTGTGAGAATTTTGATGTGAAGTAAGTTTTCAAGGGTCAAGAGAAGAGGATGATATGATGTGATCAAGAAGAGTGAAAAGCCTAAGCTTCGGGATTCCCCCGTGGTACATCCAAGAAGACTCAAGCGTCTAAGCTTGGGGATGCCCAAGGCATCCCCTTCTTCATCAACAAATTATTAGGTCACTTCTAGTGAAACTATATTTTTATTCGTTCGCATCTTATGTGCTTTACTTGGAACGTCTTTTATTTTTGTTTTCAGTTTGCTTTTTATTTTGCTTTCAGTTTGTTCTTAATTTCATAATAATCTTGGTTGGACCCCAACATTCTTTCATTGGAGAGTGACACGCTCCGCTTTTTCTTGAGAATACGTTGTATTCTTAGTCTCTGTTTATCTGCTGCATTTATTCAGCTCCTGTTTTGCATGCATCTCTTATTAGATCTGTTAGTTTTAGTAGTATTATTTGAGTACTCTCATGTTTTCTTGCTGTATCATTAAGAGTATTTTTGTTAAAGCATGTTTTGTATGGTGCTTGTTGGGAGAAACGAAAGAAAAATTGTTGCTTGAAGTGTAATTTATAACAGTACTAGTAGAAGCTTGTATAGACTGTGGCTAGGACTTTTTCATGCCATGCTAAATGTTATTTTAGTTTTAAAGCCTTGTGGTTATTGACTATCATGATTAGTCTCAGATAGCTGAGAGTGTTTAATATGTATTAAAAGATTCTTGAGTTGTTCTTGTCATAGTAAAGCATCAATATATGGTATTCTCTTTCGAATGTTTTATTTGGTTGACTTGGCGCATGCTCACACCATGTTTATGACTACAAACCAGTCAAGAATAGACTTCATGACCACTTAGTTTTTGAACTTGTGATACTGCTTATGTTTTAATTAATGATGCTTATGTCGCTATGCATGATTATGGTTCTTATGCTCTCTTGATTTGTCACTCTCGGTCTTTTGCTAGCCTTCACCTGTACTAAGTATGAGCTCTACTCGTGCATCCAAACTCCCTTAAACCAAAGTTTTTCCCAGTGTGTCCACCATACCTACCTACATGTGGTATTTAACTGCCATTCCAAAGTAAATTGCTCATGTGTTACCTTTAAAACCTTCAAAATTACTCTTGCTTTATGTTCCTGTTTTTGCGCATGAGGACGTAAATAGAGAATCTTTATCTCACTTGTTGATTGGATTTCACACCCTGTACTAGTGGCTTCATCCGCTTATCCAAATGATAGAAGAGCTGGCAGCGGGGTGCCCAGCCCCAAATTAATGCATACAAATTCTCTTCACTATTTTTGCCCCTGATTTATCAGTCAAAGCATAATTGTGTAAACAAAAGAGAAAGAGGGATGACTTTTTGCACCAGTTGCGTCCTTCACCATGGGAGCCTCTCTTGTGAATCCAGTTGACTTGTGACGTACTGTATTTCCTGTGTACCATTCGTTGACATTAGCATACATCTCCCAAAATATAGACACTCCTCCACGGTATGTGATTGTTGGCAGGCACCCGAGGATTCGGTTAGCTATGGTTTGTGAAAGATGGATGGGAGGAGTGTCAAAATTTTAATACCTCTGTTTAATAAAATAAAAGCTCTAGCACATGAGTGATCCCTGCTTCCCTCTGCGAAGGGCCTTTCTTTTACTTTTATGTTGAGTCTCCATCTTCTAACTTTATGCACAGTTGAGAGAGAATTTTTGCCATTATGAGTTTTATGTGCATTTGTCCCATAAGCATCATAATTACTTCATGAAGTGTTATTATTTGTTCTAGTCTTCCTCTTGAACTTTGAAGGTGTCATGGCATTTATGTTTTGCTCCACTCTTAAGGACTATCGAAATATCACTTTGCCATGCTTTCTCTATACCTGAAACAAACGTTTACCTTTCTTTGCATTATTATTCATGATCCTTTATTTGAGTTACTTTTAGTGATGCAGGGTAATTGCTATGCTTTATTATTGAAGTCTTATTTATCATGCATGTGTTTAAAGTCTTATGATCTCAGCGTGTATATGCTTTTACATTAGATTGATAAAGTTTGTGTTAGTAGCATGTCACCTCAGAAATTATTGTTTTATTGTTTACCTACTCGAGGACGAGTAGGAACTAACCTTGGGGATGCTTGATACGTCATAAACGTATCTCTAATTTCTGATGCTCCATGATCATATTTTGACAATTTCTACATGTTTTCTCTCTTCTTTATGTCATTTTTATACGTTTTCCAGACTAACCTATTAACAAGATGCCATAGAGCCAGATCCCTATTTTCTGCTATTTTTTAGTTTCAGAAAAGTTGTTCTGGAAATATTCTCGGAATTGGAAAATTCGAAACCCGGAAGTCCTATTTTCCCCGAAAGCATCCAGAAGACCAAAGAGGAGCCGGAGAGGGGCAGTAGGGGGCCACACCATAGGGTGGCGCGTCCCCTGGCCGCGCCAGCTAGGGGTGTGGGCCCCCTGGAGCGCCACCGCCTTCGCCCTTTCGCCTATTTAAGACCCCCATATGGAAAACCCTAGACACCTGATCAAAATCCCTGAAAAAGTTCCGCAGACGCCGTCACCGTCAACCCCAGATCAGGGGGGTTCTGAAGCTGTTTCCGGTACCCTTCCGGAGAGGAGATCATCACCGGAGGCCTCTTCATCACCATGCCTGCCTCTAGAGTGATGCGTGAGTAGTTCATCCTTGGACTACGGGTTCGTAGCTGTAGCTAGATGGTTGTCTTCTCCTCATATTCCTCCATGTTTAGATCTCGTGAGCTGCCTATCATGATCGAGATTGATTACACACTTTGTTTAATGCAATTATCTGTTTCTTGCAACTTAATACCTGAGGGGCTTCGGATGATAACCTGAGGATGGATTATTAGTCATAGATGCAGATGTCTGTCTGTCTATGCATCTTGTTGTAATGCCTGCACTAAATAACATAGTAATCTTCATGTCATATTGTGCACTACGGTGCAACCTTTATTTGTCAATTGCCCAGCTGTAATTTGTTCACCCAACATGCTATCTTTTATGGAGAGACACCACTAGTGAAACTACGAACCCCGGTCCATTTTCCACACTGTTAAACAACCCACAACAATTTCCTGCTGTCTTTACTTTCTGCAAGCATACACTATTTTTCCACACTATACGTCTAATCTTTGTTTTCAGCAAGACCGGTGAGATTGACAACCTCACTGTACCGTTGGGGAAAAGTATTTTGATTGTGTTGTGTGCAGGTTCCACATTGTTGCTCACACCGGTGAAGCGCCAGCACCACCGTCAGTGGCTTCAACCTTCCGAAGATTCTCTTTCTCCTACTGGAATGATAACCCTGGTTCTTAACTAAGGGGAAAACTTCCTACCGCTGTGCTCTTCACACCCTCCTCTTGGGGTATCCAACGAGTGCAAGATCTGCACCATCACACGCACATAGTCATCATTTTGATTTAGCTGAACTTGGGGGATGGCATTGCCAGCAGATTCTTAAAGTGTTTCGATACTGCCGGATCTATTGGCTCCTTTGGCGGCAAGGCGGGTTTCTTTCCCCCACATAGCCATTTGACGTTTCGTGTCCGTATCCACCCACGCAGCATTCTGCTCGTCAGTCATATCGTAAGGCAACACCTTTGGCGGCGGCTTGGGTTTATTATTCTGAGCAGGTTTCTTCTTTGGAGGAGACTTAGAGGCGGCGGTGGCATGACCCTTCTTCTTTTTCCCCGTCACTTAGTGGGCGGCGGAATCGGCTGAGGCAACGGAGATTGAGGCGGACTCGAGCTGCTGAGGTCCATGGCGTCGAGGTTTCGACTCGTTGTAGGTGGTGATGGTGGATTGGCTCTCGGAGAAACAGGTGGAGGTGGTGGTGGTGATGGTGAACTTCCTCTCAGAGAAGGAGATGGTGGTGGTGGTGGTGAACTGCCTCTCGAAGAAGGAGATGGTCGCTTTGGAAACACTATGTTTTCCTTTTTTTATCCTATGAAGTTATTGACGATTTATCCCAGTGTCTCTATCTCACCGACGGGGAAGTCAATACGCAGTGATATCCAAATCTCCAGAACATCATCCACACCGACACGAGCATAGCCAGGTAGGGTCGGCTGGCCATGGCAGGTCGCTCCATCTACACAAGGTAAAGTATAGCCGTCTGCCACCTTCATGGATATGTTCGAAACAGACACATGGAGCTCACAGTTTGTCTTCTCCTTGATTGAATCCACAGCCTCCATCGGTGCAACATCATCATGAATCACCTATGTACTATGCATCACCGCTGCATCGTCATCTAGTACCTCTGTTGAAGACACGCTGCTCAGGCGTTGAGATGGGCCTCCGTCGAGTGTATTGTCTTGCGGCGGGGAGCGCAGTTGTCCTGTAAGCTCGTCAATCTGCTTTTGCACCTGCTGATATTTGGCTTAGATTTCCCCACCCGTTCTGAGATCTCTGTCTCCTTCCGCTTCTTTCCTCTCTCTTGGCTTCTATATGCATATATGGATTCTACCACGGTAAACCCAGTCGACCATGGGTATCCTCCAAAGCCTCGTGTCCAACCGGAATGTTCTGGATTACCGAGGGCTTTCGTCAGCTCGTCTATCTCTCGTTCTGGCATGAATTTTCCCTCTTTAACCTCTTTGAATACACTAACAAGTTCCACAAAAGGGACCGCGATTTTTGCATCGACAATAAGATCCCCCGTTGCGTCAAACTTTTCCCCATGCCCAAGTAACCAATTTCTTGACCTCATGGGGTAATCTTCTGTAGCTGGAGTGATCCCCTCAGCTCGCAGACCCGCCTCAAGTTTATCAAACTTAGGCACTGAAACCCTGTAGCCGCTTGGACCCATAGTATGGTGATATTTCTTCTTAGCCACATTTTCCTTATTCTTTGCTGACCTTTCCATACCCTCTTCTGATTCCTTGTATGCCTTAAATGCTGGCTAGTGTTGCCTCTGCTTCTCTAGTGGACCCTCAAATATTGGATCTCTTTTTTTAGTCTAATATTCTTTCCATAATGTTTTCTTGTAAGCATTGAAAGCCTGAGCGATCTTATTAAGAGACAATGCTTAATTTCTTGAGCATTTCCGTAGCTTCCTCTTCTTTATCACATAGTGGCAGGGTGAAATGTGTCACAAGCTTGTCGAAAAGAGTGTATTTCGACCTATCAGAGACAAAAGTAACTCCAGGACAATCTTACATTTGTGTTGGCTTATTCCCTTCTAGAACACTTATCGCGATGAGGTCCCTAACAATAACTCCACACTGATTTATGAACTTAACAGTTGTCTTTTCGGACTCCGCAGGTTCGCCATTTCGAAAGACTCCATTTATTATCAAATGCTCTCCAGAGGCCATCTCTTTAGCCGGGCCCCATTTCGTCTGCTTGGTAGAGGACGTTGATGCGGAGGTCTTCTTGGAAGCAGTAGGTTCTCCAGCCTTCACTAAGGCTTGTTCATCGCAATTATTGCTACTTGTTGCAGTGGCCACATCTGATCCTTCTGATTGCTCTTCTTCCTCCATTCTCTGACCTGACTCGTTAAGGTACTGCGAGCCGTCATCTTGATCTCCACCGTCATTGGGTTCACCAGTTAGTGTGCCATCTTTTATTATCGCCAACATGTCTTCTTCACCCTCTCTGCCATCCTTAGCACAACCAATACAAATGAAAGAAAATTGTTTGAATAAAGTGGAAAACACTAAGTGATATCTCTATTTCAACAAGTCAATGTAGCGGAATAATAATTCAAAGTATCACTAATACAAATGAAAGAAAATTGTTTCAATAATGTGGAAAACACTAAGTGATATCTCATATTTCAACAAGTCAAAGTAGCGGAATAATAACTTAAGGTATCACTAATACATCGATATCATGAATCATTATTAGGTTACATATAGCTCGGGTCTATTTTTATTAAACTATAATACATCGAACTAACTTCGACCGGGTCCAAAGCCGCGGGGTGCTGAGTCGCGGGTGTTGCGCGCCCACATATAGAGAATCCTAACAAGGTCATAGCTCACATGGTAGGGTTCCCTCCGTATAATCGACCAACTATTGTTATAATTATACTTCCTATGGTGAAAATAGACGTAGCGACGGACGTCCTCGTCCTCCTCCCTGATAAGCTTACCACCTCCTCGGGGGCCGGCTTTCTTTGCAACGACCGTGACCCACGCGATCGCCACCAAAGAAGATCCGGGTCGACCATGGCACCCAGATTTCTCACCAAGCTTCTTGTATCGGTAGGAAGAACCTCCCAGTGCCAGCTCGGCGGGACCTAGTCCCGGACATCGCCTGTTGGGTCCAACGGGGACATCGTTGCCACGAAAAATAAACTAAAAACACATGATATTGGACATAGCATTATTATTTTGGTTTAGGGACTTAGAAAGTATTCCAAATTGGTCAAATATTCTATTTCAAAAAGTCATATCTATAACAAATTATAAACACTATATCTAAATCTAAATTTCTTGAACAAATTATAATCACTATATATCCATTTCTAAATTCTATATCTATAACAAGTTATAATCACTATATCTAATTCTAAATTTCTATACTAAAATTATATAATCACGATATCTATTTCTAAATTTCTATATCTAATCCTAAAAAATTCTATACTAAAAATTCACCAAGTCACTATACACTAGCTAAATATCTATTTCAAAAAATTCACTAAGTCACTAAAATCACTAGCTAAATATCTAATTCTAAATAGCTATTTCTAAAAATTCACTATAACTAAATCTATATCTAAACTATAACTAAATAACTAACTAAACTATAACTAGTACAATCAATTATATATAGAAAAATAATTAGTACAAAAATAACAAGAAAAAAAAGAGAAGTCTCTCTCTTACAACGGCGAGGATGGCCGGAGAAGGGCGCAACACGGACGGGGGCGACGGCGGCGTCTAGGCACATCCGGGATCCGCGGGCACAGCGAGTGTGGGACGGGCTCGGAGGAGGGAGGCGTCGCGGCGGGCACGGACAGGGCGGCGGCGACGGATTTTGGCAGCCTGACGGCGTCGTCATCTACACGCGGCCCTCCGGTCTTCGTGTTCGTCGCGCGTCGAAATGGCTAAGTCCCCGGACGGGGACAAGAACTGGGGCTAATATACCCCCCCTTTAGTCCCAGTTGGTGGCTCGAACCAGGACTATAGATTCTTTGGCCCCGGGTCTAGCCACCACTCGGGGCTAAAGGTTTGGGGTTTGGGCGGTTCGTTTTCGCACGCAGACCCGCACCTTTAGTCCCAGTTGGTGGTTGGGACCGGGTCCAAAGCCTTGTTTTTCAATTTTTTCTTTTTAACTTGTGAACAATTTGAAATATCTAGTTTTTGCATTATTTTTAATTTGGAAAAACTTTCAATATGAAAAGTGTTTCAAATTGCATAAATAGTCCAAATACATTTTGTCTTTTCAAAAACTTTCTATTTTTCCTTTTCATTGAATAAAAAACCATCTTCCAATTTTCGAGTGAAAAAATGGGTTTTTTTTTGTGAAGGACCTACCACAAATATGTTGCAAAACTTGGGAGCTGTATTTTTTGAATATTCTAGACCATGTTATATGCACAAATAACCATTTTGTTTCCTAAGAAAAGGTTTCCATCCACCTCTTTTGAAAAACACAAGTTTCTGCAGATTCAGCTAGAAACATGTCAAATTTGAACTACAGATGCCTCGTAGTTTGCGCATGATTCTCAGGAAAAATCATTTCTATGTACACAACTACCTATTTCATTACCAACACACCGAGAGTTTCTCAAAATTCAACCCCTAGGTACGAAAGTTCATGCTCGTCGTCTTGACTTTTTCCTGAAACCGGCTTAGAAAATTACGGAAAATTCAAAAAAAAAACCCAAAATGATGCGAGACCTTCGCGTGGTGTCCATATATATGTCCTAGTATTCACCAAAAAATAGTAAACTTGGAATATGACAGTTGTGTGAAAATGTTATCACAAAAATGAGCTATCTCCTTCGAGCATTCAAGGGTTTCGGTCCAAATGACAGGTGTTATGGCCTAATCCATGGCATAGTTTGTTTTAATGTGCCCATATTCCACACAAACATGCATCTTAGAAGCACGGACAATGTTAACGTAGGAAGTTTTCGTTTTTATTGAATAAAGAAAACATTTTCCATTTTTCGAGTGCAAAAAGTGGTTTTTTTGTGAAGGACCTACCACAAATATGTTGCAAAACTTGGGAGCTGCATTTTTTGAATATTCTAGACCATGTTATATGCACAAATAACCAAGTTTTTTCCTAAGAAAAGTTTTACATCCACCTCTTTTGAAAAACACAAATTTCTACCGATTCAGTTGGAAACATGTAAAATTTGAACTACATGTGCCTCGTAGTTTGCTCATGATTTTCGGGAAAAATCATTTCTAGGTACACAGCTACCTATTTCATCATAGATACACCAAGAGTTTCTCAAAATTCAACTCCTAGGTACGAAAATTCATGCCCGTCGTCTTGACTTTTTCCTCAAACCGGCTTAGAAAATTCTAGAAAATTTTTTAAAAAAAACCCCCAAAATGACGCGAGACCTTCGCGTGGTGTCCTTATATATGTCCTAGTATCCACCAAAAATAGCAAAGTTGGAATATGACAGTTGTGTTGAAAATGTGTTCGCAAAAATGAGCTATCTCCTTCGGACATTCTACGGTTTCGGTCCAAATGTCGGGTGTTATCGCCTAATCTATGGCATAGTTTGTTTTAATGTACCCATATTCCACACAAACATGCATCTTGGAAGCACAGACAATGTTGACAGAGGAAGCTTTCCTTTTTATTGAATAAAAAACCATTTTCCATTTTCCGAGCGAAAAAATGGTTTTTTCTGTGAAGGACCTACCACAAATATGTTGCAAAACTTGGGAGCTGAATTTTTTGAATATTCTAGACCATGTTATATACACAAATAACCAATTTTTTCCTAAGAAAATGTTTCCATCCACCACTTTTGAAAAACACAAGTTTTTGCCGATTTTAGTTGGAAACAAGTCAAATTTGAACTACAGGTGCCTCGTAGTTTGCTCATGATTTTTGGGAAGAATCATTTCTAGGTACACAACTACCTATTTCATCACAGATACACCAAGAGTTTCTCAAACTTCAACTCCTAGGAACGAAAGTTCATGCACGTCGTCTTGACTTTTTCCTGAAACCGGCTTAGAAAATTCCAGAAAATTCAAAAAAAAAACCCCAAAATGACGCGAGACTTTCGTGTGGTGTCCTTATATATGTCATAGTATCCACCAAAAAAAGTAAAATTGGAATACTACAGTTGTGTTGAAAATGTGTTCACAGAAATGAGCTATCTCCTTCGAACATTCTAGGGTTTCGGTACAAATGACAGGTGTTATGGCCTAATCCATGGCATAGTTTGTTTTAATGTGCCCATATTCCACATAAACATGCATCTTGGAATCACGGACAATGTTGAAGGAGGAAGTTTTCCTTTTTTATTGAATAAAAAAATTATTTTCCATTTTTCGAGTGCAAAAAATGTGTTTTTTGTGAAAGACCTACCACAAATGTGTTGCAAAACTTGGGAGATGTATTTTTGAATAATATAGACCATGTTATATGCACAAATAACCAATTTTTTCCTAAGAAAATTTTTCCATCCACCTCTTTTGAAAAACACAAGTTTCTATCGATTCAGTTGGAAACATGTCAAATTTGAACTACATGTGCCTCGTAGTTTGCCCATGATTTTTGGGAGAACCCACTTCTTGGTACACAACTACCTATTTCATCATAGATACACCAAGAGTTTCCAATATTCAACCCCTAGATACGAAATTTAATGCCCGTCGTCTTGACCTTTTCCTGAAACCGGCTGAGAAATTTCTGAAAATTCGAAAAAAAAACCCAAACTGACGCGAGAACTTCGTGTGGTGTCCTTATATATGTCCTAGTGTCCACCAAAAATAATCGGAAGAATTTGTATCAAACCTTTTATGTCGGAGATAGAACAAAACAATCGGTTCTCCATCATACAGCCCTACCGTGGCTCGTGAGTGCATATATGCTCAAATGCATGGTAGAACGTATGATGGAGAATCCGAATGATTTGTATTCGGTCGATAAACTGAAAGATGTATGCAGGGAATCCGAGAGGTGGGCTATATATAGGGCCGTGTGGCTTCCCAAAGTGACTGTGCTAGTTTCTATCCAACGGCTCAGAAGCGCTTGAAAGAAACACAACCCCGATCCAACAGCTCACAAGCGCTCGAAAGAAACACAACTCTGATCCAACAGCTCACATGGGCTCACAAGAAACACACGATTCGTGTGATTCTTCCTGATTGGTTGGATTCAGATTCTCAAGAACCCCTCTCCGATGAGACCCTAACCATTTAGTCCCGGTTGGTAAAACAGACCGGGACGAGAACTCCTCTCCGACGAAACCCTAACCATTTAGTCCCGGTTGGTAAAATAGGTCGGGACGAGAACCCCTCTCTGAAGAAACCCTAACCATTTAATACATTATTACATAGTAGACTCATAATATTACATGAACCATGAAGGATTAATACATTATTACATAGTAGACTCATAATATTACATGAACCATTAAGGTTTAATACATTGCGTCCCCAACTAGTGTCGCCATTGTTTTATTTTCTGTCGTAGCCAAGGAGCATCTTCATTATTTAACGGGATGCTCGGGTCAGTTTTCACTCTGAAGGGCGGAATTTCATAAAAGTTATTATAATCTTATGACATGTATGTCTTGTCTTCCACTCCCATGGTGTTTCTTTTCCCTGAATGAACTATGTGGCGCTTCGGCTCACCACATGATGTATTGGTTTCTTTATCTTTTCTTTTCTTCGGCTGGGTAGACATGTCCTTCACATAGAAAACCTGAGCCACATCTTTGGCTAGGACGAATGACTCTTCTCTGTACCCAAGATTGTTGAGATCCACAGTTGTCATTTCGTACTGTTGGTCTACCTTTACCCTCCCCCTATCATCTTCACCCACTGACCCAATATTATTTGTATTTTTAAGATTTTGAAACGAAAAGTATTTCAAAAAGTACCTTTAGTCGCGGTTCGTGACACGAACCGCGACTAAAGGCTATTTCCACGCGGGAACGGAAACGCCGCGAAAACACCTTTAGTCCCGGTTGGGGACACCAACTGCGACTAAAGGTTCCCCTTTAGTCCCGGTTGGGGACACCAACCGCGACTAAAGGCTGCCCCTATATATTCACCGCGCGCGGGAGCCGCGCCCATATTCTTCTCCGCGCCGCCCCTAGCCCCGACGGAGATCCCTCGCCGCCTTCGCTAGAGGCCACCTTGGAGCTCCACGGTCCGCGCTGCCCCTAGCCCCGACGGAGATCCGCGCCGCCGCTACCTTGAGGTCGCTTCCATCACCTCCGTTGTCCTCATCCTCCTCGGATTCGTCCTCGCAGTCGTGTACCACTGCCGCCACTGCAAATGCTGCTCGTCGGCGAGCTTCCGGCGACACTATCCGGGCGGCGCCACCACCTTAATGTTCTCAGTCCCATGCTCATTCAAACGAGCTACATCTCGCTTCCTGGATCGCCGGGAATCGCCGCCGGCGACCACGGCAGCAGAGCTCCGGCCACCCGCTAACGTCACGGTGATGTCATGGTGACGTCACCGTGGGCCCCCATCGTCAGCTGGTTTTATTTTCAGAAATGAATTAAAAAAACGAATGACACGTGGACCTCTCCTATTTAATAAATTACAAAGAAATGCTTAAATTTGGAAATTGATATCTTTATTTCTGTAACTCAGAAAAATAAAGTAAAAATATGGAAATGTTTAGAAAATTATTTCCAACCCAAATATGTCCCTTTCGTACATGTTTGACAAACTTTAATTTTGGGCATTATTTAATGTTGTTTAATTCATTTAAAATAAAGAAAATAAGTTTTTTATTCAATAAAATCAGAAAATTACAAGTTATATACCAAAATGCTCAAAATGACAAATGCAATCTATTTACGATGTTTTCAAACCTATTCGAGCAACTAAAATTGTACTCACTTTAAGAATTGCCCGAAGTGCCCCTTCGGGGTCTATTTCGGGATAATTTCAACATAATCGCATAATTGGCATATGAACCCTAGCAACCGAACGAACATGTTTAGGGCTTTATCTCAGTGCATTATCTTGCTCATACATACATATTGCGCATTGCATTGATGCCATGTGTTGATTTTTGTTCTTCTTGTTTCAGTGTTTGTTCCCCCTCGGTAGAACGTGACTCCGAAGAGAAGGTCAACTGTTCCATCGGTGAATACTTGATCCTAACCGACAATTCAAGCACTTATTCCGGGAGTGACATATGGCGGACGATAGAGCCGAGCCGCTTAGGAATCCGGAGGCTGAAAGTTATTTAATGGGCATCATAAATAACGAGATTCCTTATGTGCCGGGCTCCGAAGATGAGCAAGAAGAGGATGCAGTCTCTTCTTTTTTGAACCTTGACGGTGGAACAGATATTGTCGATGATCAAGAAGGTGAAGGAACGGACATTGTCGATGGAGGTCAACCGTCGACAAACGACGATCTCGAATTGCAAGTAGCAACCACCTCCGGCGAGGTATATATATTCATTGAGCCTCTCGTGATACAAACTTACTGAAATGTGAATACATATGTATTAACGCGCGCGACTCTCTTTCTTTTTTTAGCCCTCGTCCGGATCGAGTACGACAAAGCGTGGCAAATCCAAGGTGATGAAAACAGGAGAAACATATACCATCGAATTAGTCGGTGAAACCGGCAAGCCCCTACAGCACACATCAAAGTTTATCAACCAATGCGGAGTCGTTGTTAGAGACAACGTCCCTATCACCACCCAGGAATGGAAGGAGCCAAAGAAGGCACGTCTTGGTTTCAGTTTTGTCGACAAGAGAACGAAAAAGGATTGCTGGAGAAAGCTTATGGAACATTTCATTCTACCTCCGGAATACAACAAAGTCGATGAATTCGGTAACGAGGTTCCGAGTGGACGTGAGAGGAGGAGGCTAGTTAAAGAGTTCGCTCTTCAGAAGATGGCCGAAGCATTCCGGAACTTCAAGAAAAATTTAACCCGTGACTATGTCAACAAGGGCAAGACTCCGGATTTCAAAGGACAACATTTGAAACTGAAAGATGATTGGCCATAATTTGTGAGGCAAAAGAAATCGGAGCATTTCAAGGAAATATCGAAAAAAATAAGGTCAATGCGGGTAAAAAAACAGTACCATCATATTATGGGGCCAGGAGGATACCGCCTTTCGGAGCCTAAGTGGCAGAAGATGGAGGAGGACCTGAGGGTGCTACGTTGGTACAAGAATTACATAACATGGACCGACAAAGAATATGTTTATACGGATGTTACAGAGGAGCATCACACCAAACGGTACTCTGTAGAAGTTCATATGAGTGAATTGTTCCAGCTATTCAATCTGCGCGAGCTCGACAAATCTACGCTGAGTTGCTACGTTCTGTAAGTGATTTATTTCTACCTCATCTCGTTCTTGTATGGGAAATTGTCTCCTCTCAAGGAGGATAGCTACGCATGGCTAACTTGGTTGCCGCGTGTCTAACGCCGTGTGCTAAGATGCTAAGGGGGTGGGGATGCTACACGCTACAACCTTTGGATATAACAGGTGATGAATAGAGGCCTTCAGCGTGACCAAAAGGTGGAAATAGAATAAGCTAATAAGCCTCACAAGTTGTGAAATATGACAGACCTAAGAGGGTAGGAATAGAGTAAGGGCATGCCCAACGCGTCGCCCCAGGGCACTGCCCCGCAGGGCCACCTAGGCTCGGATGCCTATGTGGCAAGCTCTGCCATAACAGGTGCAGCCTGCAGAGGAGGCAGCTGCCCTAACTGGAATAGAGAGAAAAAGTGTTGGAAGAGAAGAAAAGTAGGAGAGACGAGAGAGAAATTAGAGATGGGGACCAATACAACCCTACGTGTGGCCACCGTTTGCTACTTCCTCCATAGCTCATGCTCTAAGAGATGATACCCCATGGCCACCAAGCACACTGCACATGGTTCCAAATGTCTGAACAAAAGGTCGCTTTTTGCCTGCATGGTGCAATGCGTCTCACACCGGTAATGTGAATTATTAGGGAAGAGTAGTATATAGCATGGTGCACTTGGGCTGCTCTAGCACAGTCATTGTAGCGTCTATCAGCACCAGGATCAGCTCACGTTCACCTCCAGCATACCTTTTTCTTTGCATCCAAGTGATTTCACCAAAGAGAGGACAAGGAAGAGCCCACGAGGGCTCGTGAGTCAAAACTCACGCATGGATCGATTGTATTACCTGGTCACGAATGTCGCATGCAGATTAAGAAAAGTGCATGTAATTAACATCTCTCTAATTAGCACCCAAGTGATTTCACTAAACAGATAACAAGAAGGTTCCAAACGTCACGCAAAGTGCTTTTTCTTCCGTGACGCGGACTGCTCACAGCTCCAGGGATTCCTTGGCGTGAAAACTGGACACTCGTACACGGGCCTAAGCATGAATCAATGGAAACCTGAGCTGAGTAGTATACTGGTGAGAGATGATAAATGCAAACCGCTACTCCCTCCTAAATATGTCTAGATACAATATTGTCCTAACTATATTGTTGCGTACGCTATTATGCAGATTGAATTTTTTTTTTAGAAATGGGAGCCTAGGCCCCGGCCTCTGCATCAAAATGATGCACACAGCCGGTTGCAGATTGAATATTTGGGAATGCAAAATAAGAAACATCCATGATGTTGGGTTTATTGACCCTATATATCGTTAATGGATATGTGTTACAACGTCAATCCGAAGACGTGGAGAAAGACTTGTACAAGTTTCTTAGAAATCATCAACTCAAAAGTCATATTCTATTTCCTTACCATTTTGGGTGAGTGTTTCTCTCTTGTGTGCCCATTCTCTTTTGTTTACTCCATGCATGGTATGTCTAATCGATGAGTTATGCATGACTGTGCATGTAACGTGTCCGCAGGTTCTACTGGATTCTGCTAAATATTGAACTTCACACCTCCAGAGTTCTAATCATTGACTCTATGGATTCGGATTCAAAGCGTTGGGCCGACATGAGAAAAATGCTGCAAAAGTAATTATTTTCAATCATTTGCACTCTATATCGATCGCTCTCTTTTGTTCATTTCCTAATATCAAGTAACTAATAACTCCCTTGTTCATTTAATTTTCTTTGCCCTATAGGGTTCGGAGACGGTTCTCAGAAGAAACTGTCGGTGAATTCAAACATGAGCTAGAATTTAGAAGGTTAGTTAATGTGGATAAGAAGCCACCGGGGAACAATATATGTGGATACTATGTTTGTGAGAACATCCGGAGACACACCTCTGAGCGGAAGGCGTCGGATAGCGTGCGGAAGGCGACGGATAACTTGCGGAGGAAGCTTAGTCCAGAAGCTCGCTTCCGACCAATTCAACAGGAATTAGAAGGATTTTTCATGAGCGAAGTCATCAATCCTAAAGGAGAACACTATACCGAGGACGAAGAAAATTATATGCATCTCCGAGATTGAAACTTGTTCGAAGTTGTGTATGGTCATCCATCTTAATTGTGTATATAGTAGCGTAGAATATATATGTGTACTGAAACTTCATCAAAATTAAAATAAAACACAAAATAAAATATAAAAGAAATAAAACAAAACAAATTAAAAAGAAACCAGATTTAGGGGGGGTAAAACCCTAAACCTGCGGAGGAGGCCTTTAGTCCCGGTTAGCCACGAGAACCGGGACTAAAGGTCCTCCGCCCCGACAGACTCCTGGCGCCCACGTGGACGGGTCTTTAGTCGCGGTTCGTAAGAGGCGCGACAAAAGGGGGGGGCCTTTAGTCGCGCACATTTAGTCCCGCTTGCACGGCCGGGACTAAAGGCCTTTGCGAACCGGGACTAAAGGCCTATTTTCTACCAGTGCTTGCTGGAGCTCAGGAGCGAAAATGCTGCACTCCTGCTCCGTAGCTACCTTGGATTCTTACCTTCTTCATGGCACTAATTGGTCAAAACTTACCATCGCCGTTGGCCTACTTATGTTTTGTCAACCTCGGTTATTCTGTCGATATATCAGTCTCATCCTCACAAATTGCCCACTCTCTCTTACCTAGTCAATCTCGGGGCGCATATAGGACGTACTACTAATCATATGAGGTATACTGATGTATCAAATGGCGATTTATTAGAAATTGATATGTGAATGGATGGATGAAGAGGACGGAGACAATCTTTCTGTTCGAAAAATAGCTTATTTAACTACAATGAAAATTCTGCTACATTGACATACATCTACCATGTCTCACACAGATTAGCAGCATCACAAGCAGATAATTCATTTGAAACAACAGGGGCGGCATTACCTGAAATTGTCGTACCTCGAAGATAATAAACACCGTTGGCCTTCTTTATGTAACCCTTCATTACAACAAGAGAACCTTTGGTGACCTTCAGGACTCCGCCTCCACCTGAATACTTGTACCCCTTATCATCAAGGGCACTTAGCGAGATAAGATTTCTCTTCATCTTCGGAATGTATCGAACATCCGTTAAAGTTCTGATTGTGCCGTCAAACATCTTGATCCGAATAGAGCCTTTGCCTTCTATCTGGCATGGTGAGTTATCACCCATCAAAATAGAACCAGCAGCACTAACAGGTACATAAGTGGTAAACCAATCTCTATTCGGGCACATATGAAAAGGGCAAAGGAGCTTAAGTGAAAAACTTCACTAGCATTCTTGATTGAGAAATGACTTAGTTTGCGATCTCTTCCATGGAATCGATACAGGAAACAGCTGCAAGGCAGAGAACGTCAAAAGGAAGATGTGAATGAAGGCAAAAAAAACACCTCTGCATGAAGTTGATGGAAAGAAAGAGGGCCAGAGGAAGGCGCGTCATGCAAAGGTTCCCATCATAGCCTTAGTTTACCCCGTGTGTCTATCGGATCCTAAGCTTCATCGGGACAAGCTCGCTCGGGCTTCTAATGATCCTATGAAACCCATAGATCTTATCAGACAAGAGAACTACTTGACCCTAAGGGGGTCACCCTTTTCGGGTTCCAGGTACGGCTCAAGAAATAAAATTGACAATTCCAACTATGAATATTAGTTGTATTATACTCACTCCGTTCCTAAATGTAAGATGTTTTACCCCTTTTCCATATTCTATATGTATCTAGATAATTTTTAGTGTATATGTTCACTCATATTAGTCCGCATCTAGACAATATGAGTAATAGGTAGAATATCTTATATTTAGGAACGGAGGGAGTACTATTCAGTGTTCACTCTAGAACCGAATTTGGTACTGTTCATAGTCTATTTTGTCCTTTTTTCCCCTTAAGATGTGAGAAAATTTTGAATGTGAAATATTCAGACACGTACGGTAGATATGCATTGTGTTTTTTTTCTCTTTTATTTTTCCATGGAATTACATGACATTTAGATGTGTTTTCGATGACCTAGTAAACTAGAATTAACACCCCAAGGAGCCCTACATGTCCCCGTCAATCTCACCGTCAAATATACACTGGTGGGGACACCGTAAGTTCTACTCCACTTTTACTTAGTACAGAGAAATCAAGCAAGCCTGCATACTACAAAAGCTTGAAAATGACAGCCTTAAATATGTGTTGGTGTAATAGTGTTTGAACGTACAGTGCTTTGCTATTGTGTACTTGTGTGGCAGTCAGCATTTCTCGTCTGCTGCAACATCTATATAGCATGCCATGGGTTCTTGGTACACTTGTATATATAGTAGCTGCATCTTCATCTGAGAAGACAGATTGCCAGTGGTGCAGTATGTGGAAACGTACGGTTGTTCACACCTAGCTTCTTAGCTGCTTAGTCTCCAGATCCAGAGCTCAAGTAAAGCTCAACTCCTTTTCTTTAGTTGGAACTCTTTCATCCATTCTTGGCTAGCTTAAATAGTTTCAGTTTCTGTAACTTCTTTGGAACTCTTTCATCCATTCTTGGCTAGCTTAAATAGTTTCAGTTTCTGTAACTTCTTTGCTCCTACTTCTATTTTCTACCTCAATTGGTCTCTGTACTTAGTGAGAAAATTTCCCAGAAGTTCCACTACAGGAATCTGTTTATAGGCCGACGGCTTTTTGCCGTCGGCACAGGTCAGAACCCCGTCGGCCTCCTCTGTGCCGACGGTGGCCGTCGGCACCTTGCCGTCGGCACACGGCTCGTCGGCGCAGGTGCGGGGGCCATCGGCACAAGAAAATGCCGTCGGCACAGCTGAGCGGTGGGCCCCACCTTGGTCTGACAGCGGGCCCCACGCTGTCAGAGCGTTGGTCTGGTGGTGGCCGCTGTGCCGACGGCCACCGTCGGCACAAGGAGGGACACGCGGCATCACCTGGTGCGTTCCTGGGCGGGAGCTGTGCCGACGGCAATGCCGTCGGCACAGGAGGGGACACGTGGAGCACGCTGGTGCGCTCCTGGGCATAGGCTGTGCCGACGGCAATGCCGTCGGCACAGGACTGACCATTTGGTCAGCGTAGGCCCTGTGCCGACGGCATTGCCGTCGGCACAGCCTATGCCCAGGTTTTTTTTTTGCCCATTTTGGTGCTGTTTTCGTTGCAAAATTCACAGAAAAATCACAAATAATGATCCAATCCAATAGAAACATCTAGAAACTCAGTACCATCATTATTAACCATCAAAACATCCAGACAAACATCGTTTAAGGTCATACATCGATCCTGATACGTCCATCGATCCGGATACATCCATACATCGATCTAGATACATCCCTAGCTAGGAGAAGGGGTGAAGCCCAGGTCTCCACTCGTGAAAACAGGACGATCATGTGTCGCGTCCGTCGAACCAGCTCCGGAGCCACCAGGCGAGGTACCAGGAGTGGCCGAAGCACGCCCGTGAATCGGCGTCGTCTGGCGCGAACCCGGGGAGCCACTAGGAGAAGCCCGGCCAAAAGCCGTGTTCTCCGAAGCTCCAGTACCCTACATGTTCGAGCACGAGTTAGACACTTTAGAGGCAAAGTAAATCAGTAATCGACGTGTGGAAAAGAACACATACCGGGGTCTCTGCGTAGTATGTGAGGGCAAACTCATCCCTCGATGTGAATATCGGGACCGGCCCTGGCGCTTCAGGAGGCTCTCCTGGAGGCGATCCTCTCTCTCCGGTGGTCATCCACCTCACCATCGCCTACAAGATGGTTTAGATGTCATGTGTTGCCAAGATGATTTAGACTTGTCATATTTTGCAGAAATATGGATTGGAAACTTACCCTCGATACCGCGCTATGGTACGCATTGAGGACGTCGGTCCTCTGCTGCCACGCCTGTAGGTCCTCCTTGTACTTCTCATAAGCGGCGGCATAGGCCGCATCGAACTCCGGCTACAATTTAGGAAACAAGTTAATATCGACAACTTAGCAATGCAGAGGGGAATGTCAGAAAACATGATGAGAATGAGAACTTACATCGGCAGAGGCAGAGGCAGCTCCAGCACGCCGTCGACGAGGCTGGACAGGGACGGCGTCGACGGGGAGGGTAGCCTTGATACGAGTGAGGCTCGCGGTAGGCGTGGCCACCTTATCAAGGATTCTCAGACGGCCGTGCTCCCTCCCGTTCCCCGCTAGCATCAACGCCGTCTCGTCGTACTCGTGCTCGAAGGGGTCCTCGACCTGCGGGTGCAGAATCTGGAACGCCGAGGTGTAAGACCGCATGTCCTCCTCGGGTGTGCCGTAGTACTCAGGAGCCGAGGACGTGGCGGCGTCCGAAACGGACTTCTTCCGCCTCATCGTCTTCCACGCCGCCAAGTAAGTAGCTGGCACCCCAGTCCGCTTCTCCTGCATCGCAAAATTAAACGTTATGTGTATCAAGTAGAAACATGCATGATAGAAAATAAACCATTTTTTCCATATATGTACATACCATCCTCTTCTTGAAGCGGTCGGTGTTGAGGCTTCCTCCACTGTGGGTGCCCCCGTGGCCTCGGTTCTTCTTGTTCCGCTTGCTCACGGCATCGAATTCGGGGTCTTCCCCGGCCCACCTCCTAGCCAGCACCGCCCATGCGTCCTCGTGTCTTTCGGCCCAGTGTGGAATGACCTGAGAATGCAATAGTGAAGTAAATAGGAGGCAATGCAATGGCAACTTAACTGAAATGTAGAATGACATAGATAGTTTACTTACCCTCATGAAATCCTCGGGTGTCATCTTGGGCGGGTCCTCGACATTATCCTGCTTCTTGGCCCTTTTGTCCTTCTCGGCCATGAACGCGCTGATGGCGGTGTGCTTCTGGTTGTACCACACCTGGCGGGTCAACCTCACGCACGCCAGGCGGAGAACCCGAACCGCCGCGGCTCTATCCTCCTCAAGCACCCGGAAAAAGCACTTCACTCATGCATAAAGAAAATTGCGAGTTAGAACGGTGGTGTCATCAACTACGAACGAAACTCAAGAAAATATAACTTACCCAAAACCTGGTGATCACGGCGTCAGAAGCCTTCCCGAAGGGCGCGCAATCGGCAGCCTCGTAGTCCAGCCAAGAAGTCGCCAACTTCGGCTCGCCATCCACAGCCGTGGTGTAAAAGCCCGGCCAATAAAGCCGGATCAGAGCTCCAAGCAAGCTCGAAGGCTGGCGGCTCCCTTCAGCATATGTCCAATTGCTGCATAATAATCAAACATTAGTACATATGCCAAAAATGAAACTACATATTTAAAATTACAAAATTAGTAAACTTACTCCTTCTTATTTGGACAAATAAGAGTCTTCTCCTCCTCCGTGGCAGGCTGCTTATCCAAACCGTGGACTCCCGCTTCCCCGCGAACTCGCAGCTTCTTCGGTGCCCCTCCTCCTCCCTCCACCTCCCCCTCCATCTCCACCCCCACCTCCTCGTCCTCGTCCTCCTCCTCCTCCGGTCTGTACTCCTCCTCCTCCTCCCGTCTGGACTCCGTCTTCCCCTCCTCCCTATACTCTATCTGCAGCTGGGAAGCCACGTCACCAGACGCGGAGGGTGGAGGCTCCAAGTCTACACCTCCCCCGCCACCTCCACCTCGTCCTCGTCCTCGTCCTCCACCTCGTCCTCGTCCTCCTCCTCCTCCTCCTCCTCCACCTCGTCCTCGTCCTCGTCCTCCAACCGCATCGTCGTCCATGGGGTAGCGCCGATTGCGAATCAAGGATCTACCACTCCGTGTAATCTTCTTGAGCAAGGACGACGACGATTCCTTGCCTTGGCTCATATTGTCCAATCACCTGCATCGAGAAATAGAAAACAATTAAATCACATATACATAGTAAAAATATAGGCACTTAGCATAAAATGGTGAAATGTAGGCACTTAGCATAAAATTGTGAAACTTGGCATAAAATGTAGAGCATCACTAGGCATGTTCAAAAGAAAAAATACTAAGTATAAAATGGTGAAACTTGCATAAAAAATGCTAAGATAAAATACTAAGTATAAAGACATCACCTAGAATCATCACTCTCATAATTAGGTGGGTTCTCATTCTCACTATCCGTATCACTATCACGTGAGTAGTAAATTAGAGGATCTTCGAACGGTGGTGGCTCATCATCGTCTTCATTGTCTGTATGTAGCTTGGTGAGCATGTCTATGTCCTTTAGATCCACCACTGACTCACCACGAGTTTCCGCATTGTTCTCGAGGTCCTCAAAACCACCCATTTGTAAGTCAAAGTCCCCGAAGTCCTCTTGCTCTTGATAGAAAATTCCTTGGTACGTTTTCGGGTCAATGTTGTTATAATCGTCGTCGGACGGCATGGGTAGTTTACCATGTGGAGATACCCTGAACGCGACCTCCCAACCCTTGAGTGCCTCTTTCTGGCATGGGTAAGGCAAATAATAAACTTGCTTAGCTTGGTGAGCCACAATAAAGACATCGGCTCCGCTATAGGTGGTTGAAGGCCTAACTTCAACTAACCCAATGGAAGGGGTACTTTTGTATCCATGGACGGGGTCGAACCAGTGGCATTTGAACACAACGAGCTTGAGTTCTACGTTGGTGCGATTGAACGTCAGCTCGTATACCTTCTCTAACCTTCCGTAGTAGTCTATGGAATCGGCGCCTCGGGTGAAGACCCCGGTATTTACCGTTTTTGCATTCGGCCGACTCTTCTGGTGATCCTCCGTATGGAAGCGATACCCATTCACATCATACTTCTCATATTTCATGACGCTATGGGTAAAACCTTGGGAAACACATCTCAACTCATCCGTCATCTGAACGTTGGGATTAGCTCCCTACAAATACGATACAAATTGTTTTGTGCATTAGATAGGTGTAACGAAAGGGACAAGCCACAGATTGCAAGGTAATAGGGAGAGGTTAGAAATTACTTTTTCCATGAACCAAGACACAAATTTTTTCTGTCCGGGAGCACCCTCTTTCAGAAGAGTGTCCAGCTCTCCGATAGATGGTTCCTCCGCTCCAGACCACATTTCATCCGTGAATTCTCTAAAAGAAGAGAATACGTATTAGATCGAAACAGGGTTACTAGTTGGAAAGTAATTTGTACCACCATTTTACCTGATATAATCGACCACTTCCTTCATGTTCGTAAGCACATAGAGCATTATGCAATCTTGCTCTTCCTTGGTCAAGGTATATTTTTCTCGGCCACCTGACTTGCCACCGGGACATTGGAAGAGGAGGAGCTGTGGGTCATGCTTGGGCTCGTCGATATTGTACCGAGATGCCTGGTTATGCATAGTGGGAACTTCAGCAGGATAGTACGTTGTCGCGGCGTTTGCCATCTCCTCAAGACATACTCCCTCAGCTATGCATGCTTCAATCTTAGCTTTATTTCCAGTTTTGTTTCTAATGTACTTGAACTCTCTCTCAATACAAAACTGCCAACGAAACTGCACCGGTCCACCCAAAAGTGCCTCGTTCGCGAGATGCACAACGAGATGTGCCATCGGAGTAAAGAAGCCTGGCGGAAATATCATCTCTAAGTTGCATAGCAACTCCGGCACTAGATCATGCAGCTTCTGAATAATCACAGGACATATCTGCTTAGCACAAAGCGTGCGGAAGAAATGGCTCAACTCCGCGAGCACTCGCCAGACACGCTCGGGTAGATACCCTCGAACCATCACCGGCATCAGACGCTCAAGCCATATATGATAGTCGTGACTCTTGAGCCCGTTGACTTTTCCCGTTAAAAGATTGACCCCCTTGCTTATATTCGAACAATAACCATCAGGAAACATGACAATGAATTTGAGCCACTTGAATACCTCCTTCTTTTGAATACTGTCAAGGCAGTAGTCGGCGAGCGGTTTAAACCAATTTTTTCGCCGGCGGTCAGGAGGCTGCATATGTAATCTCTTTCTATCACAGAGTTTCTGGACATCGACTCTATCCTTCACATTATCCTTCGACTTCTCAGGAATGTTCAAGATTGTGTGAAAGAGTGACTCTCCGACATTCTTTTCGGTGTGCATCACATCGATGTTATGGGGAAGTTCGAGATCCTTGTAATAATCAAGCTGCGTCAAGCCTGCCACGTGAGTCCAGTTGTGTGTTTTACCATATCCGACGTATCGTGGGCCATTTCCCCCAGCAGGAACAAGAGCACGTAGCTCGGCATCAACAGCTGCACCATCGAATGTTGGTATCTTTTTTTCTACATGCTCAACTCTGCCCTTCTTGAAGTTCTTTTTGTCTTCTCTAAATCGATGCCTTCGTTTGAGGAACTGTCGATGCATGTCAAACGAGGAATACTTCTTACCCGCGCTTAACCAGAGGAACTCCAATCGGTTCCTGAACACTGGGCATGGCCACTTACCAGCGGTACACCATCCACAGAATAGAGCGTACCCTGGAAGGTCGTGCATGGAGTATTGGAACCAAATTTTCATTAAGAAGTTTTTCTTTGATGCCCGGTCGTATGTGAACGTCCCGTGGTGCCAAGAGTGGTCCAAATCATCCACAAGCGGCTGCATGTAGACACTCAGATTCTTTCCCGGGTATTCTGGCCCTGGAATGATCAGCGACAGAAATATGGTATTCCTTTGCATTAAGACTCCAGGAGGGAGATTGAGCGGAATAACAAACACGGGCCAGCAGCTGTATGAGGCAGTCGACATACCATATGGATTGAATCCATCTGTTGCTATCGCAATCCTGACATTTCGAGCCTCTTTTGCCTCATCGGGGTATTTTGCATCGAAATTCTTCCATGCCTAACCATCAGATGGATGTCCCATCTTTTCCCGTCCGTGCTCGTCTGTGTATCTCTTCCCCATCTTGTGCCAAGTCATCTGTTTGGCAGTCTCCTCGGACCAATACAGCCGCTGGATTCTTTTAATGAATGGGAGATACCGAAGAATCTTCATAGCGACTTTCGTCTGCTTCAACTGACCATCGGCTCCCTTTACCTCATGATACCTAGACGCCTTACAAATGCTACAGTACTTGTCATCTGCAAACTGTTTCCAAAACAGAATGCAGCCTTTTGGACAAGAATCTATCTTTGTATAATCCATGTTGAGCCCTTTCAAGACTTTCTTCGCTTCGTGCATGCTTTTAGGCAGACAATGCCCCTCGGGCAACATGTTACCATAGGTTTTCAGATTAGCTTCAAATCCAGCACGGGTGGTGGAGTACCGGGCCTTGTCGGCTAGTGCTTGAGAGATGGCATCGAGTTGAGAAATCTTTGCACCCTCATATAGCGGCCTCTTAGCCGAGCCCATCATTTCAAAGAAGGCCTTCGCTGTTGGCTCGGGTTCATCCGGTTCCTCCGGTTCGGGCTGTTCCTCCACTTGAGGTGGCGAATCAGGCATGTCGGCATCACGGAAATCATCTAACAAGTTCCTAATCCCATCGTACTCAATGCCATTGATCCGCTGGCGCATCACCTCTCCTCTATCACGCTCGTACTGAGCAAAGTCGACAGTCGTCACGTAGTTCTGCATATATCCATGCAACCACAGGTGTTTAGTCATTTCAACCTTTCCATGACGATACCGCCGCCGACAATTAGAGCAAGGGCATAATGGGCGAACCGCTGACTTTGAACCACGCGCTAACTCTTTCACTAACATGTTGGTCTTCCATTCCCACTCATCTGTTCTTTCAGTCACAGAAATACGGCCGCTGTACATCCACTCATTACCAGACATCCTCTGCTTTATTGGGAGACAAACAACAACGCATTTCTTAAAATGATAGGACCGTATTTGCATAATATTTATGAGGAAATAACTATTACTTGCATGTTGATGTTTCAAATGCAAGACCTAAACTTTTTCAACGGATACTTTCCATATTCCCAAGAACACTGGGCTCATTTAAAGATGTTGACCTGCAACTTTTAATGAGCGCAGTGCTCCTTGGAATATGAAAAGTACCCGTTGAAAAAGTTTATCTCGTGCATTGAAAAACATCAACATGCAAATAACAGTTATTTTCTCGGTAAAATATTATGCAAATACGTTCATATCATTTCTTAAAATGCAACAAGTTATAATACTTTTTTACAATGTCATCGGATTAATTACGACAAAATTTTATATTTTACAGCATGCAACGGTTCACCTACATGTCTAATAGGTAGGGGCCTAATCCCACCCGGGTATGTGTAGATCGGTTCGTGTCCCATGTTCTACCCCGACCCGAGACGGAATTTCGGCAGCACCTCCCCGCTGTTCTTCAGAATACACGTCTCGAACTTTTCAAGCCGAGAGGGTGTGCATCCGAAGAACAACGGGGGGTGCTGCCGAAATCCGTCTCAGGAAGGAGCAGAACATGGGACACGAACCGAACTACACATACCCAAGCTGTCCAAAACGTGGACAATCCGGAAGAGCTACGGTTATAAATATGCAGAGACGGACAGTCCTGCATATTTATAAATTTGCAACCCTTCCGGACGGGAGACGCCTAGGGTTACGCGACTAGACATGAATGTAAATGTGACATCGGCTCGAAGGCCGGGGCAGAGCAAGGGGCAGAAGGGCAGAGGAGAAGAAAATTTAGCTCACCTCGAGCGTAGGTGCGAAGCTGCAGGTCGTCGAAGCTGCAAGGAAGGAGAAAGTCGATGACGCGCCGCCTTGGACTCACGGAAGAAGCTCGATAAGACCACGACTGGACCTACGCCATCTGAAACCACACAATGAACATCCATTAAAACATTGCAACATTTTTTACGAAATTACAGTAAAATTTTCAAATTGTAGCATTATGCGTGCGAGGGGCATCGCCACCGAAGCAATCGGCGCGCGAGGGGCATCGCCACCGACGCCGATGCAACCGGCGTGCGGGGGCATCGCTATCGACGCTGACATAACCGGCGTGCGGGGGCATCGCCACCGACGCTGACGCAACCGGCGTGCGGGGGCATCGCTATCGACGCCGACATAACCGGCGTGCGGGGGCATCACCATCGACGCCGACGCAACCGGCGTGCCCGGGCATCGCCACCGATGCAACCGGCGCGCGAGGGGCATCGCCACCGACGCCGACGCAACCGGCGTGCGGAGGCATCACCACCGAAGCAATCGGCGCGCGAGGGGCATCGCCACCGACGCCGATGCAACCGGCGTGCGGGGGCATCGCCATCGACGCCGACGCAACCGGCGTGCCCGGGCATCGCCACCGACGCCCACCATCACCACCAACCACCGGCGCCCGCCCTCGCCACCGAACACCGGGGCGCGCCCTCGACATTGAACATCGGGACGCGTCATCGACACCGACCTTCGCCATCGGGCTATACTAATTTAACTACCTAAATTTACCGCCACCGTCACCGTCACAGCGCCACCGTCACCGTCGACCACCGCCACCGTCACAGCGCGTTCACCGGCTATACTAATTTAACTACCTAAATTTACTATACTAATTTAACTACCTAAATTAAAACAAAAAAAACAAAAAAAACAAAAAATGCTCACCTTCGGGCTGTGGAGGGGAGGGCGGTGGTGGGCGGCAGGGAGGGAGGCGTGCGGTCACCGGCAGTCGTTGGGAGGTGGAGGCGTCGCCGGGAGGTGGAGGAGGGGCCGGGGGAGGTGGAGGCGCCGCCGGGGAGGTGAAGGAGGGGCCGGGGGAGGAGGGGCTGGGGGAGGTGGAGGAGTGGCCGGGGAGGTGGAGGAGGGGCCGGGCGCGCGGCGGCCGGCGACGTGCAGCGCGCGGCGGCGGTCGCAGGGAGGGTGGGGTCGAAGGGAGGGGCGGGGCCGGAGGGAGGGGCGGTGCCGGAGGGTTCTAGGAGGCGGCGATGGTGTGGGCGGGGGCGGCGGCGTGCGGGAGCGGCGGAGAACGGCGGGGAAGGGAGAGAGGGCGGCGGCGGCGTGCGGGAGCGGCGGAGATCGGCGGAGGAGCGGCGGCTGCGGGATTGGGGGGAATGCGCGGGTGGTAGGGTCAACGGGTGGCTCTGCCCGCGTGTACACCCGAAATCCTGTGCCGACGGCTATGCCATCGGCACAGGTAATTTGTTTTTTTTTCGCAGGCCTACGCCGACGGCATTGCCGTCGGCACAACAATTTGTTTTTTTTTAATTTTCCAACTACTGTATTGTACCGTGTAATATTAATACTAATATATTTTATTTATTCATAAAATAAAACATAATTTCTGTAATATTTCTCGGTGCTTTCAAGAAAAGATAAAAATTGTTCCGTGTAATAATTTTATTTGAACTATTCCATTCATTATTCTCAATAATTTTGTTTCTCCGTCAACACACTTATTTTATGAAACCAAACTGGTACACCCTGATAACGATATTTAAATTGAAAGATACACATATATTTTATGTCTATTAAATTTATTTTATATCTATTAAATTTATCCTCTTTACTACTACGATCAGCTAAATCTTGCATACCATCGTAGTTTAATAGCTGCGCATTCAGGTGTTATTAGGCTCACGTCGTGGTAAAGCAGAAGCACTCAGAGGCAGAGCACGCCGCGGTTGACCCCAAGCCTCCGGTGAAACCCTAGACCCGCTGGAGAAATACCGGACTTATACGGAAACACGCGGTAACGGCGTCGAAAGGGGGTAGCATTGTGGAACTAGGTGCTTGGTTGTGTTAGGGTAGGCCATAGGAACATAAAACAACAAGGTAGAACCCACCTCTTCGGAAGATTCACGACGTTTCGTCCGATACGGGGGTTTCACCCTATAAGCGCGTGTAAACTCACGAGAGAGAAGTGGATGCCGGTGAAGCGGCCCACACCCCGGAGTGAAATCTTTGCCATCAAAAGCACACAACACACCTATAATAACATTCTATGGCACAAACTTGCTTGTGTTGGGGTCCAGACGCTCCGGATCCATGCCTCCGGTGAAACCCTAGACCCGCTGGAGAAATACCGGACTTATACGGAAACACGCGGTAATAGCGTCGAAAGCGGGTAGCATTGTGGAACTAGGTGCTTGGTTGTGTTAGGGTAGGCCATAGGAACATAAAACAACAAGGTAGAACCCACCTCTTCGGAAGATTCACGACGTTTCGTCCGATACGGGGGTTTCACCCTATAAGCGCGTGTAAACTCACGAGAGAGAAGTGGATGCCGGTGAAGCGGCCCACACCCCGGAGTGAAATCTTTGCCATCAAAAGCACACAACACACCTATAATAACATGCTATGGCACAAACTTGCTTGTGTTGGGGTCCAGACGCTCCGGATCCATGCCTCCGGTGAAACCCTAGACCCGCAGGAGAAATACCGGACTTATACGGAAACACGCGGTAACGGCGTCGAAAGGGGGTAGCATTGTGGAACTAGGTTCTTGGTTGTGTTAGGGTAGGCCATAGGAACATAAAACAACAAGGTAGAACCCACCTCTTCGGAAGATTCACGACGTTTCGTCCGATACGGGGGTTTCACCCTATAAGCGCGTGTAAACTCACGAGAGAGAAGTGGATGCCGGTGAAGCGGCCCACACCCCGGAGTGAAATATTTGGCATCAAAAGCACACAACACACCTATAATAACATGCTATGGCATAAACTTGCTTGTGTTGGGGTCCAGACGCTCCGGATCCATGCCTCCGGTGAAACCCTAGACCCGTAGGAGAAATACCGGACTTATACGGAAACACGCGGTAACGGCGTCGAAAGGGGGTAGCATTGTGGAACTAGGTGCTTGGTTGTCTTAGGGTAGGCAATAGGAACATAAAACAACAAGGTAGAACCCACCTCTTCGGAAGATTCACGACGTTTCGTCCGATACGGGGGTTTCACCCTATAAGCGCGTGTAAACTCACGAGAGAGAAGTGGATGCCGGTGAAGCGGCCCACACCCCGGAGTGAAATCTTTGGCATCAAAAGCACACAACACACCTATAATAACATGCTATGGCATAAACTTGCTTGTGTTGGGGTCCAGACGCTCCGGATCCACCCCTCCGGTGAAACCCTAGACCCGCAGGAGAAATACCGGACTTATACGGAAACACGCGGTAACGGCGTCGAAAGGGGGTAGCATTGTGGAACTAGGTGATTGGTTGTGTTAGGGTAGGCCATAGGAACATAAAAAAACAAGGTAGAACCCACCTCTTCGGAAGATTCACGACGTTTCGTCCGATACGGGGGTTTCACCCTATAAGCACGTGTAAACTCACGAGAGAGAAGTGGATGCCGGTGAAGCGGCCCACACCCCGGAGTGAAATCTTTGGCATCAAAAGCACACAACACACCTATAATAACATGCTATGGCATAAACTTGCTTGTGTTGGGGTCCAGACGCTCCGGATCCACCCCTCCGGTGAAACCCTAGACCCACAGGAGAAATACCGGACTTATACGGAAACACGCGGTAACGGCGTGGAAAGGGGGTAGCATTGTGGAACTAGGTGATTGGTTGTGTTAGGGTAGGCCATAGGAACATAAAACAACAAGGTAGAACCCACCTCTTCGGAAGATTCACGACGTTTCGTCCGATACGGGGGTTTCACCCTATAAGCGCGTGTAAACTCACGAGAGAGAAGTGGATGCCGGTGAAGCGGCCCACACCCCGGAGTGAAATCTTTGCCATCAAAAGCACACAACACACCTATAATAACATGCTATGGCACAAACTTGCTTGTGTTGGGGTCCAGACGCTCCGGATCCATGCCTCCGGTGAAACCCTAGACCCGCAGGAGAAATACCGGACTTATACGGAAACACGCTTTAACGGCGTCGAAAGGGGGTAGCATTGTGGAACTAGGTGCTTGGTTGTGTTAGGGTAGGCCATAGGAACATAAAACAACAAGGTAGAACCCACCTCTTCGGAAGATTCACGACGTTTCGTCCGATACGGGGGTTTCACCCTATAAGCGCGTGTAAACTCACGAGAGAGAAGTGGATGCCGGTGAAGCGGCCCACACCCCGGAGTGAAATCTTTGGCATCAAAAGCACACAACACACCTATAATAACATGCTATGGCATAAACTTGCTTGTGTTGGGGTCCAGACGCTCCGGATCCATGCCTCCGGTGAAACCCTAGACCCGTAGGAGAAATACCGGACTTATACGGAAACACGCGGTAACAGCGTCGAAAGGGGGTAGCATTGTGGAACTAGGTGCTTGGTTGTTTTAGGGTAGGCAATAGGAACATAAAACAACAAGGTAGAACCCACCTCTTCGGAAGATTCACGACGTTTCGTCCGATACGGGGGTTTCACCCTATAAGCGCGTGTAAACTCACGAGAGAGAAGTGGATGCCGGTGAAGCGGCCCACACCCCGGAGTGAAATCTTTGGCATCAAAATCACACAACACACCTATAATAACATGCTATGGCATAAAATTGCTTGTGTTGGGGTCCAGACGCTCCGGATCCACCCCTCCGGTGAAACCCTAGACCCGCAGGAGAAATACCGGACTTATACGGAAACACGCGGTAACGGCGTCGAAAGGGGGTAGCATTGTGGAACTAGGTGATTGGTTGTGTTAGGGTAGGCCATAGGAACATAAAACAACAAGGTAGAACCCACCTCTTCGGAAGATTCACGACGTTTCGTCCGATACGGGGGTTTCACCCTATAAGCGCGTGTAAACTCACGAGAGAGAAGTGGATGCCGGTGAAGCGGCCCACACCCCGGAGTGAAATCTTTGGCATCAAAATCACACAACACACCTATAATAACATGCTATGGCATAAACTTGCTTGTGTTGGGGTCCAGACGCTCCGGATCCACCCCTCCGGTGAAACCCTAGACCCGCAGGAGAAATACCGGACTTATACGGAAACACGCGGTAACGGCGTCGAAAGGGGGTAGCATTGTGGAACTAGGTGATTGGTTGTGTTAGGGTAGGCCATAGGAACATAAAACAACAAGGTAGAACCCACCTCTTCGGAAGATTCACGACGTTTCGTCCGATACGGGGGTTTCACCCTATAAGCGCGTGTAAACTCACGAGAGAGAAGTGGATGCCGGTGAAGCGGCCCACACCCCGGAGTGAAATCTTTGCCATCAAAAGCACACAACACACCTATAATAACATGCTATGGCATAAACTTGCTTGTGTTGGGGTCCAGACGCTCCGGATCCACCCCTCCGGTGAAACCCTAGACCCGCAGGAGAAATACTGAACTTATACGAAAACACGCGGTAACGGCGTCGAAAGGGGGTAGCATTGTGGAACTAGGTGATTGGTTGTGTTAGGGTAGGCCATAGGAACATAAAAAAACAAGGTAGAACCCACCTCTTCGGAAGATTCACGACGTTTCGTCCGATACGGGGGTTTCACCCTATAAGCGCGTGTAAACTCACGAGAGAGAAGTGGATGCCGGTGAAGCGGCCCACACCCCGGAGTGAAATATTTGGCATCAAAAGCACATAACACACCTATAATAACATGCTATGGCATAAACTTGCTTGTGTTGGGGTCCAGACGCTCCGGATCCACCCCTCCGGTGAAACCCTAGACCCGCAGGAGAAATACCGGACTTATACGGAAACACGCGGTAACGGCGTCGAAAGGGGGTAGCATTGTGGAACTAGGTGATTGGTTGTGTTAGGGTAGGCCATAGGAACATAAAAAAACAAGGTAGAACCCACCTCTTCGGAAGATTCACGACGTTTCGTCCGATACGGGGGTTTCACCCTATAAGCACGTGTAAACTCACGAGAGAGAAGTGGATGCCGGTGAAGCGGCCCACACCCCGGAGTGAAATCTTTGGCATCAAAAGCACACAACACACCTATAATAACATGCTATGGCATAAACTTGCTTGTGTTGGGGTCCAGACGCTCCGGATCCACCCCTCCGGTGAAACCCTAGACCCGCAGGAGAAATACCGGACTTATACGGAAACACGCGGTAACGGCGTGGAAAGGGGGGTAGCATTGTGGAACTAGGTGATTGGTTGTGTTAGGGTAGGCCATAGGAACATAAAACAACAAGGTAGAACCCACCTCTTCGGAAGATTCACGACGTTTCGTCCGATATGGGGGTTTCACCCTATAAGCGCGTGTAAACTCACGAGAGAGAAGTGGATGCCGGTGAAGCGGCCCACACCCCGGAGTGAAATCTTTGCCATCAAAAGCACACAACACACCTATAATAACATGCTATGGCATAAACTTGCTTGTGTTGGGGTCCAGACGCTCCGGATCCATGCCTCCGGTGAAACCCTAGACCCGCAGGAGAAATACCGGACTTATACGGAAACATGCGGTAACGGCGTCGAAAGGGGGTAGCATTGTGGAACTAGGTGCTTGGTTGTGTTAGGGTAGGCCATAGGAACATAAAACAACAAGGTAGAACCCACCTCTTCGGAAGATTCATGACGTTTCGTCCGATACGGGGGTTTCACCCTATAAGCGCGTGTAAACTCACGAGAGAGAAGTGGATGCCGGTGAAGCGGCCCACACCCCGGAGTGAAATCTTTGGCATCAAAAGCACACAACACACCTATAATAACATGCTATGGCATAAACTTGCTTGTGTTGGGGTCCAGACGCTCCGGATCCATGCCTCCGGTGAAACCCTAGACCCGTAGGAGAAATACCGGACTTATACGGAAACACGCGGTAACGGCGTCGAAAGGGGGTAGCATTGTGGAACTAGGTGCTTGGTTGTCTTAGGGTAGGCAATAGGAACATAAAACAACAAGGTAGAACCCACCTCTTCGGAAGATTCACGACGTTTCGTCCGATACGGGGGTTTCACCCTATAAGCGCGTGTAAACTCACGAGAGAGAAGTGGATGCCGGTGAAGCGGCCCACACCCCGGAGTGAAATCTTTGGCATCAAAAGCACACAACACACCTATAATAACATTCTATGGCATAAACTTGCTTGTGTTGGGGTCCAGACGCTCCGGATCCACCCCTCCGGTGAAACCCTAGACCCGCAGGAGAAATCCGGACTTATACGGAAACACGCGGTAACGGCGTGGAAAGGGTGTAGCATTGTGGAACTAGGTGATTGGTTGTGTTAGGGTAGGCCATAGGAACATAAAACAACAAGGTAGAACCCACCTCTTCGGAAGATTCACGACGTTTCGTCCGATACGGGGGTTTCACCCTATAAGCGCGTGTAAACTCACGAGAGAGAAGTGGATGCCGGTGAAGCGGCCCACACCCCGGAGTGAAATCTTTGCCATCAAAAGCACACAACACACCTATAATAACATGCTATGGCATAAACTTGCTTGTGTTGGGGTCCAGACGCTCCGGATCCACCCCTCCGGTGAAACCCTAGACCCGCAGGAGAAATACTGGACTTATACGAAAACACGCGGTAACGGCGTCGAAAGGGGGTAGCATTGTGGAACTAGGTGATTGGTTGTGTTAGGGTAGGCCATAGGAACATAAAACAACAAGGTAGAACCCACCTCTTCGGAAGATTCACGACGTTTCGTCCGATACGGGGGTTTCACCCTATAAGCGCGTGTAAACTCACGAGAGAGAAGTGGATGCCGATGAAGCGGCCCACACCCCCGAGTGAAATATTTGGCATCAAAAGCACACAACACACCTATAATAACATGCTATGGCATAAACTTGCTTGTGTTGGGGTCCAGACGCTCCGGATCCACCCCTCCGGTGAAACCCTAGACCCGCAGGAGAAATACCGGACTTATACGGAAACACGCGGTAACAGCGTCGAAAGGGGGTAGCATTGTGGAACTAGGTGATTGGTTGTGTTAGGGTAGGCCATAGGAACATAAAAAAACAAGGTAGAACCCACCTCTTCGGAAGATTCACGACGTTTCGTCCGATACGGGGGTTTCACCCTATAAGCACGTGTAAACTCACGAGAGAGAAGTGGATGCCGGTGAAGCGGCCCACACCCCGGAGTGAAATCTTTGGCATCAAAAGCACACAACACACCTATAATAACATGCTATGGCATAAACTTGCTTGTGTTGGGGTCCAGACGCTCCGGATCCACCCCTCCGGTGAAACCCTAGACCCGCAGGAGAAATACCGGACTTATACGGAAACACGCGGTAACGGCGTGGAAAGGGGGTAGCATTGTGGAACTAGGTGATTGGTTGTGTTAGGGTAGGCCATAGGAACATAAAACAACAAGGTAGAACCCACCTCTTCGGAAGATTCACGACGTTTCGTCCGATACGGGGGTTTCACCCTATAAGCGCGTGTAAACTCACGAGAGAGAAGTGGATGCCGGTGAAGCGGCCCACACCCCGGAGTGAAATATTTGGCATCAAAAGCACACAACACACCTATAATAACATGCTATGGCATAAACTTGCTTGTGTTGGGGTCCAGACGCTCCGGATCCACCCCTCCGGTGAAACCCTAGACCCGCAGGAGAAATACCGGACTTATACGGAAACACGCGGTAACGGCGTCGAAAGGGGGTAGCATTGTGGAACTAGGTGATTGGTTGTGTTAGGGTAGGCCAGAGGAACATAAAAAAAACAAGGTAGAACCCACCTCTTCGGAAGATTCACGACGTTTCGTCCGATACGGGGGTTTCACCCTATAAGCACGTGTAAACTCACGAGAGAGAAGTGGATGCCGGTGAAGCGGCCCACACCCCGGAGTGAAATCTTTGGCATCAAAAGCACACAACACACCTATAATAACATGCTATGGCATAAACTTGCTTGTGTTGGGGTCCAGACGCTCCGGATCCACCCCTCCGGTGAAACCCTAGACCCGCAGGAGAAATACCGGACTTATACGGAAACACGCGGTAACGGTGTGGAAAGGGGTAGCATTGTGGAACTAGGTGATTGGTTGTGTTAGGGTAGGCCATAGGAACATAAAACAACAAGGTAGAACCCACCTCTTCGGAAGATTCACGACGTTTCGTCCGATATGGGGGTTTCACCCTATAAGCGCGTGTAAACTCACGAGAGAGAAGTGGATGCCGGTGAAGCGGCCCACACCCCGGAGTGAAATCTTTGCCATCAAAAGCACACAACACACCTATAATAACATGCTATGGCATAAACTTGCTTGTGTTGGGGTCCAGACGCTCCGGATCCACCCCTCCGGTGAAACCCTAGACCCGCAGAAGAAATACCGGACTTATACGGAAACACGCGGTAACGGCGTCGAAAGGGGGTAGCATTGTGGAACTAGGTGCTTGGTTGTGTTAGGGTAGGCCATACAAACATAAAACACAAATAAAATAGACTTAGTGTGTGAAAACCCACTCGATAGTTGTGTCGGTGTAGTATGAATAAATGAAATCGACTTAGATCTCTCGATACATGGTAACGGTTGTGAATTTATATATTTTAAACATAAAATATTAACATATTAATTTTATCAATTGATAGTACACATGCATGCACAAAATAAGAAAAAAAAAGTTCACTGTGCCGACGGCAAAGCCGTCGGCATAGTGCTGGGTAGGGCCCAGCCAGCCGGCGCAGTACGGCGCAGTAACCTGTGCCGACGGCGTTTCGTCCGCCGAGGGCCACCGTCGGCCTCTTTGACGCTGTGCCGACGGCTAAATGGTTGCCGAGGGCCACCGTCGGCCTTTTGGGTGTTGTGCCGACGGCCAAATCTGTGCCGACGGCCTCTGGCGCAGGCTGGGGCTCTGACCCCCTGTGCCGACGGTGCCCGACATTTGGCCGTCGACACATGTTTTGGCCGTCGGCACATAGGGCCATTCCTGTAGTGATAGCACCGGTGCAACAAATTAAAGAGGTTACATTATGAATTGAATTTTAACTATGCAACACAACCATATATTTCTTTGCTCCTTTGTTTGCTCTAGAAAGAAAATGATTCAAACAACACGACCATACCTTTCTTGATTTATTTTGTTGTTGTTTTGTTTGCTCTAGCTTCACCTTCTGAATTCTGCATGGATATACAGGAAGGAAATAGTGTGCTAATGGCACTATCAGCTCCTCCCAGGTCACCGGGGAAGCAATTCAGCAGCCAGCTCGCTGCTGCTGTGAGGAGCATCAACTGGAGTTATGGCATATTCTGGTCCATCTCAACCAGCCGCCCAGGGTATACACCGATTTATTTGATGATCACGCAAGCTACTGACGAACACCGGCCGGTTCCTTTCTGCTTACAATATACTCCGGCTGGCCACGCACGTAACGTGCGTCTCCCCTACGTCTCCGTTTGTGTTGCAGGGTTCTGACGTGGCAGGACGGGTTCTACAACGGCGAGGTAAAGACGAGGAAGATAACCAACTCGGCGGACCTTACCGCCGACCAGCTCGTCCTGCAGAGGAGCCAGCAGCTGAGGGAGCTCTATGAGTCTCTACTCTCCGGCGAGTGCGACCACCGGGCGAGACGGCCCGCCGCCTCGCTGTCGCCGGAGGATCTTGGGGACGCCGAGTGGTACTACACGGTCTGCATGACCTACGCCTTCCGGCCTGGCCAAGGGTACGTATGTAGCTCGCCCAAGCACAACCCCACCCTCACAGTAGCTAATACCTTATCATGAATTCATGATAAGATTCACTGTACTGATTACTGGAGGCTGAAGTGTGTTGTTGTTCTGCTGCACACGTACGATCAGCTTGCCTGGCAAAAGCCTTACGAGCAATCAGCATATTTGGCTGTGCAACGCTCAGTTCACGAACCCCAAAACCTTCGAACGCGCGCTCTTAGCAAAGGTACGTTTGCCAAAAAAGGTCTCTCTCTCTCTCTCTTTGATATTATCTGGCGAATCTGTATTTATGTGTACTAACTGATATATCATGATGTCCACTGGGCTTGGCCATGCTATCTGCCGGTTGATTCAGACAGCGTCTATTCAGGTCAGTACACTTCATGCTTTGATCACATCATAATTAGCACTGCATCTGCATGTGACGTGTTTACCGTTCAGATTTCTGACCCCACCTGCATGTTTGTCTTGGGTCATGTTTTTTCAGACAGTTGCTTGCATCCCCTTCATGGGGGGTGTGCTTGAGCTGGGGACGGCTGACCAGGTTAGTTCATGGGAGTGTGCTATGACTTTCACCTCTTTTTTTTTTTTCTCTATTGAACTCTTCCATCCATTACTATTTGCGCATCCCTTCTTTTTGTTTTGGCAGCTCGTTTTCTCAAATTAAACTACTTGTGCCTCCCAAGTTAAATCATCTCTAGGGTAGCTCTATGTGGCTACATGGTGTATCGAAACCTGTAAACTTTAACTTGGTGGCAAATTAATAATGCCCAAATTGGCTCAAAATAAATATTGTTGTAAAAAATATATATACCCCACACAAGATAAGCCCCATATGCATGTACACAAAACCCCGTGAGTGCAAAATTATATAAACCAAAGTCGTGGCGAAGGAAGCACAATAAGCGTCAACATCATCTCGGTAGATAGACAAGCCAAAGATATCGACACACTCCACATTGGAAGGGCAACTTCGCCCCTCTTTAAATTTCGACAACAAACCGTGTTATCGTTATGAAGAGAACTACAAAGTAGGGATGTTCCTAGGTGAGTAGTCATGAAAGCCTCATAGCGAATATCCCAATACACATGACAAAGTTGACACATCGACGTTTTTTTAAATAGGTTTGGCTGCCTTGTGGAGCATGGCCTACTCCTATGGTAAGAGGGACGATGTAGGAGTCATCAAGAGTAGATCGAGTGTGAAACAAGACCTCCTTCTCTGAATAATCTGATCCTTACAAGGCCCTCAAAACTCATCGCCCGACACTAAACCTTACAAAGCCCCTTGGAGGGGCAAAAACCATAATTTATAAATAGATAGACATCCTGGGCTTATCTTGGGTATACATATGTGCTTGAAGATCTATGTGGATTTTCTTCGCCACGACTTTGGGATTTTCTCTTTGGGATTTGATTTTCTAATGTCATGTTATGTGAATTTTGCCCACTAGCATGTGGGCCCTCCAATGGCGGACCCATATGTCATTGACCCAAAGTCAATTGTCATCATGCCAGTGAATTTGTACGTTTTTTCTTTGATAGAACCGATTCTCGTGTTATTTGATCGGTTTATCCCATTCTCCTAAAAAATTTCCTCTTTAGAAATGTCTGTATTCCTTTTTTTTCTTTTGTTGGTGTGAATTCCCCTTGAAATTCTGTTATCCGAGCAAACTAATCTACTACGACATAATGATAACTTGCATCTATAATTGAGGATGGATCTAGCTTAACTAACCAACAAATCATGATAATAGAATCAACTTACGTCTTAAAATCCACAATATGTTATTTTTGTACTTGGCTTGATACAACATAGAGACAAACATGCACTGATCTTGTACAATGTTGCAGGCAAAAGGCAGAAAATATTGTCAATTGCCTGCATATTATAAAAGTTTTGCAATGTAGCATAACCGACATGATCCACAATTTCAGAACATTTATGCAATAAAATTTATATAAGAAAATGTGAAAAAAGTGTTTCATCCCACTTCTTTATTTCCCCTGAATATAGATCCGATTATATATAGTCGACGTTGTTGAGCCCGAGCAGGCTGGTGGCCTCGATCACCCGTCCTATATCCTCGTTGTTTACCGGAAACAGACCCTCCCATAGTGTTCCAACCTAACTAAAATTGTTGAGACGAATCATCGTTGTTGTCACTTTGAAGGGCAAAATGGACCCGCGACAACAAGGGGATGTAGAAAGCGGAGGAGAAAGGCTTGGAAGACGGCTATGGTTTTCCACCCGAGGCGTCCAAACATACAATGTTGGGTAAATTTTCACAAAGATCCCCTCGAGTTTATTTATGATTCTATGTGGTCCCTACTCAAGTATCATCATCTACAAATAATTCCCTGTCAAGGTTTGTCTGGACACATGATAATTTTACCACTGTTTCGATACGACCGGAGCACAGAAAAACTTTTTTAACAGTAAGAAGTAAAGACTACTTGATAATGAAAATATGATTAACCAACTATTGTCTCCCACAAACTTATATAAGTTTTCTTCTTCTCGTATGTAAATTTACCGGAGGGCACCGCTGGTAAACCAAAAATACCAGCGATTACCAAAACCCTTGCGCCACGTAGAGCATATAAACTGAAAGTTGTGCAACTGTTCGAAGAGTCCAATTGTAGGTTCGACGTTAGTACTCCAGTTGTACTAAATCTCCAACAATTAATATGGATCATTGGGAGTATTTGATTTTTGGTATCTGCAGTTTGAAATATCGAGGAAAATTAACAAGAAAAAACTCTACTTGAGCTTAATAAAGACAAGCTACCAAATGTAGTACTCCCGTGAGTATCACTCCCTTCATATCGGAATATAAAATGTTTTAGTATTTTCTTGAAAAGACGTATCTAGACACGTTTTAGTGTCTAGTTTCACTTTTTTTTGAAACGGAAAACCCAACATCTGCATCTAATCAATGACTTTTATATTAATCAAAAAGTTGGAGGAGTATTTAGAGTAGGTTCACTCAGGCTCAATACAGTTTACGGATCGCAAAGTGTGGCTACGTGAATCAGCCATAGGAAAAATGAAGAACAATCAAGACTACACATTCGTCAAACGTCTAGTGTGCAACCAGCCACCCTTCTTAAAGATAGCCCGAACAACCGCCATCAACCGAGTGCATCCAGAATCCAAACGTCACTGCTGGTCTTCTGGGAGGAGATGAGCCCACATATTGATCCAGTATGTAGCTCGATGAACAACCTGCAAAAAATTCCCCGTTCTCATATTGTTAAAAATAACACCATTTCGACTATTCCATAACGCCCAAAGAAAAGCACAAACGTCAATACGATGGAATATTTCGTAGTATTATCTATCCCATCTAGCCAATGACCAAACATGTTGGAAATACTACTTGGGGGTTAATACTAAATGTGAAGTGAATCCAATCTTACTAAAAACACACCCGGTTTGGTCAAAGAAACACAAATAGATCTTACTGAAAACACACCCGATGGTGTTAGCTTCCATGCAAAAGAATCATGAGAATTGGTCAAATAAACTGCCATCCGTCTCTCTACCATGTGTAACCATGCATCCCATTTGTCCCCCCACGAAAGGGCGTCTAAAATGTAAATTTTGGATGGACTTGTCCTAGTACCTGAGAAACAAGAACATTTTTATATCTCATGATATTAAATAGAACTGGGTATTGAGAGGAAAGAGGGGTGTTTCCAAGCCAAGGATCTTCCCAGAATCTTATTTCTTACCCTCTACCAAGGGAGAAAGATACATTTTCAAAGAAAATAGATTTCACTCCCATAATCCCTTTCCAAAAAGGTGAATCTGTAGGTTTTGCTTTTACCTGGGATAATATCTGGTTTTGAATACATTTATTATGCAACAACCCATGCCATACCCCTTCCCGAGTTAATAGTTTAAACAACCATTTGCTAAGGAGACATTTATTCTTAATATCGAACACCTCTATTCCAAGCCCCCTTGGTCTTTAGGCCGACAAAGCATGTTCCACTTGGAAAGTCTGTATTTCTTTATATGATAATTACTTTGCCAAAAGAATCAAGATCTATAAAAATTTAGTCTTTTCAATACCCCAATAGGTATTTGAAACAAAGATAAGAGAAACATCTGAAGACTAGTTCATACTGAGTTTATTAGGACAAGGATGTCTCCATATAAGAGCTGCTTGCCAATCCATGAGCTGAGATTTTGTTCAAAACGATCCTCAACTGGCTTCCATTCTTTGTTAAGAAGTTTTTGATGATGAATTGGAATTCCTAGATATCTAAATGCAAAGGTATCAATTTCACATCCAAAGATTTGTCGGTATTCAGCCATGAATTCCCTAAAATTCCCAAAGCAGAAAATCTCACTCTTGTGAAAATTAATCTTTAATCCTTCTAAAAAATGGATAGAATTAATTTCATATTCACTGCCTTCTCCAAATCATGCTCTAAAAACAAAATAGTATCATCAACATATTGAATAATAGCGATACTACCCTCAACTTAATGAAGAATGAGCCCCCCAACCTGTCCATCCTCCTTTGCCCGTGTAATAAGGATGGCCAACGTGTCAGCAACTAGATTAAAGAAAATGGGAGACAACAGACCCCCTTGTTTTAGAACTTTTAGAGTCTGAAAAAAATGACCAATATCATCATTAACTCGAATATCTACACCCACCCCCCCCCCCCCCAACAAAACGGGACACCCACTCACATCATTTCGGTGGAAAAAACTTTCATACGAAGAGTCTACATGAGGAAAGACCAATTGACTTTATCATATGCCTTTTCAAAATCAATTTTAAAATGAATCTCATCCATTTTCTTTCTATTAAGCTCATGGATAGTCTCATGTAAAATCACAACTCCTTCCAAAATATTTCTACCATGCAGAAAGGCTGATTAGGGGTCTTTGATAACCTTTTGAGCGACAGTTGTAACCCTATTCGTTCCAACCTTCGTAAAAAATTTGAAGCTTATATTTAGAAGGCAAATAGGCTTGTATTGCTCAATTCTGCTAGCATCCTTCTTTTTTGGTAATAAGGTGATAACTCCAAAGTTAAATTTAAACAATGGAAAATCCCCCGAATGCAATTGAGCAAACATTGCCATCAAGTCAACCTTGATAACATCCTAAAAAGTTTGATAGAAACTCAGCCAAAAATCCACCTGTCCCAGGTGCTTTATTATGTTCCATTTGAGAAATAACATCATGAACCTCCTTTTCAATAAAAGGAGTCGTCAAAATTCTACCCCCCGCATATGAGACTTGAGGCAAGTCCTTAATCCTGGATTCAAAAAGCGAAAAAGAAGACCCTCCCATGAATCTAGACACTAAAACATATTACATTTCGATACGAAGGGAGTATATGTTTATTTTATTTCATTCATTGGACACTCATGAAGACCAAATCCATCCACATGTTATTATTTACTCCTAGTTGTTCACCAAATAATTGAAGGCGATACTATTACATATTAATTCTTTCAAAACATTAAACAAAGTGTTGCCGATTTGGTAGGTTTTGGAGGACACAGACATGGTGAACCGGGTCAGCACATCTTTCTGGGAGCTACAGTTTCCGACATGCTCGGTTTTGCAGGCGCCAAGCTCAAACACACCAGAAGACGAAATCGGGGAGGCCGACATCATGTTCGAAGACCTCGAGCACAACATAGCCGAGGTGATGATCTCCGGGGAGATCGAGTGCCTGTCCGACGGCAACCTTGAGCGGATCACGAAGGAGATCGACGAGCTATACGACCTCTGCAAGGAGCTGGACGTACGTGCTCTCGAGGACAATTCGATCATGGACGGGTCCTTTGAGGTCATGCCTTCCCCGGAAGCAGCAGTGGTGCCGGACGCTGACGGGATCACTGATGTTGTCACTCAAAGTAGCTCTGTTGAGTCCTTTCAGACATCGTGTTTTATGGCTTGGAAGAAGCCATTGGAAGTCGTGGCTGCATCGGTCGCCGAGGAGTCGCAGAAGTTGCTGAAGAAAACCGTGACTGGCGGTGCATGGGCGAGTGATGGTGGTGGCGGTGCAGCGAGAGATCAGGAGAGCAACGTCAAGGGCAATGTGATGTCGGAGAGAAGACGTCGGGAGAAGCTCAACGAGATGTTTCTGATTCTCAAGTCGTTGGTCCCGTCCATTCAAAAGGTAACACATACGGTTTTACAAGGACGTTATACTTGGTTGATTTTTTCCTTATTGCATAAAGACATGTAAATGTTGCAGGTTGACAAAGCATCCATCCTAGCAGAGACGATAGCGTATCTGAAAGAGCTGCAGCAAAGGATAGGAGAGCTAGAATCCAGTAGGAGACCGACGCGGCCGATCACCACTAAAACAACAGGCCGGAGGCGCCACAACATCATCGCGAAGAAGATCTCTGTTGGATCCAAGAGGAAGGCGTCAGAGCTCGGCGAGAGGGAGCAGCCCTCCAAAGATGACAGCCCGAGCAATGTCGTCAACGTCACCGTCATAGACAAGGAGGTGCTCCTGGAGGTGCAGTGCCGTTGGAAGGAGCTGCTGATGACGCAAGTGTTTGACGTCTTGAAGGTCCTCAGCCTGGACGTTCTCTCCGTGCAGTCGTCGACGCCAAATGGTCTTCTTGCTCTCAAGATACGTGCTCAGGTCTGGCAACTGAAATGCATGCAGCACTAACGCTCCTGTTTATAGTTATCAGTTACTAAGATACTTTTGTGAATTTTTGCAGTACGTCGGTTCTGCCGCAGTGGCGCCTGGTCGGATCAGCGAAGAGCTTCATAAAGCTATAGGCAAGCGCTGAAAGCAAAGAGGTGTAACACTGGATGACTTGTTGCGTGGTGTTTTCTCTACATTACCTCATAGCGCACTTAGGCTGATGGCTATGTTCTTCAGATATGACCATCGTCTGCCCGATCCCCCTCCTTCTGCACTTTTTCTATTTGGTAGCCGGCTATTTTTTTTTTATTTCGTTAACAGTCGATTTGAACTCCATTGTTGCTTTTTTTAGATGTGTTTTGTTGTTTTTTTATATAAATAGAGTTGCTCCAGCCTCTACGTCAAATTGATACACAAGGCTTTTTCATTAAACATAAAACATGGCACAAAGTACAACATACTCCAAGACCACCTTGATCTTTCGGACGACAAATAATATTCTATTTAGTAAGTCGATACTTCTTCTTTACATGATCACTTTGCCAAAAGAAACGAGATCGATAGAAGTCCAATATTTTCCGTACCCCAATGGGAATTTCAAAGAAAGACAATAAAAACAAGTGTAAACTCGTTAAAACCAAATTGACAAGAACGACAGTCGCCGTAACATAACAATTTTCCAATCCATGAACTTAAATTTTGTTCAAACTGATCCTCAACCAGTTTCCACTGTTTGTTAAGTAGTTTCCGATGATGGATTGGTATTCCTAAGTATCTGAAAGGTAGCATACCAATTTCACATCACAAAATGCTACGGTAATCATTGCTATGCTCCGCAGATTTCCGGAAACAGAAGATCTCGCTCTTATGAGAGTTAATTTTTAACCGAGATAGCTGCTCTAGACAAGATCAATTTCATATTCACGACCTTCTCTAGATCATGCTCTAGAAAAAAATAGTATCATCTGCATATTGAAAAATCGATATTCCTTCTTCCACTAAATGAGGGACGAGCCCTCCCACCTGGCCATCCTTCTTTGCCTGTGCCATAAGAATGCCAGCATATCGGCAGCTAGGTTAAATAAGAATGACGTTTTGTTGTTGCTGGATCGTGTATATTTAAAGGCTAGATTGTGTCTATTTTCTTCCTCCGTTTCGGAATTCACTTGACAAGGCCATCGGTGACCACCGTTTCGCTTAGGGTTTCTCCATCATGGGCCGGCGCATTTAGCTCCTACGCCTATTCCGCAGGGTGTTCAACAACTATTTTGTCATTAAAGTAGAGCTGCGACATCAAAAGAAGATTATGATGCAGCCCATATGCGTTCTGCAAACAATTAGTACAGATGCACATGCTTGATGCTAAGTATCCTTGACATTTCTGAGCTCTCACGACGAGTAGACAGTAGTGGTTCTGCTCATGGATCTCCATATCTCTTATGCTGTAGTCTGCACTAAAAGTTGACACCTACACCAACTGTAGGTGAACACCACGAGAGCACCTCAGACCACTGAAACACCTGGCAAACTGTTGTCTGATCGCAGCAATGAAAATGCGGATGGGTGATGGGTTAATTTTTGGGCAGGTATGGTTAATTAATATATATTGTTCACTAAAATACAAGAAGATCCAAACATGTTCTGAGCCTTCTCATCGATGGTTAGACAGCGATCCTACTCATGGATGGCCGCAGAGCTTTTTATGTACACTAGCTTGCACTGTATGTGGGCACCTAAATTAACTGCAGATGAACACCATGAGAGTGAGGGCGAGGACTACTTCAGTCCAGTGAAAACGTGTGGCAAACTGTGGTCTGATCGAACCAATAAGATTGCAGACGAGTGATGAACGAAGTGTCGAGCACGTTTGAATATTGCGTTGGAATTTGTGGGCTCTAGCCCCGTGACTGAAATATCAACTCCCTAAAAAAATTTCAAAGGCCTGTTAATGCATGGTAAGGACCGAAACTAGTTTTACTCTCGCCAGCGGAGAGGCAGTCGTTCTTCCATCCACTAAATTCTTGAAAAGATGAGTGTTTCACGCGCTCTGCTCCTTGTGATCGTGTTTCGCAAAACGTGGGGTAACCCGGTTAAAGGAGTTGTTGGCCAAACGTCCGTTAAACTATAGTCTTATCGAACCAATGAGAACGAAGATCAGCATATGAGTGATGAATGAAGGGCTGACGTGCATGTTTGAATTTTTTTATAAGGAGAATATCACGAAGATACCAAACACCTAGTCTCTACACCAACAAGATGTCCAAAGACAACGTGGATGCACACAACTAACAAAAAAAAAATATAGATAAATAGAAAACAAAGATCCCGTCGCGGTGATAAGCACACGCAACAATAACACTTTAACCACCGCCGAAGACAATACCCGAACACAAAAGAGATTCTCCAAAAAAGACATCTCCAATAAACACCGACCGACAATATTAGATGGTGATACAAGGGAGCATATGCCACCAGGAGATCTCGTTTTCATGAAACTTTTAGTTGATCTCATCTCCGAGAAGAGCACACAAGAACATACATTCATATTGGCTTTCGAGTTCATATGCTCCTGCCTGATTAAAAAAAAATAGTAAAACATACATGTTTAATAGATACGTGCAAATTTTCGTGCTGAAATGATATTTTCGGTGTCATATGCAGAAAAAGACAAATCACTGACAAAAATGAGATTCGAAAATATAATTTTCAGTAAAAAAAATTTAGGGCATCTCCAGCCGTCCCACCCAGAGCCCCCCCAAGCGGCGTTTTTAGCGCCGTTTCGCGCCGTTTCGCACCAGTCGCCCCCCCCCCCCCCCCCCCCCCCAGGAATCGATTTAGCGCCGCTTTCCGCCATTTTTCGCGCCGTTTGGCGCCGCCGAACCCAGGCCAAACCCAGCGCGCTGGGTTCGGCCTGGGGGGGCGAAATGCTCGCGTGGGACACGCCTGTCGGCGACGGAAGACGATTTCCCTCTCTTTTTTCGGCGCTTCCCTCCACTTTCCCCCCACATGTACCTCTCCCCCCGGTTCATTCCCGCCATTTCCCCGCACACCCGAGATCTACGCGCCATGGCTCCCGCTCGACTTACAGGACCCCGCGCCGCCGCCGCCGCCGTCTCCATTCCCGCGGCCTCCGAACCGGCCAAGAAACCCCGCAAGCCAAGAGCACCGAAGGAGCGACCACCCGGCATGTCGAACAAGGAGTGGATCGCCGAGAGGTCGCGGCTGGAGACAGCCAACATCAAGCGCCGGGGTAGGGAGGCGGCACAGCGGCAGAGGCAGCTCATGGCGCAGCTGCAAGCGGAGGAGCAGGCAGCCGCCGAGGAAGACGAGCTGGAGGAGGAGGAGGAGGTCCCAGACGAGCCACCTACGCCGGCCGCGGCGCCTCTCGCCAAGAAGAAGGGCCCTTTCGGCCCACGTTTCGCCGGCTGGAAGCAGTCGCCGTCACCGTCGCCCCGCATGTCACCGCACCCGCCGCCAGCATGGTTCGTCGAAGGTGATTCGCTGGGAGGTTTCAACCCCAACCTCACCTTCCCCTACCACCCGTCGATGATGTATGGCAACGCGCCGGGCTACGCAGCTTCCCCATCCCACCGCCGCGCGATTCTCGCCGGACTGCAGCCCCAGGACAGCTACATGGAGGAGATCATCGCGTCCGGCTCGATGGCGGCGGCGGCGAGCCCGGGCTTCCTCGATGGCAGCGGCGAGTTCTTCACGCAGGTCGGTGGCGACTACGGCGAAGGCGGCTCCGGCACGCAGGCGACGGAGGAGCAGGGCGAAGACGACGACTTGGACGAGACGCCCGTGGTGCCAGAGGGTACAGATCCGGTCGGCGAAGGACGGAAGCGCCGTGGCCCTGGCCGCCCCCGCAAGGAGCCCAAGGTGCCCCTGCCGCCCGCCGAGCCTCGCATCAAGTGGCTGAACAGGGAGGACTCGCTCCTCGCCGAGGCGTGGAAGACGGTGAGCTTGGACCCGATCGTCGGCGCGAACCAGCACGCCGACAACTACTGGAAGCGGGTGAAGACGGCCTACGACGAGCGCCGCATGATCGATCCCTACTACGCCCCTTGCGTCCTCGACCGCGGCCAGAAAGCCATGGCGAACCATTGGGCCAACATCCAGGCGTCGTGCAACAAGTGGCACGGCATCCAGGAGGAGATCTCGGCGAGGCCGCAGAGCGGCGCCAACCGCGAGATGGAGATCGTCCGCATGCTCGAGGCGTACAAGAACGACGAGGGAACCGACTTCAAGTTCCTCCACGTGTTCGTCCTCATCGAGACTTGCGAGAAGTGGGCGGAGGTGCGTCGCTCGATCGGCAAGGGCAAGGAGTACGTCCCCGACGCGGTGGCTGCGTGCGCATCCGAAGGGCGTCCGCCGATGGGCCACAAGAAAGCCAAGATGGCTAGGGACGGCGCGCCTGCAGCGGCAAAACTCCAGGCATCCATCGAGACCTGCATCGCCGACGCTCAGGTCCAGGCCGGCAAGAGGGAGGAGGTCTCCAAACAGCGATGGGCGGCGCTCATGGCCAACTCGCAGGTCAAGATCGACCTCCTCCGGACTGGCACCGCGGCGAAGAAGAGGAACAACGACCTCGCCTTCCTCACGGGCGGCGATCCGACCGCGATGACCCCCGAGGTGAGAGCTTGGTTCCTGGCGCAGTGCAACCTCATCCTGACCGACATCAGCGCGCCCCCGGCCCCGACATCGTCTGGCGGCGCCAGCTACACCACCGCGCCGACAAGCCCGCACGCCGACCAGGAGGATGCCGCCGTCGACAAGGATGCCCAGCCCGTCGTCGACCTGGAGAATGGCGAGCCCGCTGTCCGCTCCGACGCCGTCATCGACCTGGATGCTGCGCCGAGCTCGCCGCCTGCTCCGACGCCGGCCGACGCGTCTGATCGCCTACGTCTGCCAACGCCGCGCGCGCCCGTCTGTGTGATTCGATCTGAACTATATTTGATCGCCCACCTGTGGCGTTTTTTGTAATATGATCGCCCGAAACTATGGCTGCCGATCGCCGAACTAGGGCTCTATTTTTTGGGGGCGGGAAGAAACTTTCGAATGATATCGGTGCTTTATTTTCTGGGACGCCGAACGGCTGGTGAAATCGCCCCCCCCCCCCCAGGTTTTGGTGCGGGCCGGCGCTATCGCTAAAAAGCGCCGATCTGAAACCTGGGGGGGGGGGGGGGGGGGTCGAACGACTGGAGATGCCCTTACACACGGTAGTCTAAATATCATGTCAGCACAAAAATCACGAACGTAGTAAACTAGTATATGTTGGTTAGGATTTTCTTCAGAAGGTTATGAAATGTTTTAATATTTTTTCAATTTTTTTCAGTTAAGCATGAGCATGTGAGCCCCGGAGCCGAAAACAGCTCCCCGCACAGGAAAGTCTGACCGACTTCCTAAGTCCCAGTTGACGATAAGAAAGTAATTTTAGTTAAGTGAAAAATACAAAAATAGTAAATTTGTATCTTAATCAACTGAGGCTCAAGAAAATATCAGTGGACTTAGGATCAGCAAAACCGTTAAACAGATAGTAAAGCATGGGACAGAAAAATTAAAGCGTTGATGTGCTCGTAATTAGCTAAGGCACACATATATACAGACATGGTTGATAGCACGGAGCAAATTCTATAACCTTACCAAGGCACATCCTGAGGGGCGACGTTTCGAACCAAGGAAATTAAGGGAAATGCAGTCAGCTCACGCTCCTTCTTGATATTACGTAGAAGATGTGCGTGAAGATGCAGACGTCTGCAGCGAGCATGTGGAGCCGTGTTGGCCTAGCGCCTCCACAAGCGGCTGGCTGATTGATCAACGTTCTTGCGGCCTTGTTTGGTGGCAGATGTTTTGAGGGGGTTGGAGGGGATAATCCCCACAGGGATTGGGTGAAACCCCTCCCCTCACCCAATCCCCTGAAAGCCTCTTCCACCCTAATCCCCAGCAAACCCTCTGTCAACACGTATCATTTGGTAGGCAGGGTTGCGATTGCACGTGATGTATTTCAGCCTACTGGTGCTGTGCGTGAGGTCACACCAGCTACACTGATCAATGTAGATAATTAAAGATTTGTCTTTTACGCATATGAACAACACCACTTTAACAACAACATGCAACAGTTACCGGCACCCAAATTTTCATAACCGAATTGCGTGAAAACTATGATTATCGTATAAGACAACACATAGAACAAGGTGCAAACATAATTTACATAACCAAAGCATGAAATTTGTAGCTTGACGCCATCTTGATGTGGATCATAACTGTGGCTTGAAAATTGTCCAAAGCTTCTCTCATGTCACCATCGGCAGCAAAAATAATAGCTCCAAGGCCTTCTGGCACTAAAGTACCTTCATTGAACAAGAACGTATACGTTAGACCTGGAACCCGTTACAAACAAACAGACTATTTGTGTAACCAACATCCAGTACTGGCATTCAGCACTGCAAACATGAGCTACTAGCAGCAACCAACATCCAGGTACTGCCATTTAGCCTGATAAGAATACAGTAGATTTTAGAGTTTAGCAAGATGAGAAGCACCGCTGCAGCATGCCTGCACAACAAACATACTGAAAAGAGCTACTAGCAGCAGCCAATAATCATGGAAAAATCTCATACTCACATGACTATTGTCTAGGAAATTGTATTGTTATGTAATCATCAAGAATATCAACCAAACATACATGTACTGCTCTGCTCTAATACAACTAAAGAGGCAGTAAAACCAAAGAAACCACATGGACTCTAATCACCGGCAAACATCAATTTGCTCATAAGAAGAGCTGAACAATTAAGCTACCTTTGGTCGATCTGCCGGACAGCTTCAGGTAGCATGTCTTGTCCAACGGTCCCCGAAGTCTCGCCCGGTTTCAGCGCGCCTCGGATGGCACAGCGTTCGTGCCATGTATGCCCGCACGCTGCACCGGCTGCGGCTGCTGCTGCTGATGCCGGCGTGTATGTACGTTCATGCAAGAAAAGGGACCAGATGCACGTGGCTATCTAGCTTCTACAATGTACAGAGGCGTAAAAAGATTGGACGATCACGAGACGAGCTTGTCGATGGCCACCCTCTGCAGCACCGGCCGCGAGTCACCCCGTCGGCGGCGGAAGGATTGGCGCCGTTCCTCGGAGCGCGGCGAGGGCGAGACGCGGCTGAGGACGTCGCGGAGGCGGTCCTCGTCAAAGGGAAGAACGAGGGGCCCGGAGGCGCCGGGCGGGAAGCCGTACTCCTCCTCCGCCTGGCGGAGCAGCTCCCGGAACGCCGGGTGGCTGAGCTGCGCCAGTCGCACGACGAACCGTCTCGGGTTCCCGGCGCGTCCCTGCACGCGCACCGCCACGTGCCCCGCCGGCACGGCCGATGCGGCGTCCACCGTGGAGTCTCTATCGGTTCGCACGGAGGCCGCCGCGCGTGAGTAGATAAAAAGAAGAACTTGATGGTATATCCCCCCCTAATGGGCAGCTTGAGCTGCTTGCAACTTCTGTGGTGCAGCAGCAGGCTGGAAATAGTCATGCAATGCAAGGCGAGAAATAGGCTTGTGGGACTAAAATTGAGGGCCAGCGCGCTGCTCACAGGAAACATAGCACCAAACATCCAAGGCAAGTTGCAAACCAGTCTGACAAGTTGTTTCGTGCAGGAAACGGAGCACTAAAACTACACCACTCCCGGAGTTTGTACAGGTTATAAATTCAACTCAACATATAAATTCAGAGATGGCTTAATCATAAAGCATACCCTGTCGCTACTAAAAATTAGTTGTTGATGGGATTAATTAGAACCAAGCAAAATCATTATAGATTCATTTCGGATCAGGACAAGCAAAAAAATCCAGGAAGAAATTCCATTCCATGGGGCAAAAAAAGCTCTGTATCTTTATCAAGCTACACAATTTCAATCAAGAAGCAAACAATGTTCTACCCGCAAATGAAAAAAGCACAAGAATTCAGTTTGCTAGCTATTGTACGTCACTCTGCCTTTAGAAGTTTAGATCGATGCAGAGCTAGCAAGAAGTATTTTTCGTGAACAAAATGAGAAGGGGAAAAAATCATCAACTACATAACCATTGCTTGATTTCTTGAGAGGAAAAATAATGCATATCAATAACCAAGATTATTCAGATCACTCAACTGTTTACTGTAGGTTACCAAGATCTGGATCAGCAAACAGATTACCAAGATCAACAGGGCAAAACCTAAGGCAATATAATCAACAGAAAACTATGTACTACTGTAGGTTAGATACAAACTGAATTACCAAATGAATTATTATTATGTTGCTGCTGCTGTATCATATTCCATGAATCCGGAGCTACCAAAAAATAAGGTGCAGCAGTAACATACTCCATGAATCCGGAGCTACCAAAAAATTACCAAAAGAATTATTATTCTGCTGCTGCTGTAACATATTCCATGAATCCGGAGCTACCAAAAAATAAAGTGCAGCCGTAAGATATTCCATGAATCCGGAGCTAACAAAAGAATTATTATTCTGCTTCTGTTTAAATTAAAATCTCGGTTACCCCTGACCTTAATCTCTAGTACTTTAGATTTAACTACTTCTACATGACACATACATGTCCATGCACCATGCTACGCATGGAAATAGAACCATTCCTGGTGAAAATCATGAATATTGATACTGCCTACAATCAGGACACTACCCACGCGCTGATCTTCCACCCAAAATTATAAATCGTGAGAGCTAATATATGGGCACCATGTTAACTTAACCAAACAAGGTAAAAAACAGGATGATGCAAGAAAAGAGGCCATCCAATCCTCTCTTTCGGATCCAGGACAAAAGCTAGGTCATGGACAAGTGAGAAAGAGAGAGGCTGGAGCGGAGGTTTCTATGCTTCCTAGTCGCCGGCGGGAAGAGCGGAGATGGCCGGCGGCTGCGGAGATGGAGACGGCCGGCGGCTGCGGAGATGGAGCCGGCCTTGGCGAAACCGGAAAGAGGGGAGGGGTAGGGGAGGGAGAGGGAAGCTTTACCGGCGAGAAATCCAGTATAAGAGCCGGCCTTGGCGGCGGCGGTGGCGTCTCTGACGGACGGAAGGAGGAGGAAGACGCGCTGTAGTAGGGGAAGGAGGCGACGGCGCTGCGCTTCCTTTCTCCGTTCCGCTCGATTCCTCGAGGCAGACCTAGAGGCTTGTAAACCGCGTGGGTTGGGGGGGCTTGGCGCGGGTTGGCCGGGCTGGCCCAACCCCACCCCCTCGCACCAAACAGGCCTACGGGTATTTTCGCGGATTTTGAGCCCCGCGTGGAAAATCCTCTCAGATACCGGCCCACCCCTGTGTACCAAACGAGGCCTGCAGGGGGACGCTGATTCATCAACGGCAGTCTCCGAATCGATGCATGAACCTCGTACAGCAGATCCGCTGTCGGCTGTCGCCCGTGCGGCAAATTGCCATTTGCATGTGAGATTGAAATTTCGCCTGCGAAGCTTCCGCGGTCCACAGCGTGAGGCGGACCGGTGGCCGGCTCGGAACTTCCCATCCGGTAGCGATGGCTGTCGCAAAATCAGCTTTCGCCATGACGGGACCGAGAGATCTCGATCTTTGCCAAAAGCCGTCGCCAACCTATTCGATCTAGTAGTATCAACTTCCGTCTTAAGATCTATCGTCAAGAAAAACTTGCGACCTATTGTCGATGCATCGCGCTTCCGTGCTCTTCTCGCAGTACAGTCCAACTCTTGACTCTTCTCGCACGGAAACGGACAAAAACACAGGAGGTCTCGTCACTGGTGATCAAGCCAAGACACGTAGGTGCTCTCGGGGTCTCCCAGAGCTGGGCTGGGCGGAAACCAATTTGCCTTTCGGCCGATAGCGCCGCGGCTTGCTTGCTGTTGTTGTCCAAGAAGGAACGTACACGCTCTCCCGTCCAGTGAGCCCACTATTCCCCGGCCGATGCCATGTCACCCTCGTACTCCTCCTACCTAGGCATGACCGGCCCGTCATGCTCGCACGCTACCGACGTCCACGGCGATCAAACTGTTGTCCGCATTCAGTTACGGTTAACATTGTGCGTCGTGCGAGTCATATATGAAAGCGCACTGTTCCGTGCCGTGACCGTCCAATCGAAGTCGGAGAAGACCGCATATACCCCCGTGCTTGTCTTCTTCCCTGGCAGCGATCGATGAAGGCTTTACCGGTGATCAGCGGGGACACATATACTGTAGGTGTGTGCTGCAACCAGCTGTTCGGTTAAAATTAAGTGTAACCTCCCGCCAACCTCTTAAGCGCAGGTAAAATGATTGATACCCAGTATTATCTTACGCCCTTCGCCCAATTAAGATACGACAATAAACATGATATACAATAACTTATATCTTAGAGCATCTCCAACGCGCCTACGTATTTCGTGTCCGCGCGTGCTTGTTTCTATCTGTTTGGGTCGCCAAACGGACATGTACCCGCCCCTGTCCAACCATTTCTGACTCTTGAAGCCAACGCGCCGAGATATTTGGTCCGGCCTTCCCAATTTTGCTTTTTCGAAACATTTTTTTTATAGAACCTGACGATTTACATTTGAATTGGAAAATAAAATTACAAGTTACGATTTAAATCCTAGTGCTAGTAGGAAGGTGGTTGGAGCTTCTCCGTCGGGGCTCCGGCCTTGAGGAACTTGCGGTCACGAGAAAATGGAGAGCCCGCCGCCTTGAGGAACTTGAAGTCCCATGTCGGTTCCTCAACGGACTTGCTTACTTTTCCATCGCCATGACTTGGGCTCCTCCGGTACTCGTTGGTTCCTCCAGCTCGTCCCATTACTTGCTACGAAGCATGTAGCCTGCGCCGGTATAACCTGAAAATTGGCCACCCATGGGTAGCGCCGCCGACGGAGGTACGATACCTCACTTTCTGCCGCTCGGTCCGGCCTCCTAGCTGTCGCGTATGCGCGTGCGTGTGGCATCCTCCCCCCGGAGAGTCATGAACTGCGCCGCCCTCTGGGCGTTCTGGTAGACGTGGGTCGTCTCCAGGACGACCTCCTCTGAGCTAGCCTCGTCGTCGGCGTAGGTTAAGGTGCCCTCGTTGCTGCTGCTCTAGTTGATGTCGTCGAAGGAGGCAGGCGTAGCGATGGCGGAGGCGGTAGGAGGCGATGGCGCCATTGCCGGAGCAGGTGTGGGCGGGGAAGGTGGAGGTGCGGCTGGGGCAGGACCGGCCGCTGGATAGGCGGAACCCGCCGCAACCCCAGCGGCGTAGGATTCCTCCTCAGAGTCGTACTTGTTCGCGTACGCCTCTAGCAAGGTCCGACGCACCTGCTCCGGAATTCAGGGGCGCAGCGGCTGCTGAATGAGTCCGGCCCATGCCGGGCTCGTCACCATGCGCCTAGAGAAGCTATCGAGGTACCGCGCCCTCGAGTTGTGCCGCGAGCGGTCGATCTGGTAGAGTAGGTCCTGCCGGGGATCCATTTCGGCCGTGGCTGGAAGATAAAGGCTGGGGCTAGGGTTTGGATCGCCGGTGGGCATATAAAGAGCTCCACCGTCCACATTAAATGAGGATGATGACGGTTGAGAGAGGATGACATGCGGGGCCAGGGACGATGGCCGCTGGGGCACGAGGCCGTTCCGCGCGCATCCGCGATGACCCAAATCCGCCCCAAATTTGGCCCGAGAATGGGTCGAAATAGACAGAAAAATGGGCAACCGTCCGGAAATTCTAAATGGCTCGTGCGCGTTGAGTCATGTATTCGCCCCCTCCTGAGCTATTCGGACGTGCGTGGACAAATGCGTCGGCGCGTTGGAGATGCTCTTACTCTTATCTCTACTAATCATGGATTGTCATTGAATCTAGTAGTGTGGTGTTCGAAGAAAATGATGGCTCCAAAGTGGCGCAATTTCATGTTTCAAATGTAGATGTTGAAATGCCTCAAGATGACATAAGAAGAACGAGTGTGGGATTTTTCCGCCCCATTGAGGGATACCTTTTGGCGGATCGAGAAGAACTATGCTCTACTCAAGTGGAGCCTTCGTCTACACAAGAAATACATGCCAATGGAGCAAGTGATGCACCAACCGAAGAACAAGTTCAAGACCTGATAAATTGCAAACGTATCAATAATTTTTTGACGCTCCATGCTTGTTATCTACCCAATACATTTTTTTCCACATGTTTTCCCTCGTTTTACGGATGTTTCCATTGACTAACCTATTAACGAGATGCCCCAGGCCAGTTGCTATTTTCTGTTGTCTCTCTATTTCAGAAAAGTTCTTAAACAAATATTCTTGAAAAGGGCTAAAAATCCGCGGAAATCGTTTTTTTACCCGGAACAAAGATGGAGACCGAAGAAGAGCCGGAGGGCGGCCAGGAGGCGCCCAGGAGGGTCTCGGGCGTGGGCCCCTGGGCGCCCGACCACCTCCTCTTGTCGCCTCTTCGCTTATAAATTTCGTTTAACCCTAAAAACATCAGGGACAGAGTTATTTTCCACGAAACGTACAGAGAGGCGCCGTCACCTCGAAAGTCCAATCTAGGGGTTTTGCAGCCTTGTTCTCGCACCCTGCCGGAGAGGGTAATCGTCATCGGAGGCCTCTACATCGACATGATCGTCTCCGTATAGATGCGTGAGTAGTTCATCTCAGGACTACGGGTCCATATATAGCAGTAGCCAGATGGTTATTTTATCGCTTATGCCTCCATGTTTAGAGTCTCATGAGCTGTCTCACATGATCGAAACTACCGTTATGTAATTGTGCATGTTGTATTTGCTGGGATCCGATGAACCATGAGTTTATGATTATTTTTTTCATTTCAATCTGAGACGCTTCACTTATATTTGTAGATAGTTTTAATATTGTCTTGCAATGCTCTCCGGTGTTTATGATTACCTTGACCATGTAGTTGTTTTCACCTCCAAGAGAGGGTTTATAAGCTAGATGGTGGGTTCATGCCTCCCTTACATCCGTGCTCGAGTGACGGATGGGGATGTGATGTTGCTACTAAGGAGAAAACAGCGGTGCTCTTGTCTATGGACGAGGACCACTGCTTACATTATGTTTTGTTCTTAATGCATTTGTTTGTTTCACACAAAGCAATAACTTCGTTGCTGCAACTTAATACCAGAGAGATTTTCCGGATAGCTTTCTTGAGGTGGACTTTTAGATATGGATGCATGCTGGATAGCGGTCCATATGCGTTAACGTAATGCCTACAATGTTAGAACCCATGATATACATCTCTTCATAATAGTATTGTTATACGTTCATGATTTGTCAATTGCCCAGTTGTAATTTGTTCACCCAGCATGTTTGTTTTCTTTGGAGAGACACCACTAGTGAAATTATGGCTCCCGGTCCTATTTTCCTCATATTTGCGACCTTATTTCAAGCACTTTCATAATTGTTTCCTTGTTGTTCCGTTTTTACTTTTATTGATTTCATTACTCTATACGTGTAATTCTCTAATTTTCAACAAGACCGGAAGAATGACAACCTTCTCGAAAAGTTGGGAACAAGAGAGAGTTTGTCTGTTGTGTGCAGGTTCCACGCTTGTTGACGCACCCGGCAACAAGCAACCTTCTCCAAGACATTGAAGTCCTACTGGATTGATAACCCTGGTTCCTTAATCGGGGGGAAATTTCTGCTAGACTACATCATACCTTCCACTTGGGGTTAGCCAATGAGCCTGTGTTCATGTCTACATCAAGACCCTCCTCTTGTTGATCATGTTGCTATGCAAGAACCAATTTCTGCTATTAGTCAAGCTAGCCAAGATCAAGGCCAAGATCAACCTTCTTCTTCTCATGTGGAAGCAAGTCATAATGATGATCAAGGCCAACACTCCGGTCAAGACGGGGACCCAAATGATCAAGATGATCAAGTGATTCCTCCTTGCAACAATGAGGATATTGAAGCCCGTCGTGAAGCAATGATTGCTAGAGCTTTAAAGAAGATTAACTTCTCCGATGATAAAGTGTTGGGTGACCTAAGAGGCAAAAGAACCACAAGAGCTCAATTGGCAAGCTTAATGAGCATCAAGCTCACATCTCCATGGTGGAACCAAAGAAATTGATAGAGGCTCTGGAGGATTGGGATTCGTTGTAAGCAATGCATGAAGAACTCAATAACTTCAAGCGCAACAAAGTTTGGAAGCTAGTTGAGAAGCCCAAAGATTGCCTCAATGTTATTGGCACAAAGTGTATATTCTAGAACAAGCAAGATGAGCTTGGAATTATCATAAGGAAAAAAGAAAGATTGGTAGCTCAAGGGTACTCCCAAGTGGAAGGCATTGGCTTCGATAGAACCTATGTTAGTGCGGCTCGACTTGAGTCCATCTGTATTCTTCTTGCATATGCATCTCATCATAACTTTAAATTACAACAAATGGATGTGAAGAGAGAATTTCTTAATGGTCCCTTGAAAGAGTTGGTATATGTTAATAAACCACTGGGGTTTTAGGACCTATACTTTCCTAACCATGTCTACAAGCTTGTTAGGGCTCTTTATGGACTTAAACAAGCATCACGTGCATGGTACGAGCATATTTTTTCGAGGGTATGCAATTGCATACCATATTTTTTTATAGAAGAGATAGTTGTAATTACAAGAATTTACGACAGCGTATGTTACACATAACGCGGCTGTTGCACACAACCCACACCATTCCTAGCCGATTAGTCGAGAAGGATGACTCCGACTCCTGCTCCTACGTCGATCCAACACTGCAGCTCCTCGAACACTCTTTCCGTCAATGTCTCCTCATTGCAGATTTGGTTTGTGTTTCCGAATACCCTTGCATTACGTTGCTTCCATAACATCCACGTGACCAATGTGACGAACGAGTCCAGCAACTTCCTTTGTTTGCCTCTAACTCTCCCTCTGATTGTCAACCACCATTCTTCCAACGTATCCGTTGCTGACGGAACTGGAATCTGGAATCTCAGACAACTGGTACATCTCCACCACACCTTTCTGGAAAACACACGTTGCGCGAGGATATGATCGGTGGTCTCGATTTCCTGCAAACACATCTTGCAAGCATCTTGGTGGGCTTGCAAACCATGCCTCACTCTCCTGTCTGAGGACCAGATCCTGTACTAAAGAGCCAACCACATAAAGATTTTGCACTTAGCTGGAGCCCAACACCTCCAAAGCCCCGAAGCTAATGGAAATCTAATATGCCCCGGCATTAATTCCTTATATGTGGAGCTCGCTGAATATCTCCCTGAATCCGCCACAGGCCACACGAACTCATCTAGTCTCGGCACATCTCCTGATACCTCCTGGATAGCCGAGCAGAGATTGATGCACAGAATTCTCATCTCTGCGGATCAAGTGCCCTTGATATCATGCTCAGCCAACACTTCCTCCACTGTTCTTTTATTAGCGGTCCTGGTTAATACCGCGGCTCTAATGAGAGGAGCAAACTCTTGTATTGTCCGCCCGCTGGTCCACCTATCCTTCCAGAACAGGATTTTCTTTCCATCCCCCACATTGATGCGGACTAGACTGTTGAAAACCTCCGCAGCCATTGTGTCTTTCAGCAAAGGCAACCCCTTCCAAGGCCTCGATGTGTCAGACCTCCTTAACCATTCCCATCTCACCCTACGTGCCAGCCCTTGAGTCTCTAGATTCTTCAGACGCAAACCTCCAAAGAAGAATGGCTTGCAAACATTCTCCAACGCAACCAGACATTGATTACCTCTCGCGCGGTCCGACCCTGCCCACAATAGCCCTCGCGTCCATTTATTGATTTCCTCCAGAAGCCAACTTGGTGCATCTGCCACTAGCAACTCATGTACCAGTCTCGCAGAGATCACTGATGTTACCAAGGTTAGCCTGCCCGCTCTCCCTATCATCCTGCTTTGCCAAGCTGGGACACACTTGAGCACCTGATCCAACAAAGGTTGCCACTTGCTTTTTGTCAAAGGATGCAATGCCAACTGCTGGCCCAAGTATTTTATCGGAAACTGAGAAATATTACATCCCAAGGCTTGTGCCACCAATGTCTCATCTGATTCCTCTCCCCGAATGAGGGTTGCCGAGGTTTTAGCATAGTTAACTTTTAAACCCGAAGCCTCACCAAAGATATGCAACAGGAGGTAGTTATCCACGGGTGAAATCTGGTTACGACGCACACTCAAACTAGCGATTCTCGGACTTGCTTCGCTGGAGTGCACCATGGCTAGGCAGAGATCGAGGATGCGATGGCTTAAGAAGGGAGATGCCAATACTAGACTTTTTCATGAAGTTTCCAATGGCAGGAGGGCCAAGAGCTTCATTCCCGCAGTAAGAGTGGAGGGGTCGATGATCACTGACGAATCCCAGAAAGTGGAAGTTTTCTTCCAGGCTTACCAGAATTTGTTGGGGAAGCATCAAGCGAGAGAGTTTTTGCCGTACCTGGGTTACATAGGCCTTCAAACCCAGGAGTTGCATGAGTTGGACGGGTTGTTCTCGGAGGAGGAGGTTTGGTCCACTATCAGGGAGCTACCTGCGGACAGGGCTCCGGGGCCGGATGGATTTTGTGGATCGTTTTACCAGCAAGCCTAGCAGATTATTAAGCCATACATCATGGCAGCACTACAAAAATTGGCTGTTGGAGATGGTAGGAGTTTTGATAAGCTTAATAGGGCTCTTATTATTATGATTCCCAAAAAACAAGATGCTTTGGAAAGATGGGATTTGAGACCGACCAGTCTCGTCCACAGCTTCTCTAAACAATTCTCTAAATTGCTAGCCAATCATTTGAGAACCAAGTTGGGAGAATTGGTGAGTACAAATCTGTCGGTATTTGTGAAGGGCAGGAGTCTGCCTGACTAATACGTCATAAACGTATTCGTAATTTCTGATGTTCCATGTTGTTTTCATGGCATATACTACATGTTTCCCATACACTTTATGTCATTTTTATCGATTTCGTGGGACTAACCTATGGACAAGATGCCACAGAGCCAGTTCCTGTTTTCTACTGTTTTCAGTTTCAGAAAAGTTGTTCTAGAAAAATTCTCGGAATTGGACCATTCAAAGCCCGGAAGTCGTAGAATTTTGTCGCGCACATGGAGTCTAGAGGAGACCCAGAGGGGTTCCCTGGGGCCTCCACACCATGGGTGGGTGCGGGTTCCCCTGGACGTGTCCAGGGGTGGTGTGGCCCCCTGGCCGTCCACCGACGTTTCCCTCGTGCCTATATATATATTCTCCTCGAAGGGTTAACCCTAAATACAGAAGCCTTTTCCACGAAAAACATCCTCAGCCGCCGTCATCGTCAACCCTAGTCCGGGAGGGTTCTGGAGCTCTCTCCGGCACCCTGTCGGGAGGGGGAATCATCACCGGAGGGCTCTACACCACCATGCCCGCCTCCGGACTGATGCGTGAGTAGTTCATCCTTGGACTACGGGTCCATAGAAGTAGCTAGATGGTTGTTCTCTCCTCTTAATGCCTAATGTTTAGATCTTGTGAGCTTCCCTACATGATCAAGATCATCTTATTGTAATGCTACATGTTGTGTTGGTGGGATCTGATGAATATTGAATGCTATGTCCAATGATTATCAATCTATCATGTTCTTTTCATGTGTATGTTATTTATGATCTTGCATGCTCTCCGTTGCTAGTAGATGCTCTGGCCAAGTAGATGCTTGTGACTCCAAGAGAGAGTATTTATACTCGATAGTGGGTTCATGCCTCCTTTGCATCTATGCTCGAGTGACAGAAACATGACGGATGGAGGATGTGTTGTTGCCCTTAGGGAGAAAAAAAGGATGTTTACTTTGTTTACATTACAGATACAATTATCTGTTGCTGGAAACTTAATACCCAACGTCTGTTCGGATGATATTCGGAGGGTGGATTATTAGTCATAGATGCAGTTGGATGACGATCTATGTATCTTGTTGTAATGCCCGCATGAATCTCATAGTAATCATTATGTCATGCATGTTTCTTTATCTATCGATTGCGTAGCTTTAATTTGTTCACCATGCATGATAGCTATCTTTTATGGAGAGACGCCACTAGTGAACTGTGGACCCCGATCCATTTCTCATACTGATAATACAACCAATGCTTCCACTGTTTTCACACTGCTACTGTTGTTTTCATATTGTTCTCATACTATTTTCCACATCATACATTTAACCTCTTTGTTATCAGCAAAACCGGTGAGATGGAGAACCTAACTGCTACGTTGGGGAAAAGTGAATTGATTGTGTTGTGTAGGTTCCACGTTGCTGCAAACCGGTAGTACACCCTGCCATCTCAGCTACATCAACCTTCAGAAGTGCTTCTTCCTCCTACTGGTCGATTCAACCTTGGTTTCTTTTCTGAGGGAAAACTTGCTGCTGTACTCTTCATACCTTGCGCTTGAGGTCTCCCAACGAGCGTGTGTCTACACTCCATCAGAGCCCCACTGATTGTATGGAGTGATAGCAGGAGCAGCAGGAGGAGTAGTTGTTGTGCCACTAAGACGGTGAAGGATGAGATGATGAGTATGTTCCATGCTGTGATCACGGCGATAGGCACTATACTTCTCACGGTGAATATTCACCTTCATGCACAGGATGTTCCTCTGAAACCACCTGAGCTTCTTGATCTCATTCCCAATAGATCCCGAGGAAGGGGGCACCTGACGCTGACCATGGGAACATGCACCACTAAAACGACCACCCCCAGTGGAGGACTTAAGAGCAGCAGCAGAGACAGACTATCTCTTCACATGGAACCTCTTGGACTTGTGCTCCACACAAACCTCGCTCATATCAAAATACTTCATGGTGTTCTTGATGAGCAACATGATGTGGGACATAAGGAATGGTCAACTGAGATTAGGGATGGCAATGGGTACCCATGACCCGCATACCCTGCGGGTAAAAACCCTATTAGGGGAAGAGTATGGGAAATAATAATACCCATGGGTATGTAAGTGGGAAAATCTTGTACCCATCGGGTAGAGCGGGTAAGGGTATGGGTTCGAGTCATCCATATCCTTATACCCATGTACCCATCTTAATTTATGACAATTAGCATCTCACATATAATAACAACGATACTTTCTCCAAAAAAATATAATAACATAACGATACACTAATATTTTGGCCTTAATGCACCCACATAAGCCGATCAACCCACCTGACCATGAAAAAAATTGTCCACCAAGCATACATATAGGTATCAATTGCGACCTTAGACTGTAAAATTGTATGACTATGTTTTCTTGTTTTGTGACTGTATATTGTTTATGCGCAAGTCCTGTTGTACAATGTGCTCGTATTTTAAATGCGCTAATGGTTAAAAACATTGCAATTTATGACAATTTTGAACTCAACGTGTTATGCTACAAATACGGTATTATTTACCCGCGGGTACCCTTATACCCTGTCAGGTGACGGGTATGGGAAAAAGTTATACCCCTTAAGGGTATGGGTACGGGTGGCGGGTAAGATCAGGGGAGACGGGTAAGGGTATGGGGTGGCTCCACCCTTACCCATACCCTGCGGGTGCCATCCCTAACTGAGATACCATAGCATCGTGCATCTCCTGAAAGATGTAGTCCATCACATCAATCATGTAGTCCTTGGCGGGGTCACTAGAGTTGACAATATCATGTGCCAGGAGGAGGAGATCAACTAGAGGACCACATAGAGCATCCTTGTTGACACCACTAGGATCAATTTTCTCCCTGAAGATACGCACAAGAAGGTCATATAGTGGCAAGAGACCCTTGACCAGACCAAGAGCACCATCAGAGCCTCCGAAATACAGATCACCCAACAAATTCTTATTAGGCCTTTCAGGAGAATGAAGGCGAATGTCACCACTAAAAGGATAGCCAAGAAGCCTAGCAAAGTCATGGAAATTGGCCCCACATGGAATATAACCTGTCATCCACTTCATAGCACGAGCGTCGTCATTCTTCATGACAAGATTGGAATAGAACTGCTTCAGGATAGTAATGTTGTAGCTGCACTAAACCTTCATGAGATGGTGAAGTCCCATCTTTCTAGTGACCTCCATAGATTCAGCAAAGTCAAACTTGGCACCCAGAAGCTGCATGTTGATAGGATTCATACTACGCACAGGGAACTCGAAGGTATAATAGATATCATCATAAATGTACTTCTAAGTAATGAACCAGAAGTTCCTTTCTAGGATCCCTTCATCTCTGACCTCTTCAAGGAACCAATCCTTCGGACTCAGAGCAGAATAGTCTACACTATCCATATCCTTGTAATTGATCCTCTTTGACTTCCTCTTCTTCGGACCCGTAGCCTGAGACTTGACCTTTCTGACAGCCTCCCTCTTTGCCTCTCTCTGCTTCTGACGAGTAACACGCTCATCAACAAGAACACCTTCTTCATTAGTACGGAGAGAAAACTTGCGAACATGCTTTGAAGGACCATGGCTCGGACTCGAAGAGCTACTACCTGTGAAATAAAATCATAGTGGAATAGCACAAGATAAGAACACACAAGTAATTTGACAAGATACAAAGACACATTAGTGGTGATACAACAATGTCGATACTACTTAGTCCTAGAGGAATCATAGCTAAAAAGGATTTTCTGTCAATTCTGGGGGGGCGGATATTCCGCCCCCCCCCCCCATGAAATTCAGGCCTGGGTGGGTTCATGCCTCCCTTTCGCTCACGCTCAAGTGACAAAAACGTAAACGGGTGGGGGATGTCTTGTTGCCATTAGGGAGAAAACAACGGTGTTTACATTGTTCACATCACACACTTTGCTTACTGTGACTATCTGTTGCTTGCAGCTTAATACCCAAGGTTTGATCGGATGACATTCTGAGGGTGGATTATTAGTCATAGATGCAATTGGATGACGGTCTATATATCTTGTTGTAATGCCAGCATGAATCACATAGTAATCATCATGTCATGCATATGAACTATGGTGCAGCCTTTATATCTGTCAATTGCCCAGCTGTAATTTGTTTACCCAACATGTTATCTATCTGTTTTGGAGAGACACCACTAGTGAACTGTGGACCCCCGTCCATTTTCCTCATATTGATAATACAATCATTGCAACCACTGTTTTCATATTGTTCCTAGTGTTTTCCTACCGCCATCGCTGTTCTCTTTTCATCTACTTCAAACAAGTATTGTTTTCCCCACCATACGTTTAACCTCTTTGTTTTCAGCAAAATCGGTGAGATTGACAACCTCACTGCTTCATTGGGGAAAAGTGATTTGATTGTGTTGTGTAGGTTTGATGTTGCTTCTAAACCGGTAGTGCGCCCTGCCACATCAGCTGCATCAACCTTCGGAAGTGATTTCTTTCTCCTACTGGTCGATTCAACCTTGGTTTCTTTCTGAGGTAAACCTTCTACTATGCTCTTCATACCTTCCTCTTGGAGTCTCCCAACGAACGCGTGTTACACGCGCATCAAGCTATTTTGTTGTCGGGGCGAAAGAGGATTTCTGCAAGGGGAGTCTCTCACTTCCGATCTCTTTACTTTGTTGTTGTTTTGCTTAGTTTATTTTATTTTGTCTTGTTTGCTTCTCTTTATTGAAAACACAAAATAAAATAGTTCTTATTCTAGTTGTTATTTTTATCCTGAAGTTGAGGTTTGTTCTTTTAAGAAACAAGGAGGAGGAAATTTGAAAGAAGCTTGGTATAGAATAAGTGATGCTCATCATAGATGTACTATGAAATATTCTACCCTGATCCTTCTTTGGAAATTTTATGTTGGTATTTACTAGCTGGTATAGATAGGTTCTAGACACTCTTACAGGTGGTAATTTTCTGGGAGCTCCTGCTTTGGAAGCCTGTAATTTAATTCAAAGTTTAGTTGGAACACCACCTACTAAAGTTGTTAAAACTGAGATCAGTTTACATGATGTTATTAAAAAGTTGAACTCTATGGAGAAAAATTTGCCAAATTTCCTTGACAATGCTAGCAAAGTTGATGAATCAATAGTAAGTATCAACAAGAGAATTACTGTTTTAGAGGCTAGCAATATCCATGATAGTCAAATCATGAGGATTGGAACTAGAGGAGGCTATGGAAACTTTAAGTTCAACTTTTTCTTCTCTTAAGTTTAAGAGGGAGAAAGATTTTATGGGAAAAGAACAAAAATTTATGTATGTCCCCAAGGTGTCTAAACCAAAAACCCCTAATGTGTTTAAAATTGATAAAACATGATTCTCCAGGGGTGCCTAAATTACCTGTCGGATATATACCAACTAGGGGTATATCAGATGGTAGTCTAAAGTGCCGGATTACCAGGGTGGCCTAAATGGTAGTGGGCTACGGTCCATTGGGCGGCCCAGTAAGCTGACGCACGGAAGCCGGATTCTAGAAGGACATGGATCACGGCCCACGTGATACGGCTTGGAGCAGAAGGCGGATTCCTTACTTTCCAAGTTAGCACATACCGTTGTCTTCTAGGTTTCCTTCTCTATATGCCCTTGCCCGGCTATTATATAAAGCCGGACGGGAGATAAGATAGATAGACAAAAAGCAAAAGGCTAACTCGCCGAGAGGTTGATCATTGACGAGTAGTTAATAGAAACTCACTTTGTACTCTGTATTCATAGTCTTTAGTCCTGAATAGTGAGATTGCAGGAGTAGGAACGTCGCATTATTGCGTCGTACCGAACCTGGGTAAAAACCTGTGTCCTTGATCATCGCACAATCACGTCCCCCCACGTCTCTATCGGTAGTCTCATGGCACCCCGGTCTATGAAAACTACTATGATGTCTCGACAGTTGGCGCCCACCGTGGGGCCAGCGACGTCAGGCGTTATGTTTAGACCGGGGATACTCGGCGGAATCGGCAGTACAATAACTGTCGGAAGCTTGGAATTCGACAACGACGTCGGGCGCTTCCTCGACAACGGATCGTACATGCCAGCGCGAAATCACCTGGTAAGTGCTTGCATTTTACCTATTGGATCTGCAAACATCTTAATCGGATTAACTACAGAAGCAATGTGATTCTGTGGTGGGACAAATTTATCCCACCCGTCCTATACCCAGTCGAAGACGATTATGATGCCGGATTTTGCTCAGATCGTCGATATACTACTAAATCGCACTTTATCGGCATGGTGCAGTCCGAGATCGTCGAAAACACGGATGAAAGCAATCCCGTGCAAGAGGCAGAAAACAACACTCCCACAACAGAGGTGGAAGATCCGACATCCGTCAACATCACGAGGCACTCGGAAGCTGACTCTGTACTAGCCGCCATTGAGGCGAGATTAGAGTCGGAACCCGGATCGGATCACTTCGATACCGAAGACGAGGATGAAGACGCTTTCGAAAGAAAGGTCAAATCCTTCCAAGAGGGATTCCACGAAGTGCTGATGGCAAAACCGGCTGAAAACACGGATGCCGACAGTCAGGAAATCCCTAGAACGCCTCCGCCAGAGGAAGAGAGAGAAGAAGGAGAAACCTCTCCAAAATTCCCCCAAGTCAAAGAATTGACAGAGGAAGAACCCTACAGGAAACCTCCCTCTTCCAAGAAGAAACACAAAGCTGCTAAAAAGCTCCAGTATAAGCTCCGGAAGAAGAAATCGGCTGATCCAGCCAATGAAAGCCCGGAAGTAGGAGACGCAAGCGGAGTAAAACCTACGGAGAAGAAAACAAAGGAAATCCCTTTTCCGCCAATGACAGAACAGGACGAACAGGAATTACTCCAAACACCAGTGGGGCCACATGAGCCCCCTTAAGTGCTGGAAGCCCGGAGGCAAGCTCTCCAAAGGCAACATCAACATCTATTTTGAACTCGAGAACACCTCCAAAAAACCCAGGCTGACATCAAGCTCATGCGGGAAGAAATCGAGGAATACGAGAGAAAGAATAGATCTGGCATTAAACCTAATCGATTACCCGGAATCGCAAAACCGGAAGTACTGCCGCCAAACAAAAGGTTCCATAACCTATCTTGGCAAAAGCAGGTAAAAGGCAAAGATGCCAGAGGCGAGCCAATATACAAAACCGCAGCAGAAAACACGGAAGCGGCATTCGCCATCCTCAACAACGATATGTACTCCAATGGTGAAAAACTTCAAGGGGTGTATGCTTTCCTACGAAAAGCGTTGCAACAACAACTGCGAGGGCAAGAGCGATCAGGGAAGTTACATGACGACTCTGACCTATGCAAGACAGCCACATGCGCCGCTGGAGCACCTGGACATGAAGAACCTGGAGATTCGAACAATTCGAAAGAAAAGAAATCAGATCCGCGAAAGGACAGGAAGAAACCCGACAATAGGGATGAAGCGTCCAGAACCGGATCCCATCTCCCGAAAGAGGGAATTAATCCCCGTGACCGGGAAGAGAAAAACCGGAAGGACGGAAAATCAATGCCGCCTCCGAGACGCCCCGCAGAAAATGCTGGAAGACAAGATATGCCTCACAGGCGTGAGAGATCCCGGACGCCCCCCCCCCCCAGGAATAAGGAAAGATACATGTGCAGAACTCCACCTTTTCCCAAAGGGCACGATCACGGAGTAAATAGATACAATCTCGGAAAAGCGCGTCCGTGCCACAATGGAAAAGAAAGGAGCAGATCCCCTTCTGTCCATTCAGCCGGCAGATACTCCGCACACATAGACAGAGCGAAAAGAGACGATTTATACTTTGGACCCAAGTGTTTCACTGATAGGATCCGAAGAATAACTCTGCATTCTGGCTTTGCCAAAGTTGGTCCAACATACCAAAAGTATACCGGTAGCACAAACCCGGATACCTGGCTCTTAGACTACTATACAGCCGTTCAGATCAACAATGGGACAGACCTGGAGGCAGTAAAATTCCTCCCCCTAATGTTAATGGATGGAGCCAGATATTGGATCAATGGATTACCATCAGGGACTATGGATAGCTGGGATGATATGGATAGAGTATTTACTCAGCATTTCCGGGGAACTTACAAGCGCCCAAACAACATCAACGAGCTAAACCGCTACACCCAGTTTGAGGACGAACCATACGTGGATTTCATCTCAAGATGGACGGCAATGAAGAATTGTTGCTCTGGAGTAACTGACGTTCAAGCAATGCATGCTTTCATCAATGGCTTAAAACCCGGACTCGTACCGTTCATGATCGGTTCCAAAAAGCACAAAGATCTCGGATCTATGCTTACAACCGCCAATGAGCATGCAGCGGCCAAAGACGACATCAGAGCGAGATCGGCAATATCGACACTTTGATCTAAGCCAAAAAGACCCCTCGCACTGAGAAAAAAAGCAACTCCCGAAGCAACGCAAAAGCCCAAAGAAGTTAACATAGCCTTTGGAAGAGAAAATGGGAGAAAGTGGAAAGGAAGAAGCACAGAGCTGATAAATTACACCAAAGAAGAGTGGGAGAAAATAAAGTCGGAAAACTGTGTCCACCACTCGCAATTTGGGAAACCCACCCATACTAACGCACAATGACGGCTGAACAAGCATATGAAAGGCAGTGCAGGATCCGGAAACAAAGGGAAGAACTCCAAGAGGAAATTCTCGAAGCAAAAGCCACAAGCTGAGAAAGAAGACCGTGAAATGGACACTGACGAAAAAATCCAGGAACAACAGCGTAAAGGCGAGCCTAAGTTTCCAAGAGTTGACGGAGAATGCAACCTAACTTTCCTGGCAACTCCCTCAGCAAAGGTGGCAAAGAGAACACTTCGAGAAATAAACGCGGTTGTCCCTGCAACCCCGAAATTCTTGAAGTACTCAAATACACCAATTACCTGGGATCAGTCTGATCATCCCGGAAATATCCCTGAACCCGGCACACAAGCTCTAATTGTAATTCCTATTGTTCAAAACACTAGGCTAAAAAGAGTGCTGATGGATGGAGGATCCAGCAATAACATAATGTACCTGGATACACTGAAGCATCTGCGAGTCTCGGAGACCCAACTCAATCACAGCAACATATGTTTTCACGGCATCGTCCCTGGCAGACAAGCACGATCCCTAGGAGAAATTTCCCTAGATGTAACCTTCAGAGACAAAGATCACTTCCGTCAGGAAAAGTATCCTTCGAGATTGTGCCGTTCGAAAGCGTGTATCACGCAATACTCGGACGTCCAGCTTTCGCCAAATTCATGGCAAGATCATGTTATATTTATAACAAGCTGAAGATGCCAGGGCCAAAAGGAGGAGTAATCACCATAATGGGAGACTTCAAATTGGCAAACGAGCTGGAAAAACAAAACGCCCTTTGCGCAGAAAAGGTGATAGGAAAGGAAGAATTGAAAGAGCTCGCAAAAGAAGTATCGCCCACAGAAATGCCGGCAGGAAAAGAAAGTCGGAAGCCAGCAGATAGCTTCAAAGCTTCCGAGAACACAAGATAGGTAATCCTAGATCCTAAAGACCAGACAAAGTTTGTCGTAGTAGGAACTGGGATGACCGACAAATAGGAATGCGAGCTCATCAAGTTCCTCCGTGAGAACTGGGACATTTTCGCATGGTGTCCTGCGGACATGCTATGCATACGTAGGGAACTTTCTGAGCATCAACTTAAGGTGATTCCAGGATCTAAACCCGTCAAACACGGTCTCCGTCGATTTGACGGAAGAAGACGGAAGGCTATTGGCAAGGAGATTATCCGGCTTTTGGCAGCAGATTTTATCCGGGAAGTTATACATACTGAATGGTCAGCAAACCCAATATTAGTCCCGAAGAAAGACAGTACTGCCCTTAGGATGTGTATAGATTATACTGGTTTGAACAAGTTGTGTCCAAAATATAGGTTTGCGTTACCGCCAATCGATCAAATAATAGATGCCAATGCTGGCTCTGAGATTTTATGTTTTTTGGATGCATATTCCGGGTATCATCAAATACGCATGAAGGAAGAAGATCAAATCAAAACCTCCTTCATAAACCCGTATGGGACGTACTATGACATAACCATGCCGTTCGGCCTGAAGAACGCCGGTGCAACTTACCAGCGTTGCATGCAACGATGTTTGCATAGTCAGATTGGCAAAAACGTCCATGTTTACATGGATGACATTGCTGTCATGTCCAAGGAAAAAGATACACTCCTTGAAGATTTGCGAGAAACCTTCGAAAATTTGCGCACTTATAAGATGAAGCTAAATGCATTAAAGTGCGTATTCGGGTTTCCCTCGGGAAAACTTCTGGGTTTCATCGTTTCTCATAGAGGAATAGAAGTAAACCCAGAAAAGATCAAAGCAATCTTAAGCATCTCCAAGCCTACGTGCGTAAAAGATGTACAAAGATTGACAGATTTTGCAGTAGCCGTTAGCAGGTTTATTAGCCGGCTAGGGGACAAGGCTCTGCCACTATACAAGTTGTTGAAGAAATCCGACAAATTCGAGTGGACAGAAGAAGCAGATGCTGCATTGATCCAGTTGAAAGAAACTTTGATGAAAGCTCCGATTTTGGCATCCCCAAAAGACGAGAAACTATGTTATTGTACCTTACGGCTACAAACCGGGTTATTAGTGCGGTGATAGTGGTGGAAAGGAAGAAAGACAAACAAAGCATACCAGATCCGCATCCAGTATACTATGTAAGCGAAGTTTTATCCGAGTCCAAACAAAGGTACCCACACTATCAAAAACTGGCATATGGCGTATTTTTCGCATCTCGGAAACTTCGTCATTACTTCCAAGGACATTCCATAACAGTGGTATGTAAAGCACCGCTAGGGGATATAATAAACAATGCGGAAGCAACTGGCCGAGTAGCCAAATGCAGCATTCGACATTAAGTACCAACCCAGGACGGCAATAAAATCCCAGGTTCTGGCAGATTTTGTCGCCAACTGGACAGAAGCAATGGAAAAAACACCAATGCCGGAGTCCGAATACTGGATCATGCACTTTGACGGATCCAAGATGAAGGAGGGCGCTGGAGCTGGCGTAGTCCTAAAATCCCCTAAAGGAGACACAATGGAGTATGTATTACAAATACACTTCAATGCCAGTAATAACGTGGCAGAATACGAGGCTCTGCTTTATGGCTTGCATATTGCAAAAGAAATAGGTGTTAAGCGCATCTTATGCTATGGCGACTTAGATTTGGTACAGCACCAGGTCAACCAAACTTGGGACGCAAAAAGTCCCATCATGGCTGAATATCGGAGAACGGTGGACGAGTTTGCAATCTTCTTCTTGGGATTTGAAGTACTCCATGTCAAAAGGGAGGAAAACTGGAACGCGGATGCATTAGCCCGCATGGGATCAGAAAGGGTGAAAATTCTACCACCAGGTGTGTTTGTCCAACATTTGTACGAACCATCGATAAAAGGTGGAGATGTCGACTATCCTCTGGTTTCCGAGTCAATTGAAGTCATGCTCGTTTACCCGGAATGGACAATTCCATATTTAAACTTCTTAGTCGATCAGAAGTACCCGGAGGGAGCAGACGAAGTCTTACAAAGACAGATACAGCGTCGATGCAAAGGATACACGGTAATCAATGGTTGCCTGTATAAACGCAGTACTATCAGAATTTTTCTGCGGTGTATTTCGCCAGAAGAAGGACGAGAAATCCTGCAAGAAATCCATGAAGGAGATTGCGGACATCATGCTCAATCAAAAAGCATAGTCAAAAAAGCATTCCGCGCAGGGTTTTTCTGGCTAACAACCAAGACAGACGTCGAGCACATAGTAAACACATGTGTCGGATGTCAGTATTACGCCAAGCAGACAAATATGCCGGCCCAAGCACTCAAAACTATCCGTATTACATGGCCGTTTGTGGTTTGGGGGATAGATATGATGGGACCATTCAAAACTGCAAGAGGCGGACTTACACATCTACTCGTTGCAGTGGATAAATATACCAAGTGGGTGGAGGCTAAACCCATCAAAAAACTTGACGGTGTAACTTCCAAATATTTCATTATTGACATAGTCATGAGATATGGCATTCCACATAGCATAATAACTGACAACGGGACAAATTTCTCTATTGGAGAGTTGGCAAAATATTGCCGACAAACGGGAATTCGCCTAGATCCCGCATCTGTGGCACACCCGCAATCCAATGGACAGGTTGAACGAATGAATAGTTCAATCCTGCAAGGAATACGCCCAAGACTCGAATCCCCTCTTCATAGAGCAGCTAGAGCATGGGTGGAAGAGTTACCCTCTGTGCTTTGGAGCATTCGAACGATGCCAAATAGGTCAACAGGGCAAACCCCGTTTTTCCTAGCTTATGGTGCGGAAGCAATTCTCCCAACGGACATGATCCATGACAGCCCGAGAGTGCAGGATTTCGATGAATCAGATGCCGAAAGCGCACGGCAGGATGCCGTCGATCTCTTAGAAGAAGAACGAGAACTTGTGCTTCAAAGATCCGCCATCTATCAGCAAGGTTTACAACGTTATCATAGTCGGAAAATCAGGCATCGTTCGTTCAAAGAAGGTGACCTAGTGCTAAGATTGGTGCAGCAAAGAAAGCACAAATTGGCCCCAGTATGGGAAGGACCATTCGTCATCAGTAAAGCCATGAAAAATGGATCATACTATCTTGTAGACATTCGAGATACAGAAGATGATCCCGAGAAGCCGAATCGCAAAAGAAAGAGAAAGATAGATGATGAACTAGGAGAGACAAAGAGGCCCTGGAGTATCCAGCAGTTACATCCCTTCTATACTTAGTTCAATTTCTATGTAAACATCTTTGAGATCATGAAATAAAGTTGTTGGAATCCATACTTCTATGTTTTTCATATTCCGCCTTTTCTATTTCCCAATGATCTTTCAAAATACTCAATGTTAACCCGAATTGTGCCTGTGTGCTCGGAGTTAAAAAAAACTGAACGATTTTCAGCCTAAAAAATAAGGGTTAAGGAAACCCAGATTGTGCCTGCGTGCCTGAGTTTCATATAAAAAATTCCTTAGCTATTCTCTAAATATTATCTGATTGTTTTTGTGCTGGGTCACTGAAGCTAGTAAGCAAAAAATGCCTTTAGCAAGATCCATGTTTCTGAGTTTTAGACTGATCGGTAATACCCAGTCACTCGGCATGAAGATTAAAACGCTATCGAGCCATTTCAAGCACTCAGGACAGTTAAAGCATGCAAAACCAGAGAATTTAGAAGATAAAGGAATAATAACCCGGAAAAACTTGCAAAGTGATTATATGACATTAAACTGCAAAAGGCGGAGTACTTGTTCATTCAAAAGAATAGAAGCATTACAATAAATGTTTACAACATAAAGTTCAGTAATGCTCCTATTTTCTATTGCCCTAGGACCCGGACTTCTCCTTCAAGCATCTGAGTCATCTTCGCTGGAGGATTCTTCTGGATTTTCCGGGATTGCCTCCTCCGGGTAGAAGATGGAGAGGTTGACCATGGAAGCAATCTTGGTTGCGTGACCTTTGATCTTGTCGAAGATGTTGGTCCGCTCGGTGTCCGTATATCCTTGTGGGATGTCGGACCCCACACGCCAAGATTTGGCAGTGGGGTAATGCATACGCATAAGGCCTAAAGCAATGCGTGCACCACCCCGTGCTGCGGAGCGCAAGGTGGACTCCTTGAACTCCGCCACCTCCAAGATAGCCTCCAGAAGTTTCTCAACTTCCGAGAATTCCCCAGTCCTTGCGGGAAGGTACTTGTTGATCAGCTGCATGCCCGCAGCCTTGAGCGCGGTATAAACCTTCCCGAAAGCTCGGATTTTTTCAATCCGAGTAAGAGCGGGGTCATCTCCTGTTTTCAGACAAATAACCAAAGTGTTATAAAGAAATGAGGGAAAGATTGTAAAAAGTAGAAAATCCGGTAAAAGTTGAAAACTTACCGAGGATCCTATCCATTTTGGAGCCTTCCTCCAGGCGAAGATTCAAACCGTTCTCCAGATCCCGGATAGTTGCTTTGTCCTTCTCAGCTTGGTTGGAGGCATTGGATTGAGCAATGCCTACAGCCAGCTGGCTGGCCTCCAGTTCTTTCTGAACCTTCATAAGATTCTTATGAAGGTCCAGGTTCTCCTGGCGGAGGTTCTCGGCATTGCCGGCATCTTCAGCAATCTGTTTGGCTTTCGCCAAAGCAGCTGAAAAGCGAGGAAAAATCCCGAGTTAGAAAACTCGGAAAAGTACTTAGAGAAAAAAGTATAAAAAGTAAAACCAGGGGAAATAAAATACCTGTTGTTTCCTTCAGCTGATGCTGAGACGATACCAGCTCCGCTTCCTTAACTTCAAGAATAGAGAGAAGACTTCTAACCTCCTTATTCTTGACTGTTAGTTTACCGAAAACTTCCATGTTGATACTTTCAGCGGTTTGCTGAAACACGGAAATGAAACAAAATTCTTAAGTTAGCAGCAAGCATAATAAAGTTGAAAGCATTAAGTTAAAAGCATGCATTTGACTTATTGCTTGGGGGCTAGAGATATTACCTGGCTCATCGGCTGCAAACCCGACAAAGTTTCCGTGAACTCTTTTGCAAACTCTGCAAATAAAGTCCTGGTAGCACTAAGACCCTCATTGATATTTTTGAAATCTTTATCGAAGGTGGGAATAGGTTCCTTCTCAGTTGCCCGAGAAGAACCTCCCATCTCCAGGTCCGCCCTTTCCCTCGTGTCTGTTTCCGGCACAATAGGCTGGCTGGCCTGCAAGGTTTCGTCGTTGTGGGCAGCAGCGTGCTCTTTTGTAACTGCTACTGGGGTATCTGGAGCAGTAGCAGGAGAAGGGTGTGGACCTCTGCTAGCCACATATTTAACCCTTTTTAGCTTCTTGGGCTTTAGAGTTGTGGGATCCAAGCTAAAAAAGAAGAATGCCAGAAAGTTAAGCTTCTGAGAATATAGAAAAATGCGTCGATAAATCAGAAAAAATCCAGACGAACAAACCTGGAAGTAGCTACGGGAATACCGTCAAGATCAATAATTTCCTGCAAGGAGGAAATCGTCTTGCGCTTGCACCCGCCAGCGAAGTTGGCGCGCAATGTATCCAGATCGGCGTCAGAAGCAAGATCTGACTCGGGAAGTTCAAAGATCTGCCAAAGAGGCAAAAGCCGGGTTAAAACAAAATCCGAGATAAACAGAAAGAATACAAACTCAAGGGGCAAAAAATGTACCTTGGGAGCCGGGTTAGACGTTGTATACATCGGCCAGCTTTCTTCATATTGATCGCGCGAGCCAACCAATTGGTTTACGCGTTTCCGCAAATCTTTTGCCGACAAAGATTTTCTCGTCGTCCTCATAGCTTCAGCGTCCCCCGTGTAATTATACAGAAGGCAAGGGCCGTGATCAGCCAAAGGCTGAATCCGCCTATTTAACCAGCAGAGGACTGTGTCCATGCCGGTTAGAGGAGGATCGGCGACGACGAGTTTTGTGATGCGCCGTTTGATCTTGAGAAGGTATGGTGGCAGAGATTGCACTACTTCTGTTCCCCAGTTTTCTTGGGGAGTGGCAGCGGTATTGGTGAAAGGTGGAACCCCGGTGGTTTTTACGGGAAAAGGAACGTCGGGATGGTAGAAGAAGGAACTCGTCCAGAATTTGACGGATTCCGAGGTTTTGATCTTGGGGAACCAATCCTCCCTAAATCTGCGCAGGGTAAAGGATATGGTCCCGCAAGTCGGAAGCGCACCCTCGGAAGGGTTCCGCTTAACCCCAAAACAATACTGCCAGAAGTCTAACCTAGGAGCTAAACCTAGATACCCTTTGAAAAGTGCTTGAAATCCGGCTAAGTACATGATGGAGTTGGGAGGCAGATTGTGGGGTTGAATGTTGTAGTGATTCAGGACTTGAAGGAGAAAGTCGAATGGTGGAAATCCCATACCTCTCGCGATGTGTGAGGTAAGGAGAACACGCTCCCCATCCTTTGGTGTGGGCTCGGACTCGTCCTCCGGGCTCCACCATTTTCCCTTCAGTAGCAGCCCCTCCTTCTCCATTGTCGGTAGGAGGGAAGGTGGAATACTGCTATGGCTCCAATTGCCGGCAGCTTCGCCTTCTTCTTCCACCCTGGTGGCGGCGGACGCCGCGGCGGACGCGGCCGCGAGCTCCTCTCCGACGAGGATTATTTTTTCCTCCGCCGTCTCGGGCGCGAGTGGCGGGGATTGCGCGGAGGAGGATCCCGCAAGATTGGTGGCGGCGAGGGGAGTTTCCTCGCTGGCTATGCAGCCAACGGTCTTCTCCGGCTCGTCGCCGGTTCCACGCAGTGGAGAATCCACCATGGGATCCATGGTGTTAATAATTTCGTCGATCTCCGACGCGACGGAGCGGGCCGGAGAAGAGTTTGGTGATGCCATCTTTTGGCGGCACGGTGAAGATCGTGAGCTCCAGTGAGGTCCCGGACGGCGTGCGTTCGTACGCTCGCTGGAAGTTCGCTCTGCTCGCAGTGTGCTTGGGCGCTGTGGAGGCGAGAAGAGAGCTGGGAGCAGAAGGTTTGCCGGAGAGGACGGAGACGACTATTTATAGCTGGAAACCCGTCGCGATGCGTGCTAACGGCTCTTTTGACCGTTGGATGATTAACGCGTGTCACTCGCCGGAAATTCCGGGAAATGAAACGACGGGTGATTATTGCTATCTCCTCGTTTCCCGCGAGAATCTGTCAGGGATACGTTTCAGGGTTTCCCGCTCGACACCTAAACGTCCCTGACATCAGCAAGATTAAAGCGCTTACGTAGGAAGTTCCTTCTCTGCGAAGATTCGTGGAAGAAAAGCCGGATTTTCCGAAATCTGAGTTTTGCGTTATGACATTATTCTGATAAAAAGAAGAATCAAGACAGAGAGCCTATATTTCTCGGAAAGAATGCAACACTTGACGAAAGATGGCAAATCGGAGTCTTAATCCTTCTTGGGGGCTACTGTCGGATATATACCAACTAGGGGTATATCAGATGGTAGTCTAAAGTGCCGGATTACCAGGGTGGCCTAAATGGTAGTGGGCTACGGTCCATTGGGCAGCCCAGTAAGCTGACGCACGGAAGCCGGATTCTAGAAGGACCCGGATCACGGCTCACGTGATACGGCTTGGAGCACAAGGCGGATTCTTTACTTTCCAATTTAGCACATACCGTAGTATTCTAGGTTTCCTTCTCTGTATGCCCTAACCCGGCTATTATATAAAGCCGGACGGGAGATAAGATGGATAGACAAGAAGCAAAAGGCTAACTCGCCGAGAGGTTGATCCTTGACGAGTAGCTAATAGAATCTCACTTTGTACTCTGTATTCACAGGCTTTAGTCCTGAATAGTGAGATTGCAGGAGTAGGAACGTCGCATTACTGCATCGTATCGAACCTGGGTAAAACCCTGTGTCCTTGATCATCGCACAATCACGTCCCCCCACGTCTCTATCGGTAGTCTCATGACACCCCCGTCTATGAAAACTACTACGATTTCTCGACATTACCAATTGCTACAAGTCGTGTTTTGGAGGAAATTATTGATTTGGATGCTGATACGTCATAAACGTATCCTTAATTTCTAATGTTACATGTTGTTTTCATGCCATATGCTACATGTTCCCCTTACACTTTATGCAATTTTTATCGATTTCCTGGGTCTAACCTATTGAAAAGATGCCATAGAGCCAGTTCATGTTTTCTACTGTTTTCAGTTCCCTTAGCTGCCCACGACGTCGCCCTAGGGACTATTTAGTCTCCTCGAAGGGTTAACCCTAAACACCCGAGCCTTTTCCATGAAAGCCATCCGCAGCTGCCATCATCGTCAACCCTAGTTCGGGAGGGTTCTGGAGTTCTCCCTGGCACCCCGTCGGGAGGAGGAATCATCACCGGAGGGATCTACACCACCATGCCCGCCTCCGGAATGATGCGTGAGTAGTTCATCCTTCGACTATGGTTCCATAGCAGTAGCTAGATGGTTGATCTCTCCTCTTTATGCCTCATGTTTAGATCTTGTCAGTTGCCCTATATGATAAAGATCATCCTATTGTAATGCCTCTTGTTGTATTTGCTGGGATCCGATGAATATTGAATGATATATCTCTTGATTATCAATCTATCATGTTCTTTTCACGTGTATGTTATTTATGATCTTGCATGCTCTGTGTTATTAGTAGATGCTCTGGCCAAGTAGATGCTAGTGACTCCAAGAGGGAGTATTTATGCTCGATAGTGGGTGCATGCCTTCTTTGGATCTATGCTCGAATGACAGAAACGTGACAGATGGAGGATGTGATGTTGCCATTAGGGAGAAAACAACGATGTTTACATTACACACTTTGCTTACTGCGATTATCTGTTGCTTGCAACGTAATACACAAGGTTTGCTCGGATGACATTCTGAGGGTGGATTTTTAGTCATAAATCCAGTTGGATAACGGTCTATGTATCTTGTTGTAATGCCCGCATGAATCACATAGTAATCATCATGTCATGCATATGCACTACGGTGCAACCTTTATATCTGTCAATTGCCCAGCTGTAATTTTTTACCAGACATGTTATCTATCTGCCTTGGGAGAGACACCTCTAGTGAACTGTGGACCCCAGTCCTTTTTCCTCATACTAATAATACAATCACTTCAATCTCTGTTTACATACTGCTGCTACTGTTTCATTACTGCCATCATTGTTCTCTTTCATCTACTGCAAACAAATATTATTTTTCACACGTTATGTTTAACCTCTTTGTGTTCAACAAAACCGGTGAGATTGACAACCTCACTACTTCGTTGGGGCAAAGTGATTTGATTGTGTTCTGTAGGTTCCACGTTGCTTCTGAACCGGTAGTGTGCCCTGACGCCTCAGCTGTATCAACCTTCGGAAGTGATTTCTTTCTCCTACTGGTTGATTCAACCATGGTTTCTTTCTGAGGTAAAACTTGCTACTGTGCTCTTCATACCTTCCTCTTGGGGTCTCCCAACGAGTGCAAGATCTGCACCATCAAGCATATTTTCTGGCAAGATTGATGGGGAGGAAGAGGATTTCTGCAAGGGGAGTCTCTCACTTACAATCTCTTTACTTTGTTTTGCTTAGTTTATATTATTTTGTCTTGTTTGCTTCTCTTTATCAAAAACACAAAAAATTAGTTCTTATTCTAGTTGTCTTTTTATCCTATTTTTAATCTTGCTAAAATGAGTACTCCTGAGAACACTAAGTTGTGTGACTTCACTAGCACAAACAACAATGATTTCATTAGCACACCTATTGCTCCACCTGATTCTACTGCTGATTTTTATGAGATAAAGCCTGCCCTGTTAAATCTTGTTATGAGAGAGCAAATTTCTGGTATTAGTACTGATGATGCTGCTGCCCATCTTAATAATTTTGTTGAACCATGTGAGATGCAAAAATATAAAGATGTAGATGGAGATATTATTAAACTGAAATTGTTTCCTTTCTCTTTGAGAGGAAGAGCTAAAGAATGGTTGCTATCTTTGCCTAGAAATAGTATTGATTCTTGGACTAAATGTAAAGATGCTTTCATTGGAAAATATTATCCTCCTGCTAAGATTATATCTTCAAGAAGTAGCATTATGAATTTTAAGCAACTTGATAATGAGCATGTTGCTAAAGATTGGGAAAGAATGAAATCTTAGTAAAGAATTGTCCCACTCATGGAATGACTACTTGGATGATCATCCAAACCCTTTATGCAGGTCTGTATTTTTCTTCAAGAAACCTTCTAGATTCAGCTGCTGGAGGAACCTTTATGTCCATGACTTTGGGGGCAGCAACAAAGCTTGTTGATGATATGATGGTAAATTATTCTGAATGGCACACTAAGAGAGCTACAACAGGTAAGAAGGTAAATTCTGTTGAAGAAACATCTTCCTTGAGTGATAGGCTTGATGCTATTATGTCTATGCTTGTGAATGGCCATGCTCCTATTGATACAAACAATTTTCCTTTAGCCTCTTTGGTTGCTCAAGAAGAGCATGTTGATGTGAACTTCATGAAAAATAATAACTTCAACAAGAATGCTTATAGGAATAATTTTGGTATCAACAATTATAGGCCATATCCTGTTAATAGTGGTAATAATTATTCTCATGATAGAACTGTAATGTCTAATGAAAGAATTTCACGAGTTGAAAGAGCCAGTAAAGACTTAATGCAAAAGCAATATGAGCAAAATAAACTATTTACTAAGACCATGGAGGAACAATCTGTTATGCTAAAATATATCAGTTATCAACTTGAGGGTTTAAATAGGGAAATTTCTGGTTTGCAAGTTAAAATTGCTCGTGATGAAACTTTTATTTCATACATGTGTGAAGCACAATCTTGTTTGATCAATAGAATGACTGCTAAAACTGAAACTATAGATGAGAATCCTTTTGCTGATACAAATGCCATTCAAATTCGATTTGATGACAATGTTGGGATGTTGGCTAAATTGCATGCTAGATGGGAAAGAGAAGATGAAATAGCTAGAAAGAACAATATAGCTAATGTTTGCACCATTACCGCCACTAGTAAAACTGAAGCTTCTCATGCTACTAAATCTTCTACTATCAATGGTAAAGTAATTGGTGTTGGCTCTGCTGTTAAACGTTCAAAAATTCCTGAAACTACTAAAAATGTTCCCGATAGAAGTGCTGAAATTTTTAGAAACATGGGAGACAATGGTTCCATTAGATTTGATAAAAATGATCTTGACTTTGATGGTTGGACCATATCTGAAGTAATTAAGTTCCTTCAAAAGCTTGCTAGTTGTCCTAATGCTAGTACCATGAATATGGCTTTCGCAAAACACATTACAAATGCTCCCATACAAATTAGAGAGGATGAATTAAGATGTGAAGCCTCTATCCCTAGGAAGTTAGATGATGGTTGGGAACCCATCATTAAAATGAATGTGAATGATTTTGATTGTAATGCTCTATGTGATCTTGGTGCTAGTATCTTTGTTATGCCTAAAAAACTTTATGATATGCTTGATTTGCCACCTTTGGAGCACTGTTATTTGGATATTTGTCTTATTGATAATGTTAGAAAGAAACATTTGGGGAGAGTTGATGATGTTCTTATTATGGTTAATAATAACCTTGTCCCCGATGATTTTGTTGTTATGAATATTGAATGCAATGCTTCTTATCCAATTGTTTTGGGAAGACCTTTTCTTAGAACTGTTGGTGTTCTTATTGATATGAAAGAGGGGAATATTAAATATCAATTCCTACTCAAGAAAGGTATGGAACACTTTCCTAGAAAGAGAATGAATTTTCCTTTTGATTCTGTTATTTGAACAAATTACAATTTGGATGCTTCTTCACTTGAAAACACTTGATTCCATTTTTCTGGGCCTAGGTAAAAGGCGTTAAAGAAAAGCAGTTCTTGGGAGATAACCCATGGTTTTATTTTTTGCTTAGCTTTTCTCTGTTTTCTTTGGGTCAAGGGCTTGTACGCTTCCGTACCAACTCCTTTGTATCTTTATTTTCATGTATTAGTTGTGCCAAGTAAAGTTTCTAGCAAAAGTTGGAGTTGGTTTTGGATTTCTGCGCATGAAACAGATATCTGATGTCCACCGTAAAAAATCGCATAATTCACAGAAAGATCAAAATGACCTGATTTTTTTTCTTATTCCTCAGATAATTTCGAAAAAAAAATTCTTTACGTTTTTCGATCTGATTAACTTAGGTTCCCTGAAAAAATTCGTCTTTACAGACTGTTCTGGTTTTGACAGATTCTGCCTTTTTGCTTGCATTCTCTCTTTTACTCTGTCAAGTGGATTTCTTTGCTCCATAAAACATCAGTGGCTGTAGCTAATGTTTAAAAGTATCAATAATTCTTGTGTCCTTGCAGAACATGTGAGTTTTTAATTATTCACTAACCCTCTAATGCGAATTACATTGAGTGTGGTGTGAAGGAAGTTTTCAAGGGTCAAGAGAAGAGGGTGATATAATGTGATCAAGAAGAGTGCAAGGTCAAAGCTTGGGGATGCCCCCGTGGTTCATCCTAGAAAATTCTAAGAATACTCAAGCGTCCATGCTTGGGGATGCCCAAGGCATCCCCTTCTTCATCAACAATTTATCAGGTCACTTCTAGTGAAACTATATTTTTATTCGGTCACATCATATGAATTTTTACTTGGAGCGTCTGTTTGTTTTTCTTTTGTTTTCCTTTGCTTTCCTTGTGGCAATAATATTGTTGGAACCTAGTATTCTTTGTGTGGGAGAGAGACACGCTCCGATTTTCCATATGAATACTCGTTATGCTCGTATTCTTAGTTTTTCTTCTAGTTGCTGCAAAATTCCCTTTTAGCTCATGTTTTTCATGCATCTCTTATTCAGAGCTGGTAGTTTTAGTAGAGTTGTGTTAGTACTTTCTTGTTTCATTGCTATATCTCTTGGATATTTTTTGTTTAGTATAAAATGTTTGGTGTTGGAATGAAGTAGTACAGTTTTCGTGCTTATAACGGTGCACATAGAAGATTGTATAGACTTGGCTAGAATTTTTCATGTCATGCTAGATGTTATTTTAATTCTATGCTTAGTAGTTGTTATTGTCGCATGACTTGTCTCAAATAGCTGAGAGTGCTTAATGTGCCATTGAAAGAATCATGAGTTGTTGTTGTCATATTTAAGCATAAATTTGTGGTGTTCTCCTTTGAATGCTTTATTTGGTTGACTTGGTGCATGCTTACACTATGTTTATGACTACAAACCATTCACTTATAGCCTCTACGATCATTAATTTTTTGAATTTGTAATAACCTTTATTCCAAAAAAAAATTGTCGCTATGCATGATTATGACCATTATTCCTCTCATGATTTTTCGCTCCTAGTCTTTTGCTAGCCTCCACCTGTACTGAGTATGAGCTCTACTTGTGCATCCAACTCCCCAAAACCAAATTTTTCCAAATATGTCCACCATAACTACCTACATGTAGTATTTAACCGCCACTCCAAAGTAAATTGCTCATGTGTTACCTTTAAAACCTTCAAAATTACTCCCGTTTTATGCTCCTGTTTTAGCTCATGAGCACGTGAATAGAGAATCTTTATCTCACTTGTTGATTGGATTTCACACCCTGGACTAGTATCTTCATACACTTATCCAATTGCTAGAAGAGCTGGCAGCGGGGTGCCCAGCCCCAAATATGGTTACTATTAAATTCTCTTCACTATTTTTGCCCCTCATTTATCGGTCAGAGCATAATTGTGTAAACAAAAGAGAAAAAGGGATGACCTTCTGACCCCAGTTGCGTCCTTCTATGGGAGCCACTCTTGTGAAGTCTAGTTGGCTTGTGACATACTGTATTTTCAGTTTACCATTCGTTGACATAAGCATACACCTCTCTAAAAAATATTTTCAATACCTTTGTTTAATAAAATAAAAAGCTCTAGACACTACCAAATTCCTCACTGTCTGGGACATTTCAATAACGTTGCGGATGAGCTCCAAACCGTCGCTAAGGGCAATCCACAACGGTTTACACGACGGAGTGAGAACGTGCCTAATCGACTATCACGGACGATTCTGCGACGATTAAGTTACCACTAAACCGTCGTGAAGACCGTGACAGACCATTCGACCATCGCGAGCTACTGGCCGGCCCAGCACAAGGCCCAACAAGGAGCGACGTTTTTTTTCGTTGCAGCGTGTCTACACGTGGCATCGTATTTTCCGTTACCCATTACGGGCGCCACTGTCGTCACTTCTACCGTTCCTGACATCATCATCGCCTTGACATTTTTAAAACATCGTGATTGGAAATACCGTAACCTCCTTTTATGATGTCATTGTGACTGTTTTATGACGTCATAATATGTGTGACATTTATTTTCTCGTCGCGGGTTCAAACACTCTAGGGTACCACGTGGCGCCCTTATAAAGTTCCACGTATATGCTTATTCTCGACAAATTTATAACATTTTCTGACATTGCAACGTTTTAGTTCGTCGTAAGACGTCGTGAATCATGAGCCAATACGTGGACCAACACAACATCTCCGAGTCGAAACGTATCCGTGACGTGCTTTTCCGTTGCGATTTCCATCCAATAAGGTGCCGCCTCATGGACCTACCATATAGTACCACATGTCCTTGTATCCGTAAGCAAGGAAAATACTATACTAGTTCTCATAGCAAAGCAAACACAACAAATACATAAATTCCGAATAAGGTCACAACCTAGCTCACCAGCAAAGGTAATCTACTAAAGTTCAATAGACAACAAGCGGTTTCACAAAGGGCTACTCAGTTCCATATCACGGATGAACTTGAGCCAACATGCCACCAATAAGGGCTTTGTAAATTTCTTGACTCTTCTTCATACCTTTGTGTTCCTCTGTCATACGCAACAATTCTTGTTGATGCTTCATCCTATCTGCACCAGCTTGTTCCTTGGCCTGCTTCAACTCTTCAAATACAGACTGCAGGTCCTGCCTCTCTTTTCTATCATAATCAAGTTGAAGGTGAAGCTGACACTTTGTTGCTCTTGCCCGGGCTGTGACCCCACCTATGGTATTCAGGAATGAAGAATTTAGACGGCCCTTGGTCAGCACGTCAGCGACAAGCTTTGGCGGCAGAAAGAGGTTCCTTTACAGCGCCATCCACTGAAGTAGGTTCTAGCATTTTCACTTGCATTTCTTCCTATAAAGCATGTAAAATCTTATGATGAAATAGAAGCTGAACTAGCTTGTAAGGAACATTGGTATCATGACAAGCATGTAAGGAACATGTATGAAAAATAGCAGGCAATAAGCTTGTACATAACAAAGATGCAAATAGCAGATGACAAGTAATTAAGCACGCATGACAAGCTTTGTAAGGAACATCAATGAAAAACATCACATGACAGGCATGTAAGTAACATGGATGAAAATAGCAGACGACAAGCATGTACAGAACATAGATGAAAATAGTAGCTCACAAGGATAGATGAACTAGCATATGACAAGCAAGCAGCATGCATATACATGAACTATGAGATGACAAGCATATGTGAAATAGCTGACTACAGGAGTTTGCATCTGAATTCACAAAGGGAAGCATCAGTACGTATCTAGAAGAATCTATTGAGGTAATTGTTGATCCCAGAGATAAACATAATTCTAAGGGACTTACAATTGCTCTTTTCACGGGCAAAGAGAATCGACGTGTCTTTCTGTTGTGCGTAGCTTTGAACAGTTCAAAGGCATTTTCCCCTATGTCATAGCAAACCTTGTTGCTACGAGAACCTCTGGCGCTACAGAACTGGACGACCTGTCTTCTTTGCTTGGCTTTCATACAAGCCATCTACATAAACAAAGTATGAACTGATTAGACACAGACCAGGTTATGGAATAGAAACACTGGCAATGTAGAGTGAACAAAGACAGTACGTGTTTCCTGACTAAGGACCAGCTATCGACTAACCTACACCATTCTGCTTCGCTCATGTGTCCAACTGCATCAGGAGGCATTCATACAACTCTACTCTTGTCTGCAACTCTGTTAAAAATTCTTGCTTCAGAATATGGCGTCTTTGTCTTGTACAGTTCTTGAGATGCATCAGAAGAGATTGACGAATAATGGGTCTCTAGGGTTGAGATGAAACTTTGAGTGAAACAAAAGAAATAGCATTTTTCAGTTATATGAACAACAATGGAACGAACTGGAAAGTTGGGTTAAAAAACTTACAAACACGTGGCCGTAGTTGGACAAAAATATATCTTCCCTTCCCTTGTACTCTTTCCAATGGTGGAAGATAGGAACAGTGTGCTTCACAGCTATTGAACACGTAGTAGCGTACATGGAAGCAACCTTTGGGTCCACTGGCCATGTCTTTCTCGGAGGAATAACAATTCTGATCTTGTTTCCTTTGGACATGTTTCTTCTCCTCCCAGCGCACCACTCGAAACAATGTCTTCACATGGGTAATCTACAGAAATTGTGGCATTGCTAGAGTTAGTATTCTGCATTTTGGATTTCCCTCCGCACATGGCCCCTCGTAGAGCATGCAATCTCTGTAATATGTCATCTTGCTATTCGTTGCAGGCACCTTGCTCCTCGACTTCGGAACCTTGCCCCTCGCCTAGGAATGGTGGCAGCTCGCCTTGCACACCTAGCAGCTCACTGTAGGGAGGTGCCTGCTCGCATTGGGCGGCTACCTCCTCACGGTGGTCAGCCTACTCCTTCTGTTGGGCAGCTTCCAGCTGGCCATGGGAGAAGTTCCTGCTCGCCTTGGATAGCTTCCTGCTGGCCTTGGGGAGCTTCCTCCTCGTCTTGGACCACTCGCTTGAGTTCGTCATCTGCATCCGATGGACATGGCAACTGATGCTCGCGATGGGCCTTGATGCGCTTGCGACTACATCCACGTCCACCAGGAGCCATCTTTGTCCTACCAGATGTACCTCTTGACATTAATGTTCCTAAGTTGCACGGTTCATATGTACCAAATCAACTAGGATAGTAGCACAAAATACATGGCAGAACAATAATTAAGCCAACAGTTCCACACAACATAAGTACCTTTATTGTTGAGCTATCATGCAAGGCATGCCTTATCTAGATGGTGGACATGGTATAAATGAAAATAAATAGCTTACACTATAAGTCTAGAATTTACGTATGTGAATAAATGGAAACAAATAGCTGATACATGTTCTTTACAAATATCCTTATCTTTCATTGGGATGTGACAACATAGAGTTAGAAAATATTAGTGATCTAATTCAATGTTTGACCATATCAGTAATCTAATTTGTGGACCTAAGTATGATAGGATCACAGAATAAGTGATCTTAAGCTTTATACAACCTCGAAAATTAGCAAACTCTAACCAAAGGGACTTGACGGCTACCAGGCCGGCGAGGTGGCAGATCTTGACGGCGACCTGGACGGCGAGGTATCAAATCTAGACGGCGAAGTGGCAGATCTGGATGGTGTCCTGGACGACAAGGTGGAAGCCCGGGAAGGCGGGCTGAGCGGCAGGGTGGAAGACCGGGGACGGCAAGGTGGAAGCCCGGGAAGGCAAGCTGCACGGCAGGGTGGAAGATCTGGGACGACCAGGTGGAAGCCCGGGAAGGCGAGCTACATTGTAAGGTGGAAGTCCGGGGCGGACTAGATGGGGTTTAGGAGGAAAGGGGAATTTGGGACGAGAGGAGGGGAAATTTTGGCGAGGGGTCAGATAAGGGAAAGGTTCGAAATTTAGGGCGGCATAGGCGGTAAAGTTTTTGGTCGATAATTTGGGTGGGCGGCACGAAATTTTCTTCGCGTGCCAGATTTTGGTACATTGGCTGGAGAACATTGCTGGCTATTGGATACATGATAGATGGCCTAAAAAGATAACCATTATTGAAATATGTTATTTAAGGATAATGGGAAGACATCTATAAATTACTGACTTAAACTATTAATAAATAATTTGCCCTACCACTGTCTTGGGTGTTCCTTGGGCCTAACCTAACACAACCAAACAATTAGTGCCACTTTACTACCTACTTCCGGCTCACGTAGAGGGGTCAGAACGGCAGTTCCGTGTTTCCCCAGTGGGGCTATGGTTTCACCGGAGAGGGGGCTCTGGATCGTCTGAATTCCACCAAAACACATGGTATCCCATACATTTGTGTTAGAGTGTGGCATGGTTCTTGGATGCCCAAGATTTCCTAACTCTCTGTGTTAGGGCTTCACCGGCGTCAGATTCTCTCTCGTGGGGTTCCAGGACTACTTAAAGCCCGAAACTCACGGATCTGACGGAACTGGGGGAATCTTCCCTAGAGGTGAGCCTTACCATTGTCTTGGGGGTTCCTTGGGACTAACCTAACACAACCAAGAATTTGGTTCCATTTTTCTACCCCCTTCTGGCTCACGTAGAGGTGCAAGAACGGCAGTTCCGCCTTTTCCCCCAATGGGGCTATGGTTTCTATGGAGGGGAGGGGGGCTCCGAATCATATGAATTCCACCAAATCCCATGGTATGCCACACCATGTGTGTTAGAGTTTGTCACGGGTTTTGGATGCCCAAGATTCCCTCGCTCTTTGTGTTAGGGCTTCACCACGTCGGATTCTCTCTAGCGGGTTCCAAGACTACTTAGAGCCCAAAACACCCGGATCTGACGGAATAGGGGGAATCTTGCTAAGAGATGGGCCCCACCATTGTATTGGGTGTTCCTTGGGCCTAACCTAACACAACCAAGCAATTGGTTCCACTTTGCTACCCTCTTCCGGCTCACGTAGAGGGGCCTGAACGGCAGTTTCCGTCTTTTTCCCCAACGAGGCTATGGTTTCTACGGAGAGGGGGCTCCGGGTCGTCTGAATGCCACCAAATCCCATGGTATGCCATAGCATGCGTGTTATAGTGTGGCATGGGTCTTGGATACCAAGATTCCCTCGCTCTCTCTCTGTTAGGGCGTCACTGGCGTCAGATTCTCTCTGGCGGGTTGAATGACTACTTAGAGCTCGAAACTCCCGGATCTGACAGAACTGGGGGAATCTTGCCAAGAGGTGGGCCCTAACATTGTCTTGTCTGTTACTTGGGCCTAACCTAACACAACCAATTAATTGGTCCCACTTTGCTACCCTCTTCCGGCTCACGTAGAGGGGCCAGAACGGCAATTCCGTCTTTTTCTCCACCGGGGCTATGGTTTCTCCGGAGAGGGGGCTCCGGATCGTCAGAATGCCAAAAAATCCCATGGTATTCATACCATGTGTGTTATAGTGTGGCATGGGTATTGTATGCCCAAGATTCCCTCGCTCTCCATGTTAGGGCTTCACCGGCGTCGGATTCTCTCTGGCGGGTTCCAGGACTACTTAGAGCCCGAAACTCTCGGATCTGACGGAACTAGGGGAATATTGCCAAGAGGTAGGACCTACCATTGTCTTGGGTTTTCCTTGGGCCTAAAATAACACAAAAAGGCAATTGGTTCCACTTTGCTACCCCCTTCCGGCTCACGTAGAGGGGCCAGAATGGCAGTTCCGTCTTTTTCCCCAGCTAGGCTATGGTTTCTCCGGAGAGGACGCTCTGGATTGTCTGACTTCCACCAAATATCATGGTATGCCATAACATGTGTGTTATAGTGTGGCATGGGTCTTGGATGCCTAACATTCCCTCGCTCTCAGTGTTAGGGCTCCGTCAGCGTCGCATTCTCTCCGGCGGGTTCCAGACTACTTAGAGCCCGAAACTCATGGATCTGATGGAACTGGGGGAATCTTTCCAATAGGTAGGACCTACCATTGTCTTTGGTGTTACTTGTTCCTAACCTAACACAACCAATAAATTGGTTACACTTTGCTACCCCCTTCCGGCTCACGTAGAGGGGCCAGAACGGCAGTTTCGTCTTTTTCCCCAACGAGATTATGGTTTCTCCGTAGAGGAGGCTCCGGATCATCTGAATGCCACCAAATCCCATGGTATTCCATACCATGTGTGTTATAGTGTGGCATGGGTCTTGGATTCCCATGATTGCCTCACTCTCTATGTTAGGGCTTCACCGGCGTCGGATGCTCTCTAGCGGGTTCGAGGACTACTTAGAACATGAAACTCACGGATCTGACAGAACTGGGGAAATCTTTCCAATAGGTGGGACCTACCATTGTCTTTGGTGTTCCTTGGGCCTAACCTAACACAACCAAGCAATTGGTTCCACTTTTCTACCCCCTTCCGTCTCACGTAGAGGGGCTAGAACGGCAGTTCCGTCTTCTTCCCCATCGGGGCTATGGTTTCTCCTGAGGGGCGGGCTCCGGATTGTCTGAATTCCACCAAATCCCATGGTATTCCATAAAATGTGTGTTAGAGTGTGACATGGGTCTTGGATTCCCAATATTCCCTCGCTCTCTCTGTTAGGGTTTCACCAACGTCGGATTCTCTCTATCGGGTTCCAGGACTACTTAATGAGAGCCCGAAACTCCCGGATCTGACGAAACTGGAGGAATCATGCCAAGAGGTTGTCCCTACCATTGTCTTGGGTGTTACTTGGTCCTAACCTAACACATCCAAGATTTGTTTTACACTTTTCTACCCCCTTTTGACTCACGTAGAGGATCCACAACGGTAGTTCCGTCTTTTCCCCCAACGGGGCTGTGGTTTCTCAGGAGAGGGGGCTCCGGATAGTCTGAATGCCACCAAAACACATGGTATGCCATACCATGTGTATTATAGTGTGGAATGGGTCTTTTATTCCAAGATTGCCCTCTCTCTTGTGTTAGGGCTTCACTAGCGTCGGATTCTCTCTGTCGGGTTCCAGGACTACTTAATTAGAGCCCGAAACTCACGGATCTGATGGGACTGGGGGAATCTTTGCAAGTGGTGGGCCCTACCATTGTCTTGGGTGTTCCTTGTTCTAACATAACACAACCAAGAAATTGGTTCCACTTTGCTACCCTCTTCCAGCTCACGTAGAGGGGTCAGAACAACAGTTCCGTCTTTTTCCCCAACGGGGCTATGGTTTCTCCGAAGAGGGGGCTCTGGAGCATCTGAATGCCACTAAATCCCATGGTATGACATACCATATGTGTTAGAGTGTGTCATGGGTCTAGGATGCCGAATAGTCCCTCACTCTCTATGTTAGGGCTTCACCGGCGTCGGATTCTCTCTACGGGTTCCAAGAGTACTTAGAGACCGAAACTCCCGGATCTGACGGGAATGGGGAAATCTTGCCAAGAGGTGGGCCCTACCATTGTCTTGAGTGTTCCTTGGGACTAACGTAACACAAACTATAAATTGGTTACACTTTAATACCCCCTACCAGCTCACGTAGAGGGGCCAGAATGGCAGTTCCGTCTTTTTCCCCATCGGGTTATGGTTTCTCCGGAGAGGGGGCTCCAGATCGGCTGGATGCCAACAAATCCCATGGTATGCCATACCATTTGTGTTATAGTGTGTCATGGGTGTTGTATTCCCAAGATTCCCTCTCTCTCTGTGTTAGGGATTCACCGGCGTCGGATTCTCTCTAGCGGGTTCTAGGACTACTTCATGAGAGCGCGAAACTGTCGTATCTGAAGGAACTGGGGGAATCTTGCCAAGAGGTGGGCCCTACCATTGTCTTGGGTGTTTTTTGGTACTAAACAAACACAAACAAGAAATTTGTTACACTTTTCTACCCCCTTTCGGCTCACTTAGAGGGGCCAGAACAATAGTTCCGTCTTTTCTCCCAGTGGGGCTATGGTTTCTCCGGAGAGGGGGCTATGTATCGTCTGAATGCCACCACAACACATGGTATGCCATACCATGTGTGTTAGAGTGTGTCATGGGTCTTGGATGCCCAAGATTCCCTGTCTCTCTGTGTTAGGGCTTCCGATGTCGGATTCTCTCTACGGGTTCCAGGCCTACTTAATTAGAGCCCAAAACTCCCGAATCTGAGGGGACTGGGGGAATCTTTCCAAGAGGTGGGACATACCATTGTCTTGGGTGTTCCTTAGTCCTAACCTAACACAACCAAGCAATTGGTTCCACTTTTCTACCCCCTTCCGGCTCACGTAGAGGGGCCAGAACAACAACTCCGTCTTTTTCCCCAGCGGGGCTATGGTTTCTCTGGAGAGGGGGCTTCGGATTGTCTGAATGCCACCAAATCACATGGAATGCCATACCATGTGTGTTAGAGTGTGGCATGGGTCTTGGATTCCCATGAATCCCTCTTTCTATGTGTTTAGGCTTCACTGGTGTTGGATTCTCTCTAGCGGGTTCTAGGACTACTTAGATCCCGAAACTCCAGGATCTGACGGAACAGGGGAATTTGGAGAAGAGGTGGGCCCTACCATTGTCTTGGGTGTTCCTTGGGGCTAAACTAACACAACCAAGAAATTTGTTCCACTTTCCTACCCCGTTCCGGCTCACGTAGAGGGGCCAGAACGAAAGTTTCACCTTTTTCTCCAACGGGGCTAGGGTTTCTCCGGAGTGTTTGAATGCCACCATAAAACATGGTGACATAAAATTCCCTCACTCTCTGTGTTAGGGCTTCATCGGCGTCGGATTCTCTCTGGCGGGTTCCAGAACTACTTAGAGCGCGACTTCTCTCTCTCTGTTTCTCTATCGAATTTTACATGCACTATTGGCCCGAAACTCCCGGAACGGAGAAACGGGAGGGAATCTTGTGAAGAGTTGGGCCATAACATTGTCTTGGGACTTCCTACTTTCCACCCTAACACATCCAAACAAGTAGATAACCATTTATAAAAAATGGCACGACATCACTAAATAATCAACACAATTCAGATAAGCTTGGTTTTAATTGTGGTTAAGTTATTATTAGTCAGTATTAATTGTTTTTATTTCCATTTCAAATTATTTTTCTTCTCTTTTGTGAAATGTTTTCGGCAGTGGCGCCAGGCCGGCCCTTTATTGCGCGGGAGACGCAGCATCAACCCCTTCGGGAGGGCGCGCCCTTTATTGCGCTCACCTCCCCCTCTCTCTTCTAGTCATATCACTCGCTCTATCTCTCTCGCCTCCTTCCTTAGCTTCTCTTCTCTCCGTCGGCGGGTTTTCTTCCGCCGGGACATCGACAGCACCGCGGCGACCATCTTCGGTGGGAGACGAAGGCCAGTCATCCTCTTCCTCCCTCGGCAGGCAGGATCTTCATCGACTTTTTTCGAGATCACCACATGCGTCATCCCGTCCTCTTCCATAGATTCTGGCAATGGCGGTAAGATGACATCTAACGCTTGTATCCCTTGTATGTATCGTAGATCTATAGATTGAGCCCGATTTTTCTGCGTAGCACGACATGCACGGTAGATCTACATGTTTTTACCGTTCATTCTGCGTCTCTGCTTTCTTTTTTCTCCATTAGACGTGGTTTTGTTCTATGGCTTAAGTTTGGGATATTCGGGACGCTTAGTTCATATATTTCCACCATGATTTCGATAGGTTATGGTTTAATTCCGTGCCCGATTTGGGTGCTTCAGTTAGATTAGGCTTAAATTTGGGTTTTTTTTGGGTTCACGGCTTAGATTTGGTATTTTTGCAAGGTTAGTTTAGTTTTGGCCAATGATTAACACTTTTGCTAATTATTTACCGAGACCAGGTGCTAGGAGTGACTCTACTAGTTGTACTTAGAAATTCTGAGGTCATATTCATTTTTTCTGTGCATTTTCCATTGTTCCACCTGTTTTTCTTTGGTGTATCCTAATTTATCAACATGATGAATGTCCTCCTAGTTATATGCCGATGATTTAAACTAGGCCATGGAAAAGTCAAAGAGAGTGTCTATAATACCTTGTAGTGTATAAAATTTGAGTATTTGTATTCGTACATGCTATTGTAAGCACTCTTTTTGCCTTGGTTTGCATGGAAATGATATATGAGGCTCGTATTAGAATTGTTTCCATTAAATGTTCCACTTTACTTTGCCTTGAATGTGCTCCTTGTTATATGCCGATGATTTTAACTATGCCATGATAAATGCAAATAGATTGGCTACAATACTGGGCAGTGATACAAGGCCACTGCTTGTAGTACTATCTGGTATTGTAGCGGATCTTTTTGCGAGTGTTGGCAATGTGTTTATGAGGCATGTATTACTACCTGGTGCGGCAAAGTTGGCTCTTCCTGTTATGTGTCATAATTTATCAACATTTTGAATTTGCTCCTTGTTATATGCCGATGATTTTAACAATACCATGATAAATGCAAAGAGATTGGCTACAATACGTGGCAGTGATACAAGGCCACGTCTTGTATTGCTTCCTGGTATTGTGGTCGTTCTTTCTGTAAGTGTTGGTAGTGTGTTTGTGAGGATTGTATTACTCTTTTGTTTTTGCATTGTTCCATATGAGTTTATTCTAACTACATGTTACAATTAATTCTAGGTATGCCCTTTAGTGCATGATCACCTATGTGTTTATGAGGCTTGTTATCACTATGCACAATTTTTGAGCTGATTTGGTCAATGATGATGACTTTGACACATGTGCATTTGGCCGATGCCTCACTGTTTCCACCAGATGGACAGCAAAAGTAAGAACTAGACACAAATAGATGTGACATGTCTTTGCTTTCGCTGGCCCACCTGGTGTAGCAAAGTTGGCTCTGCTTGTTGTGTGTTTATGTTCCCTGAGGCCAATGAGTAAAGGGCTGTGACTATAGATGTTTTAAATGTGCATGATCCCTTTAAGTCGATGATTAAAATGTGTCACCATATCATTGCAATGAGTGTTCCATACTATCTTGTGCAGTGTACAAGAACATTCATTGTGCAATTCTCTTGGTAGTGTAGAATTACATCTTGGATAAACATGGTTGTGCTTTTGCTATGAGGCATTGCCAGTTGTTCGTAGTTTGGCCTCAGTTTTACATAAATGTCTTCATTAAAGAATTGTTCCTTTTTAGAACCAATCTTCTTATATCCACATTTTGTAATTGTTGCTTCTTTTTTGCTTGATTAACAGGATATTCCATGCCCTGTATGCAAGAATAATTGACCAAATGTTGATACGTCTGCATCCAAGTTTGGTGTTTCTGTACAAGAGTGTCACCTCAAGTCAGTGGTAAGAAAACAATTCTTCTTCACACACTTGTATTATGTTTTGTGTTTTTATTACAATATCTAATTTCCATGTTTTTTTATTTCTGATGAACAGGTTGTACCATGCACTGATCGGATAGCATTCAACAAGTTAGTAGGCGAGCGTGTTCTGTTTAGTTCCCATGGCAGGAAGTACACCTTTCGTGTGTGAAAATAATAGAGCAAGACCTGTTTGCACGAGACACAATGGGATTGGTTCATCGAGGATAAGAACATCTCTGTGGGAGACATACTTGTGTTTTCCATGATACCAAGGCCCACTATCTACGTTGCTATTATTGGCGACTCTTAAGATGAATCACTTTCCATTTCAAGCAAAGATGACTCAATTTCAAGTGAAGATGACTCAATTTGCAGCGAAGATGGCAATTCTGATGATGAGATGCATGATGAGGATTCTAGCAATTCTGATGATGAGGTCCATGATGAGGATTCTGACAATGCTGCCGATGAGAGGCATGATGATTCCAACATCGTATATGCCCAAAGAGCCAATCTCGACAATCACAAGAAGAACCGCCTGGCCCGGCTTCTACCCCTTGGACCCTATGTTGGGCTTCCTTTTGTTACTCGTTTTACGATCACAAGCTTGTAGCACTATAATATGGTATGTACCTATAAGACGCCCTCCTCTTTTTGCAAGTAAATTTTCAATAACCATGAGAACGTCTGCTAATATGGTATGTTATCTTTCATGCTTAGAAACTACCGAAGTTGATAGGGGAACACACTAGCCTGGAGAATCATGGCGGGGTTGGCCTACAACTTGGAGCAGAAGAGATGTCACCACCATTACTTACAATAAGAAAACCGACGGCTGCATTATCCTCGACAAGCTAGTGTGGATGGTTTTCGTTCAAGGCACTAATTTTCATAATCGGCAACCTGTTTTGATCATTGTGAGGGAGACCGATGACCCCAGGTTGGAGGCGGTCATTGAGATGGGGGTGATATAGAACCGGAGCAAAGGATAGGACTTGGGGGTGAAGAGACTAGGATGCTGCTGAGCTAGGCCTATGAACTTCTTATTTGTCTGGCTGGAGTGTAATTTCGTTTGTTTCCTGGACTTGTTAAGGTTTAGTTTCTTTACTATTTTGATCATTGTGAGGGAGACTGATGACCTCAGGTTGGAGGCGGTCATTGAGATGGGGGTGATATAAAACCGAATCAAAGGATAGGCCTTGGGGTGAAGAGACTAGGCTGCTGCTCAGCTAGGCCTATGAACTTCTTATTTTGTCTAGCTGGAGTGTAATTTCGTTTGTTTCCTAGACTTGTTAATGTTTAGTTTCTTTCCTGGACTTGCAAGGTTTAGTTTGTTTCATGAACTTGTAAGGTATATTATCGGTGGTAGATCCCTCGTGCTAAAAGCCCAAATAAAGATCAAATCGCTAATAGGTGCTAAAACCTCAGAGTTTAGATCAAATCCCTCGTGTTGGTAGAACGTGCAACTCATCACTGAAGAACTCAACAAAAGCCTGGCAAGCCAACAGTCACTAAACTTCTCGACCTCGTCGCTATCACATAAAAACGACCGAGCACGGACCACGCAACCTACCTTCTACGCCGCCGCCACAGCCCCCGACCTCCCCCTCACTCTCGGCGCTGATTACTGCATGCCGCTGCCGCATCAACCCGATGGCACCGCACGTGAGAAGCAGCACCAGCTTCTGAGGTGTGCAGCTACGACCGTCCGGGCGCTGGTCCGCGGAGATCACACACAACAGCGTGCGGTGGTGGATGGGCACCTTCGACACGCCCGAGCTCGCCGCCCACGCGTTCGACGTGGCGGTGTGGCGGTTCGGCCGCCCGCGCGCCGAGCTCAACTTCCGGGATGTCGAGAGCATAGAAGTTGTCGAGTTCCTCCCCCCGGATCTGAGGACTGTGACCTGCAAGGAGGAGCAGGAGAACCGCCACGCGTTCATGTAGTTGCGCATCTGCCGGGACGACGAGGCCACGATGGAGAGGTTCCGCCGTGATCACCCAGATCTGGTACAAGCGCAGTTGTGGCTCGACGCTGAGAGGGATGCGAAGATGCGAGCTCGTACATACCGGGGGGATGCTAGCTCCTCCACCATCGTCGTCTCGTCGTCGGATGAGGAGATGGACGATGCATTATGGGAGAGCCTTATGTAGGACTCTGATGACGGCAAACTTGACGACGCATTCTGGGTTGATGTGTAGTGTCCGAATTCTAGATTTTAGTATTCGAATTGTCGATCTGTTGCTTCCGAAGTGCGGAAGTGTGAAAGATGTTGAAAACGCGTCAAAACAATCAAAATTTCGACGTTTTATGTGTTCGTTGAAGTTTCAATATTACTTCCTTTTTATTTTGGGTTGCAACTAGGATAATTATGGGCTACGATGTGCTATAAGACCCCAAAAAATGGCCTGATAGGAGAGGGCCCAAGAAAGTGCCATCATGGCCCAAGTCTGGAAACAACTGCTTTGCCAATCACCGTCGTAACCCTGGCACGCCACACGTGTGTTGGTGACTTCGACACGATATTGTGAAGGTGAAACATGTTGCTTTAGTTCCGGCGGCCAATTATTGCTTCGTCGTGCACGCGGCTCCTCCATTCCACTCCCCCTCCCGGTGTATAAATAGATGCACTCTTCAGTTCATCCTCTATCTGCCTCTCCGCCTGCCCTCAAGCGAAAACCTTTGGCGTAGTAGCTGCTCGAGCGTTCCTCCAGGCGGCCATGGCTCCACCGGCGAAGCGGTCTGCTGACCTCATGTAGGTTCCATTTCCGTTCACTTACTTCTGATCCGTTTCTGAATTATTCATGATTTCATCTTTCTTAGATCCATTTTAGAATTCCTCGTGATGTCTTCTTTCTTAGATCCATTTCTGAATTCCTCGTGACTTCATCTTTCTTAGATCGGTTTTACCTTTTCGATTAACATCAACTTCCTATCATGCAACTAACTACATGGCAGTTGAAGCCGAGGAGAGGGTCATCTTCGACGCTCTGGCAGAAAGGGTTAACTTCATAGAAGCTGAGCTTGAGAAGTCCTTGAAACTCACCCACGACAATCTCAAGAAGGCAGCCGATGCCAGGAAGGAGCAGGTGGAGCAGGGCGAAGCTTCCAACGCAGCGTTGCGAAAATTGCTGTATGATCTGTCGAAGATTATGGCCAGCAACCTCGAACTGACCTTGAAGGTTGGGAAACTGAAGATCCATTTAGCCCTAGCAAAGCAGGAAACTCTGATCGCTCTCCTCGTAGTCGTGATGGCCCATAGAAGGGAGGATCCAGTGCCATCGGAGGAGCAGTCAGCCTCCTTTTGATGTTCTTTTAGTCCTAGCTTCAAAACTACCTGCCAGTCTGCCTATATATATGTGTTTGGGTGTGTTGACTGATGACCCATGCTTCTGATATTCTGTTTAGATTGATAATCTCGTTGGTTGTTTTGGGTGGTTTCTATTAATATGCAGTCTATGTTTATTTTTCTTAAGATAGAATTCAAGTTCACAATATGGAGAAATAGATGACAGAAATTTTGATGGATCTAAGTGACAGAAATTAAAAGGGTTACATTCGACTAATGCCGATGCACAAACATATACCGACCGATAATTAGATTTCACAATATGGAGAAATAAATGATAGAAATGAAAAGGGATACATTCGACTGATCTGCGACGTTCTCGTCGAACGAAACTCGCCTCCAACTGGGCCTATTAGACCGAGAAAGAAAATCTGGGACATAAAATGTAAAAAACGTCGAGATCGACCGCCCCATGATCAAAGGATCCAAAATGTCGAGAGCAAAATCCACTTCTTAGCCATCCTTGATGGAAACACGCGACGTTATCGAAACTTTGCGCTCAAAACGTCCCTGATCGCACGGAATTTGATAGTGAGCACATGAGTTAATCCCTGCTTCCCTCTACGAAGGGCCTTTCTTTTACTTTTATGTTGAGTCTCCATCTTCTAACTTTATGAATAGTTGAGAGAGCATAATTGCCATTCTGAGTTTAATGTGCATTTGTCCCAGAAACATTATTAATTGATTCATGATGTGTTATTATTTGCTCTAACATTATTTGTTCTAGTCATCCACTTGAACTTTGAAGGTGTCCTGGCATTTATGTTTTGCCCCACTCTTAAGGACATGCGAAATATCACTTTGCTATGTTTTCTCTATGCTTGAAACAAATGTATAACTTTTGAGTGCATTATTATTCATGATCTTTTATTTGTGTTACTTTTCATGATGCAAGGTGATTGCTAAGTTTCATTATTATAATTATATATATCATGTTTGTGTTTAAAGTACTATGATCTTAGCTATACTTATGCCTTTGCAATTTAGATGATCAAGTTTATGTTGGTAGCATGTCACCTTAGAAATTATTATTTTTTATCGCTTGCCTACTCGAGGACGAGTGGGAACTAAGCTTGAGGATGTAGATACGTCATAAACGTATCCTTAATATATGATGTTCCATGTTGTTTTCATGCCATATGATACATGTTTCCCTTACACTTTATGCCATTTTTTTCGATTTCCTGGGACTAACCTATTGACAGAGCCAGTTCCTGTTTTCTGCTGTTTTTAGTTTCAGAAAAGTTCTTCTAGAAATATTCTTGGAATTGGACAATTCGAATCCTGGAAGTCTTAGAAAGTTGTCGCGCACACGGAGTCCGGAGGAGACCCGGAGGGGGGCCATAGGGGCTCCACAGCATAGGGCGGCGCGCCCTTGGCCGCGCCATGGGGTGGTGTGGCCCCCCTAGGTTCCCACCGACGTCGCCAGCTCGCCTATTTAGTCTCCTCGAAGGGTTAACCCTAAACACCCGAGCGTTTTACACGAAAAACATCCGTAGCCGCCGTCATCATCAATCCTAGTTCAGGAGAGTTTTGGAGCTCTCCCCGGCATCCTGCCGGGAGGGGGAATCATCACTGGAGGGCTCTACACCACCATGCCCGCCTCCGGAGTGATGTGTGATTAGTTCATCCTTCGACTACGGGTCCATAGCAGTAGCTAGATGGTTGTCCTCTTCTCTTTATGCTTCATGTTTAGATCTTGTGATCTTCCCTACATGATCGAGATCATCTTATTGAAATGCTACATGTTGTGTTTGTTGGGATCCGATGATTATTGAATGCTATGTCTCTTGATTATCAATCTATCATGTTGTCTTCATGTGTATGTTACTTATGATTTTGCATGCTCTTCGTTGTTAGTAGATGCTCTGGCCAAGTAGATGCTAGTGACTCCAAGAGGGAGTATTTATGCTCGATAGTGGGTTCATGCCTCCTTTGCATCTGTGCTCGAGTGACAGAAATGTGAAGGATGGAGGATGTGATGTTGCCATTAGGGATAAACAACGATGTTTACATTACACACTTTGCTTACTGCGATTATCTGGTGCTTGCAACTTAATACCAAAGGTTTGCTCGGATGACATTTTGAGGGTGGATTTTTAGTCATAGATGTAGTTGGATAACGGTCTATGTATCTTGTTGTAATGCTCGTATGAATCACATAGTAATCATCATGTCGTGCATATGCACTACGGTGCAGCTGTAAGGACCCCAGACCGGCAGTCTGAAACCCTACGTATGCATACATTCACGATCCCAGAAAGATCAGTCGTGAACAACATACACAGTTGGCACACAGAAATACATCATCCATTACACGAATACATAAAGGTATTACATAAAAGAACACATGATCAAGTGTAACGCAACTGCCACACAGGGCAGGCAACTTATCAAACACAGCGGAAGACAAATAAAACACAACGTAGTTGAGCCCAAGTCACGCCTTAACCTACAGGCTGCTGACCCGGAGACGATCCTAGTTCGCAAAGCCGTCAACTCCGTATTTCTCTTCATAGAACTCCTTCGGAGGCTCCTTCTCCAAATCTGGTAAGTAGATACCAGGGGCGAAACCATAATGAGTACATTTGAATGTACTCAGCAAGACATCCATCATGTCACTTACCAACATGCAAATATGCTTATATGGTGGAATAGGTAGGCTATAAATAGGGTTCACTATCAATGGTGTTCATATATGATGACACCACAGTTGCAGTCAGGTTAATCTGTATCTTCGTTGAAGAAGATACTTCAGAATAAAATAATATAGTTTTATTTCTCTTGTAGATATCATATGTACAAGAGGTTTGGTAAAGTTTTGTTTAAAGAATATTTTCTCTTTGCAAAACTTCTTGGAATCAGTTTCCAGAATTCTTGCGTAGAGTAGAAAAGGTTTTGTTTGCAAAACATTTTGTTTTGTATAACATCATCTGGCTTTTCATCATCGACGATACCTCCACGGTATAAGTTTCCATTCCTTTCCGAACTTCACAAGTTCAACACTTCCTTTCCAAAATTTCCCTTTCAAAACTCCTTTTTGAAAACATTGACACAATGCTAGCTACATGGCCATTCAACTGTCCATATCCGAGGACGCGGCTTCTTCGAAAAAGTTGTACTCTGCAGAGGTGTACACATCCACCAGATCCAGTACACCTCCCGTGAAACACCACGGACTGTAACAACAGTATGTAAACATCAGGTATCTGATCATAACCATCCACTATGTTCAAGCTAGAATATGCCTATCTCTCAGTTTTAATCTCCTCGGCACCATGTCGCACATCGCCATGACAGGAGACTCAACCGATGCAACCGGAGGGAAAATTAATCCCACACTTTATATGCCTCAACATTGGGAGTTTTGACGACATTCGGTTCGAGGGTACGACGTCCCTTATAGCGATTGAGATAGCACACACTAATAAGAACAAACTTCAAGTTAAGCCCCGTGCCCATGTTGGGGTAGGGTGGCAGTACGGTAAAGGTTGTCCGGCGAAGACTAGGTTATGTGTCATTTTTGAAAACACCACTTTCTCAAAAATGACCACTTCCACATTCCTCCGGAGAACAAGGATCCGCCTTTTCTCCGGGGTTTTCTGTAAAGCCTTTGTTTTGTAGAATCACAATTTTAGGGTGTCCACTTAGGGACTAGTATATTTGATGGTAATAAATACCATATGGTGGCCTATGGGCTTGGTATTACCAAGTTTAACTACTGGCATAATAATAACCTATAATATAGTATAGTAGTAAATTCCACCTCAAAAATAGTTTTGACAACCAAGTTTTTGGTAAAACTTCAGAAGTAAAACATGCATGATATTTAATGGTAAGTATTGTATCAGCAAGCAATCAGGATGGCTTGCCTGGTATCTCTTTGTGTCCCTGGTTGTTGGAGTGACTGGAACTTGAAACAGAGCTTCACGACACTTCCTTCCTCTTCGTTTTCTAACGCCGTAAAAAGAGAATAAAGGACACACATTCAGAACCAAACAAGACAAACAAGGCTACAAGTAATACATACAGCAAGCAATCAAGAAGTACCACCCAAGTTCTCAATTTTTCCCTTAAGAAAAATTGGCATAAAAACTATAGTTGAAAAGTCTGCTTTTTTCCTAGTGTTTATGTGTGGCCAATTCAATGATTTTTAGTTAAGAACACCATGGACCAGTGGGGTAGAGCACATGTTACTAGACAGTAGGGTGTCACATAAAACACATTTTTATGTCTAAAAACTTCCCCAACAATCTCTATGGCTAGCACACATAATTTGCTAAATTACTCAAGTGGTGAAATAAGCTCATGACAACAAGTCAAACCTATTTTTCCACCATGAGGCAAACATACCAGTGGGTGTTCCACTAGCAAATATGCTCACCAAGAGGTTAATAAGCCTCTGGTCACTTTTATAAAAGTGCTCAAAACAAACAAACAAGCATCCAAAAACTCCTACTCATTACTAGTAGAAAATTTAGGAAAAATACTAGACTAGTTTAGGCTACACTAGTTAATTTTATGCACAAGTGTGCAAGCTAGCAGAGGAAAAATACTCCTCTAACCAGTACCATAAATGCTACTGGATTCCACAAAATAACATAAAAAGCATAGCTAGGAAACAAGGAAAAACTATGCTTAAAATGCTACACCTGTGAGGAGGTTAATTCCTAGTCATCCAAGTGTTACTCATGCTTTTATGCTACTTAAGAGGAAACCTATCAGAGGTGAAAACCCTAAGATAATAATACCACAAGGACATTCCATCCTCTGGTTTCCATACCAAAGATTCATATTTTTCCCTAGGGGAAAACAAGACAAAAAGCATACATGAATATCCTAGTATGAAATTTAGACTTTAAGCATTTCTATTTAAATCTATTTCAAACACAAGCACCAAGTATCTAGAGGTTCTATAACCAACATAACAGTACCTAAATGGTACTGGTTTCATGAGAATTAATCTAGCAATAAGCCTAAAAAGCATTTAAAGATCTACTCAAAACATATACAAAAGAAACACATCTAGTGTGGGGGAAATAATGTTTCCACCAAAAATGCAATGAAACCAGTGGGTGTTCCACTAGCATATCAAAGCATTAAGAGGTCACAATGCCTCTGGTCCACTTGCCAAAATTTTAACAAAAGACTAAACAAGCTTCTAGTGCAATAACAATACTAGCAGAAAATAACAGGGTGCTAAAATAAGCAAGGCAATGCTACTCATGCTATTGTTTTCACACAAGTGAAAAATCTAGGAGTCAAGTACTCATAACAACCTTATCAAAATGCTACTGGTCTTATGAATACAACACAAAAATATGTGGCTATGCAACCACAAATATTAATACCAAAAATCCCACACATGAGGGAATTTTTCCAAACATTCTCATAGTAATGATTAAGCTACTCATGCTTTTCTACCAATTCAAAACCAAGATATCAGAGGTGATAACAACACAAACTAAGTATAAACATGGTGCTGTATCTAATCTCTCAACAAAACAATTCAATCACTTGCACACAAAGTTAATCAATCAAAAATTGCTATGCAAGTATTACTAGAGAATAATCATATGTTAATAATGAAAATCCTATTGCTTCTCCACTCAAGTCCACACATTCTAACATGATAAAATAGATAAGTAACACTTAGAAAACAAGTTCACACAACTTGTACATGCTAGAAAACAATATGGAAACACAAAAATATAATAGCTCAATTTAATTACTTAAAATGCCAAAATGGCAGAAATAAGCAAAACAAAGATCTGTCCACCAAATTTTCTAGGATGCTCTAAAAATTAATCCCTTCTAGTTTTGGATAGTCCTAAACATGTACAAGACCATCCAATTGAGTTTGCATCAAAAATCATTTTTAATTATTTTATAAAAATCACCAAAGTGCTCTCTGGTGTTTTACCAAATTTCATGCCATTTCAAAAATACAATGAATTTGGAAACGAGGTTAATTGCTCCTGTTAGATAATTTCAAGGGCTTTCCAATGCAATTGGCCTCACTTCATTTTGAGTTGTAAAACTAAAATGGTTCTCATTTTGGTGTTTCTGGTAGCTGTTACCAAAACATTTTTCATTTCAAATCCATTCATCCAAATGTAGATCTACAAAGTGGAGGTGGTTTAGATTTAGTTGAGGTACCACTGTGAATTTTAGTTTGGTCAAATTCATATTTTAAGTTGCCTTTTTGAGCCTAAAGTAAACAGGCTTCATTCTGTAAAAATTTAAATGGAAAAAGAGCAACACATGGGCCAGATCTGGTTCTTGGGCCGGCTAGGACAAATTCTACCGCGGCAGATCTACCCGCACTCGCTGACCCGCGGGCCAGGCCGCCACGCTGGCTGCCACGCGGCACAGCGAGGGCCACCAGCAGGTTTGACCTCACCGCGCGGGGTCAAGGCTTGCTGACGCGAGCGTTGCATCACCAAGACGTCACCGCCGGCGGAGACAACTCCGGCGAAGTCCGCAACCGGCGATTAAAACAACCATTTCGAGATTTGAGGGCATCCACGCAAGGGTCTCGACGAGAGGAAGCTAAAGAGCGCAGCCTCGCTTCCCGGGACGGGCCGGAAAGGCGGCGGCGACAGCGTGCGGCGGCGGCCGGAGAACTCGCACGGCACGGCGGCGTATTAGGGCGTTAGAGAGGGGGAAAAAGCGACGGGGAGCTTCCCTTGCTCACCACGAATGTCATGGAGGACACGGAGAAGGCGGAGGAGGCTCGAGGGCGCGGCGATCCCTCGCCGGAGTTCGGCGAGCTCGGAGAGGAACGAGGATGGCGCGGCCACCCTGCCGCGCCTCGGCTCGATTACCTTCGCACCAAGCACCACAACGACGAGGCGGAGGCGATGGTGCGAACGGCGACCGGCGGCGTGGTCCCTATCGGCCGAATCGACGGCGGCCATGTTTCGGCTAGGGTTCGGTTTTTCGTTTTTGGGCCTTTTTGGTACAGTGAGAGAGAGACTTCGAGGGGAGGGGAGAGAGGGAGCAGGTAGAGCACATGGGAGGGGTTTTTAAGCAACTAGGAGCCTTCTACTCGAAGCTAAGGAAGCATGGGCAGCCATGGCGTCATCTACAGGAAGAAGAAGGACACCATGTGACTAGGATTACATTTAAGTCCCTGGAAAATTACAAGTGGGTCCCTGTCCTCTCTGAAAATGGATGTTTTCACCAAGCAAACAAAGTTATAAATTTAAATCCTTTTGCCCAAAATTCTAATTAGTTAATGTGCACAACATATATGAAAATTGGATCAATTGGGGAAACTTTATAATTCAAAGTTGTTCAAATTTGAATTCTTACAAAAATGGACTTTGAATTTATTAGACTACTTAGGAGCTTCCAAAAATGATACTTTTTGGCACACATTCCTTATTTGATGTGTTCCTTATGTGGTAGAAAATTCAAGTCATTTTGAGTTACTTCATAGAACAAACTTGTTCAAATTTCAAAAAGGTGCTGTCAAGAAAACAGGGGTTTTTGGAAACTTAAACAATTCAAAAACTTGTTCCCTTTTGGTTTTCATCCTTATTTATGATATAGAGCCTTTGGTATTTATTTCATGGCATTTGGAAAAAGTTTGTAGAACAAACTTGTTCAAAATCCCAATTGTTGCTGTGGAGAAAAACCATGTTTTCAGGACTTTAATGGATTCAATTTTTGGTCTCCTCTTGTGTGTGTTCCTTATTTGATATAAGGAAGCAATGGTATGAATTTCAGATCATTTGAGGAAAGTTTCCAATAGTAACTTGTTTTAGTTTTCTGTTTCTAGAAATATTGGAATTTCTATTTAATAAAGCACTAGGCTTTTCTTTATCAATGCTTTGCCAAAATATTTATGTGACTAGAGATAGCAAGTAAATGCTCTCTCATACTATTGTTTTTAATCTTGCAAGGTTGGAAAAACATTTGATAATATTTTGGTGAAGCATTTAAGAATGCCTCTTTTTCTGATAATCCTTTATGGAAATTTTATTAAGTGTTTCCTCTTCATTAATTTAGGTCTTGGAATTATATTCAACATGTATGGGACTCATAAGATGTTTTTGGAAAACTCTTTGATCCATATTCACTTGAGAAAATATTGCCAAAGTCATTGGAACAATATGTTGAATATTTTTATCATTGGAACAATATGTTGAATATTTTTAGTTTACTGCTTTGCTATCCTTTTTAAGTTTGCTTTCAATTTCTTAGCCATGTAAGATTATATAACTAGTTTGTTTAGTTGCACTCCAACAAACACAATCAAAGTTTAATTGTCAAGCAATTAGCAAAACAACTATGTTAACATGTATTCCAAAATTGGGATGTGACAGGTCTTCCCCCCTTAAAAAGAATCTCGTCCCCGAGATTCACAAGCGAGGACTAAGGGAGGGCCAACAAATACAAAGTTAGTGTTGGAGTGCAGGTGCTTCCCCCTTTGACTTTTCTTGGGAGGTGGGGTACATCCCTAAATTAGCAAATTCTTTTCACTTTAAAAAAAAAATACACCAGCACTGTGTTAGGTCCAAAACTTTTGTTTCCTAGTTTGAACAAAAATTAAGGTTAGTGCAGAACTACCTGGAAAAATACCGTCAATTTTTTTTACATGAGTTCTTAGCTATATCCCACATCTTACATAACACATATGGAGTGGTGTACCACTCTCATAATAAGGTATATAAGAAGCTAAAAATATAGCTTGTGGGTGCAAAGGTTAGGTTGCTAAGGTAAAACAAACAGACAGAACAATACTCATGGCAGTGGTTATTACTCACCACAAGCAACTATCACTTAATATGTTCATGATTTTAGTAGGATGTTTTAGATTCCTAAGGTACTCTTAAGCACAATCATAACACAAGTATAAACTCATGCTAAGGTAAAACATTTAAACAAAATCCAATAAGCAAGCAAACAACACCACAGATGAATAGACTATTTATTCACTAGGTTATTGTTTATTAGAGGTTTTGGAATCCATCAATCATGAACAATTAGCAAACAACCAGTAGCTAAAAACCAATTAATTCAATCATAAAGATACTCTAAAATACCATCTTCACACAAGATAAAAACTCCTATTACATAGGCATAAAAAAAATCAGGACTGCACAAATAACATACTAGTATGAAAAATCTACACCAGCATGCTATAAGAGATAATCATATCCTATAACCATAGAACATGCAACTAAATAATTCATGGCATGATAACAGAAGTAATAACTTCCTAAACATGCTATTGCAACACATATACCCATAAAATAAAGGGGGTAATACCAGAGCAAAAATCACCATTTTCTAGTGGTGAGACTAGTTTCACTCTAGAGAAGCAAACAATGCTATCATGATGTTTAAACTTAAACAAGCAAGTCATGAATATAAATGTACCTAATAACAGTACATAAAACTTACTCATGTTAGTAAGCACAAACACCAAAACAATTCCATGATACAACTATTAAACATGCAGAAATTTCTTCTAGCGATTTCTTTTTTCTTTAACCGATTACTAGCAAACAAGCAAGGTATAACTCACACAACCAGTAGCTATGCAATTAGTGAAAAGTTATCTAAACCTTTTCAAAAATCCATACACTCAATTTAAAATCATTCACAAACAATCTACCAATCAAGAGGAATTTATTTTATTTGCGAACAATTTATTTTCAGCATACGATAGTGAAACATTTCTTAACATGATTCCCCTAAGGAATATTATGCTAACAAAAGGATCACACCTAAACATATTAGTATTTACTAATAAGATATAAACTTCTCACTTGCATAAGTGAAAACAAACAATTATATTTTCCATGGTGGAAAATAGAAATCAATCACATAGTGAAACATGCTATTTTCACACATGTGTATGGTTGGGGATTTTCATCCTCAAGCCAAAACGCAATGGGACCAGTGGGCTATGGCCCACTAATACCAAGTAAAAATAGGTACTAAGCCTCTGATTACTCATGAAAAACTTTGCATACAAGATAAAAATATAAGGCTATTTAATCTAGTGAAACAATACTAGTGTATATTGATAGCAATGCTTACATATGCTTTACTTTTAAGAGACATGCAAGCTAACAGAGGTACAAGCATCAAAATATCAGTACCTAAATGGTACTGGACTCAAAGAAAACATAGCACAAAATTTATCAAAGCATTCACACAAAGATCTAGCTTTCACAATAATTCCAAATAATAAAAACTGGAAAAATAGCAAATGTTACTCATGCTTTGCTATAAGATCACATGCAAGTTAATGAAGATAACAGCATATAAATAACAGTACCAAAATGGTACTGGATCTATCATAACCATAACAAAAATCTAGGTACAACAAATCTATAAGGATTTGCCCACTCAACAATCCAAATAATAAAACTGGAAGGTAACAAATGCTATTTCATTTTTATTTGAGTTTCCAAACATGCACACACTTTCTAAGGTAGATTTATTGTAATAAAACAACATAATCACAAGTCCTAACAACTCCATATAAGTTAGGAAGCAGGATTGAATAAAACACAAATTTATTTCAATCAAGAGCACACAAAGAAATAACAACAGGAAAACTGCTGTTTTCCAGATCTATTATAAACATTCCATCGTTCACTTTATTTCTAAACCTCGAATTTCATAGTACTTACCATGTCTACTAAGATTTGGTTTCCAAAGTAGATACACATGATATCCTATTTACTAGTAAACGAATAGGTCAACATTTTATTTTCTCGTGATTTCTCCTTTTTACCAACTAGATTAAAAAGGTGTCATAAGTCACTTAATTCCTTGGTTTAGAAAGAGTTCTCATTAGTTTGCATGCTTTGGTTAGGTGTCAACCTAATATTAAACAAAGCATGTTAGTCTTGTTAGCTTTCTATTAGATAATGTTTGTCCGACAAGATACGACTGGCGTCATCGTGTGTCGAATATTGAGTTGTGCTCTTTTGACTGGCTTCTGAGGGGGTTGCGCATCATGGCATGTGATGGCTTCTTTTGTACCTTTCTCCAGAGGAGGGAGGTATATAACTTTTAAAAAGGGGATTTCCCTTGTTTGGTCTCTTAAAAAGGGAGCATAACAAGGTGCAACATTTAGCCAACATGGTAAAAAGAGTCTTTTGCAAACAGACAAACATAGAGGTTTTGGTCAGTAGTGGTTGGTGCATTCACGCCTTTTCTTCTTTGAGGGTTGTCGTTGTTGGAGTTTTAACTGTTGGAGTGCATCACTGGTAGCAATGCTATCAGCTCGTGTGGCTTGATGGTCCTCTATTTTTAGGTACAACGGTGCTTTCATCAATTGTGGGGGAGATGGTGGTGGTTCACGACGGGTCGCATTATGAAGCGAAAACAAGTATAAGTCTAAGCAACAAATTCTTGTTTTTGAATGCTTTACAAACATTTTTGCTTGCAAAAATTTAACAGGAGGCGATTCCAAAAACAAGAGCGGGGCAATCACAAATCTGCAAAATTTGAGTACCCCACAAACATATAGAAGCCTAGATGAACCAAATTCTATACCACACAATAGCACACAGTCCTACGGACACACATAAACAAGCCAAAACACACAAGCAAGGCTCCATTGGGGCTACGTCAGGGGATGATCCAAAAATCCTAGAAGTGGCTGAAGAACTATATTTACTGCTGACCAACATTACAGTAGAGCTAGGCAATTATTTTGGTCTCTCGGGACATCGGCAGGTATAAAAGTTTTTGTATGGAAACAAGATAATTGAAGTAAAGTTTTTGATGAAACTTTATGCAACAATCTGTTTTTGAAACTCCAACTATTTTCTGGACAGAAAACTTCAAAGACGAGAGATGTTTCAAAAACAGAGCGGAGCAGTTGCAAACAAGTAAGAAATAAACTCTTAACCGAGAGAGATACCAACTCTATAAGGCCCGCCCTTCGAACCACTGTTCAAGGACGCCCTTGATATGCATTTAGAGTCTTTTGAAAAGATCAGAAGGAGGGGAAAATATACTAAAATTCCCTTGGATAAAAATAATGTAGATAGCAAATAGGTTTTTACTCAAAAATAATTTTCTTTCCTATCTGACGTCCATGCTAACTAAGGTCTCCTAAGGTCAGGATGGCTCTGATACCAACTCTGTAAGGACCCCAGACCGGCAGTCTGAAACCCTACGTATGCATACATTCACGATCCCAGAAAGATCAGTCGTGAACAACATACACAGTTGGCACACAGAAATACATCATCCATTACACGAATACATAAAGGTATTACATAAAAGAACACATGATCAAGTGTAACGCAACTGCCACACAGGGCAGGCAACTTATCAAACACAGCGGAAGACAAATAAAACACAACGTAGTTGAGCCCAAGTCACGCCTTAACCTACAGGCTGCTGACCCGGAGACGATCCTAGTTCGCAAAGCCGTCAACTCCGTATTTCTCTTCATAGAACTCCTTCGGAGGCTCCTTCTCCAAATCTGGTAAGTAGATACCAGGGGCGAAACCATAATGAGTACATTTGAATGTACTCAGCAAGACATCCATCATGTCACTTACCAACATGCAAATATGCTTATATGGTGGAATAGGTAGGCTATAAATAGGGTTCACTATCAATGGTGTTCATATATGATGACACCACAGTTGCAGTCAGGTTAATCTGTATCTTCGTTGAAGAAGATACTTCAGAATAAAATAATATAGTTTTATTTCTCTTGTAGATATCATATGTACAAGAGGTTTGGTAAAGTTTTGTTTAAAGAATATTTTCTCTTTGCAAAACTTCTTGGAATCAGTTTCCAGAATTCTTGCGTAGAGTAGAAAAGGTTTTGTTTGCAAAACATTTTGTTTTGTATAACATCATCTGGCTTTTCATCATCGACGATACCTCCACGGTATAAGTTTCCATTCCTTTCCGAACTTCACAAGTTCAACACTTCCTTTCCAAAATTTCCCTTTCAAAACTCCTTTTTGAAAACATTGACACAATGCTAGCTACATGGCCATTCAACTGTCCATATCCGAGGACGCGGCTTCTTCGAAAAAGTTGTACTCTGCAGAGGTGTACACATCCACCAGATCCAGTACACCTCCCGTGAAACACCACGGACTGTAACAACAGTATGTAAACATCAGGTATCTGATCATAACCATCCACTATGTTCAAGCTAGAATATGCCTATCTCTCAGTTTTAATCTCCTCGGCACCATGTCGCACATCGCCATGACAGGAGACTCAACCGATGCAACCGGAGGGAAAATTAATCCCACACTTTATATGCCTCAACATTGGGAGTTTTGACGACATTCGGTTCGAGGGTACGACGTCCCTTATAGCGATTGAGATAGCACACACTAATAAGAACAAACTTCAAGTTAAGCCCCGTGCCCATGTTGGGGTAGGGTGGCAGTACGGTAAAGGTTGTCCGGCGAAGACTAGGTTATGTGTCATTTTTGAAAACACCACTTTCTCAAAAATGACCACTTCCACATTCCTCCGGAGAACAAGGATCCGCCTTTTCTCCGGGGTTTTCTGTAAAGCCTTTGTTTTGTAGAATCACAATTTTAGGGTGTCCACTTAGGGACTAGTATATTTGATGGTAATAAATACCATATGGTGGCCTATGGGCTTGGTATTACCAAGTTTAACTACTGGCATAATAATAACCTATAATATAGTATAGTAGTAAATTCCACCTCAAAAATAGTTTTGACAACCAAGTTTTTGGTAAAACTTCAGAAGTAAAACATGCATGATATTTAATGGTAAGTATTGTATCAGCAAGCAATCAGGATGGCTTGCCTGGTATCTCTTTGTGTCCCTGGTTGTTGGAGTGACTGGAACTTGAAACAGAGCTTCACGACACTTCCTTCCTCTTCGTTTTCTAACGCCGTAAAAAGAGAATAAAGGACACACATTCAGAACCAAACAAGACAAACAAGGCTACAAGTAATACATACAGCAAGCAATCAAGAAGTACCACCCAAGTTCTCAATTTTTCCCTTAAGAAAAATTGGCATAAAAACTATAGTTGAAAAGTCTGCTTTTTTCCTAGTGTTTATGTGTGGCCAATTCAATGATTTTTAGTTAAGAACACCATGGACCAGTGGGGTAGAGCACATGTTACTAGACAGTAGGGTGTCACATAAAACACATTTTTATGTCTAAAAACTTCCCCAACAATCTCTATGGCTAGCACACATAATTTGCTAAATTACTCAAGTGGTGAAATAAGCTCATGACAACAAGTCAAACCTATTTTTCCACCATGAGGCAAACATACCAGTGGGTGTTCCACTAGCAAATATGCTCACCAAGAGGTTAATAAGCCTCTGGTCACTTTTATAAAAGTGCTCAAAACAAACAAACAAGCATCCAAAAACTCCTACTCATTACTAGTAGAAAATTTAGGAAAAATACTAGACTAGTTTAGGCTACACTAGTTAATTTTATGCACAAGTGTGCAAGCTAGCAGAGGAAAAATACTCCTCTAACCAGTACCATAAATGCTACTGGATTCCACAAAATAACATAAAAAGCATAGCTAGGAAACAAGGAAAAACTATGCTTAAAATGCTACACCTGTGAGGAGGTTAATTCCTAGTCATCCAAGTGTTACTCATGCTTTTATGCTACTTAAGAGGAAACCTATCAGAGGTGAAAACCCTAAGATAATAATACCACAAGGACATTCCATCCTCTGGTTTCCATACCAAAGATTCATATTTTTCCCTAGGGGAAAACAAGACAAAAAGCATACATGAATATCCTAGTATGAAATTTAGACTTTAAGCATTTCTATTTAAATCTATTTCAAACACAAGCACCAAGTATCTAGAGGTTCTATAACCAACATAACAGTACCTAAATGGTACTGGTTTCATGAGAATTAATCTAGCAATAAGCCTAAAAAGCATTTAAAGATCTACTCAAAACATATACAAAAGAAACACATCTAGTGTGGGGGAAATAATGTTTCCACCAAAAATGCAATGAAACCAGTGGGTGTTCCACTAGCATATCAAAGCATTAAGAGGTCACAATGCCTCTGGTCCACTTGCCAAAATTTTAACAAAAGACTAAACAAGCTTCTAGTGCAATAACAATACTAGCAGAAAATAACAGGGTGCTAAAATAAGCAAGGCAATGCTACTCATGCTATTGTTTTCACACAAGTGAAAAATCTAGGAGTCAAGTACTCATAACAACCTTATCAAAATGCTACTGGTCTTATGAATACAACACAAAAATATGTGGCTATGCAACCACAAATATTAATACCAAAAATCCCACACATGAGGGAATTTTTCCAAACATTCTCATAGTAATGATTAAGCTACTCATGCTTTTCTACCAATTCAAAACCAAGATATCAGAGGTGATAACAACACAAACTAAGTATAAACATGGTGCTGTATCTAATCTCTCAACAAAACAATTCAATCACTTGCACACAAAGTTAATCAATCAAAAATTGCTATGCAAGTATTACTAGAGAATAATCATATGTTAATAATGAAAATCCTATTGCTTCTCCACTCAAGTCCACACATTCTAACATGATAAAATAGATAAGTAACACTTAGAAAACAAGTTCACACAACTTGTACATGCTAGAAAACAATATGGAAACACAAAAATATAATAGCTCAATTTAATTACTTAAAATGCCAAAATGGCAGAAATAAGCAAAACAAAGATCTGTCCACCAAATTTTCTAGGATGCTCTAAAAATTAATCCCTTCTAGTTTTGGATAGTCCTAAACATGTACAAGACCATCCAATTGAGTTTGCATCAAAAATCATTTTTAATTATTTTATAAAAATCACCAAAGTGCTCTCTGGTGTTTTACCAAATTTCATGCCATTTCAAAAATACAATGAATTTGGAAACGAGGTTAATTGCTCCTGTTAGATAATTTCAAGGGATTTCCAATGCAATTGGCCTCACTTCATTTTGAGTTGTAAAACTAAAATGGTTCTCATTTTGGTGTTTCTGGTAGCTGTTACCAAAACATTTTTCATTTCAAATCCATTCATCCAAATGTAGATCTACAAAGTGGAGGTGGTTTAGATTTAGTTGAGGTACCACTGTGAATTTTAGTTTGGTCAAATTCATATTTTAAGTTGCCTTTTTGAGCCTAAAGTAAACAGGCTTCATTCTGTAAAAATTTAAATGGAAAAAGAGCAACACATGGGCCAGATCTGGTTCTTGGGCCGGCTAGGACAAATTCTACCGCGGCAGATCTACCCGCACTCGCTGACCCGCGGGCCAGGCCGCCACGCTGGCTGCCACGCGGCACAGCGAGGGCCACCAGCAGGTTTGACCTCACCGCGCGGGGTCAAGGCTTGCTGACGCGAGCGTTGCATCACCAAGACGTCACCGCCGGCGGAGACAACTCCGGCGAAGTCCGCAACCGGCGATTAAAACAACCATTTCGAGATTTGAGGGCATCCACGCAAGGGTCTCGACGAGAGGAAGCTAAAGAGCGCAGCCTCGCTTCCCGGGACGGGCCGGAAAGGCGGCGGCGACAGCGTGCGGCGGCGGCCGGAGAACTCGCACGGCACGGCGGCGTATTAGGGCGTTAGAGAGGGGGAAAAAGCGACGGGGAGCTTCCCTTGCTCACCACGAATGTCATGGAGGACACGGAGAAGGCGGAGGAGGCTCGAGGGCGCGGCGATCCCTCGCCGGAGTTCGGCGAGCTCGGAGAGGAACGAGGATGGCGCGGCCACCCTGCCGCGCCTCGGCTCGATTACCTTCGCACCAAGCACCACAACGACGAGGCGGAGGCGATGGTGCGAACGGCGACCGGCGGCGTGGTCCCTATCGGCCGAATCGACGGCGGCCATGTTTCGGCTAGGGTTCGGTTTTTCGTTTTTGGGCCTTTTTGGTACAGTGAGAGAGAGACTTCGAGGGGAGGGGAGAGAGGGAGCAGGTAGAGCACATGGGAGGGGTTTTTAAGCAACTAGGAGCCTTCTACTCGAAGCTAAGGAAGCATGGGCAGCCATGGCGTCATCTACAGGAAGAAGAAGGACACCATGTGACTAGGATTACATTTAAGTCCCTGGAAAATTACAAGTGGGTCCCTGTCCTCTCTGAAAATGGATGTTTTCACCAAGCAAACAAAGTTATAAATTTAAATCCTTTTGCCCAAAATTCTAATTAGTTAATGTGCACAACATATATGAAAATTGGATCAATTGGGGAAACTTTATAATTCAAAGTTGTTCAAATTTGAATTCTTACAAAAATGGACTTTGAATTTATTAGACTACTTAGGAGCTTCCAAAAATGATACTTTTTGGCACACATTCCTTATTTGATGTGTTCCTTATGTGGTAGAAAATTCAAGTCATTTTGAGTTACTTCATAGAACAAACTTGTTCAAATTTCAAAAAGGTGCTGTCAAGAAAACAGGGGTTTTTGGAAACTTAAACAATTCAAAAACTTGTTCCCTTTTGGTTTTCATCCTTATTTATGATATAGAGCCTTTGGTATTTATTTCATGGCATTTGGAAAAAGTTTGTAGAACAAACTTGTTCAAAATCCCAATTGTTGCTGTGGAGAAAAACCATGTTTTCAGGACTTTAATGGATTCAATTTTTGGTCTCCTCTTGTGTGTGTTCCTTATTTGATATAAGGAAGCAATGGTATGAATTTCAGATCATTTGAGGAAAGTTTCCAATAGTAACTTGTTTTAGTTTTCTGTTTCTAGAAATATTGGAATTTCTATTTAATAAAGCACTAGGCTTTTCTTTATCAATGCTTTGCCAAAATATTTATGTGACTAGAGATAGCAAGTAAATGCTCTCTCATACTATTGTTTTTAATCTTGCAAGGTTGGAAAAACATTTGATAATATTTTGGTGAAGCATTTAAGAATGCCTCTTTTTCTGATAATCCTTTATGGAAATTTTATTAAGTGTTTCCTCTTCATTAATTTAGGTCTTGGAATTATATTCAACATGTATGGGACTCATAAGATGTTTTTGGAAAACTCTTTGATCCATATTCACTTGAGAAAATATTGCCAAAGTCATTGGAACAATATGTTGAATATTTTTATCATTGGAACAATATGTTGAATATTTTTAGTTTACTGCTTTGCTATCCTTTTTAAGTTTGCTTTCAATTTCTTAGCCATGTAAGATTATATAACTAGTTTGTTTAGTTGCACTCCAACAAACACAATCAAAGTTTAATTGTCAAGCAATTAGCAAAACAACTATGTTAACATGTATTCCAAAATTGGGATGTGACAGCAGCCTTTATATCTGTCAATTGTCTAGCTGTAATTTGTTCACCACACGTGCTATCTATCTGTCTTAGGAGAGACACCTCTAGTGAACTGTGGAATCCGGTCCTTTTTCCTCATACTGATAATACAACCACTGCAATCTCTATTTTCATACTGCCACTACTGTTTTAGTACTGCCATCACTATTCTCTTTCAGCTACTTCAAACAAATATTATTTTCCACACGGTACGTTTAACCTCTTCGTGTTCATAAAAACCGATGAGATTGACAAACTCACTTCTTTGTTGGGGCAAAGTGATTTGATTGTGTTGTGTAGGTTCCACGTTGCTTCTGAACCGGTAGTGCCCCCTGCCACCTCAGCTTCATCAACCTTCGGAAGTGATTTCTTTCTCCCACTGGTCGATTCAACCTTGGTTTCTTTCTGTGGGAAAACTTGCTGCTGTGCTCTTCATACCTTCCTTTTGGGGTCTCCCAACGAGTGCAAGATCTGCACCATCAGATGCATCTACACTTGAAAACACTTGATTCTATTTTTCTGGGCCTAGCTAAAAGGCGTTAAAGAAAAGCACTTCTTGGGAGATAACCCATGGTTTTATTTTTGCTTTGTTTTTCTCTGTTTTCTTTCAGTCAAGGTGTTTTTTAATTCTTTGGCAACTCCTTTGTATCTTTATTTTCATGCATTTGTTGTGCCAAGTAAAGTTTCTAGTGAAAGTTGGTGTTCGGTTTGGATCTCTGAGCAGGAAACAGATTTCTACTGTCCACCGTAAATAATCGCAGAATTCACAAAAAGATCAAAATGACTTGACAATTTTTGTGCTTATTTCGCAGCTAATTGCAAAATTATTTTGTTCTTTACGTTTTTCGATTTGAGCAACGTAAGTGCCCCTAAAAAATTCATATTTACAGATTGTTCTCGTTTTGACAGATTCTGCCTTTTTACTTGCATTCTCTCTTTTACTATGTCGAGTGGATTTCTTTGCTCCAAAAAACATCAATGGTTGTAGATAATGTTTAAAAAGTATCTATAATGCTTGTGTCCATGCAGAACATGTGAATTTTTGATTGTGCACTAAACCTCTAATGCGAATTACATTGAGTGTGGTGTGAAGGAAGTTTCAAGGGTCAGGAGAAGAGGGTGATATAATGTGATCAAGAAGAGTGCAAAGCCAAAGCTTGGGGATGCCCCTGTGGTTTATCCCAGAAAATTCTAAGAAGACTCAAGAGTCTAATCTTGGGGATGCCCAAGGCATCCCTTCTTCATCAACAATTTATCAGGTCAGTTCTTATGAACTATAGTTTTATTCGGTCACATCATATGAATTTTACTTGGAGCGTCTATTTGTTTTCTTTTGTTTTATTTTGTTTTCCTTGCTGAAATAATATTGTTGGAACCTAGCATTCTTGTGTGGGAGAGAGTCACGCTCCACTTTTTCATATGAATACTCGTTTTCTTCCATGCTCGTATTCTTAGTTTTTGTTCTAGCCGCTGCAAATCATTTTAGCTCTTGTTTTTCATGCATCTCTTATTCAGAGCTATTAGTTCTAGTATAGTTTTGTTAGTACTATCTTCTTTCATTGCTATATCTTCTGGAGAGTTTTTGTTTATATCAAATGCTTGGTTTTGGAAAGCAGTAGTACAATTTTCGTGCTTATAACGGTGCAAATAGAAGCTTGTATAGACTGTGGCTAGACTTCTTCATGTCATGCTAGATGTTATTTTAATTCTATGCTTAGTGATTGTTATTGTAGCATGACTTGTCTCAAATAGTTGAGAGTTCTTAATGTGCATTGAAAGAATCATGAGTTGTTTTTGTCATATTGAAGCTTGAATTTGTTGTGTTCCCCTTCGAATGCTTTATTTGGTTGACTTGAAGCATGCTTACACCATATTTATGACTACAAAGCAGTCACTTATAGCCTCTATGATCATTTATTTTTTGACTTGTAATACCATTTATGCTTCGATTAATAATGTTTTTGTCGCTATGCATGATTATGGCCATTATTGCTCTCTTGATTTGTCTCTCCCAATCTTTTGCTAGCCTCCACCTGTACTGAGTATGAGCTCTACTCGCGCGTCCAACTCCCAAAAAACAAAAATTGCCAAATGTGTCCACCATAAATACCTACATGTGGTATTTAACCGCCAGTCCAAGTAAATTTCTCATGTGGTGCCTTTAAGACCTTCAAAATCATTCCTGTTTTGTGCCCCTGTTTTAGCTCATGAGGACGTGAATAGAGAACCTTTATCTCACTTGTTGATTGGAGTTTACACACCTGGACTAGTGGCTTCATCCACTTATCCAAATGATAGAAGAGCTGGCAACGGGGTGCCCAGCCCCAAAATTGGTTACTATTAAATTCTCTTAACTATTTTTGCCCCTGATTTATCAGTCAAAGCATAATTGTGTCAAAAAAAAGAGAAAGAGGGATGACCTTCTGACCCCAGTTGCGCCATTCAATGGGGCCACTGATACATTCTTCAACGTATCTATAATTTCTGATGATCCATGATCATATTATGTCAATTGCTACTTGTTTTCTCCATTATTTATGGCATTTTTATACGTTTTCCGGGACTAACCTATTAACAAGATACCAAGTGCAGTTCCCTGTTTTCTGTTGTTTTTGGTTTTAGAAAAGTTGTTCTCGAAACATTCTCGGAATTGGATCCAACAAAGCCCGAAGTGCCTATTTTCCCCGGAAGCATCCAGAACACCGAAGAAGAGTCGAACACAGGCACCAAGGGGGCCACACCATAGGGTGGCGTGGGTCCCCCCTGGCCGCGCCAGCTATGGGTGTTGGGCCCCTGGAGCTCCACCGCCTTTGTCGTTTCGCCTATTTAATCCCCCCGGATGGAAAACCCTAAACACTTGATCAAAAATCCCCAAAAAGTTCCGCAGCCGCCGTCACCGTCAACCCTAGATCAGGGGGGTTCTGAAGATGTTTTCGGCACCCTGCCGGAGAGGAGATCATCACCGGAGGCTTCTACATCACCATGCCGGTCTCCGGAGTGATGCGTGAGTAGTTCATCCTTGGACTAAGGGTTCGTAGCTGTAGCTAGATTGTTGTCTTCTCCTCATATGCGTCCATGTTTAGATCTCGTGAGCTGCCTATCATGATCGAGATTGATCTTATGTAATTCTATATGCTGTGTTTGCTGGGATCCGATGAATATTGACCTTATGCCAAGTTGATTATAGTATTTATTTGCATATGCTATTTGTGATCTTGCATGCTTTCCGTTGCTAGTGGTTGCTCTGGCCAAGTAGTTGCTAGTGACTCCAAGAGGGAGTATTTATGCTCGATAGTGGGTTCATGCCTCCTCACCACCTTGCTCGAGTGACAGAAACGTGAAGGGAGAGCATGTGTTGTTGCCATTAGGGAGAAAACAGCGGTGAGAGTGCCCGCGTGCATAATCATTGCTTACATTACACACTTTGTTCAATGCAGTTATCTGTTGCTTGCAACTTAATACCTAAGGGGGTTCGGATGATAACCTGAGGGTGGATTATTAGTCATAGATGCAGATGGATGTCGGTCTATGTATATTGTTGTAATGCCCGCACTAAATATCATCATAATCATCATGTTATATTGTGCACTGCGGTGCAACCTCTATTTGTCAATTTCCCAGATGTAATTTGTTCACCCAGCATGCTATCTTTTATGGAGAGACACCACTAGAGAACATATGAACCCCGGTCCATTTTCCACACTGTTAAACAAACCACAACAATTTCCTGCTTTCTTCACTTACTGCAAGCATACTTCATTTTCCACACTACGTCTAATCTTTGTTTTTAGCAAGACCAGTGAGATTGACAGCCTCACTATACTGTTTGGACAAAGTATTTTGGTTGTGTTGTGTGCAGGTTCCACGTTGTTGCTGACACCGGTGAAGCGCCAGCACCACCGTCAGTGGCATCAACCTTCCTGAGATCATCTTCCTCCTACTGGATTGATAACCTTGGTTCTTAACTAAGGGGAATTTCCTACCGATGTGCTCATCACACCCTCCTCTTGTGGTATCCCAACACACAACATGAAGGAAAAAATCTGGCGCCGTTGCCGGGGAGGAAGAAGTCTTCTGGCAAGGGGAGTATCTCACTCTCAACCTCTTATTTTGTTTATTGTCTTGTTTTTATTTTTGTATTTTTTTGCTTCTCTTTATCAAAAACACAAAAAAAATTAGTTTACTTCATAGCTGTTATTTATTTCCTTGCTTTTATGTCTAGTTTTGTTCCTGTCATTATGTCACCAGAAGAAACAATCTTTACTTTCAAACAAGGGAATGATGAGAATTTTAAAGAAGCTTGGTCTAGAGCTGTTGATTCTTATTGCAAAATTGAACCTAAAATGACTCTAAGTCTGTTTCTTCGTAGCTTTTACTTTCATCTTGTTCTTTGTTATAGATATGTTTTGGATATTGTGGTAGGAGGTGATTTCCTTAATTGTGATAAAGATCAAGCTTTCAATTCTATAAGAAAATTAATTGCAACCTACAGCTTACCCATTAGTTCTGATAAAGCCTTTGCAAATATTTATGCTAGATTAAATAATCTTGAGTCACATATTTCTATCTTAAAAGAGGGATATAGCCAAATTCGTGAACATCTTGATCATGTCCCAATAAATTTTGAAGCAACAAATATGATCCCTTTGGTTAAAGTTCTTATAAATGGTGAGACATTTCATGCTCGTTCTGATATCATGTCTGAATCTTGTCATATGCCTAAGGAAATTTATAAATTTTTGAACCTTTGGGGGCTAGCTGATTGAGGAGAAGAAATTCCTCTCATTAATAACACCACTATATTTCCCATTGGGATAGCTGAGGGAGTCTTTAGAGAACTCCTAGGAAAAACAGTCTCCACTGATTATCTTGTTATTGAATGTGCAGAAGGAGGAAAAATTACCTTGGAAGATCTCTGCTGAAGCTCTTACGAGCAACTATTGATATGGCAAAAGGTACCATGACTTTCATCTCCAAATCATTCTAGGACCATAAGTTCCCTAAAAATAATAAGGATATGAAAGGTAAACGCAAGCTTCGTAACAATGTTGATGCTTCTTCACTTGAAAATACTTGAGTTGCCCTTTTATGCCTAGCTGAAAGGCGTTAAAGAAAAGCGCTACCGGGAGACAACCCGTTTTATTTTGCTGTTTTCAACCCGTTTTCTTTGGTGTGATTTGCACCTGGGTGTTTTCTATTTCCATAGCAACCCCGCTGTATCTTTTCTTTTGAGTTTTTGTTGAGCCAAGTAAAGCCTCTAGTGAAAGTTGGGGCTATATTTCGGATTTCTGCGCTGGAAACAGATTTCTTATGTCCACTGTTAATTCCGTAAAAAATCACAGACAATTCAAAATGACCTGAGTTTGTTTGTGCTTAATACTGAGTTATATACGCAACTTTTCTTAGTTTACCACTTTTTGATTTGAGCAACAGAAGATTTTTGAAAAAATCGATCTTTACCTGTTGTTCTGTTTTGACAGATTTCTGCCATTTATTGCATTTGCATCTTAATCTCTTTCTTTTGGTGTTCTTTTGAGAAAAAGAGTTTTAAAAGAAGTTGTCACAGTATCTAATGTGTTTTTGAGTTTTAGACTTGTGTTGAAACTGAACCGTGTGAATTTATTATTTCAATTGCACTAACGTTGCTAATGAAGATTGTGAGAAGTTTGGTGTGAAGGAAGTTTTCAAGGGTCAAGAGAAGAGGATGATATGATGTGATCAAGAAGAGTGAAAAGCCTAAGATTGGGGATGCCTGGGTGGTACATCCCAGCAAATTACAATAAGACTCACGCATCTAAGCTTGGGGATGCCCAAGGCATCCCCTTCTTCATCAACAAATTATCAGGTCACTTCTAGTGAAACTATATTTTTATTTGGTCGCATCTTATGTGCTTTACTTGGAGCGTATTTTATTTTTGTTTTCGGTTTGTTTTGTTTTTTCTTTTAGTTTGTTTTTACTTTTTCAATAAGCTTGGTTGGACCCCAGCATTCTTTTATTGGAGAGTGACACGCTCCGCTTTTTCATGAGAATACTTTGTATTCTTAATCCCTGTCTAGCTGCTGCATTTATTTAGCTCCTGTTTTGCATGCATCTCTTATTAGAGCTGTTAGTTTTAGTAGTGTTATGTTAGTACTCTCATGTTTTCTTTCTGTATCATAAATACTATTTTTGTTAAAGCATGTTTTGTATGGTGCTTGTTGGGAGAAGAAAACTGTTGTTTGAAGTAGAATTTATAACAGTGCTAGTAGAAGCTTGTATAGGCTGTGGCTAGAACTTTTTCATGACCATGCTAAATGTTATTCTAGTTTTAAAGCCTTGTGGTTATTGATTAGCATGATTAGCCTGAAATAGCTGAGAGTGTTTAATATGTCCTCAAAGATTCATGAGTTGTTCTTGTCATAGTAAAGCATCAATATATTGTATTCTCTTTCGAATGTTTTATTTGGTTGACTTGGCGCATGCTCACACCATATTTATGACTACAAACCAGTCACGAATAGCCTCCATGACCACTTAGTTTTTGAACTTGTGATTCTGCTTATGTTTTAATTAATGATGCTTATGTCTCTATGCATGATTATGGCTCTTTTGCTCTCTTGATTTGTCGCTCCCAGTCTTTTGCTAGCCTCCACCTGTACTGAGTCTGAGCTCTACTCATGCATCCAAACTCCCTTAAACCAAAGTTTTTCCCATTGTGTACACCATACCTACCTACATGTGGTATTTAACTGCCACTCCAAGTAAATTGCTCATGTGTTACCTTTAAAACCTTCAAAATTACTCCTGCTTTATGTTCCTGTTTTTGCTCATGAGGACGTCAATAGAGTATCTTTATCTCACTTGTTGATTGGATTTCACACCCTGGACTAGTGGCTTCATCCGCTTATCCAAATGATAGAAGATCTAGCAGCGGGGTGCCCAGCCCCAAATTAACGCAAACAAATTCTCTTCACTATTTTTGCCTCTGATTTATCAGTCAAAGCATAATTGTGTAAGCAAAAGAGAAAGAGGGATGACCTTCTACACCAGTTGCGTCCTTCACCATGGGAGCCGCTCTTGTGAATCCAGTTGGCTTGTGACTTACTATATTTTCTGTTTACCATTCGTTGACATTAGCATACATCTCCCAAAATATAGACACTCCTCCACGGTATGTGATTGTTGGCAGGCACCCGAGGATTTGGTTAGCCATGGTTTGTGAAAGATGGATGGGAGGAGTGTCAAAATTTTAATACCTCTATTTAATAAAATAAAAGCACTAGCACATGAGTGATCCCTGCCTCCCTCTGCGAAGGGCCTTTCTTTTACTTTTATGTTGAGTCTCCATCTTCTAACTTTATGCACATGTCGGATATATACCAAATAGGGGTATAGAAGATGGTAGGCCAAGTGCCGGATTACCAGGGTGGCCTAAGTGGTAGTGGGCTTAGGTCCATTAGGCGGCCCAGTAATCCGACGCGCAGAAGCCGGATTCTAGAAGAACCCGGATCACAGCCCATGTGATCTGGCTTGGAGGAGAAGACGGATTCCTTGCTTTCCAAGTTACAAGTTACCATAGTTTTCTAGGTTTCCTATTCTGTAAGCCCTAATCCGGTTATTATATAAAGCCGGACGGGAGATAAACAAACGAACAAACAGAGAAGCTCTACGCCAACTCGCCGAGAAGCTCATCCTCGCCGAGTGGTTTAGATCTAAAACCCTCACATTGTAACCCTGTTTACGGGCTTTAGTCCCAATTAGTGAGAAGTGCAGGAGTAGGCACGTCGTACTGTCGCGACGTACCGAACCTGGGTAAAATCCCGTGTTCTCTGTTACCACGCTATCCCGTTACCCCACGTCTCTACCGTAGTCTCATGGCACCCCCGTCTATGAAAACTACTACGATGTCTCGACAGTTGGCGCCCACCGTGGGGCAAACGACGTCAGGCGTAAGATTCCGATCTGGGATACTTGGCGGAATCGGAAGATCAATCACTGTCGGAAGCTTGGAATTCGACAACGACGTCGGGCGCTTCCTCGACAACGGATCCTACATACCGGCGCAAAACCACCTGGTAAGTGCCTGCGTGTTACCGATAGGATCTGCTAACATCTTTATCGGGCTAACTGCAGAAGCAATGGGGTTTTGCGGTGGAAGCAAATTTATCCCACCCGCCCTATACCCAGTCGAAGATGACTATGATGCCGGATTCTGCTCAGATCGCCGACAAAAAAGTGATACACACTTTATCGGCATGGTGCAACCCGAAATCGCCGAAAACACGGATGACGGAAATCCCGTGCAAGAGGCAGACAACAACGCACCCGTCATAGAGACGGAAGATCAAACACCCGTCACAGAGGCGGAAGACCCGACATCCGTCAACAAAACGATGAACTCGGAAGCAGAATCCGTGCTTGCCGCCATTGAGGCGAGATTGGAGTCGGAAACCGGATCGGATAACTTCGACTCCGAAGACGAAGATGAGGACGCCTTCGTAAGAAAGGTTAAATCCTTCCAAGAGGGATTCCATGAAGTTCTAATGGCGAAACCGGCTGATACCACGGACGCCGGCAGCCAAGAAAGCCCTAAAACCCCTCCGCCAGTGGAAGAGAGAGAAGACGGAGAAACTTCTCCGATATTCCCCAGTGTCAAGGAGATGACAGAAGATGAGCCTGTCAAAAAACCTCCCTCTTCCAAGAAAAAGCACCGTGCTTCTAAAAAATTCCAATACAAAATCCGGAAGAAAAAAAATCAGCTGATCTCGCTGATGAAAACCTGGAAGTTGGAGATGTTAGCGGAACAAAGCCTGCGGAGAAGAAATCTAAGGAAATCACTGCTCCGCCAATGACGGAACAGGAAGAGCAAGAACTATTGCAAACACCAGTGGGACCAGATGAACCCCCTGAGATGCTGGAAGCCAGGAGACAAGCTTTCCAACGGCAACAGCAACATCTACTCAGATCTCGGCAACATCTCCAACAAACCCATAATGACATCAAGGTCATGAAGGAAGAAATAGAGGAGTACGAGAGAAAGAATAGATCCGCGTTAAAACCTACTAGGTTACCCGGAATCGCAAGACCGGAAGAACTGCCGCCAAAAGAAAGGTTCCATAACCCATCTTGGCAAAAGCAGGTAAACGGCAAAGATGCCAAGGGCGAACCAATATACAAGACCGCAGCAGAAAACGCGGAAGCAGCGTTCGCGATTCTTAACAACGATATGTATTCCAACGGGGAAAAACTCCAAGGGGTGTATGCTTTCCTAGGAAAAGCATTGCAACAACAACAGCGCGCTCAAGAGCGATCAGGGAGGCTGCATGATAACTCCGCCCTATGCAAAACAGCTACTTGCGCTGCTGGAGCACCTGGACCGGAAGAACCTGGGGATTCAGACAACTCAAAAGATAAAAAAGAGGATCCGAGAAAAGACAAGAAAAACCCCGACAACCGGGATGCAGCGTCTAGGACCGGATCCCATCTCCCGAAAGATGGGTATAAACCCCATGATCGGGAAGACAAACACCGGAAAGACGGCAAAATAATGCCACCTCCGAGAAACCCAGCTGAGAAAGCTAGAAGACACGATACACCTCACAGGCGTGAGAGATCCCGGACACCGCCTAAGGACAAAGAAAGGCACAGGAGTAGAACTCCGCCTAATCCAAAAGGGCGTGATCACGGAAGAGATAGAAACAATCCCGGAAAAGCGCGTTCGCGCAACAATGGAAGAGAAATGAGCAGATCCCCTTCTGACCATTCAGCCGGAAGATATTCTGCACACATTGACAGAGCAGAAAAGGATGATCTATACTTTGGTCCTAAGTGTTTTACTGACAGGATCCGAAGAATAACGTTGCATTCCGGCTTTGCCAAAGTCGGTCCAACGTACCAGAAATACACCGGCAGCACAAACCCGGATACCTGGCTCTCGGATTACTATACAGCCGTCCAGATCAACAATGGGACAGACCTGAAAGATGTCAAGTTTCTTCCCTTAATGCTGCTGGACGGAGCCAGAGATTGGATCAATGGATTACCGTCACGAACAGTCGACAGCTGGGACGATATGGCTAGAGTATTTACTCAGCATTTCCGGGGAACATACAAACGCCCGAATAGCATCAACCAGCTAAACCGTTGCACGCAATTTGAGGATGAACCATACGTGGACTTCATCTCCAGATGGACAGCAATGAAGAATAGTTGCTCTGGAGTAACTGACGTACAAGCAATGCATGCTTTTGTCAATGGTCTAAAACCCGGACTTGTACCGTTCATGGTCGGTTCCAAAAAGCACAAGGATCTCGGATCCATGCTTACAACCGCCAATGAGCATGCCGCAGCCGAGGATGACATTAGAGCAAGAGGAGGCAATATTGAATCATTGATACTCGCCAAGAAAACCCCTCGTTCTGACAAAAAAGCCACTCCAGAAACAACGACGAAGCCCAAAGAGGTGAACATAGCCTTTGGAGGAGAAAAGGGAAATAAGTGGAAAGGACGCAACCCAGATCCAATCAATTACACTCCAGAGGAGTGGGAAAGGATTAAGTCGGAACCTTGCGTTCACCACTAGCAATTTGGGAAACCCACCCATACAAACGCGCAATGCCGTCTAAATAAGCATATGAAAGGCAGTGCAGGAGCCGGAAGTAAGGGGAAGGGTTCCAAAAGGAAACCCGCCAAACAAAGGCCAGAAGCTGACAAAGAAGACAGTGAATCGGACACTGACGAAAAAATCCAGGAACAACAGCGTAAAGGCGAACCCAAGTTTCCGAGAGTTGATGGAGAAGCAATGCTAACTTTCTTAGCAACCCCATCAGCAAAGGTGGCAAAAAGAACACTTCGAGAAATAAACGCGGTTGTTCCGGCAACCCCGAAATTCTTGAAGTACTCCAATACACCGATAATCTGGGATCAGTCTGATCATCCTGGAAATATCCCTGAACCCGGCACACAAGCTCTTGTTGTAAGCCCTATTGTTCAAAATACTAGGCTAAGAAGAGTGCTGATGGATGGAGGATCCAGCATTAACATAATGTACCTGGATACACTGAAGCACCTGAAGATTTCCGAGTCTCAGCTCAACTACAGCAACATACGCTTCCATGGTATCGTCCCTGGCAGGCAAGCACGATCCCTAGGAGAAATTTCCCTAGATGTCACCTTCGGAGATAAAGATCACTTCCGGCAGGAAAAAGTATCCTTCGAAGTAGTGCCGTTCGAAAGCGTGTATCACGCGATACTCGGACGTCCAGCTTTCGCCAAATTCATGGCAAGATCTTGTTATATTTATAACAAGCTGAAGATGCCAGGACCAAAAGAAGGAGTAATCATTATAGCTGGTGATTTCAAGCTGGGAAACGAGTTGGAGAAAGAAAACGCCCTTTGCGCTCAGAGAGTCATAGCAAAGGAAGAACTGAAGGAATTAGCCAAGGAGGTATCGCCGTCAGAAATGCCGGCAGGAAAAGAAACTCGGAAGCCAACAGATAGCTTCAAGGCATCCGAGAATACAAGGCAGGTAGTCCTAGATCCCAAAGATCCGACAAAATTTGTCGTCGTAGGGACTGGGATGACTGACAAATAAGAAGGCGAGCTCATCAAGTTCCTCCGTGAGAACTGGGATATTTTTGCCTGGTGTCCAGCTGACATGCCAGGTGTACCCAGGGAACTTGCTGAGCACCAACTTAAGGTTATTCCTGGATCAAAACCCGTCAAACAAGGTCTCCGTCGATTTGACGGAAGAAGACGGAAGGCTATTGGCAAGGAAATTATCCGGCTTTTAGCAGCGGATTTCATCAAGGAAGTGATCCATACTGATTGGTCCGCAAATCCGGTATTAGTACCGAAGAAAGACACTACTGCTCTTAGAATGTGTATAGATTACACAGGCTTGAACAAATTGTGTCCGAAAGATAGGTTCGCATTACCGCGAATCGATCAAATAATAGATGCCACAGCAGGCTCTGAGATTTTGTGCTTTTTGGATGCATACTCCGGGTACCACCAAATACGCATGAAAAAGGAAGATCAAATTAAGACTTCTTTCATAACCCCATACGGGACGTATTATTACGTAACCATGCCGTTTGGCCTGAAGAACGCAGGTGCAACCTACCAGCGTTGCATGCAACGTTGTTTGCATAGTCAGATTGGAAAAAATGTCCATGTTTATGTGGACGATATTTCTGTCGTAACCAAGGAAAAAGATACACTCCTTGAGGATTTGCGAGAAACTTTCAAAAACTTACGCACCTACAAGATGAAGTTGAATCCATCTAAGTGCGTATTCGGGGTTCCCTCAGGAAAACTTCTGGGTTTCATCGTTTCTCATAGAGGAATAGAAGTTAACCCGGAAAAGATCAAGGCAATCTTGAACATCACAAAACCTACCTGCGTCAAAGATGTCCAAAGATTGACGGGTTCCGCAGCTGCCGTTAGCAGATTTATTAGTCGGCTGGGGGATAAAGCATTACCACTCTACAAGCTGCTGAAAAAATCCGACAAGTTCGAATGGACAGAAGAGGCCGATGCGGCGCTGACTCAGTTGAAGGAAACCTTGATGAAAGCTCCGATTTTGGCATCCCCAAAAGACGAAGAGCCCATGTTATTGTACCTTACGGCTACAAATCGGGTTATTAGTGCGGTAATCGTTGTGGAACGGTTAAAGGAAGAACAAAGCATACCAGACCAACATCCGGTATATTACATAAGCGAAGTTTTTTCCGAGTCAAAACAAAGGTACCCACATTACCAGAAACTGGCGTATGGTGTATTTTTCGCATCTAGAAAACTACGCCATTACTTCCAAGGGCATTCCATAACAGTGGTTAGTAAAGCACCACTAGGAGACATTATAAACAATGCAGAGGCAACCGGCCGAGTAGCCAAATGGGGCATTGAGCTGGCAGCCTTCGACATTAAGTACCAGCCAAGGACGGCCATAAAATCCCAGGTTTTGGCAGATTTCGTTGCCGACTGGACAGAAGCAATGGAAAAAACACCAATGCCGGAGTCCGAGTACTGGATCATGCACTTTGACGGATCCAAGATGAAGGAAGGAGCTGGGGCTGGCGTAGTCTTAAAATCTCCTAAGGGAGACACAATGGAGTACGTGTTGCAAATACACTTCAACGCCAGTAATAACGTGGCAGAATACGAAGCTCTGCTTCACGGCTTGCATATCGCAACAGAAATAGGAGTGAAGCGCATCCTGTGCTATGGCGACTCGGATTTGGTGCAGCATCAGCTCAACCAAACCTGGGACGCAAAAAGCCCTATAATGGCCGAATATCGGAGAACGGTAGACGAGTTCGCCATCTGTTTCTTTGGATTCGAGGTCCTTCACATCAAAAGGGAGGAAAACTGGAACGCGGATGCGCTAGCCCGCATGGGATCAGAAAGGGTAAAAACCTTACCGCCAGGAGTATTCGTTCAGCACTTACATGAGCCATCCATAAAAGGTGGAGACGTTGATTACCCTCTGGCGTCTGAATCGATTGAAGTCATGATCGTTAAACCGGACTGGACAATTCCGTACTTAAACTTCTTAGTCAATCAGAAGTACCCGGAAGGAGCAGACGAAGTCTTGCAAGGACAAATACAGCGTCGATGCAAAGGATATACAGTAATTGACGGCTGCTTATATAAACGCAGTATTTCTGGAATTTTTCAGCGGTGCATCTCACCAGAAGAAGGAAGAGAAATACTGGAAGAAATCCATGCCGGCGATTGCGGACATCATGCTCAATCAAAAAGCATAGTCAAAAAAGCATTCCGCGCGGGTTTTTTCTGGCTAACAGCCAAGACAGATGCCGAGCATATAGTTAACACATGTGCAGGATGTCAATACTACGCTAAGCAGACCAATTTGCCGGCCCAAGCACTCAAAACTATCCCCATTACGTGGCCGTTTGCGGTCTGGGGGCTAGATATGATGGGTCCGTTCAAAACCGCAAGAGGTGGACTTACTCACTTGCTAGTAGCAGTGGATAAGTACACCAAATGGGTGGAGGCCAAACCCATCAAAAAGCTGGATGGTGCAACTGCTAGAAATTTCATCATCGACTTGGTAATGAGATACGGTGTGCCACACAGCATAATAACTGACAACGGAACAAATTTCTCCATCGGAGAGTTGGCAAGATATTGCCGACAAACGGGAATTCGCCTAGATCTAGCATCTGTGGCACACCTGCAATCCAATGGACAGGTTGAGCGAATGAATAGCTCAATCCTGCAAGGAATACGCCCAAGACTCGAAACTCCTCTTCACAGAGCGGCTGGAGCATGGGTAGAAGAGTTACCTTCCGTGATTTGGAGTATAAGAACGACGCCAAATAGGTCAACTGGGCAAACCCCGTTTTTCCTAGTTTACGGCGCGGAAGCTATTCTCCCAACAGATATGAACCATGATAGCCCAAGAGTGCAAGATTTTGAAGAATTAGACACCGAAGAGGCACGACAGAATGTCGTTGATCTCCTAGAAGAGGAACGAGAGCTTGTGCTTCAAAGATCCGCCATTTACCAGCAGGGTTTGAGACGTTACCATAGTCGGAAAATCAGGCATCGTTCTTTTAAAGAAGGTGACCTGGTGCTGAGGTTGGTGCAGCAAAGGAAGCACAAATTAGCCCCAGTATGGGAAGGACCATTTGTCATAAGTAAAGCCATGAAAAATGGATCATACTATCTTGTTGACATTCGAGATACGGAAGACGATCCTGAGAAACCGAATCGCAAAAGAAAGAGAAAGATAGATGATGAGCTAGGAGAGACAAAGAGACCTTGGAGTATCCAGCAGTTACGTCCCTTCTATACTTAGTTCAATATCTATGTAAACATCTTTTGAGATCATGAAATAAAGTCATTGGAATTCTGATATCCATGTTTTTTACAAGTTCATTATAGTAAAAGCATGTTTCCACCTTTTCTATTTCCCAATGATCCTACAAAATACTCAATGTTAACCCGAATTGTGCCTGCGTGCTCGGCGTTAAAAAACTGAATGATTTCAGCCTGTTAATGGCTAAAGGAAACTCGGATTGTGCCTGCGTGCCCAAGTTTCAAGAAAGTTCCTTACAAATCTTTAAGCATTACCTGATCGAATATATGTTGGGTCACTGGATCTGGTTAGTACAAATGCCTTTAGTATGGTCCATGTTTCCGAGTTTTAACTGATTGGTTATACCCAGTTACTCGTCATGACGATCATAATGCTATCGAGTCATTTCAAACACTAAAGACAGTCAAAACACATATGCCAGAGAACTTAGTAGATAAAGGAGCAATTCAACCCGACAAACTTGCAGGGAATTTCATAATTCAAAGCTGCAAAAGGCGGAGTTCTTGTTTCGACAAATGAAATAGAAGCGTTACAGTAAGAATTACAGTGTAAAAAGCGCTCCTATTATACAAATCCATCATCCAGGTTAAAGGCAGTCCTTCAAGCATCCGAGTCTTCCTCGCTGCTTTCATCTTCGTGGACTGCGGGAACCTCTTCTTCTGGATAAGTGATAGAAATGTTAACCATGGAAGCTATCTTGGTGGCATGGCCTTTGACTTCGTCAAAGATGGCGGTTCGCTGATCCTCTGTATACCCTTGAGGGACACCATAGGCCACGCGCCAAGATTTCGCATCAGGATAGTGCAGGCGCATAAGGCCTAGTGCCATGCGCGCACCACCTCGTGCAGCGGAGCGTAGGATAAATTCCTTTGATCCCGCAACTTCCATGATGGCACCCGGGAGTTTGTAAACTTCCGATAAATCTATAGTACTTGCGGGAAGGAATTTATTAATCAATTGCATTCCTGCATTTCTGATTGCGTTCCATACCTCTCCAAAAGCTCGGATTTTCTCAATCCGAGAAATGCCTGGAATATTCCCTGTTTTGATGGCAGAAACGAGTTTAGGCCACAAAATAAAATAAAGTAAGACATGGAGAAATTGGTAAAAGGAACTAACTTACCAAGAACCTTATCAATTTCGGTGCCTTCTTTCATGCGCGGGAATAGCATACTTTCAAAATCATGGATAATAGATTTATTTTCCGCCGCTTGTAAAGAAGCCTGGGACTGAGCAATCCCAAGGGCCAGATTACTGGCTTCCAGGTCTTCTTGAACTTTCGAAAGTTCCTTGCGAAGGCTCGAGTTTTCTGCACGGAGCCGAGATGCATTGCTAGCGTCCTTGGCTACTTTGTTGGCTTTTGCTAAAGCAGCTAGGGGACACAAAAACATTTCGAGCTTATGAAAATTCGGGAAAAATGTTATCCGGATAAAAACTGCAGAGAATACACACCTGTTGTTTTAGATAATTGTAGCTGAGATGATGCCAGCTCGTTGCTTTTCAACTCAATCATAGATTGAAGGGTTTTTACTTCTCTACTTTTGAGATTAAGCTTCTTAAAAACTTCCAAGTTTATGGCATCTGCGGAATGCTGAATACAGAAATGAAAGCCAAATGCTTAAGTAAGAACAAGCATATGATAAAACATTAAGAAGAATTCAGGTTTTCAACTTAATGCTTGGGGGCTAGAGGTGTCACCTGGCTCATTTCTCGCAAGTCGGCCAAGTTTTCGTTGAATTCTTTGGCATATTCAGCAAAAAGAATCCCAACGTGATGAAGGCCATCTTGTAAGACCTGGCGAGGGGAAAATATAATATCATTGCGAACAACTAATCCGCCCTGTGGCCAAGGACGAATTAGAGGGGCGGGAGCGAAGAACTTTTTAGCCTCCGGACGAATATATCCGAGATCGTCGAACGGTTCTTCTTTTACCCGGATATTACTGTCCAAATTGGAGACAGGTTCGTTTCCAGCAGAGGTCCGGAGATTTCCACTTGTCTGTGCTTCCGTTCTATTCCTTGAGCCCATGGCTGCGGAAGAAGATTCTTCTTTGATAGCAGTCTTATGTTTCTTCAGCTTCTTTGTTTTCAAAGGAGTTGGGGCAAGACTGAAAGAAGAATATCCGAGAATTAAAAATCTCGAAGAACTGAAGGAGGATGGTAACTAGGAAAACCCCGGTAAAATACCTGGATGTGGCGACAGGAATTCCGTCAACAGTTACCATTTTCTCGAAAGTCACCTGCCTTTTGCGTTTCCGGTCGTGGTAAAACCTAGCATGCAGTTCGCTGAGTTCAGCATCGGAAGCAAGATCGTTTTCTCCGAGTTCGTTGAACTGGGAAAGAATTAACAACATGTTAAAAGGTGGAGATACAAGTTAATCTGAGGAAACCTCGGAAACAAGGAAAGTATAAATACCTTGGGAACTTGATTTTCCACGTGATAAATGGCTAGGTTTTCTTCGATTTGGGCGCTGGAGGCAACCAGTTGGTGAAGCCGCTTTATAAAATCTTTCTCGGTATAGGCTTTATCTGTTCCTCTCATGCTATCTTCTGGCCCTTGGTATTCGCAAAGAAGTCGGGAACGAAATGAAAGGGGCTGAATGCAACGTCCGAACCAGCATAAGACAGTGTCCTTCCCGGTTAAGGAAGGTTTGGAAGAAGTAAGCTTGGCAATACGACGCTTTATCTTCATTAAATTTTCCGGCAATATTTCAATTGCTTCAACTGTCCAACTCTCTCGAGGAATGGCGGCGGAATTAACGAATGAAGGAACCCCGATTTCCTTGCCAGGGAATGGGATGTCCTGATGATAAAAGAAAGAACCCAGCCAGGATTTGGTGGGTTCTGGCATTTGTATTCTCGGGAACCAATCCTCTCTATTTTTCCGAAGAATGAAAGATATAGTTCCACAGATAGGGGAAATACCTTCTATGATGTTATGCTTTACTTCAAAACAGTATTGCCAAAAATCTAGACTAGGAGTTATTCCGAGATATCCCTCAAAAAGGGCTTGGAAGCTAGCTAGATAGAGGATGGAGTTTGGAGAGAGGTTATGCGGTTGGACGCCGTAATAGTTAAGGATGTCTATGAAGAAGGCAGAAGGGGGTAAACCCATACCTCGTGTAACGTGAGATGTAAGGAGGACACATTCTCCGTCTTTTGGTCTGGGCTCGAGCTCACCATCTGATTTTCGCCATTTGCCTTTAAGTATCAATCCCTCTTTTGACATTTGTCGAAGGAGGACGAGGGAAGAGTTACTCGGACTCCTCTTGCCGACAAATTCTGCTTCTTCAGTCGCAGTGTGTTCGTTGACTTGAAACGGGATCTTCTCCTCCGCCGTTTCTGGAGCAAACGGCGGGGAGGCTGCGGAGCTCGATCCCGCAACGTCCGCGGCGGCGGAAGAATTCGCTTCACCCGCCGCGGAGGCCGTGGTCTTCTCCAGCTCGCCGCCGACGTGCTTGGGTGATCCCAGTTGCGGATCTAAATCGCTGATGATGTCGTTGATGGCGGCGCGGGTCGGCGAGGACGGCGAGGAGGCCATCTCGTGGTGGCGCGTTGCGTTCCGGCGTGCTTGGAGGCTAAGTGCGCTTGGGACGATGCTTTGCTCTCGAGATCGTTCGCGTCAATGGCGTGGGCAGTGAGGAGTGTGGAAAGTTTTCCTTGAGGACGAGGACGGCTATTTATAGCCGGAAAACCGTTTAGATGCGTGCCAACGGCTATTTTGACCGTTGGATGTTTGCCGCGTGCCGCTCGCCGGAAAATCCGGGAAATGAAACGACGGGGTAATGATAGCTATCTCCTCGTTTCCCGCGAGAATCTGTCAGAGATATGTTTCTGGGTTTTTCCGAGTAAATCTCAAATGACGCTTACGTCAGCATGGTTGAGTGCGCTGACGTAGGAAGTTTCTTCTCCGCGAAGGATCGTGGGAGAAAAGCCGGATTTTCAGAATTCCGAGTTTCATGCCACCATCTTTTTCAAAAGAAGAATAAGAAGAATCAAGACTGCTGAATCAATATTTCTCGGACAAAGAACATTTGGCGAACGGCGGAGAATCAGAGTTTTGATCCTTCTTGGGGGCTACTATCGGATATATACCAAATAGGGGTATAGAAGATGGTAGGCCAAGTGCCGGATTACCAGGGTGGCCTAAGTGGTAGTGGGCTTAGGTCCATTAGGCGGCCCAGTAATCCGACGCGCAGAAGCCGGATTCTAGAAGAACCCGGATCACAGCCCATGTGATCTGGCTTGGAGGAGAAGACGGATTCCTTGCTTTCCAAGTTACAAGTTACCGTAGTTTTCTAGGTTTCCTATTCTGTAAGCCCTAATCCGGTTATTATATAAAGCCGGACGGGAGATAAACAAACGAACAAACAGAGAAGCTCTACGCCAACTCGCCGAGAAGCTCATCCTCGCCGAGTGGTTTAGATCTAAAACCCTCACATTGTAACCCTGTTTACGGGCTTTAGTCCCAATTAGTGAGAAGTGCAGGAGTAGGCACGTCGTACTGTCGCGACGTACCGAACCTGGGTAAAATCCCGTGTTCTGTGTTACCACGCTATCCCGTTACCCCACGTCTCTACCGTAGTCTCATGGCACCCCCGTCTATGAAAACTACTACGATGTCTCGATAGCACAGTTGAGAGAGCATTTTTGCCATTCTGAGTTCTATGTGCATTTGTCCCATAAACATCAATAATTACTTCATAATGTGATATTATTTGTTCTTAAATTATTTGTTCTAGTCTTCCTCATGAACTTTGAAGGTGTCCTAGCATTTATGTTTTGCCCCACTCTTAAGGACTAGCGAAATATCACATTGCCATGCTTTTCTATACCTGAAACAAACATCTACCTTTCTTTGCATTATTATTCATGATCCTTTATTTGAGTTACTCTTCGTGATGCAAAGTAATTTCTATGGTTTATAATTAAAGTTCTATTTATCATGTTTGTGTTTGAAGTTCTATTATCTCAGCGTGCATATGCTTTTACATTAGATTGATCAAGTTTATGTTAGTAGCATGTCACCTCAAAAATTATTGTTTTATCGTTTACCTACTCGAGGAAGAGTAGGAACTAAGCTTGGGGATGCCTTATACGTCTCCAACGTATCTATAATTTCTGATGCTCCATGATCATATTATGTCAATTGCTACTTGTTTTCTCCCTTATTTATAGCATTTTTATACGTTTTTGGGACTAACCTATTAACAAGATGCCAAGTGCCAGTTCCCTGTTTTCTGCTGTTTTTGGTTTCAGAAAAGTTGTTCTGGAAAAATTCTCGGAATTGGACCCCACAAAGCCCAAAGTGCCTATTTTCCCCGGAAGCATCCAGAACACCGAAGAAGACTCGAAGACAGGCACCAGGGGGGCACACCATAGGGTGGCGCAGGTCCCCCCTGGCCGCGCCAGCTATGGGTGTGGGGTCCCCTCGAGCTCTACCGCCTTTGCCTTTCGCCTATTTAATCCCCCCGGATGGAAAACCCTAAACACCTGATCAAAAGTCCCCGAGAAGTTCCGCATCTGTCGTCACCGTCAGCCCTATATCAGGGGGTTCTGAAGCTGTTTCCGGCACCCTGCCAGAGAGGAGATCATCACCGGAGGCTTCTACATTACCATGTCTGCCTCCGGAGTGATGTGTGAGTAGTTCATCCTTGGACTACGGGTTCGTAGCTGTAGCTAGCTTGTTGTCTTCTCCTCATATGCCTCCCTGTTTAGATCTCGTGAGCTTCCTATCATGATCGAGATTGATCTTATGTAATTCTATATGCTGTGTTTGCTGGGATCCGCTGAATATTGACCTTATGCCAAGTTGATTATAGTCTTTATTTGCATATGCTATTTGTGATCTTGCATGCTTTCCGTTGCTAGTGGTTGCTCTGGTCGAGTAGTTGCTAGTGACTCCAAGAGGGAGTATTTATGCTCGATAGTGGGTTCATGCCTCCTCACCACCTTGCTCGAGTGACAAAAACGTGAAGGGGGAGGATCTGCTGCTGCCATTAGGGAGAAAACAACGGTGATACTGCCCGCATGCATAATCGTTGCTTACATTACACACTTTGTTTAATGCAATTATCTGTTGCTTGCAACTTAATACCTAAGGGGGTTCGGATGATAGCCCGAGGGTGGATTATTAGTCATAGATGCAGATGGATGTCAGTCTATGTATATTGTTATAATGCCCGCACTAAATATCATAGTAATCATCATGTTATATTGTGCACTACGGTGCAACCTCTGCTTGTCAGTTGCCCAGCTGTAATTTGTTCACCCATCATGCTATGTTTTATGGAGAGACACCACTAGTGAACCTATGAACCCGGTCCATTTTCCACACTGTTAAACAAACCCCAACAATTTCATGTGTTCTTTACTTACTGCAAGCATACTTAATTTTCCACACTATACGTCTAATCTTTGTTTTTAGCAAGAACGGTGAGATTGACAACCTCACTGTACTATTGGGACAAAGTATTTTGGTTGTTATGTGTGCAGGTTTCACGTTGTTGCTGACACCGGTGAAGCGCCAGCACCACCGTCAGTGGCATCAACCTTCCTTAGATCCTCTTCCTCCTACTGGATTGATAAGCTTGGTTCTTAACTAAGGGGAATTTCCTACCGCTGTGCTCATCACACTCTCCTCTTGGGGTATCCTAACACACAACATCATCCTCTCTTGTGAAGTCTAGTTGGATTGTGATGTACTGTATTTTCTGTTTACCATTCGTTGACATAAGCATACACCTCTCTAAAAATGTTTTCAAGACCTCTGTTTAATAAAATAAAAGCTCTAGCACATGAGTTAATCTCTGCGAAGGGCCTTTGTTTTACATTTATGTTGAGTCTCCATCTTATAACTTTATGCACAGTTGAGAGAGTGTAGTTGCCATTCTGATTTTAATGTGCATTGGTCCCAGAAACTATTATTAATTGATTCATGATGTGTTATTACTTGCTCTCAAATTATTTGTTCTAGTCATCCTCTTGAGCTTTGATGGTGTCCTGGCATTTATATTTTGCCCCACTCTAGAGGACAAGCAAAATATCACTTTTCTATGTTTTCTCTATGCTCGATACAAATGTATAAAATTCAAGTGCATTATTATCCATGGTCTTTTATTTGTGTTACTTTTCATGATGCATGGTGATTGCTAAGTTTCACTGTTAGAATTACACCTATCATGCTTGTGTTTAAAGTACTATGATCTCAGCGTACATATGCTTTTACAATTTAGATGATCAAGTTTATGTTGGTAGCATGTCACCTCAGAAATTATTTGTTTTTATCGTTTACCTACTCGAGGACAAGTAGGAACTATGCTTGGGTATCCTTATACAAACTTATCCATAATTTCTGATGTTCCATGTTGTTTTCATGTCATATGCTACATGTATCCTATACACTTTTTGCCATTTGTATCGATTTCCTGGGACTAACCTATAGAGAAGATGCCACGGAGCCAATTCATGTTTTCTGCTATTTTTAGTTTCAGAAAAGTTGTTCTGGAAATATTCTCGAAATAGGACGATTCGAAGTCCAGAAGTCTAGGAAAGTTGTCACAGGGTCCAGAGGAGACCCGGAGGGGTGACCTGGGGCCTCCTCACACCATGGGTGGGCGCGGGTACCCCTGGCCGCGTCCAGGGGTGGTGTGGCTCCCTGGCCGACCACCGACGTTGCCCTCGCGCCTATATATTCTCCTCGAAGGGTTAACCCAAATTACAAAAGCCTTTTTCCATGAAAAAATATCCGAAGCCGCCGTCATCATCAACCCTAGATTGGGAGGGTTCTGGAGCTCTCCCCAACACCCTTCCGGGAGGGGGAATCGTCACCGGAGGGCTCTACACCACCATGCCCGCCTCCTGAATGATGTGTGAGTAGTTCACCCTTGGACTATGGGTCCATAGCAGTAGCTAGATGGTTGTTCTCTCCTCTTTATGCCTCGTGTTTATATCTTGTGAGCTACCCTACATGATCAAGATCATCCTATTATAATGCTACATGTTGTGTTTGTTGGGATCTGATGAATATTGAATGTTATGTCCAATGATTATCTATCTATCATGTTCTTTTCATGTGTATGTTATTTATGATCTTGCATGCTCTCTATTGCTAGTAGATGCTCTGGCCAAGTAGATGCTTGAGACTCCAAGAGGGAGTATTTATGCTCGATAGTGGGTTCATGCCTCCCTTTCACTCACGCTCGAGCGAAAGAAACGTAAATGGGTGGGGGACGTGTGGTTGTCATTAGGGAGAAAACAACGGTGTTTACATTGTTTACATTACACACTTTGCTTACTGCGATTATCTGTTGCTTCCAACTTAATACCCAAGGTTTGCTCGGATAACATTTTGAGGGAGGATTATTAGTCATAGATGCAGTTGGATGACAATCTATGTATCTTGTTGTATTGCCCGCATGAATCACACAGTAATCATCATGTCATGCATATGCACTACGGTGCAACCTTTATATTTGTCAATTGCCCAGTTGTAATTTATTTACCCAACATGCTATCTATCCGTTTTCGAGAGACACCACTAGTGAACTGTGGACCCCGGTCCATTTCCTCATACTGATGATACAACCACTGCAACCAGTGTTTTCATATTGTTCCTACTGTTTCTCTACTGCCATCACTGTTCTATATTCATCTACTGCAAATAAGTACTGTTTTCCACACCATACGTTTAACCTCTTTGTTTTCAGCAAAACCGGTGAGATTGACAACCTCATTTATTCGTTGGAGCAAAGTAATTTGATTGTGTTGTGTAGGTTCCATGTTGCTTCTGAACCGGTATTCGCACCCTGCCACATCAGCTGCATCAACCTTCAGAAGTGATTTCTTTCTCCTACTGGTCGATTCAATCTTGGTTTCTTTCTAAGGGAAACTTGCTACTATGCTCTTCATACCTTCCTCTTGGGGTCTCCCAACGAACATGTGTTACACACGCATTAATGACAACTTCATCTTGGTCAGACAATTCTCTAGGAAAATAAATAACAGGAGAGATAAGGGGGTCTTGATTAAGTTGGACATCTCTAGAGCGTTTGATTCGCTCTCTTGGGCATTTCTTTTGGAGGTTCTTAGACAACAAGGTTTCAGTTAGTGGTGGTGCAGGACTATCGCGATTTTGCTCTACACGGCAAGCACTAAAGTGATGGTCAATGGATTTCCTGGGAAAAGAATTTATCATGCTCGGGGCTTGCGTCAAGGGGACACCATCTCCCCCATGATTTTTTCTGGCAATGGAGGTAATCACGTTATAAGTTGCAAAGGCGATGGAGGAAGGGTTGTTTTCGCTGTTGGCAGGCTGCACGGCTATGTAGAGAGTTTGAGTATACGCAGATGAGGTGGTGCTCTTTGTAAAGCTTTTGGAGTTGGACATGGCCGTGGTTCATGGTACGAGCATCTTGAAGAGTTATTGGAACACCATGGGTTTGAAGTTGGGCAAATCGATCCCACCCTTTTCACAAAAAGGGTTAAGGGGGAGCTTTTGATATGCCAATTATATGTTGAAGATATAATATTTGGCTCAACTAATCAAGCTTTTAATGATGAATTTTCAAATCTTATGACTGACAGTTTGAGATGTCTATGATGGGAGATCTCAAATTCTTCCTTTGCTTTGAGATCAAACAGCTGTCTAGAGGAACCTTCATCTCTCAATCCAATTATACCCAATACATGCTCAAGAGGTTCAATTTCCATGGTGCTAAAGAGAAGATCACTCCAATGCAAACCAAGTCTCATCTCAAGCGCAATACATATGGTAAAGATGTGGGTCAAAAGTTATATTGTTCTATGATTCGTTTATTGCTTTACCTGTGTGCATCTAGACCCGATATTGTGTTGAGTGTAGGAGTGTATGCAAGGTATCAAGCGGATCCTAAGGAAATACACTTGATGGTGGTCCATAGGATCTTTCGGAATTTGGTTCATATCTCAATGTTTGGTTTGTGGGACCCAAATGGAGCACAATTCTCTCTTAGTGGGTACACAGACTCGGATTGGGCTGGTGATCAAGATTATAGGAAATCGACTTCCGGGGCTTGCCAATTCCTTGGTAGGTCTTTGATTAGTTGGTCTTGTAAGAAGCAAAATTGCATATATCTCTCTACCGTTGAAGACGAGTATGTGTCAGCTGCTAGTTCTTGCACTCAGTTGTTATGGATGAGGCAAACTTTTAAGGAATATGATGTCCATTATGACAAAGTGCCTCTTTTGTGTGACAATGAAAGTGCCATCAAGATTCCTTACAACCCAGTGTAACATACAAGAACAAAGCATATTGGGATTCGTCATCACTTCATTAGAGATCATATTGCCCGTGAAGATATTGAGTTAGCATATTTTCCCACCAAGGATCAACTTGTCGACATATTCACGAAGCCCCTTGATGATACAAAATTCATGTTCTTCAAGAATGAGCTAAATATTATTGATTCAAGGAGCTTGACATGAGTATCTTGCATAGACACCTATAGTTGATTATCCGTTTGGGTTTAGGTGTAGGCATGGACATAGGGGGAGTGTTGTCCTAACTTATTGGACTCTCCCTCCCCCCATTATTCCCAAAGTAAAAAAAGTTCATTTGTATCTCTATTTTCAATTGATGAATTGTGAGCTAAAATGTTGAGAATTGCCCATGCCCCCAAGATATATCCTCAAGGTGCATACCATACTATCTTACATGGTGTCCTAGGCCACCAACCTATTCTCCTTTAAGAGTTGATTCTTGTTTGGGTCTTATTGGCTTTCATTGCATATATTTTGGTTGTTTGTGAGTTTCTTTGGCTTTATGGAAAACAAATTTAATCTTGGCTTTTATTCGATTGCATCTTGCAAGTGTTGGGTATTAAGTACCTTCATCAGTTTGGAAATCTAATCCCAAGCCTTTCTCTCCTGAAAAGACAAGTCTTTGCACACACAAGTTTTCCTCATTTTATTTTGAGGTTGAGTTCGGCAGGCCGGAATTTTCGGGGGGGGGGGGGGGGGGGGGGGGCGCCCAAAGCAGTTATCCACTATAAAAGGGGATCAGGGTAAGGAGTTCTACGAGAAACCCTCATTCACCCCGACCCCCACCTAAAAAAACTGCTCCCAGCCGCCGCCCACCTGAAAACCCCGCTCCCAGCCGCCGCCCACACCTCGTCGGAGGTGATTCGACCACCAAAATTTTCGGGGATCCTCCGGATCTTGATCTCCATCGTCCCGAGGATCTTCTCCTCCAAGCGGTTTCTCAGCTGGAAGAGGGTAACTCCACCTCCTCTAGATCTTGGCTTCTTGTCACCCTACCTTTTTGTGGAGTTATATTCTTTGTTCTTGGAGTAGCTGATCCCCTAGTAACCTCCTGCAACTTAGATACATTGATGTTGATGCATTATTGGTTGATCTACTTTTAGACCTAGGTGTGAATCAGTTCTGAAATTTTTTCGACAGATCAAACTTTCCGCACCCATGCCTGAATTTCTTGGGGGAGGGGAATATCCGCCCACAGAATTGACAGAAAATCCTTTTTAGCTCTGATTCCTCTAGGACTAAGTAGTATCGACATTGTTGTATCACCACTAATGTGTCTTTGCATCCTGTCAAATTACTTGTGTGTTCTTATCTTGTGCTATTCCACTATGATTCTATTTCACAGGTAGTAGCTCTTCGAGTCTGATCCATGGTCCTTCAAAGCACGTTTGCAAGTTTGCTCTCCGTCCTAATGAAGAAGGTGTTCTTGTTGATGAGCGTGTTACTCATCAGCAGCAGAGAGAGGCAAAGAGGGAGGCTGTCAGAAAGGTCAAGTCTCAGGCTACGGGTCCGAAGAAGAGGAAGTCAAAGAGGATCAATTACAAGAATATGGATAGTGTAGACTATTCTGCTCTGAGTCCGAAGGATTCGTTCCTTGAAGAGGTCAGAGATGAAGGGATCCTAGAAAGGAACTTCTGGTTCATTACTCAGAAGTACATTTATGATGATATCTATTAGACCTTCGAGTTCCCTGTGCGTAGTATGCATCCTATCAACATGCAGCTTCTGGGTGCCAAGTTTGAGTTTGCTGAATCTATGGAGGTCACTAGGAAGATGGGACTTCACCATCTCATGCAGGTTCAGTGCAGCTACAACATTACTATCCTGAAGCAGTTCTATTCCAATCTTGTCATGAAGAATGACGACGCTCGTACTATGAAGTGGATGAAAGGTTATATTCCATGTGGGGCCAATTTCCATGACTTTGCTAGGCTTCTTGGCTATCATTTTAGTGGTGACATTCGCCTCCATTCTCCTGAAAGGCCTAATAAGAATTTGTTGGGCGATCTGTATGTCGGAGGCTCTGATGGTGCTCTTGGTCTGGTCAAGGGTCTCTTGCCACTATATGACCTTCTTGTGCATATCTTCAGGGAGAACATTGATCCTAGTGGTGTCAACAAGGATTCTCTATGTGGTCCTCTGGTTGATCTCCACCTCCTGGCACATGATATTGTCAACTCTAGTGACCCCGCCAAGGACTACAAGATTGATGTGATGGACTACATCTTTCAGGAGATGCACGATGCTATGGTATCTCAGTTGACCATTCCTTATGTCCCACATCATGTTGCTCATCAAGAACACCATGAAGGATTTTGATATGAGCGAGGTTTGTGTGGAGCACAAGTCCAAGAGGTTCTATGTGAAGAGATAGTCTGCCTCTGCTGCTGCTCTTAAGTCCTCCACTGGAGGTGGTCGTTTTAGTGGTGCATGTTCCCATGGTCAGCGTCAGGTGCCCCCTTCCTCGGGATCTATTGGGAATGAGATCAAGAAGCTCAGCTGGTTTCAGAGGAACATCCTGCGCATTAAGGTGAATATTCACTGTGAGAAGTATAGTGCCTATCGCCGTGATCACAGCATGGAACATACTCAGCATCTCATCCTTCACCGTCTCAGTGGCACAACAACTACTCCTCCTGTTGCTCCTGCTATCACTCCATACAATCAGTGGGGCTCTGATGGAGTGTAGACACACGCTCGTTGGGAGACCTCAAGCGCAAGGTATGAAGAGTGCAGCAGCAAGTTTACCCTCAGAAAATAAACCAAGGTTGAATCGACCAGTAGGAGGAAGAAGCACTTCTGAAGGTTGATGTAGCTGAGATGGCAGGGCGCACTACCGGTTCAGCAGCAACGTGGAACCTACACAACACAATCAATTCACTTTGCCCCAACGTAGCAGTTAGGTTCTCCATCTCACCGGTTTTGCTGATAACAAAGAGGTTAAATGTATGGTGTGGAAAATAGTATGATAACAATATGAAAACAACAGTACCAGTGTGAAAACAGTGGAAGCATAGGTTGTATTATCAGTATGAGAAATGGATCGGGGTCCAGAGTTCACTAGTGGCGTCTCTCCATAGAAGATAGCTAACACGCATGGTGAACAAATTAAAGCTGGGAAATTGATAGATAAAGAAACATGCATGACATAATTATTACTATGAGATTCATGCGGGCATTACAACAAGATACATAGACCGTCATCCAACTGCATCTATGACTAATAATCCACCCTCTGAATATCATCCGAACAAACATTGGGTATTAAGTTGCCAGCAACAGATAATCGTAGTAAGCAAAGTGTAATGTAAACAATGTAAACAAAGTAAACATCGTTGTTTTCTCCCTAATGGCAACAACACATCCTACATCCGCATGTTTCTTTCACTCGAGCACAGATGCAAAGGAGGCATGAACCTACTATCGAGTATAAATACTCCCTCGTGGAGTCACTAGAATCTACTTGGCCAGAGCATCTACTAACAACGGAGAGCATGCAATATCATAAACAACAGACACGTCAAGACAACATGATAGATTGATAATCAAGAGACATAGCATTCAATAATAATCGGATCCCAGCAAACACAACATGTAGCATTACAATAAGATGATCTCGATCATGTAGGGCAGCTCACGAGATCTAAACATGAGGCATAAAGAGGATAGGACAACCATCTAGCTATTGCTATGGACTCGTAGTCCAAGGATGAACTACTCACGCATCACTCTGGAGGCGGGCATGGTGGTGTTGAGCCCTCCGGTGATGATTTTCCCTCCCAGAATGGTGGTGTTGAGCCCTCCGGAGGCAGGCATGGTGGTGTTGAGCCCTCCGGTGTTCTCGGGTTGACGATGACGGTGGCCTCAGGTGTTTTTCATGGAAAAGTGGTCTCTTTTTAGGGTTCACGCATCGGGGAGAATATATAGGCAAAAGGGCGATGGAGGTGGGCTCCCGACGGGCCCACACCACCCCAGGTGCGGCCAGGGGGACGTGTCTCCCTATGGTGTGGCCCCCCTCTGGGCCTCTTCGGGACTCCGTGGAACCTTAGGTAATTCTAAGACTTCCGGGCTTCGAATTTTCCAATTTCGAGAATATTTTCAGAACAACCTTTTTGAATCTAAAAACAGCAGAAAACGGGAACTGGCTCTGTGGCATCTTATCAATAGGTTAGTCCCGGGAAGTCGATAAAAATGACATAAAGTGTAAGGAAAACATGTAGATATGGCATGAAAACAACATGGAACATCAGAAATTAAGGATACGTTTATGACGTATCAACATCCCGAAGCTTAGTTCCTACTCGTCCTCGAGTAGGTAAATGATAAAAACACATAATTTCTGAGGTGACATGCTACCAACATAAACTTGATCATCTAAATTGTAAAAGCATAAGCATACCTGAGATCATAGAACTTCAACACAAGCATGATAGATAGAATTCTAGCAATAAAACATAGCAATCACTTTGCATCATGAAAAGTAACACAAATAAAAGATCATTAATAATAAAGCACTCGAAAGTTGTACGTTTTTTTCAAGCATAGAGAAAACATAGCAAAGTGATATTTCGCTTTTCCTTCAGAGTGGGGCAAAACATAAATGCCAGGACACCTTCAAAGTTCAAGAGGAAGAGTAGAACAAATAATAACACATCATGAGTCAATTAATATTGTTTCTGGGACAAAGCACATTAAACTCAGAATGGCAACTATGCTCTCTCAACTGTGCATAAAGTTAGAAGATGGAGACTCAACATAAAAGTAAAAGAAAGTCCCTTCGTAGAAGGGAGCAGGGATCACTCATGTGCTAGAGCTATTTATTTTGTTAAACAGAGGTATTGAAAACATTTTATAGAGAGGTGTATGCTTATGTCAACGAATGGTAAACAAAATATACAGTACGTCACAAGCCAACTAGACTTCACAAGAGCGGCTCCCATAGAAGGAAGCATCTGGGTAGAAGGTCATCCCTCTTCTCTTTTGTTTACACAATTATGCTTTGGCTAATAAATCAGGGGAAAAAATAATGAAGAGAATTTGTTGTATTAATTTGGGGCTCTGCACCCCACTGCCAGCTCTTCTATCAATTGGATAAGCGGATGAAGCCACTAGTCCAGGGTGTGAAAGTCCAATAAACAAGTAATATAAAAATTCTTTATTTACGTCCTCCTGAGCTAAAACAGGAGCACAAAAAAGGTAACACATTAGCAGTTTACTTTGGAGTGGAAGTTAAATACCATATGTAGGTAGGTATGGTGGAAACATTTTGCAAACTTTGGTTTTTGGGAGTTGGATTCACGAGTAGAGCTCATACTCAGTAAAGGTGCAGGCTAGCAAAAGACTGGGAGCGACAAATCAAGAGAGCAATAATGGCCATAATCATGCATAGAGACAAAAACATCATTAATCAAAGCATAAGTGGTACTACAAGTTCAAAAACTAAATGATCATAGAGGCTATAAGTGACTGGTTTGTAGTCATAAACATGGTGTGAGCATGCGCCAAGGCAACCAAATAAAACATTCAAAGGAGAACAGCACAAATTTATGCTTCAATATGACAAGAACAACTCATGATTCTTTCAAAGGCACATTAAACACTCTCAGCTATTTGAGACAAATCATGCTACAAAAATAACCACAAGGATTTAGAATTAAAATAACATCTAGCATGACATGAAAAAGTCTAGCCACAGTCTATACAATCTTCTATTTGCACCGTTATAAGCACGAAAACTGTACTACTGCTTTCCAACACCAAGCACTTTATACTAAACAAAAACTTTCCAAGAGATACAGCAATTAAGAAAGAGAGTATTAACAAAAATTTACTAAATAACAGCCCAAAATAAGAGATACAAGAAAAACAGGAGCTAAACAGGAACTTTGCAGCAGCTAGAAGAAAAACTAAGAATACGAGCATAACGAGTATTCAAACGAAAAAGCGGAGTGTGTATCTCTCCCACACAAAAAATGATAGGTTCCAACTATATTATTGAAGCAAGTAAAACAAAATAAAACAAAGGAAAACAAAATAAAAACAAACACACGCTCCAAGTAAATTTCATATGATGTGACCGAATAAAAATATAGTTTCACTAGAAGTGACCTGATAAATTGTTGATGAAGAAGGGGATGCCTTGGGCATCCCCAAGCTTAGATGCTTGAGTCTTATTAGAATTTTCTGTGATGACCCACGGGGACATCCCCAAGCTTTGAACTTGCACTCTTCTTGATCACATTATATCACCCTCTTCTCTTGACCCTAGAAAACTTCCTTCACACCACACTCAAAGTAATTCACATTAGAGGGTTAGTGAAACCATAAAAAATCCATGGGCTCCGCATGGGAACAAGTGCTATTGATACTTTTAAACATTAGATACAGCCACTGATGCTTCGTGAAGCAAAGAAATCCACTTGACATAGTAAAAGAGCAAATGCAAGAAAAATGGCAGAATCTGCCAAAACAAGAACAATTTGTAAAGAAGAATTTTTTCAGGTCACTTAAGTTGCTCAGATCGAAAAACATAAAGAACTAAGAAGTTTCGGAATTAGCTGAGGAAGAAGCACAAAAAGTTTCAGGTCATTTTGATCTTTCTAGAATTTATACGATTTTTTACGGTGGACAGCAGAAATCTGTTTCCTGCGCAAAAATCCAAAACCAAGTCCAACTTTCGCTAGAAACTTTACTTGGAACAACTAATGCATGAAAATAAAGATACAAAGGAGTTTCTACAGAAGTATACAACCTCTTGACTCAAAGAAAATAGATAAAAACAAAGCAAAAAATAAAACCATGGGTTATCTCCCAAGAAGTGCTTTTCTTTAACGCCTTTTAGCTAGGCCCGGAAAAGTGGAATCAAGTCTTTTTAAGAGGAGAGGCATTCAAATCAAGATAAAGCAATTCGTAAATGATACATTGTATTTTATCTAAATGAGTTTCAGAAGTTCCTCTCTTAAACTTTTAGGTATACTACTCTCATCAAATAAATTCTCAGGAACAATGCAATCGAAATTCTTTTCTTGGGCTTCATGCAGTGCTACCAATTTAAAGGGGATAGGTATTTTCATTCCTTTTCACTTTTAGGTTCATCTCTTTCGAGAGCACCAACAACATCTACACATTAGCCTAGCATATTGAAACGATAAAAAACTTTTCTAGCTTCTATAGCAACATCTCCAAATTTTTAAGCATGGTTTCTAAGTCAAATTTCTTTTTTCGATATCTTCAATATTATTTAAGTTGAAGAACATATGTCGCAGTATGGGATGAAGGTTAACAAACCTAGCTTCTAACATGTGAATTAAAGAGGTTGCAACAGTTTCATAATTTGGAGCAAGTTCTACTATAGATTTTTCCTCAAAATTATCATGCTTACTAATATGATTAAAGAATTCTTTCATGGTAACCTTTCCAAGTATAGAACCACTACCAACTGGAAGATCTTTCAGGTTATACTTAGGGAGCAACATGATGAAGAATAACAATGAGGTAACAAAAGTAACAACTAGAATAAGAACTAATTTTTTGTGTTTTTGATAAAGAGAAGCAAACAAGACAAAATAAAAATAAACTAAGCAAAACTAAAACAAAGTAAAGAGATTGGAGGTGAGAGACTCCCCTTGCAGAAATTCTCTTCCTCCCCAGCAACGGTGCCAGAAAAGCTTGACGGAGTGTAGACACACGCTCGTTGGGAGGCCCGAAGCGCAAGGTGTGAAGAGTGCAGCAGCAAGTATTCCTCAGAAAAGAAACCAAGGTTGAATCAACCATTAGGAGGAAGAAACGCTTCTGAAGGTTGACGCAACTGAGATGGCAGGGCGAACTACCGGTTCAGCTCCAACGTGGAACCTACACAACACAATCAATTCACTTTGCCCCAACGTAGCAGTGAGGTTGTCAATCTCACCGGTTTTGCTGATAACACAGAGGTTAAATATATGGTGTGGAAAACAGTGTGAGAACAATACGAAAACAACAATAGCAGTGTGAAAACAGTGGAAGCAGCGGTTGTATTATCAGTATGAGAAAATGGACCGGGGTCCATAGTTCACTAGTGGTGTCTCTCCATAAAAGATAGCTAACATGCATGGTGAACAAATTACAGCGGGAAATTGATAGATAAAGAAACATGCATGACATAATGATTACTATGAGATTCATGCGGGCATTACAACAAGATACAAAGACCGACATCCAACTGCATCTACGACTAATAATCCACCCTCCGAATATCATCCGAACAAACGTTGGGTATTAAGTTGCAAGCAACAGATAACCACAGTAAGCAAAGTGTGTAATGTAAACAATGTAAATAAAGTAAACATCTTTCTTTTCTCCCTAATGCCAATAGTACATCCTCCATCCGTCATGTTTCTGTCACTCGAGCATAGATGCAAAGGAGGCATGAACCCACTATCGAGCAGAAATACTCCCTCTTGGAGTCACTAGCATCTACTTGGCCAGAGCATCTACTAACAACAGAGAGCATGCAAGATCATAAATAACATACACATGAAGACAACATGACAGATTGATAATCAAGAGACATAGCATTCAATAATCATCAGATCCTAGCAAACACAACATGTAGCATTACAATAAGATGATCTCGGTCATGTAGGGAAGCTAATGAGATCTAAACATGAGGCATGAAGAGGAGAGGACAACCCTCTAGCTACTGCTATGGACCCATAGTCCAAGGATGAAATACTCATGCATCACTGCAGAGGCGAGCATGGTGGTGTAGAGCCCTCCGGTGATGAGTTTCCCTCCCGGCAGGGTGCCGGGGAGAACTCCAGAACCCTCCTGATCTCGGGTTGACGATGACGGCCGTCCTCGGGCGTTTTTCCTGGAAAAGTGGTCTCGTTTTAGGGTTCACGCATCGGGAGAATATATATGCGAAAGGGTGATGGCGATGGCGATGGGCGCCCGAGGGGCCCACACCACCCCCAAGCGCAGCCAGGGGGCGCGCCGCCCTATGGTGTGGCCCCCCTCCGGGCCTCTTTGGGATTTCGTGGAACCTTCAGGGAATTCTAAGAGTTCAGGGCTTCAAATTTTCCAATTCCGAGAATATTTCCATAACAACTTTTCTGAAACTAAAAACAACAGAAAACAAGAACTGGCTATGGCATCTTGTCAATATGTTAGTCCCGGGAAATCGATAAAAATGACATAAACTGTAAGGAAAACATGTAGCATACGACATGGAAACAACATGGAACATCAGAAATTATGGATACTTTTATGACATATCAAGCTCTTATCACTATTCTTGGGGTGATGGGGAGAAGGAGCTCTATCCTCCTGTTGCCTCCTCCTCTCGTGTTTCTGCTTGTCGTGTTGATGAGGAATATGATGACGAGGATGACAGTTATGATGATGACTATGACAATGAGGGAGATGCTTCTTGTGAGGGTGACCGCGACGAAGAGGACCATGGTTCCGAGTGGCTCCATGGGACGTAGCATCGCTCTTTTCTCCCTTTTGGTGCCTTGATGCCAAAGGAGGAAAAGTAGTTCTATTAGGAGTCTCGCGGGATTTGCATGGGTTGGGCACGCACATATGCGTTTATCATTTATTGAGCGTTTGTGTCCGTTTATCCTGACTTTGTTTTTTTCGGTGTGGAATTTCCCACGAGAAATATGGCTAAGGACCTAAGTGGTTCACTCACAGAAGCCACCCAGAATATTGGGGCAGAAATTTGCTCTGGGGCTGGATATTCCTATGTGGAATTTCCAAGGAGAAATATGGATAAGAACTTGGGTGGTTCGCTCGCAGAAGCCACCCAAAATATTGGCCCGAAAATTTTCTCTCGGCCGGATATTCCGGTGTGAATTTCCCAGATGAAATTTCGACTAAGGACCTGGGTGGTTCTCTCATAGAACCCACCCGAAAATTTGAGGCCGGAATATTGGGTGAAGCCCGGATATTCCTGGGTGCAGATCGAGATCGCAGAATATGGCTAAGGACCCAGGTGGTTTGCTCATAGAGATGGCCCAAATTTTTTGGCCGGAATATATGGCAGGAGGCCGGATATTCCGCCCCAAAATTTAACTCAAACGGCTACACTTCGAAGAGGGCTATAAATACCCCTCCTTCTTGCTCCAGCTAGCTCATCCAACATTGAAGGTCACCATTAATTGAGCTCACCTACTCAAGAGATCTCCCAATCCCTCCACCCAAATGTGTTGATCTTCGGAGGTTTTAAGGATAAGGCCCCGATCTACATCTTCACAAAACCGTTCTTCATTCCCCTCATTCACTTGAGTGATTCGTGTCTAGGATTTTCTTGTGGAAAACCTAGATCTCATTTTATTCACTTGTTTCTTGTACCAGATTCTCGGTGTTGTTAAGAGCCCCAATTCAGTTGTGGGTGTGTGTCTCAAGCTCATTATAAAGGCTTCGGATTCCGCCTTGAAGGATTCCAATAGTGGAAGTTGAACTAGGCCTTCGTGGCGAGGTTCGACGGAGAATAGGGCGAGTCCTTTGTGGCATTGGTGTAACGCCTGGGGATTTTCCCCAATTAGTTTTGTTTGTGCTTTAAGTTTGTGCATCATCATGACATCTCATACATCCTCGTGCATTTAAAATTTGCAAACCATTTAAAAATTCATCGAATCATGTTTTCTAAAATTTGTTGGAATTTATTTGGTGCATAAATCTAATTTTTATTGGAGCCTGAACAATTTCTGGAAAAAACATAAGCAAACAAAAAAAAAATAGAGAGAAGGGAGAAAGCCCACCACCTCAGCCCACCTCCCTCAGCCCACTACCCTCATCTTCTACCTCTGTCCGTACAGAGGACGAACCCGTCGCTGTCACCACCCCACCCCACCGATCCCCATGTGCCCTGCCCCTTATCTACCCCTCCCCTCTAGCAAACCCTAGGCCGCCCCCCCTTCTCCCTCTCCATCCTCTCCCGCCGCCGGAGCCCTCCATTCCCCCTTCTTCCATCCCTCTTCTCCCTGCCCTTCCTCTGTACCTGAACCCACCATGGCCGATTCTTGTGGGAGGTGTGGTGGTCGCAGGAGACTGCCCCGGGAGCTCCCCACGGCGGGAATGGAACCTCCCCACCGCTGGCTTCCTCCTCCACCCCTCGGTGGGCACGGGGAGAGCCCGAGGCGCCGGCGCCATCCCCACCTCGCCGCCAACCCGCAGGTTCCAGGGACCTTCTCGCCAAGCTGCAGCTCGACAGCGACGCCCTCGCATCCCTTCGTCGACTACCCCGTGGTGAGCCTCCCGTCCGCCCGGGCATCTTTCCCTCTCTCTCCCGTTGCTCTGGGTAACCGCCTTCGAGCGGTACTGGCGGGCATCGCTGCAGATCGAGCCGATCGGCGGCCTGGTTTTCCTCTCCGTCGTGGATGGAAACAGGCTTCAGTTTTCGTCAGTTGCGTGGCTGGGTTGCCTCTTATTCAGTCAAACGCTGTCCCTATCACAACCACGAGATCAGCCCACTGGTTAGGCCCCTAGCGCGCACTCCCCAGGTCCTAGGTTCGATCCCCCAAGCCCCCACCCTTTTATTTTCTGTTTTTTTTTCTTTCTCTGCCCGAAATTTCAGCAATTCAGATCTGAGACATTACTCTAAAATCCATATAAAATTAAATACTGCTCCAATTTGGATGATTCAAAATCCTGTGGCTTCATAATTCTGTGCTCTTTCTATTAATGCCAAGTTTGCAACATGTTTCTGTAACAATTTTGGAACTAAATAATTAATTACTGAAAATGCAATAAAAAGTGGAAACTTTGGAATTTCATAACTTTAGTTCTAATCATCCAATTTAAGCAAACTTGGGCTCTAAAAATTTGTCTTAACAAACTCTACACATTGGTATTTTATTTGGGCACAATTGAATTAATTTTGAACATGTTTTCCTCTGTTTACTCAAAAGGGCAGAATACAACTATTTATGGAAAATGGCATAATAAATTCAATAATAACCCAAAAATTATGTTTGATAGCTCAAAATGTTCAGTGAAACATTTGCTACATGTTTTCAACCTTTTCAATGCAATTTGTTTCTGTTTTGGATAAATAAAACTAATGCAATTGCTTAATGCTTTAATTATACCATTTAAATGGTGAAATTCATACCTTGCTCAATTAAATTCCAATTTCAACAAACAAAATATGTTTTCCACTCAAAATGAAATCACCTTTCTGATTATCAACTTTGTTTTGCAATTTGGGCAACTAAAATTAAGGTTATTTAATAATTCCTAAAAAATGACAAACTAAATGGCATAATTAATAACTTTCAAATGGTTGCTCCAAATTAAATACTCAAAACATGTTTTTCATCCAAAATTACATGCCACGTTTGAATATCAACTTTGTTTTCTGGTTTGCAACAATTAAATTGAATAATTGTTTCACCTCTTATTTAATGCAATTTAAATTGCCAAAATTCATAACTAATTCATTTTAATTCCAAATCCAACAAATAAAACATGTTTTCCAATCAGTTTCATGTCCTTAACATGTTCATGCCATTCATATTCCTGTTTGCATCTTGCCTTGTGCATTTTAGCTTTTGTTATGCATGTTCATCTATATGACAACATATGGAATGTGTGGGCTAAGTAATTCCAACTGTTGCCCCATTCCATTTAAATTGCCTAACTCATCTACCTTATTGTTTGCCATGCTAAACAACATTTAACTTGATGGTTAGATAAAAAACTTGAACCAATTCCTATTTCTCCGGACTCCGGTTCCGATTAAATTGCTTAAGTTGTTTTCCCCTGTTGCATCTTGCCATGTCATGCATATAAAATAGGATCATGCTGGATCTTTTGCCGTAGTAGTAATTGTTGCATCCGGTGTTTGTTCGAGGTTCGTTGCTTCTTCGCGGATAGGACGTTGAGATGATGTGAGCAACGACAAGTTCTGCTACCTTGCGGGATCTCAGGAAAGTATACTCACTTGCTGCCAAATGGCTGCCTTTCATCACTTGTTACCGATTCTTTCCGTTGTTCTTATTCTAGCCTGTTGATACGATGCTTGTGTCTCGATCCTATTATATGTTTACCTTGCAGCCATGATATAGCTTTCCCTTCCACTTCCTATCAACTGTTGTTTGTTTACCTTGTTGGCCTTCGTGTCGTAGTTGCATGCTTAGTGTTGTTTGCGCTCAAGTCTTGTTGTCCGTCTTATCACCTGTTTAGTTGATAGTTGGGTTTCAATTCAATCAACCTGTTAATGTTTTGGGTAATAATAATTTGATGATAAGGCACCGGCAGGAGGCCCGGGTTAGGGTTTTGAAGCCTGCTAGTGTCGAACTAGGAAAAGAGTCTTGTCTACTGATCCATGATGAGCGTGCTCACCGCATCCGGGTGGTAGTATGGGACCCCCCTCGACTTAGACCTGATCTGCAGCTTGTCCGAAGAGCCACACTTAGTTTGGGTGTTCCATTTGCTCCTTTGCATAATGGGAGGGCCCCCCATGGTTACTGGTGATGGTTATGATGATGGTGATGCATATAGGGCGAGGCCTGTAGTGCCGGGGTGTTGTGTCCTGCGGGAGTTTTGCACACCTGCGCTGAGTATTCGGCTGCGTGGCTGGGACCTTATAGCTCCGTGGCTCCTAGGATGGGTTGTAGAGATGGTTTGGGTCGTGTCAAGCCAACCTGAGTTTTAGTTGGTCGCTTGAGTATGTACGGGTACTGGAGCACACCCTGCAGGGATGAATCTTCTCGAGAAGCCGTGTTTTCCGCGGTTATGGATTACTTGGTGAAAGTACTGGCTAACAAGTACTCAGACAACTTACACCTAATGATAATAACTTGACTAGTAATAGTCTTATTGACACAATAACTTGATCCATCATTAATCCAACCGTGTGAGTTATCCTTGGGTTGCTTCCTTAGTAGGGGGTGACATTGGATGGGTATTGTTTGGTGAGTAGTTGTAGTTGGTTCCGATACGCTATCTTATCTTCTTTCTGTTAGCCGGAAGTTGTAGTGTGTTTCTATAGTCGGTTAGTGCAGCCCGCTGCCGCTTATTTGCAATAATCCCTTCCTTTCGTTGATCCCAAAGTATTTGTATCTTGTGATGACTGGCTACGCCGGTATCTTGTGAGTATGGGTTATCCACTTGCCAGTACTTAACCGTACTGACCCACGAATCTCTTTCGTGGCTGCATATTCAACATTGCAGTAAACAGGTTTGAAGTCTGACGACGTTAGCTTGGGAATCCCTCCGGCTTGGCCTGGGCAGGGATTGGACACTCTCGGTTATCTTCAGGACTCTTAGTCCAATTTGGGTCTTGTCCGTAGCCGGACGCTATGTTGTTTCTTCCGCTGTTATTTGGATCTTTGTATTGTATCAGTTGTACCCTGGACTCATTTGAGCCATCTTGTATCTATCTGTTTCTGTTGTAATTGTGGAATATTCGTGAACTGTTGTAATGTTAACATAAGTGGCCACCTGGAATCGGTCATTATGCGGATTTGGCGGGAATGCTGAAATCTGCATAGTGCCCGATCTCGGGGCGCCACAAATGGTATCAGAGCCTTGGTTCCGATTCCCGATATTGTTTCGATACGAATGGTTATCGAAGCAACGGGTCCGCAAAGCCTGTAGGTTAACCTCGCTAACGGTCGTTGTTTCTAGAGTGTGAAAAACTATTTCTGCTAAACTATTTTGGAAAACATCTCAATAGGATTCTTGTTTTCTCCTTATCTCTATTCTACTTCTCCTTCTATCTCATTTGTTTTGGAGTCTACTCTCGTACTCAATCTTTCAAAGTGTTAGGATCCTACGTGGGTGGACGTTTTCTGAGCTGTTAACCTAATAGGTTCGATCATCGGAAGATTCCTGGTGGAAGAACATCGTCATCAGCCCGAGCAAGAATCTCTTGTTAGTGGTGTCGAGGAGATCAACTGGAAGCATGAAGAATCGATAGTTGAACTTCTTTCCCCTCCCGGGTTAGCGGGTGGATTGCGAGGGCGCAATCCCTTGTTAGTGGTGTCGTCTGTAACGCCCGGGGATTTTCCCCAATTAGTTTTGTTTGTGCTTTAAGTTTGTGCATCATCATGACATCTCATACATCCTCGTGCATTTAAAATTTGCAAACCATTTAAAAATTCATCGAATCATGTTTTCTAAAATTTGTTAGAATTTATTTGGTGCATAAATCTAATTTTTATTGGAGCCTGAACAATTTCTGGAAAAAACATAAGCAAACAAAAAAAAATTAGAGAGAAGGGAGAAAGCCCACCACCTCAGCCCACCTCCCTCAGCCCACTACCCTCATCTTCTACCTCTGTCCGTACAGAGGACGAACCCGTCGCTGTCACCACCCCACCCCACCGATCCCCATGTGCCATGCCCCTTATCTACCCCTCCCCTCTAGCAAACCCTAGGCCGCCTCCCCCCTTCTCCCTCTCCATCCTCTCCCGCCGCCGGAGCCCTCCATTCCCCCTTCTTCCATCCCTCTTCTCCCTGCCCTTCCTTTGTACCTGAACCCACCATGGCCGATTCTTGTGGGAGGTGTGGTGGTCGCAGGAGACTGCCCCGGGAGCTCCCCACGGCGGGAATGGAACCTCCCCACCGCGGGCTTCCTCCTCCACCCCTCGGTGGGCACGGGGAGAGCCCGAGGCGCCGGCGCCATCCCCACCTCGCCGCCAACCCGCAGGTTCCAGGGACCTTCTCGCCAAGCTGCAGCTCGACAGCGACGCCTTCGCATCCCTTCGTCGACTACCCCGTGGTGAGCCTCCCGTCCGCCCGGGCATCTTTCCCTCTCTCTCCCGTTGCTCTGGGTAACCGCCTTCGAGCGGTACTGGCGGGCATCGCTGCAGATCGAGCCGATCGGCGGCCTGGTTTTCCTCTCCGTCGTGGATGGAAACAGGCTTCAGTTTTCGTCAGTTGCGTGGCTGGGTTGCCTCTTATTCAGTCAAACGCTGTCCCTATCACAACCACGAGATCAGCCCACTGGTTAGGCCCCTAGCGCGCACTCTCCAGGTCCTAGGTTCGATCCCCCAAGCCCCCACCCTTTTATTTTCTGTTTTTTTCTTTCTCTGCCCGAAATTTCAGCAATTCAGATCTGAGACATTACTCTAAAATCCATATAAAATTAAATACTGATCCAATTTGGATGATTCAAAATCCTGTGGCTTCATAATTCTGTGATCTTTCTATTAATGCCAAGTTTGCAACATGTTTCTGTAACAATTTTGGAACTAAATAATTAATTACTGAAAATGCAATAAAAAGTGGAAACTTTGGAATTTCATAACTTTAGTTCTAATCATCCAATTTAAGCAAACTTGGGCTCTAAAAATTTGTCTTAACAAACTCTACACATTGGTATTTTATTTGGGCACAATTGAATTAATTTTGAACATGTTTTCCTCTGTTTACTCAAAAGGGCAGAATAAAACTATTTATGGAAAATGGCATAATAAATTCAATAATAACCCAAAAATTATGTTTGATAGGTCAAAATGTTCAGTGAAACATTTGCTACATGTTTTCAACCTTTTCAATGCAATTTGTTTCTGTTTTGGATAAATAAAACTAATGCAATTTCTTAATGCTTTAATTAAACCATTTAAATGGTGAAATTCATACCTTGCTCAATTAAATTCCAATTTCAACAAACAAAATATGTTTTCCACTCAAAATGAAATCACCTTTCTGATTATCAACTTTGTTTTGCAATTTGGGCAACTAAAATTAAGGTTATTTAATAATTCCTAAAAAATGACAAACTAAATGGCATAATTAATAACTTTCAAATGGTTGCTCCAAATTAAATACGCAAAACATGTTTTTCATCCAAAATTACATGCCACACTTGAATATCAACTTTGTTTTCTGGTTTGCAACAATTAAATTGAATAATTGTTTCACCTCTTATTTAATGCAATTTAAATTGCCAAAATTCATAACTAATTCATTTTAATTCCAAATCCAACAAATAAAACATGTTTTCCAATCAGTTTCATGTCCTTAACATGTTCATGCCATTCATATTCCTGTTTTCATCTTGCCTTGTGCATTTTAGCTTTTGTTATGCATGTTCATCTATATGACAACATATGGAATGTGTGGGCTAAGTAATTCCAACTGTTGCCCCATTCCATTTAAATTGCCTAACTCATCTACCTTATTGTTTGCCATGCTAAACAACATTTAACTTGATGGTTAGATAAAAAACTTGAACCAATTCCTATTTCTCCGGACTCTGGTTCCGATTAAATTGCTTAAGTTGTTTTCCCCTATTGCATCTTGCCATGTCATGCATATAAAATAGAATCATGCTGGATCTTTTGCCGTAGTAGTAATTGTTGCATCCGGTGTTTGTTCGAGGTTCATTGCTTCTTCGCGGATAGGACGTTGAGATGATGTGAGCAACGACAAGTTCTGCTACCTTGCGGGATCTCAGGCAAGTATACTCACTTGCTGCCAAATGGCTGCCTTTCATCACTTGTTACCGATTCTTTCCGTTGTTCTTATTCTAGCCTATTGATACGATGCTTGTGTCTCGATCCTATTATATGTTTACCTTGCAGCCATGATATAGCTTTCCCTTCCACTTCCTATCAACTGTTGTTTGTTTACCTTGTTGGCCTTCGTGTCGTAGTTGCATGCTTAGTGTTGTTTGCGCTCAAGTCTTGTTGTCCGTCTTATCACCTGTTTAGTTGATAGTTGGGTTTCAATTCAATCAACCTGTTAATGTTTTGGGTAATAATAATTTGATGATAAGGCACCGGCAGGAGGCCCGGGTTAGGCTTTTGAAGCCTGCCAGTGTCGAACTAGGAAAAGAGTCTTGTCTACTGATCCATGATGAGCGTGCTCACCGCATCCGGGTGGTAGTATGGGACCCCCCTCGACTTAGACCTGATCTGCAGCTTGTCCGAAGAGCCACAATTAGTTCGGGTGTTCCATTTGCTCCTTTGCATAATGGGAGGGCCGCCCATGGTTACTGGTGATGGTTATGATGATGGTGATGCATATAGGGCGAGGCCTGTAGTGCCGGGGTGTTGTGTCCTGCGGGAGTTTTGCACACCTGCGCTGAGTATTCGGCTGCGTGGCTGGGACCTTATAGCTCCGTGGCTCCTAGGATGGGTTGTAGAGATGGTTTGGGTCGTGTCAAGCCAATCTGAGTTTTAGTTGGTGGCTTGAGTGTGTACGGGTACTGGAGCACACCCTGCAGGGATGAATCTTCTCGAGAAGCCGTGTTTTCCGCGGTTATGGATTACTTGGTGAAAGTACTGGCTAACAAGTACTCAGACAACTTACACCTAATGATAATAACTTGACTAGTAATAGTCTTATTGACACAATAACTTGATCCATCATTAATCCAACCGTGTGAGTTATCCTTGGGTTGCTTCCTTAGTAGGGGGTGACATTGGATGGGTATTGTTTGGTGAGTAGTTGTAGTTGGTTCCGATACGCTATCTTATCTTCTTTCTGTTAGCCGGAAGTTGTAGTGTGTTTCTGTAGTCGGTTAGTGCAGCCCGCTGCCGCTTATTTGCAATAATCCCTTCCTTTCGTTGATCCCAAAGTATTTGTATCTTGTGATGACTGGCTACGCCGGTATCTTGTGAGTATGGGTTATCCACTTGCCAGTACTTAACCGTACTGACCCACGAATCTCTTTCGTGGCTGCATATTCAACATTGCAGTCAACAGGTTTGAAGTCTGACGACGTTAGCTTGGGAATCCCTCCGGCTTGGCCTGGGCAGGGATTGGACGCTCTCGGTTATCTTCAGGACTCTTAGTCCAATTTGGGTCTTGTCCGTAGCCGGACGCTATGTTGTTTCTTCCGCTGTTATTTGGATCTTTGTATTGTATCAGTTGTACCCTGGACTCGTTTGAGCCATCTTGTATCTATCTGTTTCTGTTGTAATTGTGGAATATTCGTGAACTGTTGTAATGTTAACATAAGTGGCCACCTGGAATCGGTCATTATGCGGATTTGGCGGGAATGCTGAAATCTGCATAGTGCCCGATCTCGGGGCGTCACAATTGGGTAGGCCTTCATGGCGAAACTCACACCCTTCCAACAAGATTTAGTCCCCTCAAAAGGAGGAACTCGGGAATACATCCTTGTCCCCACGTGCTTCCACCATCGGTTCCTTCTATCCTTTAGTTTTACTTTGTGTGTGTATCTTACTTAGAGTAGCTTTTGCCATATAGCTAAATTGACCGTAGTTGCATATCTAGAGAATTTACCTTTGTCTTAAGCCTAAATCGAAAAACATTTAAAATTTGGAGGTAGCACCTATTCACCCCCCCCCCCCTTCAGGTGTCCATACGATCCGTTTACCCTTGTCGGCTCTGGCGTGTAGATCCGAGGCCAGAAACGCTCCAGCGCACCTCCCTGGAGATGCACGTAGAGGAAGGAGTAATGCCGCCACCGCGTCTTAGGGCCGCTACCTCGGCTTCCCTCATCGGCGAGTCGCCGGCCACTAACGCAGAAGCGTCCGATGACTCCCAGCTACAACCCGCAAGCGGAACTCCCCGGATAGATTTCGCAATTGGGACCCTCCGCCACCACGTCATGCAGGGCAAAGGCAGCGGTGCCGACTGGTAGGGGGACGGCCGAGCCCTTGTCGATGCAACACAGTCGCCCAAAGGGAAGGCATTTGTTATCTCAATTTGGTGTCGTTTCTCTATGACCATCTATATAATCCTAAGTTTACCTTTTTCGTGTATTACAGTATTAGGTTTTCTGTGTTTTTCAATTCATGCGAACGACAAACACAAGTTTGCGAAAAGATAGTTATTTCCATCCTCTACTTCGCATACGCTCATATCCTGTATTTTTTTCTAGCGGGTCATATCTTGTTTCTATGTTTATTTTTATGCTCCTTCGCTGTGAACTGCAGAGGACCCTACTAGGATGGGCCAACGAATTAGTGATGATAAAGGGAAAAAAAAGTCAAATGGATTTGAGGAGAAAAGCAGCAACAGTAGTAGGCAGTAGCTGGCAGCACTTTGCTCCTTTGTGAATGCTCGGGCTCGTAGGGAAGCCCAGATATGGCAACTTCCTTTTTTTTTTTCCTTCGGTCGTTCCTCCCTTGAAAGCTTCTGCCATTTCTTCAATCTTCATGCAAGCCCCTTTTCTAAAAATAAATCTCCATGCGAGTGTGCTGCACGTTGGCCATGAAATTCATACGACTGTACTACACTTTTTCTAAAATAAAGTACTGTACTCCCTCCGTCCACTTTTATAAGACACAATTCTTACTATTGAAATGCTAAGAAGTGTGCCTTAGGGCATCTCCAGCCGTCCCCCCAGTGGGCTTTTTTCGCGGCGGAAGCGGCGAATAGCGCCGTTTCGGCGCTATTTAGCGCCGCGGCACCCAGGCCAAACCCAGCCCGCTGGGTTCGGCCTGGGGGGGGGGGCGAAACTGCGCGGTCGCGCGCGTGGGCCAGCTCGGTCAGCGACGCGACGAGAAAGCGCGGGAACAGAACCGCCCCCCGTGATCGTCTTCTCGGCTGCCGCGCGGTCAAAGGCTGCCGTCGTTTATGGCGTGGCGGCCGCCCAGTGCATGCGCCCCGCCCAAATGCTGCCGGCGTAATGGCGGGGCGGGCGGCAGCGAGGGGACGCGCGCACGCAGTAAATGCCCGGCCGCTCGCCGCGCTATAATCCCCCTCCCCCCCGCCGCGCGCCGCGCCCCACCATTCTTCCATCGGCGAGCTCCTCCCCCTCTTCTTCCTCTCGACGCTCTCCTCCCCTCTTCTCTCCACGAAAAATGGCCGGCGGCAAGGACGGGGCTGCGGCCAACGGGTTCCCGCGCCATAACCTGCGCCGGAGCGAGGCGATGGCGCTCTACCGCGCGGGCTACCCATGCCCGCCGGACACGCGGCTCCCTAGCTCCGCCGCGGGGGCGAGCCGCTGGGCGCTCAGCGCCGGCGGTGTCCCCGTGCCTCCCCTCCCCTCTTCTGACCCCGAGTTCCGGCGCGCCATCCGCGAGATGCGCGACGGCATGCAGCACCCCGCGAACTACCCGCTCACCGGCGTGGACGAGTTCTGGTGGGGGCAGCTCACGGCGCGCCGCGATCGGGAGCTCGACTCCGAGAACGACAACGGGCCGGTGGACGGGCGCTTCAACGCCAACGGGCGGCGCCGCTGGTGGAGCGCCCCCAACAGGACCTTGGAGGAGGTCCTCGACCACATCCACGGCGGCAACCAGCCGCGCCTGGAGATGCCGCCGATGCAGGCCCAGCCGTGGGTGGCACGGCGGACCGGCGCCTCTTCCTCGTCCGCGACGTCCAGCTCCTCCGCCGGACAGTCCTTGTCCACCTCCCCCCCTTTCTGAACGCCGGCGCGCCCGCCCGCAGGCGCAGCAGCGGCGCGCTCCGCCTCGGCGAGCCACGCTTCGAACGCGTGGTTCGCCCGAAGACGGAGGACGGCGGTGACGACGACGAAACCGAGTGGCCCGACCAGAAGGTCGCGGAGCAGCTGTCGCTGGACACGCTGCAGCCACTCGACGTCGACACCGCCACTCGGTGGAGCCTGCGGGACACCACCGAGGCGGAGCTCGAGCTCCAGCGCCGCCTGCTGGCGGAAGCAGAGCAGCGCAAGGCGGCGCGCGAACGTGAGGCCGCCGCCAACGCGGCCCGCCTCCGCGTCCCTCCCCCGCCGCCGCAGAAGGAGAACGAGTACATCATCCTCGACCCCGACTCCGACGACGAGGGCGTGATCCAGCAAGCCCTCGAGGCGAGCAGGTGGGACTGCGGCGGCGGCGACGAAGGACAGGGGCCGAGCAAGCGCCCCGGCGACGGCCCCGGCGACGACGACGACGACGACGGCGGCGATTACAGCCAGGCTATCGCCGCCAGCCTCGGCCTAAAGTTTTAGTTTAATTTCTAGTTTAAATTTTTCGTTCTAGCTTAAATTCGCGCCGAATATGTACGCACTTTGCAAATTTCAATAAAAATCGACTAGTTTTCAAATTGCGTTTGTTTTTGGCCGATTCTTGGGTTCGGGGAGCGACTGGGAACGATGCCCCCCCTCCCAGGTTCCAAAATAGCGCCGTTTAGCGCCGCGATGGCCCCAAAACGGCGGCGTTTTGGGCCCTGGGGGGCCGCAACGACTGGAGATGCCCTTATAAAAGTGGACGGAGGGAGAGTACACTTTGGCCACGCAGTGACGCAAATGACAGCATGTACTCCAGTAGAAATGTTACTCGTGACACTATGCGAAGGTGGGCCGCATGCATACGGACCACTGCCCTAGATCCGTGCGTTCCACGCACATATACGTGGCGCCAACGAATGTGAAGCAAGATAAGGCACGTACGTGGCCTGTGGCCAGCCAATAGACGGCGAAGCATGCCAGACAAGGATATGCAACCATGCGGATGAGGGTCAGTGGCTGCGGATGCGGGTCAGTGGCTGCTGAGTAAGTTTTGGTCGTCCAGTGGCGATTTTCCACCCATACCTTTCGAAGCATACCTCCCCTTGATATTACAGATTTACTAACGACTCAAATAAACGAAACTGGTAGGGACAGATCTATTTTCTCTTTTACTTCTAGCTAAGGGCTTTATATGCCATGTCTAGTTTTCTTATGTTCTTAATTAGTTTTAGATGTATGAAAAAAAATGACGTGAAGGACGAATCATCTACGATTATGAATAAACGTAGTGGGTGTAGAAAAACTATTTTTCACCCATTATGACAAATGGCGTGTCGCTATAGATAGATAGATCAGGATATGCATGTTTTGATATAAATGGAAAGCAAATAATAAATTACATATATCCACCATACCAAAATTACCTTAGGTGGCACCTTTCTACGGACAGATCACCTCTGGTTGTACATAGCCTGGTAAAACAAGGTTTGTTCAATTGTTAGTTATCTTTTTATCTTGTTCTCCAGCTTATGTTCCTCTTCTCATGTCGACTTTTTTTCCAATAAATTCCGGTGTCGACCTAGCTGTCGTATCTATAAACCCAATTGGCAGTGACCTTCGTTGATTGTGATCATTGAACTTCAAATTGGTAAACGCTAGAAGATAGGAAAAAGACAGAAGGTTTTTTTTTGCTAGTAACAAACAAAAGGCCTAATACCGTCAAATAACGTCGCCGTACGAAAATGGGTATATTCTAGAAAAAGAAAATAAATACCCAAGCTACTTTTCCCTTTTCGTAACGAGCACGTGTAATTTCACATAGACATCATGGTGTGTATAGGTTCACATAGGTACAAGGTTGTCAAGCCCTCTCTAATTGGCCGCTCCCACCACATCCATTTTGTGACGACTCACCGGCGTATCTGGTATCGATGCAAATTATGGCTTAGCTTACAAATCGGTCATTTTCAACTTTGATTTCGATGTGGCCAGCGATGTTAAATAAAATTGGCGCTGCGAAATTCTAGGACTTGACTATTTGTGCACGTTTGGTTGCGTACGTCTCAAAGGCTCATAAGAGAGTAACTACTACTCAGATTTATCTAAATAAGTAGAGGTGGAATTGCATAATAGACTTGAGCCACATTGTGCGTATCCAAAGACTTTCACCTAAATGGATGGTGGGTTAGTCTACGGATCGAGCCTACAACACCTTATTACTCTTTAGCCACGCGAAATATAAGGTCTGTTTCAAACATTTGTAATGATTGTGTGTATCTTGATATGCAAAGGCTAGGTGTAAAGTCTCTTGTTTGTAGTTCCTTGATGCAACTTTTGAGTTAATAAAAGATCCCTTTATCTGATAGTTCAAAAATATTGTTGATTTGTTTTATGTTGTAAAGTTCAATTATTTGTTGCAATATTCAATTATTTATAGGCTAGATAATTCACATAGTTTATTTCGGTTATACATTTTTACGAACATATTTCTGTTATATACATGGTCTGGCATGTCAGGTATTTTATGTTTTATTTCGTTTCTTATCATAATTAACCTTTGTTTTGTCCATTTATCCATACACAGGACTAAAACCAGCACCTTTCAATAATGGTAAATACTATACATCAGGATCCGATGGAAAGGAAAACTTCGGACTAATAGGACACCGTCCGATTCTCATTCAATCAGAGGGCCCTCATTGACATTTCTCATAAAAATATATAGGCTCATTAACGCGACAGGTTCCCGAGCTCCAGTCCCATAATTTCCGCCCGGCATCTCTCCAAATCAGTCACGGTCAATTGGCTCCTCCACAAATATCGCATCTACTCTCCATGGCATCTCCGCCGCTCCCCACCCTGCCGCCACCCCACATCACGGCTAATACATCCGCCTCCTCCTTGATCAGGACCTACGTCGGCACCGAATCGTGGTCTCCTGGACATACATGTTGATGCCTGTGCGCGTCTCGATATGCCTACATCTGGGGTGCACGCCTACCACATTAGTAGGAGAATCAGGCGGAATACCAAGGCTGCCTGACGCGGCCGTCGACTCGTCGGCAAACCGCTGCTGGACATGTTGACGGTCATGGAAAGTTGTCTACGTTAAAGGTAACCACATAGGTACTTGACATGCTTCCTTGATTTCGCATAGAAGGTTCTATTGTTTTCCACACATGCTTTCTTATTCCTGCTATTTATTTGCTGCAAGGCTACACATGTCCGGTGCTTCTTGCAGATGTCTGGCAACTGGCTTGCATCTTCTAGCGATGTCACGCGAGCATCATAAGTTGGCTATGCTATGACAGCCTCAGACAGAAACAAATTGACGTATGATGCATTAGAAAACATATGGTGTTATAGAAGGAAGCACATTTATAATATGTAGGAAACATGTGATCCATTACCATAACTATCATGCTTCTATTTGTCACGGTTTTGATGCGAGTGTTTATTGGAAATTAGGTGGATGCTACCAACAGGATCTGTACGGCCACGCTGTGTCTCCATATCCCAGCCAGGCCGCCGATGAATTTCATGCCGATGGCGGCTTCTATGGTCGATGAGGAGGACCAACAAGCAAGGAGCCCAAGGCTCCATCGTGTATTGAAGGATCAAACTATGGTTGACGAGGAGGACCAACAAGCAAGGAGCCCAAGGCTCCATCGTGTATTAAAGGATCAAAGCATGATAGATAGATGTCTCGGCGCCACCAAAGAAAACTGACCGAAAATGTTTGTAGCACATTGTTTGCTCACATGTGATGCATGTAGACAACTAATTGTCTTGCAAAAAGAATCAAACTTGTAACATGTACCAAACATGTGATCTGAATGTATGAAGATTTCTATTTTGACGATTTAAAGGAAGCAAAATATGTATGTGTCCGAAATATATTAAGTGAAAGTATGAAGCACCAAAATTTTCACCAAGTATAAGAATGAAGCTTCCTGTCTCACACGAAACAAATGTGGCGGGTTAAACAATACTTGTATGCTTCCTACACATGTGAGCAAAGTTTTGTTAAACAAACTATTCTTGCTTCTAAGGATAGTGCACTATGCTACATAGGCATAACAATGAAGCTTCTGGCACATTAATCGACTATATGCTTCTGAAATTACTGCATTCATCATAGAAGCAATATTTTATTTTTCATTGAAACATAGTTTGAGTAAAATAAAAATCTAACCGAAGCAAAATTCAGTTTGAATGGAAGCAATCCCTTGTTGCAAAGGAAGCAAAACAAAATATCATCGATTTTTTTTTGATAATTTTTTCCTTTCCATGGAAAAAAATCTACATGCCTAATTTTTTCTGAAGTTTTTAAAATTCCTTAAAACGGGATTTTGCTTCCTTTGATTTCGGAAGAATTCGATTTAGGAGCAGTTGATTGTGCATCCGGATAATTACTGTGGTTTCTGTTAAAAAAAGGCCGGAATCACGGGTGCAATTATTACAGAAGCATGCACCCCCTTTGTTGAAAATCCAACGGCCATCATGCTTCAAATCGTACGGACATACTCTGGTCCGATCGGAAGCAATATACCGGACGCCGATTCCTAGTGGCGCCCTTCAATAATTCACAAGGGAGACAATGACATGAACAGCTTTCGCTTTTAGTGGACAGTGTGGCCCCTGGCTAATTATGCAAATTGTCTTCCATATATATTGCTTTTAAAATAAACGGGGACACTGTGAGATTGATGGGACTTTATTAGCAACAAAATATCTAAAATACTATGTGGGTGGTGTAGTGCGCCTTCCATTGATAGAGGGACGAGAATGTGCCCGGATCTAATTAAATCCCAGTACTACTAGCAAGTCACCTTCCGCATTGACTCCTGTTACCAGGCTAAACGATGTGTACGGTAGGTGACTAGGAGTAGAACGTCGCACTGCTCCTTGAATAGGAGTTTCAGGTAGCTCGATCTTAAAAAATATTGAAAAACCTCATTTTAAATCTTAAAAATCCTGAAAATAATTATACGAGTATATATAGATGTCCAATATAGTATGTACGTTCAAATTTTCATCGAGCTATCTTTTCATATATTTTTTAATTTACACAAAAGAGGACTGTCGAATACTCATATCAACAAATCACTCTGGTGATCCGGTAGGGTTTCGAGAATAGAAAACGATTAGACGCTGGTGGACTCGACGGCTAACAGTGGGGCACAATTTACCCAGGTTCGGGACCCTCGTTGAGGTAAAACTCTTACTCCTGCTCGTCTGATCTTGTATTATAGTGTGAGATTACAATGGCGGGTGCTTAGTTGGATCTCGAAAGGCAACACCTATGGTGGCGTAGAGATTAGATGTCCCCGGATGGTTCTCCCAGACTTTATATAGGAGGCTAGGTCTCAAACCCGTACCCGGGTAGGTTACAAAACCTAACCCTAGTCGGTAAGCTTCGTCTGTCTTGTCGTGCAAGGCTTGCGGGTGGGCCGCGGTATAGCCTTCTAGAAGATTAGGACGGTTCCTCATGCTGGGCTTTTATGTTGGGCTTTAGACCAGATAGGCTTGTACATGGGACTCGGGAGTCATCCCCATGTCAGTAGCCCCCCGAGTGGTTATTCGACTGTGAAGAATCAGGTAAACACTCAAAACTTGTTTCAGATTCTCGTGGCTGAGCAGTCTAGTCTTGCGTGAAGGATGTGAATCCTGTGTGGAAGAAACTCGAGTATCGAGCAATTAAATGCGCCACATGTTGGCTTTTTTCATAGAAGAATGTGACTCAGTCGCTTGGTTCACCCGAAGGATTGGGGCCAATTAATCGCTCTCGGGCAAAGACAGGTCTGACCTACACAAACTCGAGACTTCCGGCTCGAATCCGGTTAGGTGATCATTGCGACTCGGGCCGCGGAGGACTTATCGAGTCGAACTTAACCTTAACGGGGTACCCGGCGCGTCCGCTAGGATTTTTCTTCGTGTCGCTGACACGGAAAATTATCGGCGGACGCAGCATGAGTGCGATTCCAGGCCCACAGGACGGATCCTTGGGTCTTACCTTAGCATTCGAAAGATGCGGCATCCAGGTGTGCCGCGATGGCCGAACGAACCGGGGTTAAATGTGCGATGTGTTCATACATCGGAAATGCGAGTTTTGTAAAAAACGTTTATTCGCGAAGACGCGAATTTTGTCGTTGCGGGGAGTGTGTACACGCGATTTTTTCTTGCATAATGGCGAGTGCCACTGTTTTTCTCCAATCCTCAAGTGAGGCGAATCTTTTTCTTCTAAGTTCATACGAAAGAGATTTTGTGTTTTGAAGGTCTGGTGACGTTATTCCGCACTTGTCTGCTCCCGATGGGACGTGACATAGTTATACAGGACGAGAAGGGCTCACCATGTCAGCCTTTTGACCGTAAACGAGCCGCCATGCGCCGGTTTTCCCGCTGAATGTGCATTTAATAGCACAAGGTCTTGCTTTAAAGATCGTGCAGAGTAACCGCCCCTGGCGTTTCATTTTTGCCTGACGCGTGGTCATCGGGATGGGCGCCACGTATCTTTCCTTTGCGAAGATCAACAGCTGGCAGTGCCCGGTTAACAGTATAAAGTGCGGCCTTAGGGGCAAATTGTTTTTCCCCTTCTCTTTTCTCATCTTCTTCCTCTAGCGCCCTCACAGCTCTCTGCGAAGACGACCTCCATGGCCGGTGGAAGGAGCAAGCGCACGGCGTCTGCAGCGTCCGGCAAGGACGTGGCCAGCGGTTCCTCGGCTCCCCATCAAAAGAAGACGGGCGAATGACGCCCATGCGCCATGACGAGGAAAAGCATCAGTCTGATGTAGAACGAGGGGCTGATCCCTCATGAAGAATCAGGGCGCGTGCGGCAGCCCGGGAAAGGAGAAGAAGTGCCGAGCCCCCACGTCAACGAGCGCGTCGCGTTCTCGGAGTACATTTCCCGAGGTTTGTCCTTCCCCCTCAATCCTTTCCTCCGTGAGTTGTTGTACATCTATGACATTCCGCTCCACGATCTTCCCCCAACGCGGTGCATCACATTCCATGCTTCATCGTATTGTGCGAGTGCTTCCTCGGTGTTCGCCCGCACTGGGGGCTGTGGAGGAGCATTTTCTCGGTGAAAGTTCACCGGGAGAAGGGGACCGCGGGTGAGAAGAGGCCTAGGGATCCGCTGGAGACTAGAGGCTTCGGGATCCAGACGAACAACAACTTCCCCTACTTCAAGATGAACTTCGTCGAGTCGGCCCAGGGATGGCGTAGAAAATGGTTCTACATCCACGACGCCGACGCGAGTGGTGTGCCTGAGTTCAAGCCATTCGCAATCTTGAAGCGGAGAAAGTCTTGGGCGCACAACTTGTCACCCGAACAAATTAATGCCACAGCGCCCCTGCTCGAACAAGTTGCGCAGCTCCGCAGGAAGGATAGGGGTTTGCAGCTAAATGGGATACATCTGGCGAGCGTCTTTCTGCGCCGGAGGGTGCAGCCGCTTCAGCATAGGCCCAACACCTCGTGGGAGTATTCGGGTGTCGCTGACCCGAGTCGCACATGCAACGATGAGCTCTCGAACAATGAGTTCGAGACAAAGCTCACCGCCATCACCAGCTTGAAGAAAGGAGAAAGCTACTCGGTTTCTCCTGTTGACCCTTTTGACTCGGAGATTCCTCCGAACAAGGTAAAATTTTCTTTCTTCCCTTTTATGTTATTTTATTGTTCTCGAGTTCTCTTCCAACCGAGATTTTTTCTTCTTCTCTAGAACCAGGACGTGGAGACATGCTACCCGCCGCTTCCTGGAACGGATGGTGGAGGCTCAGATTTACTAGCGAGCAACTTCGATGCCCCTCCCGATACTAGTGTTGGGAACGCGGAGTCGAGTGAAGAGCAAGAGGAGACCGAGGAGGAGGAAGAAGAGGAGGATCCTCGACTCCTCCACTGCAAGTGTCGCAGACGCGAGGAGGACGAGGTGACTTCCAAGGACAACTCCCTAAGCCAAGAAACGATCGAGGAGGTTAATCCTCCCGTTATCTGGGCAATTCCTTTGAGCATGCTGCCGCCTGTGTTCCAGCAGCCGAAGGTTCCCACCACGTGGAACTTAGATGATTTCGACGAAGACAAGGATGACGAGTAAGTCTCTTTCTTTATTGATGTCGAGTAGCTACTTCATTCTTCCTTAACATTTGTTTAGACTTTGAGTGCTCAGCAAGGACCAGTTCGCTTCTTCGGCCCAATCTGCCAAGAAGAAGGCAGTTTATTAGGAGTCTGCCAAAGCTTCGAGTCCTCCTCGACGGCCTCCAAGTCTCGCAAAAGCAGCCGATGCTTCTGAATACGTGATGCCTAGCTTCGCGGTTGATCAGCTGAGGGATGCCTGAGCGTCTGCGAGCAAAGTGGTTTCGGGTAGTTTGCCCGACCCTTTGTCGACCCTGAATGGCAAGGTAAACTTCTTCCTCGAGTAGTCCCTTTTCCTTCGTCGGGTCCACGTTAGTGCTCCCGATGGGAGTAGCCCCCGAGTCTATGGTCGACTGTTTATAGTCGGTCATAGACTCAAGTAGCCTTTTCACTTCTTAGCTAGTTTTTTCTTGTTTTTATCGGGTGCACAGCAGTGCTCCCGATGGGAGTAGCCCCCGAGTCTATAGTCGACTGTTTATAGTCAGGTATAGACTCAAGCAGCATTGTACTGATCCGACTTCTTTCTTCTTGTAGTCTATTTTCGAGTCCTTAGATGTTTTTGGGAGCCATTTCGTAGTCGCTGAAGCAGAATGCGTCGCCCTTCGTCAGGAGCGCGACCAGCTCCTCCAGGATCTTCGATCTTCAAGAGGTAAATTTCCTGATGTTTTGCGAGTGGAGTCACATTTCTTCTTATCTTTCCTTTGTGCGTTTTACTCCGTTTTTTAGATGAGGACGCCCGCGCTAATACCGAGAGAGCTGGAGCTCATGATCGGGTCAAGGGCCTTGAGAAGGAGGTGCAGTCCACTCGGAAGGACGCCGCAGATCGACTCGTGAAGTCCCAGGAGGCCCTTAAGAAGCTGGAGGCTTCAGGCGCGGCTCATGATAATGAGTTGACTGATGCTCTCCTTACTGTAGCTCAGGCCCTATCTGGTATGCCACTCGCCAAACTTTGTTGTGTTTTCAAGTTGCTTTCTTTCTCGTAACTTTTTTGATTTCTTGCAGATGCACTTGGAGTTGCTCTGGTGATCCCTGGCCAAGTCAGGGTTGACGCTCTAATGGACATCTGCAACCAGCTGCAAGGGCACGGGGCGAAGGCTGCTTCTGCCATCCGCGATGCTTCGCAAGTTCTGTCTGTGCTGCACTAGCGGTTGTTTGTGGGGAAGCATGTTCCTTCGACTCCGGAGGGCCTCATCCAAGCTTTCCTTGGCAAGGGAGATCCTCTTCGCGACTACACCCTTGCTCAGACCGAAAGCGGCGTGAAGACGGTGATCCAGTTGTGTTCGCGAACAACGTCCAAGGCGTACTCGGTGCCTCTCAGAGACGACGCGCACAATAAGGTAGCACTCAAACCTTTTGCCGACCGTGCTGGGAATCTAGGCAAGATGCTGTCGGAGCTAGTGTCTCGCGGCCGTAGCGCCATACCTTCTGCGAGTGAAGCCTCTTCTGGAAAATATTTTGTTCCTTAGAGTGGACAACATTTCTGCTTTTGTTTTCTGGTCTTGTAATGAACCTTAAATGTGTGTCTGGAATACTCTATGCTTGCTTTCTAAGTGTTTGGATTTGAAGTGTTTAGCGGTACTTTCTCTTTGCTTTACTCCGTGTTCTCCCGATGTGAGTAGTCCCTGGGCACTCGAAAGTGATTTTTGATGCAGACGTCGAGTGACCTTCAGCCGTGTGACTCAATAGCTTGTGTGTTTTCCTTCTTTTCTAGGTTATCGAGTCCTTCTCGGGGTCTTCGAGTGTTCCTACAGCTCTTGTCGCGCCGTTGTTGATAGATGCAAGTATGGTCGCTTCTCTCTGTGGTCGTGTTGCAGATGGCGAGCATAAGTTGAAGGCTTTGCAGGGTGTTGCGGATGTTGCCAAATCCAAGCAGAAACTTCCTTTTGAACGCAAGCAATTCGTCATGGAGGAGTTGGCCAGCATTGCCAAGGATTTGTTGTGTAAGTTCCACAAGCCCCCGAGTCGAATCGGTGTGATTTGCTTTGTCCTTACATTTTCTTGGTGCTCGCAGTCATTGAGCCTCAGACAGTATCTGAAGGGTAGTGGGTGAACAACCGAATTGCTTGCGAGTCTAGTGATGCAAACATACATGCCTGTAACTTCTGGTCTGATCAAAGCAGAGGTTTCAAAATGGCAACTCTGCAGTATCGAGTGCGCCAAGTCCAACTTGTTGTCGAGTCGTGCCAAGAGGCGCTTTCTTCCGTGCATCAGACCTTGTATCCTATCGGCGTTGTGCCTGATTGGCTAAGCGCGTTGTTGAGGAATTTTCGTCGGGTGGAAGATGTTCGCGAGTCTGTACGCCATCAGCTGATCTGCGGGGATCAGGTAGCCTTGGCCTTTAAGCGGTTCTGGCATCCGAACATGAACTTCCACTCTGTGGCGCAGTTGCCCACTACCCAAGGGGTTCCTGTAGATTTTGGCCCCCATTACGAGGTAGTGCGACCAGCTGTTGAGCGGATTATTCGGCTGACTACAGCCGAGACAGAGCGATAGCTCTGGGAGAATGCCAGTCGCCAATAATTTGGTCGTTGTAGTGTAAGATGTATGTAGCTTTTATAGTTTTAACTTTGTTAAGGTGTGTTAAGGTGTGTACCTTGTGACCTAGTAAATTGGTGTCTTTTTATGAATGCACTGTTTTCTGTTCTTATGCTAGTCTGGTGTAGACCCCGTGTGTTGGGGTGTAGCCATGTTTAGCATGTACTTGATCAGTCAATAAAATAATGAAAATTTGCACTTGAATATTCTTTATTGCTATGGCTGAGAAGCCATGTACTTGTTCTAATTACACCGTGGCTGGTAACAGCCTTATTTGCGAGTAAGGAAATGGCTCCTAGGGATAGAATTTGCGTAGGTGCGCAATATTCCATGGATTGGAGTAGACTACACCTGCATCTGGATTCTTCAAGAGGTACGCGCCTCCTGTGGGGACCCCAGACTAGCAGTCCGAGACCTCCAGTATGCATACATTCACGATCCCATGATCAGTTAGTCGTGAACAACATACTTGAGTTGGCATTGCAGATTACAACATCCACTACACGAATACACGGCTTACACAACTGGTCACATGACTCAGTTGAAAACAACTGCCACGCAGGGTAGGAACACACACTCTAAAAACAGCGGAAGACTACAAAACACACTCGTGGTAAACCCAAGTCACGCCTTGACTACCTACAGGCTACTGACTCGGAGATGTTCCTAGTTCGCCTAGCCGTGAGCGACTCCATCTTCTTCAGGTTCGCCGGTTTTCTGCTCAAAATCTGGCTAAGACAATAGCCAGGGACGAAACCATACATGAGTACGTTTGAATGTACTCCTGCAAGTCACCCTAAATGAAAGCTAAACATGCAAGTATGCAGATATAAAGGTGGTAGGAAGGCTTTAATTAGGGCTCAACTAGCCATGATGAATTTAAGACACATCATAGTTGCACAAGTTTTATTCTCCTTTGTTGAAGAAGATACTTCAGAAGATATTTCATTTCCCTTGTAGATAAAACATGTCCACAAGGTTTTGATAAAACATTCTAGATAAAGAGAACATTTCTCTTTGCAAAACTTCTTGGAAAAACACATCTTTAAGATCATCATTTATCCGGTACCTCAAAGGTACAATCATTCCCTTTCAAAGTACCTCCCAGGTACAAGTTCCAAAACACTTTTCCAGCTTTTTGAAAACATTGACACAATGCTAGCTACATGGCCATTCAACTGCCCATATCCGAGGGCGCGGCTATTCTGAATAGTTTTACTCTGCAGAGGTGTACACAATCCATAAGATCCAGTACATCCGCCGTGAACAACCACGGACTGTCCGTGACAGTATGCAAACATCGGATAACTGGTCCTAACCATCCACTATGTCAGTGCTAGTAAATGACTACCTCTTCAACTGGGTTTGTTCTCCCCGGCACCGAGTGAGTCAGCCGTATCGATCCGGTTTCCCCTGACAACACACCGCCATGGCAGGAGACCCAATTGATGCAACCGGTAGTGAACTTAATCCCACACTGTGAATGTCCCATTCTCCCTCCTGGCGACAATTCGGTTCGGGGGACTCTAACCCCTATAGCACTTTGAGGTAGACACGGACTAACACTGACAAGAAATTAGCTAGACCTCGTACCCATATTGAGGTAATGTGGCAGTACGGCTTGGTTGTCCGGCGAAGACTAGGTTATGTGTCATTTTTGGAAAACAAGCCGAAAACATTTCCTTCTTCACAAACCTCCCTCGGACAAGGTCCCACCTTTCCTCGGGGTTTTTCCAATCTTTTGCTTTCCAAAAACATCAAGTTAAAATGTCCACTAGGGGACTTAAGTTGATTAAGTTATGATACTAAAATATCTAAAGTGCTTGGTAACACCAATATTATATATTGGATAGCATATTAGATACATAAAAACAGATAGTGGTATAGTCCACTTAAAAAGATAGTTGTTGAATCAAACTTTTGTAAAACTTCGGAAGTAAAACAGGCATGATATATAATGATAAGTAAAACAACAGCAAGCATTTAGAATGGCTTGCCTTGGCACTGGTCTTGGTCTTGCTCTTGAAATAAACAAGAGTTGCAATAAAAACCTCTCCGGGAAATAATATCGTCTTCGTTATCTAACGTCGTAAACACTAAAAGGAAAACACCCAATCAGAACCAAACAAAGGCAAGCACTTGATAAATTGTAAACATACAGCAAGCATTTCATCAAACAAGTACACTCACAAACAAAATTACTAGGGTGCACACCAACAAGCAAAACATGCATAGACAACACACATGAATAACACTAGAATAGGTGCTATGGATCCTCAACCAAAATGGCATGAGTTCAGTGGGTGTGCCACTCTCATATCATGCTCAAATAAGGTTAAATGACTCTCTGGTCTTTCATGAGGATGATCAAAATAACAACAAAACAACCTAGGAACACATACACATGCATAGGAAAATATTATCAAGCAATACTACAAGCTCATAGTAACACATGCTTTTCTAATCATGGGGAGTTAATATAAACAATACCTAAGCAACCTAATAACAGAGACAAAACCATACCAAAAATACCATGGCATCACTCAATGCATGAAAATAATCATGGAGCAAAAAAACTATTAAGACTAGACATGCAAAAAGGCTATTTAGACAAGCAGACTTGCATATCCATAAGAGGTCATCAAACATGATTTATTCTAACATGATGGATATGTAAGATGACACCCAATTAACAGAGAAAACAACACCTAGACATGCTAGTAATATCAAAATAACAACCTAAACAATTTATCAAAAACTAAGCATGCAAATAACAACTATGGCAGAAATCACCTAAAACTAGCATGGCATGCCAAAATTATCTAGAGCTCACTCAAGCATGCAAGCAAGTATAATTTGGTAAAATAACAGTAGCTATGCTAGGGAAAACAATACTAAAGCACTTATGAAAATCATCATACCAATAAGAAGAAATACAAGATTTATCCTAATATTACAAGGAAAACAACCCTATGGAAAAATACTACAACAACATACTCTTCACACACATTTTCCTAAAATGATCATGACATACTCAAAACACCAATAAAACATGTATTGATACCCTACACATGCTAGGAATCAATTTTATAACAAAATAATATAACACACAATTTAAATAAGGGCATAGCAATAAAATGCAGAAAAGAGCTAAACACTAAATATTGCACCAATCCTATTCTGTAACTCATAACATCATGAAAATCTAATATGAGGTGCTCCTAGTCACTAGAAAGCCAACACAATTGGATTCACATCAAAATTCATCACCAATAAAATTAAACAATTCACAGAAGTGCTCTCTGGCCTAAAAACTAACATGCATGTCATTTTCACACCACAACTCAAGTCAACACAAGGTTAATTCCCGCAGATAGATATTAACAAGGGCTACTCAGAAAAGTTTAGTTTGCAGGATTTGGATACTTCAAACTCAAGTTATGACTTAAATGGTGAAACAGAGAACCTCTGCCATTTATTTTATTTCTCCTAAACTATTGCTCAAAATACAGATCTACAAGTTGGAGGTGGTTAATATTTTGTAGATATAGTAATGTGATTTTTAGTTTGGCAATATTCACTTGATAGCATTTTTGTTTTGAATTAAAGCAAACACCAGAAAACAGATCTGCAGAGAAAAGAAATACAACCTGCAGAAAAAATGGTTAACGGGCCAGATCTGGAGGTGTTGGGCCGCACAGAGGCAGGCAGGCCCGCCGGCGTGCGCGCGCGAGGCGAAACGGTAAGCTACCGTTTGATCAGCCATCGACGGTGGAGATTAGATGGACCAGGATTTAAACTGCCCCGTTGGATGCAGATCTGACGCTGTCGAGGAGTCTCCGTCGGCGGCGACCAAAAACGGGCGGTGGAAACAGGGATACGGCAGGGCAGTCGCCAGAGTTTCGCCGTAGATGGCTACGGGCCTTCCCCGGAAGCGAGACCTGCACCAATCGGTAGTGGGAGGCGACACGAACCGCATGCTCCCACTCCCGCTTGCAGGGGCTGGCCGGGACGGAGTCCTTGACGAGGTGCGGCGGCCGGCGACCAAGGTCGTCATCGGGAGCACACCTGCAGAGGGTAAAACTTAAAATTAAAAAGCGCAACAGCCTATATAGGCCAAGGGAGAGGGAATGAAGTGTAAGGAGAGGGTGGAGAGGATCTGCAACGGTGGCTCGAGGAGGAGGCCGTCCGCGGTGGCTCGAGTTCGATTCCGGCGATTGGAAGGGAAAAAGATGGGGCTTCTGGCATTGGCGTGCGATTGAAGGGGGTTTGGGTTCATGGTGCATGTTGGATAGCAAGGGGTGGGCTCGAGGTGGTATGTTCTTCGGAGCTCGGCGCCCGGCGACAATGGTGGACATGGACCTGCTCGCTAGAGCTCATTGAGGCACACAGGGCGTGTCTAGGAAGATCACAGAAGTGACTAGGTACTCCAGGAGAGAGGGATTTGGCTTAGGAGCTTCGAGGCGAGCGGATTTGAGAGGAGACGAGGGGCGCCCGCAGGTGTTCGACAGGAGACTTGGGGGAGATGGAGAGCGAGCTGGGGAGAGTGAGGGGCACGGGTGAGTTCCTGGAGAGCTCGTGGAGCTGGTTGACAAGGACACGGGCTCGGGCATGCATACCAAGTGTCGGAACGCGATGGACGTGGCGAGCGCGTCCAGAGCGCCATGGACACCTCATGGAACTGGAGGAAAGGGACAAGCAGAGGGGGTGGGTTTCTTCCAGAGTTGCTCACGGGGTGAGAGGGGTGTGCTGGCGCAAGGGCTGCCCCTGGTTTGGTCTGTGGTGGTGGATAGAGAAGAAGGGAGGGTGAGCACCATCCTTGGCCACTAGTGGTTGGATGAGCTAGGGAGAGAGAGAAAAATGGTGGATCAGCTAGACCATGTCTAGGAGGTGAGAATGGATATTTTTCATCTCTCAGAACAGGAGAGGGCTAGAGAGAGTGAAATCATTGATCAAGACATGGATGAACTCATCAATGTCCAAAAATACCAGGAGTTGTTTTTGATAGTTTTCACCAAAATTTTGAATAGAACAGATATGGAATATCATGTCCATTGGATAGAGTATGAAAAATGGAGTCTAGGGATGGTGGCCTCAAGAGTTTTTGAAAATATTTCTTTCACAAAATTTTGGAATTTAAAAAATGGCAGAAACTGTTTTTAAATGTTTTCTCCAAAATTTTCAAAACAACTTGCAAATGTTTTTCTATAAATAAGTCCCACATTACCATATGCATGTTGGGTAATTTTTCCAAGATTTTAGGAAATACTTTTCTTCACAAAATATTTTAAAATCCATTTCTGGCCTTTTGGAAAATGGAAAATAATAAATAGTAAAATGCTTTTAAAACAAATATTTTTGAGTTAAGATGATAGAGTACATAATATAGGTCTCAAAAGTGATTTTTAATAAACAACTCTTTTGAAAATATTTGAGGCACCAAGTGGAAAGATGGTGAAAACAGGAGTTTATTTAGTGGTTTAAAAACCACGAGAGATAAATAATCAAATGGTCTTTGGAAAATAAATGGACCATATGAATTTGATGTATAGGTCATTGAGATAACAAGGGGGGAGGTTCATTGGTTCTGAAAACAAAGGGGAGTGGTTTTGATTAACACAGAAAAAGTGCATCAAGATACATGGATATGATCAATATTTAGGGATGTTTTCTAAAGGACTTTCATAGATGATACCAAAGTGTTTTAACATCCATAATAACAACTTGGATAGATATCATAGATATAGACAAATAGATTTATGATGATGCATTGGTGAATAAAACAAAATTGGACATAAAGGCATGTCTCCAAAGTTGGAGGTTTTAGGAAAACAGAGGATAGTATGGACATGTGATGGAATAGGATATAGATGCTTGATATTGTTATTTATAGGTTTTATTTTATTAGGACAACACTCATTAATCAACAAACATAAATAAATACTTCAAAGCAGACACACAAGATAGGATCAGACCACAAGCAGATAAAATAACAAGTCACACAAGATCACTCAAACAACTGATTTCTTCAATTTAATTTCCAGGATGTTTTCTCATGTGTTAAATAGAGGTAGTGATCAAGGCATACCATGACAAGAGGATTTTGTAAAGAGGTTCATCTCAGAAGTTTTTATTTTCAAAAGAATATATTTGGGGTTAAACACAGGGGTAACATAATCCCCTCTTATTGTTTTTGCAAAAGAAGGAAGTGATAAAGAGTTTTTGAAATACTTGCAAAAACATATTGGTTGAAAACAGGTTGGAGATGATTAGCTCCAAAATACTCTTCATATAGTTTTGGAAATTATCTTTTGTTTTTCTTAAAACTTGGTCTTTGAGTTTCTTTTTAAATCAAAACATTTTCAAAAAGGTTTTTGCCAAAGCAATGTGATGGATGAAGATGATAAGTTTTCTTGTCATGACTTGCTCACCAAGGTTGTGTTTTATTAAAGTTATGATCAAAGGTTGTAATGTTAGTTGTTAACAAACTCAAACCAATACACAATCAACAAGCAAATAGAAAAGAAAACACAAGCATAAGTCAAACATATTAAAAAGTTTTTGTTGGCCCTGATTTTTGGGTTATTGAAAACAAGTTTTTCCTGTCCTCCAAAAATTGGGCTGTTACAGCTCTTCACCCCTTAAAATGAATCTCGTCCCCGAGATTCGTAAGTGGGTACTTAAGAGTGTAACTAAAAACAAGAGTCTCAGGCTTCCTCAATTTTTGTAAACGAAGATCCTTTGATGCGGTGGTCTTCTGAGAACTCGAGGTGTTGATGTTGTCAGAATGCTGCTTGTCGAGGAGATGGATATGTTCACTTGACACTTCGTGTCCTTGTTGTTGATGTTGGTGGAACGACACAAGCTAATGAGGGGTCTTGATTTTGCTGCTTCGCAGACCTTCTGTCGTTGTCTGGACCTGGTCTTCTTTTAGGGGTATCGCAGATAATTACCCACGGAAACCATCTGGCCTCACAGGGCGTCAGGTCCGTAGACTTGACTCTCTCCGATTACTGTTAGGAAAGCTGTCAGGAAACTCCTATATGCTTCCTTGCTTCTTGAGTGGTTGTCTGCGTTGAAGTGCGGATGCTTCCCCCCTTTGATTAGTCTTTGTAGGTTGTCGGGGATTATCTTCATCTTCGTCTCAATTTTGCTTGGTGGCGATGGCAGGCCGTGGAAGACTTAATTGTGTCTTGATCTTCACGGAGCTTTGCAGGCGTCTTCATAGGTGATTTAGGATCACATAGTTAGATTTTCCCTCGGAAAAAACTAGCTAGTGCCTTAATCAAACCTTCGGTTAGATGTTAGTCTAAAACTAGATAGTCATGTTAGTAGTGTTAGACTAGTAAAGTTCTACTAGAGTTGCGAGACACATCTCGCTGCATCACGGACTTGAATCTGAATTCGTCGTCCTTCTTGATGGCTCTGGATGTAGTTGCACAAAATGGCGCGTGAAGTCTGTTTCCCGTCTTGAGGAAGATTACAGAGTCTTGGGCTCTCGGGTTGAAGCAGAGAGCATTCCACAATCTTGCAGTTATCATGAGGGAATAGGAGATAAAACTTTTTAAAAGGGCTTTTGCTAAGTCGGACTTTTGAAGAGATATCAAAAGGGCAAGCTATGGCCGGATAGGGCCAATTTTTTTTTTTCAAACAGACAAAAATGAAGCAAGAGGTGAAAGTGTGGTGACTTTGTTTTTGCCGAAAAGGCGTGCTTGTGAGACACTCCAGCAAACAAATCAAAAAAAAACACACACAACAAGGGAACAAGTAAAAACATTACGCAAGAGTAAAACAGACAATTAGCACACATGCAAAGGACGAACAAGGTACCTTTGGTACCAGCAAACGTCTATTACCGCTGAAGAACAGGTAGCTCAAGTAAAACAACTGAGCGAAACCTATCAAATCCTATGGGGTTGGGTCGACAAAAGGGTTGTTGAAGTCTTCTCTTTATCTCATCTTGATGTTGAGGTCTTCTGAAGGAAGCTTCTTTTTCTTTGGGTTGCTAACCACTAAGGTCTTCTCGGGACATCGCCAAGTATGTAATTTTTTTATAGAAAGATAACAGAAGAAAACTTTTTGATATACTTTTAAAAGAAAACCAAATTTTATAAACTCATGTTTATTTATTTACAAAACATTTTGAGCCATGAAAACAAAGGACAAAAAGATACTTTTACTATTTTCTCTGTTTTTCTTTAAAACTTCAGTTTTACAATAGGCAATATTATTTTCGAAAATATGAGAAAAATGGAAATCATGCTTAGGGTTCCTTAGATAAAACATTTTAGGCAGTAATGTAGTTTTTACCAAAAATAGTTTTGTTTCCTATCTGACGTCCATGCTAAACTAAGGTCTCCTAAAGTCAGGATGGCTCTGATACCAACTCTGTGGGGACCCCAGACTAGCAGTCCGAGACCTCCAGTATGCATACATTCACGATCCCATGATCAGTTAGTCGTGAACAACATACTCGAGTTGGCATTGCAGATTACAACATCCACTACACGAATACACGGCTTACACAACTGGTCACATGACTCAGTTGAAAACAACTGCCACACAGGGCAGAAATACACACTCTAAAAACAGCGGAAGACTACAAAACACACTCATGGTAAACCCAAGTCACGCCTTGACTACCTACAGGCTACTGACTCGGAGACGTTCCTAGTTCGCATAGCCGTCAGCGACTCCATCTTCTTCAGGTTCGCCGGTTTTCTGCTCAAAGTCTGGCTAAGACAATAGCCAGGGACGAAACCATACATGAGTACGTTTGAATGTACTCCTGCAAGTCACCCTAAATGAAAGCTAAACATGCAAGTATGCAGATATAAAGGTGGTAGGAAGGCTTTAATTAGGGCTCAACTAGCCATGATGAATTTAAGACACATCATAGTTGCACAAGTTTTATTCTCCTTTATTGAAGAAGATACTTCAAAAGATATTTCATTTCCCTTGTAGATAAAACATGTCCACAAGGTTTTGATAAAACATTCTAGATAAAGAAAACATTTCTCTTTGCAAAACTTCTTGGAAAACACATCTTTAAGATCATCATTTATCCGGTACCTCAAAGGTACAATCATTCCCTTTCAACGTACCTCCCAGGTACAAGTTCCAAAACACTTTTCCAGCTTTTTGAAAACATTGACACAATGCTAGCTACATGGCCATTCAACTGCCCATATCCGAGGGCGCGGCTATTCTGAATAGTTTTACTCTGCAGAGGTGTACACAATCCACAAGATCCAGTACATCCGCCGTGAACAACCACGGACTGTCCGAGACAGTATGCAAACATCGGATAACTGGTCCTAACCATCCACTATGTCAGTGCTAGTAAATGACTACCTCTTCAACTGGGTTTGTTCTCCCCGGCACCGAGTGAGTCAGCCGTATCGATCCGGTTTCCCCTGACAACACACCGCCATGGCAGGAGACCCAATTGCTGCAACCGGTAGTGAACTTAATCCCACACTGTGAATGTCCCATTCTCCCTCCTGGCGACAATTCGGTTCGGGGGACTCTAACCCCTATAGCACTTTGAGGTAGACACGGACTAACACTGACAAGCAATTATCTAGACCTCGTACCCATATTGAGGTAATGTGGCAGTACCACTTGGTTGTACGGCGAAGACTAGGTTATGTGTCATTTTTGGAAAACAAGCCGAAAACATTTCCTTCTTCACAAACCTCCCTCGGACAAGGTCCCACCTTTCCTCGGGGTTTTCCCAATCTTTTGCTTTCCAAAAACATCAAGTTAAAATGTCCACTAGGGGACTTAAGTTGATTAAGTGATGATACTAAAATATCTAAAGGGCTTGGTAACACCAATATTATATATTGGATAGCATATTAGATACATAAAAACAGATAGTGGTATAGTCCACTTAAAAAGATAGTTGTTGAATCAAACTTTTGTAAAACTTCAGAAGTAAAACATGCATGATATATAATGATAAGTAAAACAACAGCAAGCATTTAGAATGGCTTGCCTTGGCACTGGTCTTGGTCTTGCTCTTGAAATTAACAAGAGTTGCAATAAAAACCTCTCCGGGAAATAATACCGTCTTACGTCGTAAACACTAAAAGGAAAACACCCAATCAGAACCAAACAAAGGCAAGCACTTGATAAAATGTAAACATACAGCAAGCATTTCATCAAACAAGTACACTCACAAACAAAATTACTAGGGTGCACACCAACAAGCAAAACATGCATAGACAACACACATGAATAACACTAGAATAGGTGCTATGGATCCTCAACAAAAATGGCATGAGTTCAGTGGGTGTGCCACTCTCATATCATGCTCAAATAAGGTTAAATGACTCTCTGGTCTTTCATGAGGATGAGCAAAATAACAACAAAACAACCTAGGAACACATACACATGCATAGGAAAATATTATCAAGCAATACTACAAGCTCATAGTAACACATGCTTTTCTAATCATGGGGAGTTAATATAACCAATACCTAAGCAACCTAATAACAGAGACAAAACCATACCAAAAATACCATGGCATCACTCAATGCATGAAAATAATCATGGAGCAAAACAACTATTAAGACTAGACATGCAAAAAGGCTATTTAGACAAGCAGACTTGCATATCCATAAGAGGTCATCAAACATGATTTATTCTAACATGATGGATATGTAAGATGACACCCAATTAACAGAGAAAACAACACCTAGACATGCTAGTAATATCAAAATAACAACCTAAACAATTTATCAAAAACTAAGCATGCAAATAACAACTATGGCAGAAATCACCTAAAACTAGCATGGCATGCCAAAATTATCTAGAGCTCACTCAAGCATGCAAGCAAGTATAATTTGGTAAAATAACAGTAGCTATGCTAGGGAAAACAATACTAAAGCACTTATGAAAATCATCATACCCATAAGAAGAAATACAAGATTTATCCTAATATTACAAGGAAAACAACCCTATGGAAAAATACTACAACAACATACTCTTCACACACATTTTCCTAAAATGATCATGACACACTCAAAACACCAATAAAACATGTATTGATACCCTACACATGCTAGGAATCAATTTTATAACAAAATAATATAACACACAATTTAAATAAGGGCATAGCAATAAAATGCAGAAAAGAGCTAAACACTAAATATTGCACCAATCCTATTCTGTAACTCATAACATCATGAAAATCTAATATGAGGTGCTCCTAGTCACTAGAAAGACAACACAATTGGATTCACATCAAAATTCATCACCAATAAAATTAAACAATTCACAGAAGTGCTCTCTGGCCTAAAAACTAACATGCATGTAATTTTCACACCACAACTCAAGCCAAGACAAGGTTAATTCCCACAGATAGATATTAACAAGGGCTACTCAGAACAGTTTAGTTTGCAGGATTTGGATACTTCAAACTCAAGTTATGACTTAAATGGTGAAACAGAGAACCTCTGCCATTTATTTTATTTCTCCTAAACTATTGCTCAAAATACAGATCTACAAGTTGGAGGTGGTTAATATTTTGTAGATATAGTAATGTGATTTTTAGTTTGGCAATATTCACTTGATAGCATTTTTGTTTTGAATTAAAGCAAACACCAGAAAACAGATCTGCAGAGAAAAGAAATACAACCTGCAGAAAAAATGGTTAACGGGCCAGATCTGGAGGTGTTGGGCCGCACAGAGGCAGGCAGGCCCGCCGGCGTGCGCGCGCGAGGCGAAACGGTAAGCTACCATTTGATCAGCCATCGACGGTGGAGATTAGATGGACCAGGATTTAAACTGCCCCGTTGGATGCAGATCTGACGCTGTCGAGGAGTCTCCGTCGGCGGCGACCAAAAACGGGCGGTGGAAACAGGGATACGGCGGGGCAGTCGCCAGAGTTTCGCCAGAGTCGCCAGACCTGCACCAATCGGTAGTGGGAGGCGACACGAACCGCATGCTCCCACTCCCGCTTGCAGGGGCTGGCCGGGACGGAGTCCTTGACGAGGTGCGGCGGCCGGCGACCAAGGTCGTCGTCGGGAGCACACCTGCAGAGGGTAAAACTTAAAATTAAAAAGCGCAACAGCCTATATAGGCCAAGGGAGAGGGGATCTGCAACGGTGGCTCGACGAGGAGGCCGTCCGCGGTGGCTCGAGTTCGATTCCGGCGATTGGAAGGGAAAAAGATGGGGCTTCTGGCATTGGCGTGCGATTGAAGGGGGTTTGGGTTCATGGTGCATGTTGGATAGCAAGGGGTGGGCTCGAGGTGGTCTGTTCTTCGGAGCTCGGCGCCCGGCGACAATGGTGGACATGGACCTGCTCGCTAGAGCTCAATGAGGCACACAGGGCGTGTCTAGGAAGATCACAGAAGTGACTAGGTACTCCAGGAGAGAGGGATTTGGCTTAGGAGCTTCGAGGCGAGCGGATTTGAGAGGAGACGAGGGGCGCCCGCAGGTGTTCGACAGGAGACTTGGGGGAGATGGAGAGTGAGCTGGGGAGAGTGAGGGGCACGGGTGAGTTCCTGGAGAGCTCGTGGAGCTGGTTGACAAGGACACGGGCTCGGGCATGCATACCAAGTGTCGGAACGCGATGGACGTGGCGAGCGCGTCCAGAGCGCCATGGACACCTCATGGAACTGGAGGAAAGGGACAAGCAGAGGGGGTGGGTTTCTTCCAGAGTTGCTCACGGGGTGAGAGGGGTGTGCTGGCGCAAGGGCTGCCCCTGGTTTGGTCTGTGGTGGTGGATAGAGAAGAAGGGAGGGTGAGCACCATCCTTGGCCACTAGTGGTTGGATGAGCTAGGGAGAGAGAGAAAAATGGTGGATCAGCTAGACCATGTCTAGGAGGTGAGAATGGATATTTTTCATCTCTCAGAACAGGAGAGGGGTAGAGAGAGTGAAATCATTGATCAAGACATGGATGAACTCATCAATGTCCAAAAAGACCAGGAGTTGTTTTTGATAGTTTTCACCAAAATTTTGAATAGAACAGATATGGAATATCATGTCCATTGGATAGAGTATAAAAAATGGAGTCTAGGGATGGTGGCCTCAAGAGTTTTTGAAAATATTTCTTTCACAAAATTTTGGAATTTCAAAAATGGCAGAAACTGTTTTTAAATGTTTTCTCCAAAATTTTCAAAACAACTTGCAAATGTTTTTCTATAAATAAGTCCCACATGACCATATGCATGTTGGGTAATTTTTCCAAGATTTTAGGAAATACTTTTCTTCACAAAATATTTTAAAATCCATTTCTGGCCTTTTGGAAAATGGAAAATAATAAATAGTAAAATGCTTTTAAAACAAATATTTTTGAGTTAAGATGATAGAGTACATAATATAGGTCTCAAAAGTGATTTTTAATAAACAACTCTTTTGAAAATATTTGAGGCACCAAGTGGAAAGATGGTGAAAACAGGAGTTTATTTAGTGGTTTAAAAACCACGAGAGATAAATAATCAAATGGTCTTTGGAAAATAAATGGACCATATGAATGTGATGTATAGGTCATTGAGATAACAAGGGGGGAGGTTCATTGGTTCTGAAAACAAAGGGGAGTGGTTTTGATTAACACAGAAAAAGTGCATCAAGATACATGGATATGATCAATATTTAGGGATGTTTTCTAAAGGACTTTCATAGATGATACCAAAGTATTTTAACATCCATAATAACAACTTGGATAGATATCATAGATATAGACAAAGAGATTTATGATGATGCATTGGTGAATAGAACAAAATTGGATATAAAGGCATGTCTCCAAAGTTGGAGGTTTTAGGAAAACAGAGGATAGTATGGACATGTGATGGAATAGGATATAGATGCTTGATCTTGTTATTTATAGGTTTTATTTTATTAGGACAACACTCATTAATCAACAAACATAAATAAATACTTCAAAGCAGACACACAAGATAGGATCACACCACAAGCAGATAAAATAACAAGTCACACAAGATCACTCAAACAACTGATTTCTTCAATTTAATTTCCAGGATGTTTTCTCATGTGTTAAATAGAGGTAGTGATCAAGGCATACCATGACAAGAGGATTTTGTAAAGAGGTTCATCTCAGAAGTTTTTATTTTCAAAAGAATATATTTGGGGTTAAACACAGGGGTAACATAATCCCCTCTTATTGTTTTTGCAAAAGAAGGAAGTGATAAAGAGTTTTTGAAATACTTGCAAAAACATATTGGTTGAAAACAGGTTGGAGATGATTAGCTCCAAAATACTCTTCATATAGTTTTGGAAATTATCTTTTGTTTTTCTCAAAACTTGGTCTTTGAGTTTCTTTTTAAATCAAAACATTTTCAAAAAGGTTTTTGCCAAAGCAATGTGATGGATGAAGATGATAAGTTTTCTTGTCATGACTTGCTCACCAAGGTTGTGTTTTAATAAAGTTATGATCAAAGGTTGTAATGTTAGTTGTTAACAAACTCAAACCAATACACAATCAACAAGCAAATAGAAAAGAAAACACAAGCATAAGTCAAACATATTAAAAAGTTTTCGTTGGCCCTGATTTTTGGGTTATTGAAAACAAGTTTTTCCTGTCCTCCAAAAATTGGGCTGTTACACCTCCTGAGATAACTTCGTGTATTATGAAGGGTCCTTTCCAAGGGGGCTTTTCGCTTGTGATGGCTGTCCTGCTTGAGTTGTAGCACCAGGTCTCCTACCATGAAAGATCTGATGCGGATGTGGCGACTGTGGTGATTACCTAGTGCTTGCTGGTAGACATCAGATCTAGTGAGTGCGACGTCCCGAGCTTCTCGAGCGCGTCCATGTCATTGGCGAGTGCTGCATTCGAGGTTTCTTCTCTGTAGGCGATGACTCATGGCGTGCTGAATCGAAAGTCTTCGGGAAGAACCACCTTGGCCCCGTAAACCATAAAAACGGCGTGTACTGCGTTGATCTGTTTGGAGTTGTTCTCAGGCTCCACAAGTTGGATGGCAGCTCCTCTGCCCAGTGTCCCACTGATTCGTCCAGTCTGGCGAGTAGTCGCTTCTTCAGGCCACTCAAAACTAAGCTGTTGGATCTTTCGACCTGACCATTGGTCTGCGGGTGTGCCACGGAGGCGAAACTGAGAGTTATCCCTTTTTCTTTGCAGAAGGCTTGTGTTTCTTTGGCTGTGAACTTGGTTCTGTTGTCTGTGATGATGTTGTGGGGTACACCAAATCTGCAGACAATGGAATCTAGGAACTTGACGACGCAGTTCGCGTGTTGAGATGTTACTGGAACAACTTCTATCCATTTCGTGAATTTATCGACTTCCACTAGTAGATGCGTGTATCCTTCGGGTGTTGCTTTGCGCAGCGGCCCTACCATGTCGAGTCCCCATTGGGCGAAGGGCGAGGATTGTGGGATCTGTGGAGCTCCATGCCTGGCATGTGTGGCTTGGGTGCGAATCGTTGGCACGCGTCACATCTTTCGACTAGGTGCTTTGCATCCCTGGCTGCTTTAAGCCAGTATAACCCTACCTGAAAGGCTTTGCCCATGATGGCTCTCCAACTGGCATGGTGCCTGCAGTATCCTTGATGTATGTCTCGGAGAAGTTCTTTTCCATCTTCAGGTGCGATGCAACGCTGAAGGATTCCCGAAATACTTTGTTTGTATAGTTTGCCATTTATCACCCTAAAGGATTTGTTGCGTCGCACTATTTGTCTTGCCTTAGAGACGTCTCCTGGGAGCTACTGTCGGAGCATGTAATCCAGGTACTTGTGCGTCCAAACTGGTTTGACCAGGAAGATTTGCCGCGAGATGTGATGGATTAGAGCGATGAGCACGCTTTGTCTACTGGCTTCTGATTCTATTTCTGCGGGTGTCTCTGTTGGTTTCTTAAGCTTGACAGATCTCTTGTTGATTTTCTCGAAGTAGACCCCTGGTGGTATCGGTGCATTTGTTAACCCGATGTTTGCCAGTCTGTCGGCCTCCTCGTTGCTCGAACGTGCGACATGCCTTAGCTCGCAGCCCCGGAAGCTTCCCTCGAGCAGGTTATACATGTCGCGATAAGCGATCATGTTATCCGCGATTGCTTCACATTCCTTCATTGTTTGCTGCACGATGAGGTTGGAGTCTCCGTAGATCATTAGTCGAGTGGCGCCGCAGGCTAATGCCTTCTTCATGCTGTGCAGAAGTGCTCGTATTTGGCGTCGTTGTTGGATGTTGGGTCATCTAGCGGGAAGTTGACTCGTAGGACGTACTAGAGTTTATCCCCTCTCGGTGATATCAGTATGACGTTGGCTCCCGCGCCTTCATTCCTTTTGGATCCATCAAAGTACATTATCCACGAGCTTGAGTATTTTGGAGGTCCAGGGATTTGCAGTTCTGTCCACTCCGAGAGGAAGTCTGCGACTATCTGTGATTTGAGGGCGTCTCGCCCCTTGTACACTATGTCTCAGGCGCCTAGTTCAGTGCTCCACTTGGCGATTCTTCCGGATGACATGGGTTTGTTCATGATTTTACCGAGTGATGCGTCGTTTAGCACCATTATGGTATGCTCGTGGAAGTGGGGCTTGAGCTTTCGAGCTATGATGACCACCCCATAAGCGAGCATCTGGTAGTGAGGGTATCGTTGCTTGCATGGTGAGAGTACCTCGCCGAGGTAGTAGATCGGCCTCTGTACTCCATGCGTCTTCCCTTCCTCGGGCCACTCTACCAAAACCGTACTGACCACCTGATTAGTTGAAGATATGTACAAGTATAGGGGATCTCTTTCCTGGGGTGTGGCCAATATGTTTCTGCTCGATAGCACTCTTTTCAGATCTACAAATGCTTTCTTTGCTTCCGAAGTCCACTCGAACTTGTCTGTCTTCTTCAGCAGCTTGTAGAAGGGAAGGGCTTGCTCGCCCAATCTTGCGATGAACCTGCTGAGAGCTGCCAATCACCCTGCTAGGTGTTGTACACCACGGAGATTTATAGGTTCCTTGATCGTCAGGATGGCTTGAATTTTCTCCGGGTTGGCCTCTATTCCTCAGGCTGAGACCAAGTAGCCGAGTAATTGTCCTGCGGGTGTACCGACGACGCATTTTGTCGGGTTGACCTTGATTCTGTACATGTTGAGGGCGTCGAAGGTTTCCCTTATGTCCTCGAGGAGTGTGTCCTCCACTCGAGTCTTGATGACAATGTCGTCCACGTAAACTTGTATGTTCTTGCCAATGAGTTTGGCAAGATATTTTTGCATGCAGAGCTGATATGTGGCGCATGTGTTCTTGAGCCCGAAGGGCATGGTTGTATAGTAGTATACACCGTTTGGAGTGATGAATGTTGTTTTTTCCCTGTCTTCCTGTTTCATCATGGTTTTATTATACCCCGAGTAGGTGTCTAAGAAGGAGAGACGTTGCCAGCCTACTGTGGGTTCGATGATCTGGTTGATCCGCGGAAGCGGAAAGTTATCCTTGGGGCAGCGTTTGTTCAATGACGTGCAGTCGACGCACACACGAAGGATGTATATGTTTTTCTTCGGGACCAGTCGATGAATTTGGGGCTAGTAATCTGTTCACTTCTTCTCCGAGCATGCATTGCCTTGGCTCAGAGAACCATTGAGTGGTCTGCTTAACTGGCTTTGCATCCTTGAACACTTCCAATGACTGCTCGACGACTCCCTGGGAATCCATGGCATATGAGATGGCTGCCAGGCAAAGATTTCCTAGTACTCACATAGGAGTTTGATGAGCGCACTTTCCTATGCCAGGGAAAGGCTTGCCGACACCATCACCATCTTTGTTGAATCCATCGGGTGGACTTGATGCTTTCGGGTGTCATTGCTTGGGTTGAACTCTAGGTATGGAGCGTTCCTTTTGGCTAGTGGAAGTACGGAGTTGTCCGTGGTTTTTTCTAACTGTTCGAGTTCTTCTTGCATACGGAAGGATGTTACGATCTCATGGAAATCATTGTCGCACTTATTCGAATTCTGGAAGTCTCCATTTACGATGATTGTGCCATATTCCTGGTAGCTTCAACTTGAGGTATGCATAGTGCGGTACTACCATGAATCTCGCGAATGGAGTTCGTCCGATAATGGTGTGGTACTGTGATGGCCAGTCGACTACCTCAAAGTTGACGAACTCACGTCTATAATTGCTCGGGTTACCGAGGAACACCTCTAGATTAATTATCCCGAGTGGCCAGACTGGTTTGTCTGGTACTATGTTTTGGAATGATGTTTCTGATTCTGTGAGTCCCTCCTGATTCTTATTCATTTTGTGGAGTGTGTCCACGTATATGATGTTTATCCCGCTGCCCCCGTCCATGAATACTCTGGCTAGGTCGTAGTTGCCTATTTGCGCCTGGATGACAAGCGCGGCATGTCCAGGTCGGTATACCCGAGGTGGGTGATCCTCCCCGGAGAAGGTGATCGGGTGCTTAGACATTTTGAGGTACTCTGTTTTAGACGGTGGCGCTTGTACTGCCATGTTGACGTGGCGAGTATTGGTCTTCTGGACTCGCCGGGACGGGCAGATCTTCTGTATCATGCCTATGGTTCCGTGAGGGTTTGGGTATCCATTGGCTCCCGGGTTTGCTGCTCCTGGGTTTTCGACTACCACCATGTTGTATTGCGCTGCTTGTGGAGGTAGGGGCGGTGGTGGTGCATTTGGCGTGACTGCATTGCCACCAGGTACTTGCGGGTATTCCTCGCTTGTGGCACTTCGATGCTTCTTCGAATATGCCTCGTGGATGTTCAGAAATTTCCGGCAATCCTTGAGGAGATGAGTGGCCTTGAGCTTGCACGTGTGCTTGTCCATGAACAGGTGCAGGGAGCAGTATCCGTCAAGGTCCTCCTCGGGTGATTTGTCGTCTGGCTTCGGCCTCCATTCGCGATTTCCACGGGATTTGTCGTCGCGGTTTCTTGTGAATTCGGCTGCGACAAACTCCGACTGATCATCTTGATCAAAGTATCGCCTCTTTCCTCTTCGGCATTCTCTGTTACGGTCGTCGTCGTGTGCGGGTGACGGAGGTTTCTTGTTGCGCAAAGAGTCTTCTCCATTCGCCCATTTGTCCGCTATCACCATCAGCTCACCAATAGTTTTGGGCGTGCATCATCCCAGTTCTTCCCGGAAAGTTGTGCGTCGCGAGCCCTTCGTGAAATCTTCGACCATTGCCTCCTCTGATATGTTCCCAGCGGTGTTTCTGAGCGTAGTCCATCTTTGGATGTACTCGCGAGTTCTTTCACCACTTTTTTGTTTGTAGGCTTGCAGCTCATCGGTAGATGCGGGCCTCTTGTACGTTGCCTGGAAATTTTTCTTGAAGTCGTAGGTGAGATCATCCCCGGATCTGTAGCATGGGCGTGGTCTTCCCTCGAGCCAGCTTCATGTGGCTCCGACGAGAAGCAGGTTCAGGTATTGCATGGCTGGCACCTTGTTTCCGCGGTAAAATAGTCTGACAACCAAGTTTCGGGTTCTTGGGAGCAATCATACTTCAAGACCTCCGAAGTGAGCTTGAACTTCTTGGGCATCTCCGCCTCGGGAATGCTGTTACTAAAGCACAACGCGCCACGGGCTTCTTCATCAGAGGAGGACGATGAGTGTGCGCGGGTGATACGTCCATTTTGCATCACCATTTTATATCTTAATTTTCTGTTATTCATCAATATATTTCATATTATGATGCATTACTTATTTTATTTCATTTTATTTTGCATGTTTGATAATTATTGGAGAATAATCACCGAGACCAAAAATCTGATGGAAAAAGCACCGTCAAGATACCCTATTTCTGAAGATCAGAAGAAGAAGGGGGCATCGGAGGAGTCTTAGAAGTCCAGAAGAGGGAGCCAGCCACGAGGAGAGCCGGAGGGGGGCCACCAGGGGCCCACACCACTAGGTGTCACGGCCCCCCTTGGTCTCGCTTGGGGCTGGTGTGGCCACCCTCGGCCCACCTCTGGCCGACCCCTTTCGCGTACTTCATCCACAGGGAACCCTAAGACCTATAGAACCATCGAGGAAATATTTCGCCGCCTCCTCATGCCGGAAAACAACAGAGAGAGAAAAGCTCTCCGGCGGGGAGAAATCTGTTGGGGAAATTCCTCCCCGGAGAGGGGAAATCATCGCCATCGTGACCGTCATTGCTTCGGGCATCATCAAGATCATCATCACTAGCACCATCATGCTCACCATCCACCTCTGTCCCGTTGTAACAATTAGGTTTCTATATTGTTGTTTTCCACTAGATCTCTCTCCCTGTGTGGATTACTTGTTAGTAGTTGATGCTTACGAGATTTATCGGTGTTTTCACTTTATGACCAGATTGTTATTCATCATTATATCACCTTTGATCATGATCCATATGATTTCTTGTGAGTAGTTCGTTTAGTTCTTGAGGACATGGGAGAAGTCAAGATGTTAGTAGTGAAATTATGTTGAAGTAATATCTAATGGTTTGATGTTTAAGTTCTGGTGTTATTTTTATAGTGGTGTCATGTGAATGTCGACTACATGACACTTCACCTTTATAGGCCTATAGGGATGCATTGTGTATTTGGCTACTAATTGTGGGGTTGCCAGAGTGATAGAAACCTAAACCCCTGTTAGGAAAACGATGCACGAGGGAGTGTAGGATCTTAGAGTTTAAGGTTGTGGTTCGATTTATCTTAATTACTTCTTTTGTAGTTGCGGATTATTGCAAGGGGTTTAATCACAAGTATGTATTAGTCCTATCTGGGAGGTGCATTAGCATAGGTTCACCCACACAACACCTATCAAAACAATAAATATTAATCAACTATATGAAACGAAAGCGCTTGACGAAGTTCCCATGTGTCCTCGAGAACGTTTGGTCTAAACCGACCGTCTTGTCCTTTGCTCTAAAAAGGATTGGGCCACTCGCTGTAATTATTATTACTGTCTTTTATTTACTCGCACTTTATTTATCTGCTATATCAAAAACCACCAAAAACCTGTTTGCTAGTGTTTACAGTGAATCGTCTATTAAACCTGCTTGTCAACACCTTCTTCTCCTTGTTGGGTTTGGCACTCTTATTTATCGAAAGTACTACAATACACCCCCTATACTTGTGGGTCATCAAGACTATTTTCTGGTGTTGTTGCCGGGGAGTGAAGCGCTATTGGTAAGTGGAATTGGGAAGAGAAACTTTTACTGTGAGTGTTGTTTTTATTTCTTCCTGCTGCTTTATTTTATTATGGAGAATCCTTTTGGTTCTCTGTTTAAGAGTACTACTACTACTGCTAATGTAGTAGATGACATGTTGTCTGCTCAACTGAATCCTTTTAAAATACCTATGAAAATTGTTGACGTGTTGTGGCTAACTGCTATTTTGGAGACGGAACTGTCCATCCTGGCGATCATTTACTCTTTAGACATAAATTCTGCGAGTTATTCAGGTGTGCATGTATTACAGTGGGCCAAGTCAAGAGGAATTATTCTCTTTATCACTGAAGGGAAGAGCCGCGGAATGCTCTAAAATTTTGAAGAATGGTCAATCTATTGGATGGGAGGAAATTGTACCTCTCTTTTATTCTAAATTGTATCCTCCCAGTGAGATTCATAAAGATCGGAATCAAATATATAATTTCTAGCTCATGATGGAGAGAGTATTGCCCAATCTTGGGGGAGATTGAAGTTATTAATGCTCAATGTCCGGTCGGATATATGCCAAATAGGGGTATATTCGGCATTGGCCTAAGGCCGGATTACCAGGGTGGCCCACAGGCAATGGAGCATAGTACATTGGGCGGCCCAGTAAGCTGACGCGCAGGAAGCCGGATTCTAGAAGGACCCGGACCATGGCCCAAAGTGGTGCGGGTTGGAGGAGAAGACGTATTCCTTACTTTCCAAGTTAGATACTTTCCGTAGTCTTCTAGGTTTCCTTTTTGTAAGCCATAATTCGGCTATTTACATAAAGCCGGATGGAAGCAAGAGAAGACAGACAATTAGCTAGAAGCCAACTTGCTGAGAAGTTCATCATCGTCGAGTTAGCAAAACCATACTCACCATTGTACTTTGTATACTTCAGGCTTTATCCCTGATTTAGTGAGATTGCAGGTGTAGGAAAGCCGCCTAGTTGCGTCGTACCGAACCTGCGTAAACTCGGTGTTCTCGTTTATAGTTCTTCCACACCCCCCCCACGCGGTTCTACCACTAGGCTTATGGCACCCCCGTCCATGAACCTTACTACAATGTCTCGACAGTTGGCGTCCACCGTGGGGCCAGCGGCGTCGGGAGTCACGTTCTGAGCGGGAATACTCGGCGGAATCGGCAGCTCAATTACTGTCGGAAGCCTGGAATTCGATGGGAACGTCGGGCGCTTCCTCGATAACGGATCATATATGCCGGCATGGAATAATCTGGTAAGTGCCTGCATTTTACCGATTGGATCTACTAATATTTTGATCGGTTTGACAGTAGAAGCTATAGGATTCCGTGGTGGAAGTAATTTTATCCCACCCGCCCTATTCATACATAGAAGCAGGTCAAGCTTCCATAGTTGCATATCGCCAAAACACATCTAGATTTGTCGCCTCTTAGGAGATGCCTGCAACCAGATCCCACTTCATTGGTATGGTGCAGTCTGAGATCGCTGAAAACACGGAAAACGGAAATCCCGTGGAAAAGGTAGAAAATCATGATTCCACAGAAAAATGGAAGATCCGAGATTCATCGATAAATCATCAAACTCGGAAGCTGAATCTGTGCTAGCAGCCATAGAGGCAAAGCTAGACTCGGAAATTGGATCTGCAGAGTCAGATTCCGAAGATGAAGATGAAGACGCTTTTGAAAGAAAGGTCAAATCTATGCAAGGGAGTTTTCATGAAGTACTCATGGCGAAACCGACTAGAAATTCGGATGCTGAGGAAGATGAAGATCCCAAAACACCTCGGCTAGATGAAGAGGAAGGCGAAGCTAGTCCGACTTACCCTGACGTCAAAGAATTGACAGAAGAGGAATCTAGCAAAAAGCCTCCATCTTCCAAGAAGAAAAAGAAGTCTGCTAGAAAACTCCAATCTAAACTCCAGAAGAAAAAGGTGGAAAAGTTTGCAGACGTTGTCAGCCAGAACCTGGAAGTAGGAGGAAGCAGTGGGGTCAAGCCTGCGGAGAAGAAAAAGGCTGAAATCCCTATTCCCAAATGTCGGAACATGAGGAGATTGATTTGATTCAACCCCCGATGGAAAGAAAGGATCCACCAGAAGTGCTGGAAGCTAGGAGACAAGCTATAATGCGGCAATAACAATAGCTATTCCGAAATCGGGAAAACCTCCTCAAAACCTAGGCTGACATTTAAATGCAGCAGGAAGAAATAGAGGAATACGAAAGAAGGAATAGATCTGGAATTAAACCTACGTGGTTACCCGGAATTTCAAAGCCGTATGAACTGCCAGCAAGAAAGAAGTTTGAAAACCCTTCTTGGCAAAGGCATGTTAATAGTACTAATGCTAAGGGTGAACGCATATACAAAACCGCAGCCAAAAACGCGGAAGCCGCGTTCGCCATCCTTAATGACGATCTGTACTCCAATGATGAAATACTATAGGGAGTGTATGTTTTCTTAGGAAAAGCGTTACAGCAGCAACTGCGAGGACAAGCACGTTAGGAAAGTTACATGATGATCCAGCCTTATGCAAAACTGCCACGTGCGCCGCTGGAGCACCAAATTCTGGTGAACCTGGAGATTCAGGCGATTCTAAGGAAAAGAAGGGAGATCCCAAAAAGGACAAGAAAATCTCGGATAACAAGGATACATCGTCCAGGACAGGATCCCATCTGCCAAAAGGCGGAAATAATCCCCGTGATAACACGGAAGGAGAGGAGCAAAACCGGAAAAACGGAAAAGTAATGCCGCCTCAGAGACGCCTGAGCCGATAAATACGGAAGATATGATAATCCTCACAGGCGTGAGAGATCCCTAACTCCTCCAAGAACAGAGAAAGGCCAAGGAGCAGAACTCCACCTTATTCCAAAGGATATGATATCGGAAGAAATAGGGATAATCCCAGAAGGGTGCACTCAGGCAACAATGGACTAGAACGGAGCAGATCCCCTTCTGTCACTTCAGCTGGAAGGTATTCCGCGCACATCGATAAGGCGGAAAGAGATGATTTATACTTCGGCCCTAAGTGTTTCACTGACAGGATCCGAAGAATCAGTCTACACTCTAGCTTTGCCAAGGTCGGTCCAACTTATCAAAAGTATACCGGAAGTACTAACCGGATACATGGCTTTCGGATTACTATACTGCCGTCCAGATCAACAAAGGGACAGATTTAGAGGCTATGAAGTTTCTTCCCTTAATGTTGCTAGATGGAGCCAGAGATTGGATCAAAGGGCTTCCATCAAGAACAGTAGACAGCTGGGAAGATATGGCTGGATTATTTGCTCATCACTTCCGGGGTACGTATAAACGCCCTAAGAGCATCAACCAGTTGAACCGTTGCGTATAATATGAGGACGAGTCGTACGTCAACTTTATCTCAAGATGGACTTCAATGAAGAATAGTTGCTCTAGGGTAAGTGATGTACAAGCAATGCATGCTTTCATCAATGGCCTGAAACCCGGCCTCGTACAGTTCATGGTTGGTTCTAAAGAGAACAATGATCTCGGATCTATGCTTACCACCGCCAATGAGCACGCAACGGCTGGAGATGATATCAGGGCGAGAGGCGGAAACATTGATGCTTTGGTTCAAGCCAAAAATGTGTCTCGTTCTGAAAAGAAGGCTACTCTAGAAGCACAGCCAAAACCCAAGGAAGTAAACATAAACTTTGGAAAGGATAATGGCAGCAGATGGAAGGGAAAAAGCATAGAACCCATCTCCTATTCCAAAGAAGAATGAGAAAAGATTAAGTCGGAAAAATGTGTCCACCATTCGCAATTTGGGACGCCTACCCACACCAATACACAGTGTCGGCTTAATAAGCACATGAAAGGCACTGCAGGATCCGGAAATAAAGGAAAAAATTTCCAAAAGGAAGTTCAACAAGCAAAATCCGGAAGCTGGAAAAGAAGAAAGTGAGTCGGACACTGATGATAAAATCCAGGAACAGCAGCGGAAAGGCAGACCGAAATTCCCGAGAGTTGAAGGAGGATGTAACCTAACTTTCCTGGCAACTCCCTCAGCCAAACAGGCAAAACGAACACTTCGAGAAATCAATGCGGTTGTACCTCCAACCCCGAAAGTACTTGAAGTATTCAAATATGCCAATCACCTGGGATTAGTCTGATCATCCCAGAACCCGGCACGCATGCTTTGGTTGTAATCCCTATTGTTCAAAATACTAGGATCAAAAGAGTGCTAATGGATGGAGGATCCAGTATCAATATCATGTACTTAAGTACATTGAAGAAGTTACACCTCTAAGAGACCCAGCTCTAACACAGTAATGTACGTTTTCACAGCATCGTTCCTAGCAGGCAAGCACAATCCCTAGGAGAAATTTCCCTACGTAACCTTTGGAAAGAGTGAACACTTCTGTCAGGAAAGGATCTCATTCGAGGTTGTGCCGTTCGAAAGTGTCTATCACGCAATACTCAGACGTCCGGCTTTTGCCAAATCCATGGCAAGATCATTTTATATTTATAACAAGCTGAAGATGCCAGGTCCAAAAGGAGGAGTAATAACCATATCTGGCGACTTCAAATTGGCGAACGAGCTGGAGAAAGAAAATTCCCTTTGCGCCGAACAAGTAATTCGGAAGGAAGAACTAAATGAGCTAGCTAAGGAAGTATCGCCGACAGAATTGCCAGCAGTAATAGAAAGCCAGAAGTTGGTAGATAGTTTCAAAGCCTCGGAGAATAGAAGACAGGTCATCCTGGATCCCAAAAATCCGACAAAATTTGTCGTACTAGGAACAGGAATGACTGATAAATAGAAAAGCGCGCTCATCAAGTTCCTACGTGAGAACTGGGACATTTTTTCTTGGTGTCCCGCTGATATGCCAGGTGTTCCCAGGGAACTTGCTGAGCACCAACTCAAAGTTATTCCAGGATCAAAAACCCGTCAAACAAGGTATCCGTCATTTTGATGGAAGAAGGCAGAAGGCTATAGGCAAGGAAATTATCCGGCTTTTAGCAGCTCACTTTATCCGGGAAGTTATACATAATGATTGGTCTGCGAACCCAGTTTTAGTCCTTAAGAAGGATAGTATTATTCTTAGGATATGTATAGATTATACCGGCTTGAACAAGTTGTGCCCAAAAGATAGGTTCGCGTTACCGCGAATCGATCAAATAATAGACGCCACTGCTGGCTCTGAGCTTTTATGCTTTTTGGACGCTTATTCCGGGTACCATCAAATACGTATGAAATAAGAAGACCAAATAAAAACCTCTTTCATAACTCTCTATGGAACATACTATTATATAACCATACCTTTTGGCATGAAGAACGCCGGTGCAACATACCAACGTTGGATGCAAAGATGCTTGCATAGTCAAATCGGCAAAAACATCCATGTTTACGTGGATGATATTGATGTCGTTTCCAAGGATAAGGATACACTCCTTGAAGATCTACAAGAAACCTTCGACAACCTCCGCACTTATAGAATGAAGTTGAATCCATTAAAGTGCGTATTCGGGGTTCCCTCAGGGAAGCTTTTGGGTTTTATCGTTTCTCACAGAGGAATAGAGGTAAACCCTCAAAAGATCAAAGCAATCGTAAACATCACAAGACCTACATGTCTAAAAGATGTTCAAAGACTGACGGTGTCGACACATCGTAGTAGAGTTCATAGACGGGGGTTCCATGAGTCTACGGGTAGAGACGTGGGGGACATGGTAGCACAACAACCAGGAACACCAATTTTACCGAGGTTCGGTACGTCGCAACTAGGCGGCATTCCTACTCCTGCAATCTCACTAAATGAGGGCTGAAGCCTGAAGTATACAAAGTACAATGTGAGTAGGGTTTCGCTAACTCGGCGAGGATCAACTTCCCGGCGAGTTGGCTTCTAGCTAATTGTCTCTGTTCTTCTCTCTCGTCCGGCTTTGCATAAATAGCCGGGTTAGGGCTTACAGAAAGGAAACCTAGAAGACTATGGAAAGTATCTAACTTGGAAAGCAGGAATCCGCCTTCTACTCCAAGCCCACCACTTTGGGCCGTGGTCCGGGTTCTTCTAGAATCCGGCTTCTACGCGTCACCTTACTGAGCCGCCTAATGGACTGGGATCACCCTGGTAATCCGGCTCTTTAGGAAAATGCCGGATATACCCCTAATCGGTATATATCCGACAGTAGCCCCCAAGAAGGATTGAGACTTCATTCTGCCACCTTTCGTCAACTCACATTCTGTTCCGAGAAATGTTGGCGCTTTGTCTCGATTATTCTTCTTCCCAAAACTTCATAACGCATAACTCGGATTTCATCAAAATCCGGCTTTTTCTTCCATGAACCTTCGTGGAGAAGGAGTTTCTTGATTTGTAACTCAAAACTCGGATTTACTAGATTTCGGCTTTTCTTCCATGAGACTTCGTGGAGAAGGAACTTCGTGACGTCAGCGATAAAAGCGCGCTGACATCACAGACGTTTGGGTTCAGTCAAATCCTGAAACGTATCTCTGACAGATTCTCGCGGGAAACGAGAGATAGCACTTATCACCCCGCCTCCTTATTTCCCGGGTTTTCTGGTGCGTGACACGCGTCGAAGATCTAACAGTCAAAAGAGTCGTTACGCGTATCTCAACATTTTTCCGGCTATAAATAGCCGTCCTCGGGCCCTCCGGCCGTTCTTCCGCTCTCATTCCATCTCCCAGCCATTAAGCACCATTGCTCCCGAGCCAAGAACTTGCCAGTGCTAGCAGAACCCGTGCGTTCCGCACCGTCCCCGGAGGTTCATCATCGGAGGTTCCAGATCTTCTCCGCGCCGCCCAAAAATGGCTACCGGCGACTCACCACGCGCCGCAGAGGAAAACTCTGTCTCTGTCGACATCGATGAGATCATCAACATCATGGATCCCCAAGTGGATTCTCCCGGACGCGCCGCCTGCGAGCGCGCCGGAGAAAACTGCCGGTGGTCTGGCCCGCGAGGATCCTCCTCTCACCGCTGAAAACTTGGCGGTGTCATCCTCCACGCCATCTCCGCCCCTCACCGTCGAAACGATGGAAGAGAAGCTCACCCTCGTCGGTGAGGAACTCGCTGCCGCGGCTGCCGTCGGAGCGGAGGACAAAGGAGAAATGTCCGAGAATTGGAGCCGGTGCAACTTAGTCCTTCCCTTCTTCTGACAATGGAGAAGGAGAGACTGGTTCTGAAGGGGAAGTGGCGGCACGAGGAGGACGACTCCGAGCCAACGCCAAAAGCCGGGGAAAGGGTTCTCCTTACCTCGCACATTAGCAGAGGTATGGGCTTTCCGCCTTCGGCCTTTTTCCTCTAGGTCCTCAACCACTATAACATTCAACCGCACAATCTTCCACCTAATTCCATTCTCTATCTAGCCAGGTTCCAGGCCCTCTTTGAAGGGTATCTAGGATTAGAACCTAGGTTAGACTGTTGGCAGTATTGTTTCGGGGTTAAGCGTAACCCTTCTGAGGGCGCACTCCCGACTTGCGGAACCATTTCCTTTACCCTCCATAGATTTAGGGAGGATTGGTTCCCCAAGATCAGAACCTCGGAATCCGTCAAGTTTTGGACGGGTTCCTTTTTCTACCACCAAGACGTCCAGTTTCCTGGAAAGGAAACGGGAATTCCACCTTTTGTCAACTCTGCCGCCACTCCCCAAGAAAACTGGGCAGTGGACGCAGTTCAAACCTTGCCGCCAAATCTTCTAAGAATCAAACGGCGCATCACCAAGCTTGTTTCCGCGTCTCCTCCTCTCACCGTCATGGATACAGTTCTATGCTGGCTAGAAAGGCGGATTCAGCCTCTAGCCCACCACGGTCCCCGGCTCTTGTGCGAGTATTCGGGACCTGAAGACGCAATGCGGACAACAAACAAATCTTTGATGGCGAAAGATTTGAGTAAGCACATTAACCAGTTGGTCGCAACACGCGACCAATATGAGGAAAGACGGCCGATGTACACGGCGACAAACCCGGCTCCAAAGGTATGTCTTTTCATTTTGGGCTTTGGTTTTGCGTTTCTTCTTTCTCGGAAATTTTGTTTTAACCCGGACTTATTCTCTTTTGACAGATTGTCGATCTTCCTGAGGCGGATCTTGCAACCGATGCCGAGTTGGACGCAATGCATGAAAACTTTGCAGGCGGACGCAAACGCAAGAAGCCTTCTTCTACTCAGGAAATAATCGATCTTGACGGAGTTCCCATCGCTATTTCCAGGTAAATTATCCAGATTTCTTTTTTCCTCTACTTTTTATCGCAGGAGTTCTTTTCTTTTCTCCGAATTCTAACTTCTCAGATTTTTTCTTTCTATCCTGGCTCCAACAACATTGAAGCCAAAAGGCCGGAAGAAAATCAAGTATGTGGCCCGGAGGGGGCCACAGCCTTCTCCTACTGCTGCTCCCGACACTCCAGTCGCAGCTGCGGAGGAAAACACTGCTGCCAGGGAGAAGGAAACCCAGCAGAGTTTCCAGCCCATTGCGCCGGAAACGGACGCGAGGGAAAGGGCGGTTCCAGAGGTGGGAGGTCCTTCACGAGTTCCAGAGGAGGAGCCTATCCCGTCCTTCGACAAGGAATTCAAGGTAAAGAAGGATCCTTTTGACGAACACGGGTTTATCAAACCGTGGGCGACAAAAAACTTCGCTCCTGCTCCCTTAATCTGTCCTTGGCCAAAAGGCGGGTTTGTTCTAAGGAATAACTTTGTATTCTCACCTCGGCAGGTCATCCAGGACGACCTCTGCCACGTCGGGATTCTTTTTGCAGAGTATGGAAAAGAATTCAACGAAAACTTGTCGGGTCTGCAATGGATGAGCCAGGTAATATCTCTAGCCCCCAAGCATTTTGTCAAAAACATACTTTTTTTACTTAATGCTTTTTCCATTACCTTGCTTGATTTCTAACTTAAGCGCTTTGTTTCTTTTCCTTGTTTCAGCAAACTGCTGAAACCATTAACATGGAGATTTTCAGCAAACTCACCATCAAAAACAAGGAGGTGAAAACCCTTCTTACTATTCTTGAAGATAAAGAATCTGAGCTGGCCTCCGTTCAGCAAAAGCTAGATGAATCAGCAGGTAAGTTTTTCACTGGTTTTGCTTGGAAATTTTTCTAAGTATTTTTCCGAGTTTCTAACTCTTCTTTTTACTTGCTTTTCATCCTCTTTGGCGAAAGCCAAACAAATTGCTGAAGATGCCGCCAATGCGGAGAACCTCCGCAAGGAAAACATGGAGCTTCACAAATTCACTGTGAAGCTCCAGAAAGACCTGGAGGCCAGCCAACTGGCTGTCGGCATTGCCGAGTCCAAGCCCTCCAACCAGGCCGAGAAGGACAAAGCCACCATCAGGGACCTGGAGAACGCCCCGAACCAGCGCCTGGAGGAAGGCACGGAGATGGACCGCATCCTCGGTAAGTATTTTGACTTTTACCGGATTTTGATTTTTTCCCCTTCTTCCGCTTTCCTTAACTTTCTTTTGTTGATTGAAACAGAAGGTAGCCCCCAGCTAACCCGGATCAAAAGAATCCGGGCTTTCAAGAAGGTCTTCACCGCGCTCAAAGCTGCGGGGATGTTACTTATTAATAAGTACATTCCCGACAAATCAGGGGAGTTCTCGGAAGTTAGAAAACTTCTGGAGGCTATCGTGGAGGTGGCGAACCGCAAGGAGTCTTGGTTCCGCTCCGCGGCCCGCGGTGGTGCGCGCATGGCCCTTGGGCTCATGCGTATGCACTATACCACCGCCAAATCTTGGCGCGTGGCATCCGGCATCCCTCAAGGATACACGGATGCTCAGCGGACCAGCATCTTTGACGAAATCAAAAGTCACGCCACCAAGATTGCCAATATGGTGAACATCCACACCTTCTACCCATAAGAAGAGTTCTATCAACCCTAGAGGAATCCAGCAGCGAAGACGAAGACTCTGATGCTGAAGAAGCTGCTTGAATTCCTGGGTAGAAGATAGGAAAATAGAAGCATTACTGTTCCTACAATGTAACACTTATTGTAATGCTATCTATTCTTTTGTATAAACAAGTACTCATCCTTTGCAGTTAAATTATTAAGTCTTTGCAAGTTTTCCGGGTTTTAATTCCTTTATCTTCTAAGTTCTCTGGTTTGTATGTCTTAACTGTCCTTAGTGTTTGAAATGGCTCGATAGTACTTAATCTTCATGCCAAGTGACTGGCTATAACCGATCAGTCAAAACTTGGAAACATGGATCGTACTAAAGCATTTTTACTTACTAATTTCAGTGACCCAACACATAAACAATCAGATAATACTTAGAGAAAGTAAGGAATTTTGAAAAAAAAAGTATGAAACTCAGGCACAGAGGCACAATCTGGGTTTCCTTAAGCCTCCTTAGGCTGAGTAGCATTCGGTTTTATAACTCCAAGCACGCAGGCACAATTCGGGTTAACACTGAGTATTTTGAAAGATCATTGGGAAATAGATAAGGTAGACTTATGCTTTGTATGAAAACAGATAAAACAATAATGCATGAATTCCGACAAATTTATTTCATGGTCTCAAAGATGTTTACATAGAAATTGAACTAAGTGTAGAAGGGACGTAACTGCTGGATGCTCCAAGGCCTTTTTGTCTCTCCTAGTTAAACATCTATCTTCCTCTTTCTTTTGCGATTCGGACGTTTGGGATCATCTTCCGTGTCTCGAATATCTACAAGATAATACGATCTATTTTTCATAGCCTTGCTAATGACAAATAGTCCCTCCCAGACTGGGGCTAACTTCTGCTTCCTTTCTTGCACCAATCTTAGCACTAGGTCACCTTCTTTCAAAGATTGATGCCTGATTTTCGACTATGGTAGCGTCTCAATCCTTGCTGATAAATGGCAGGTCTTTGAAGCAAAAGGTCTCGTTCTTCTTCTAGAAGATCGACGACATCCTGTCGTGCGCATTCGGCATCCGAGTCATTGTAAGCCTGCACTCTTGGGCTATCATGGAGCATGTCCGTTGGAAGCATTGCTTCTGCGCCATAGACCAAGAAGAACGGGGTTTGCCCTGTTGATCTATTTGGCGTCGTTCGAATACTCCAAAGCACAGAACGTAGTTCTTCTACCCATGCTCCAACTGCTCTATGAAGAGGATATTCGAGTCTTGGGTGTATTCCTTGCAGGATTGAGCTATTCATTCTTTCAACCTGCCCATTGGATTGTGGGTGAGCAACAGATGCAAGATCTAGGCGTATTCCCGTTTGTCAGCAATATTTTGCCAACTCTCCAATAGAGAAATTTGTCCCGTTGTCAGTGATTATACTGTGTGGAACGCCATATCTCATGACTACAACAATGATGAAGTTTCTGGCAGTCACACTGTCAAGTTTCTTGATGGGTTTCGCCTCCACCGACTTGGTGTACTTATCCACTGCAACGAGTAGATGTGTAAGTCCGCCTCTTGCAGTTTTGAATGGTCCCATCATATCTATCCCCCAGACAGCGAGCGGCCATGTTATAGGATAGTTTTGAGTGCTTGAGCTGACATATTCGTCTGCTTGGCGTAATAGTGGCATCCGGCACATGTGTTTACTATGTGTTCGGTATCTATCTTGGCTGTGAGCCAGCAAAACCCTGCACGGAATGCTTTTTTGACTATGCTTTTTGATTGAGCATGATGTCCGCAATCCCCTGCATGGATTTCTTGCAAAATTTCTCGTCTTTCCTCTGGCGAAATACATCGCTGAAAATTCCGATAGTGATGCGCTTATATAGGCAACCATTAATTACCGTGTATCCTTTGCATCGGCGATGTATCTGCCTTTGCAAGACCTCGTCTGCACCATCCGGGAACTTCTGATCAACTAAGAAGTTTAAATATGGAATTGTCCAATCCGTGTTAACTAGCAGAACTTCAATTGACTCATAAACGAGAGGATAATCAGTATCTCCACCTTTGATCGATGGTTCGTGCAAGTGTTGGACAAACACACCAGGTGGTAGGGTTCTCACTCTTTCCGACCCCATGCGGGCTATTGCATCCGCATTCCAATTTTCTAACCTTTTAATGTGAAGTACTTCAAATCGAAGGAAGCAAATGGCAAACTCGTCCACCGTTCTCCGATATTCGTCCATGATGGGGCTTTTGGCGTCCCATGTTTGGTTTAGCTGATTCTATACTAAATCTGAGTCACCATAGCATAGTATGCGCTTGACGCCTATTTCTTTTGCAATATGCAAGCCATGAAACAATGCTTCGTATTCTGCCACGTTATTACTGGTGTTGAAGTGTATCTTCAATACATACTCCATAATGTCACCTTTTGGAGATTTCAGCACTACACCAGCTCCAGCACCTTCTTTCATCTTGGATCCATCAAAGTGCATGATCTAGTAGTCCGACTTCGGCATTGGTGTGTTCTCCATTGCTTCTGTCGAGTCAGCGACAAAATCTGCCAACACTTGGGATTTAATTGCCGTCCGGGGTTGGTACTTAATGTCGAATGCGGCTAGCTCAATGCCCCATTTGGCTACTCGGCCTGTTGCATCCGCATTGTTAATGATATCCCCTAGTGGTGCTTTGCTTACCACTGTTATGGAATGTCCTTGAAATAATGGCGGAGTTTTCTAGATGCGAAAAACACTCCGTATGCCAGCTTTTGATAATGTGGGTACCTTTGCTTCGACTCGGAAAAAACTTCGCTAACATAGTATACTGGATGCTGATCCGGTATACTTTCTTCTTCTTTCCGCCTTTCCACAATTATCACAGCGCTAATAACCTTGTTTGTTTCTGTTAGATACAAAAACATAGGTTCTTCGTCTTGTGGCGATGCCAAAATTTGTGCTTTCATCAAGGTTTCTTTCAGCTGGGTTAATGCTTTGTCCGCCTCTTCTGTCCACTCAAATTTGTCGGATTTCTTCAACAATTTGTATAATGGTAGAGCTTTATCTCCTAGCCGGCTTATAAACCTACTGACTGCGGCTGCAGAACCCGTCAATCTTTGTACATCCTTTAAACATGTAGGCATTGTGATGTTCAAGATTGCCTTGATCTTTTCCGGGTTTACTTCTATTCCTCTGTGATAAACGATAAAACCCAGAAGCTTTCCAGAAGGAACCCCGAATCCGCACTTTAATGGATTCAACTTCATTTTGTAAGTGCGCAAATTTTCGAAAGTTTCTCGTAGATCTTCAAGGAGTGTATCTTTTTTCCTTGGAAACAACGGCAATGTCGTCCACGTAAACTTGAACATTTTCGCCAATCTGAGTATGCAAACAACGTTGCATGCAACGCTCGTAAGTTGAACCTACGGTCTTCAGGCCAAAAGGCATGGTTATATAATATTATGTTCCATACGTGGTTATGAAGGAAGTTTTGATTTGACTTCCTCCTTCATACGTATTTGATGATACCCGGCGTAAGCATCCAAAAAGCATAAAACATCAGTGCCAGCAGTGGCATCTATTATTTGATCGATTCGCGGTAATGCGAACCTATCTTTTGGACACAATTTGTTCAAGCCGGTGTAATCAATAGAACAGTACTATCTTTCTTCGGGACTAATACTGGGTTCGCAGACCAGTCAGTATGTATAACTTCCCGGATAAAATCAGCTGCTAAAAGCCGGATAATTTCTTTGCCTAATAGCCTTCCGTCTTCTTCCATCAAAACAACGGAGACCTGGTTTGACGGGTTTAGATACTGGAATCACTTTGATTTGATGCTCAGCAACCTCCCTGGGTACACCTGGCATGTCCACAGGACACCAGGACAAAATATCCCAGTTCTCACGGAGGAATTTGATAAGCGCGCTTTCCTATTTGTCGGTCATCCATGTCCCTACTACGACAAATTTTGTCGGGTCTTTGGGATCTAGGATAACCTGTCTTGTATTCTCGGAAGATTTGAAGCTATCTGTCGGCTTCCAGCTTTCTTTTCCTGCCGGCATTTCCATCGGCGATACTTCCTTTGCCAACTCTTTCAATTCTTCCTTTGCTATTACTTTTTCGGCACAATGGGCGTTTCCTTTTTCCAGCTCGTTCGCCAATTTGACGTCTTATGAAATGGTGATTAATTCTCCTTTTGGCCCTGGCATCTTTAGCTTGTTATAAATATAACATGATCTTGCCATGAATTTGGCCAAAGCTGGACGTCCGAGCATTGCATGGTATACACTTTCGAACGACACCACCTCGAATGAGATTTTTTCCTGTCGGAAATGTTCTCTTTCTCTGAAGGTTACATCTAGGGAAATGTCTCCTAGAGAATGTGCTTGCCTGCCAGGAACGATTACGTGGAAACATATGTTGCTGTGTTTGATCTGGGTCTCGGAGATTCGCAGATGCTTCAGTGTATCCAGGTACATTATATTGATGTTGGATCCTTCATCCATCAGCATTCTTTTTATCCTAGTGTTTTGAACAATAGGGCTTACAATTAGAGCTTGTGTGCCGGGTTCTGGGATATTTCCGGGATGATCAGACTGATCCCAGGTAATTGGTGTGTTTGAGTACTTCAAGAATTTGGGGGTTGGTGGAACAACCGCGTTTATTTCTCGAAGTGTCCTCTTTGCCACCTTTGCAGAGGGAGTTGCCAGGAAAGTTAAATTGCATTCTCCATCAACTCTCGGGAATTTTTGTTCACATTTTCGCTACTGTTCTTGGATTTTTTCGTCAGTGTCCGATTCACTGTCTTGTTTTTCAGCTTCTGGCTTTTGCTTGGAGAATTTCCTCTTGGAGTTCTTTCCTTTATTCCCGGATCCTATAGTGCCCTTCATATGCTTATTGAGGCGACACTGCGCATTTGTATGGGCTGGCTTCCCAAATTGCGAATGGTGGACACAGTTTTCCGACTTAATCTTTTCCCATTCTTCCTTAGAGTAGGAGATAGGTTCTGTGTTTCTTCCTTTCTTTTTGCCGCCAGTATCCTTTCCAAAGGTTAAATTTACTTCTTTGGGTTTTGTCTGTGCTTCTGGAGTGGTCTTCTTTTCAGAACGAGGTGTCTTTTTGGCCTGAACCAAAGCATCAATATTTCCACCTCTCGCTCTGATGTCATCTTCGGCCGTTGCGTGTTCATTGGCGGTAGTAAGCAGAGATCCGAGATCTTTGTGCTCCTTTGAACCAACCATGAACGGTACGAGGCCGGGTTTTAATCCATTGATGAAGGCATCCATTGCTTGTACATCACTTACTCCAGAGCAGCTGTTTATCATTGCTGTCCATCTTGATATAAAGTCGACATACGACTCATCTTCAAACTGGACGCAACGATTTAGCTGCTTGATGCTCTTAGGGCGTTTGTACGTACCCCGGAAGTGTTGAGCGAATACTCTAGCCATATCATCCCAGCTATCCACTATTCTTGACGGAAGCCCGTTAATCCAATCTCTGGCTCCATCCAGTAACATTAGGGGGAGGAATTTTACTGCTTCCAGGTCTGTTCCCTTGTTGATCTGAACGGCAGTATAGTAATCTGAAAGCCATGTATTCGGGTTTGTACTTCCGGTATACTTCTGGTAAGTTGGACCAACCTTGGCAAAGCCAGAATGTAGAGTTATTCTTTGGATCCTGTCAGTGAAACACTTAGGTCCAAAGCATAGATCATCTCTTTCCGCCTTATCGGCATGTGCGGAATATCTGCCGGCTGAATGGACAGAAGGGGATCTACTCCTTTCTGGCCGATTGTTGCGCGAATGCGCTCTTCCAGGATTATCCCTATTTCGTCCGTTATCGTGTCCTTTGGAATGAGGCGGACTTCTAATCCTTGGCCTTTCTTTATTCCTAGGAGGAGTACGGGACCTTTCACGTATGTGAGGATTTTCGTGTCTTCTGGCTTTTTTTGCAGGGCGTCTTGGAGGGGCATCATTTTTCCGTCTTTTCCGGTTTTGTTCCATCCGGTCTTTATGATCGCGGGGTATATTTCCGCCTTTCGGCATGTGGGATCCTGTTCTGGACGATTCATCCCTATTGTCCGGGATTTTCTTGTCCTTTTTGGGTCTCCCTTTTTGTCCTTAGAATCGCCTGAATCTCCAGGTTCTCCCGGATCCAGGTGCTCCAGCGGCGCAAGTGGCAGTTTTTCATAGGGCGGAGTCGTCATGCAACTTTCCTGATCATGCCTGACCTCGCTGCTGTTCCAGTGCTTTACCCAGGAAAGCATACACTCCTTGCAGCTTTTCATCTTTGGAGTACATATCGTCATTAAGCAAGGCAAATGCGGCTTCCGCGTTTTCAGCTGCGGTTTTATAGATGCGTTCGCCCTTAGCGTTTACGCCGTAAACCTGTCGTTGCCAAGAAGGGTTTCGCAACCGTTCCTTTGCTGGCAGAACATCCGGCCTTTCGATTCCGGGTAATCTCGTGGGCTTTATCCTGGACATATTCCGTCTCTCGAATTCTTCAATTTCCTCTTGCTTTACTTTCACACTAGCTTGGGCTTTGAGGAGATTTTCTTGGGATCGGAATAGTTGTTGTTTTTGCCGCATAATGGCTTGCCTTCTGGCTTCCAGCACTTCCGGTGGCTCGTAGGGTCCGACCGGGGTTTTGATCAGATTGATCTCGTCCTGTTCCGACAATTCAGGGACAGAGATTTTCTTCTTTTTCTTCTCCACAGGTGTGACCCCCGCTTGCTCCTCCTGCTTCCAGGTTTTTGGCTAGCATTGTCTGCCAACTTTTTCGTCTGGAGTTTGTATTGGAGTTTATTGGCAGTCTCCTAATTCTTCTTGGAAGAGGGAGGTTTTTTACCAGGTTCTTCCTCTGTCAATTCCTTGACATCGGGGTAAATAGGGCTGGTTTCACCATCCTCTATTTCCTCATCTGGTGGAGGTGTGTTGGGGTCTTCATCGTCTTTAGCATCCGAGCTATCAGTCGGTTTTGCCATAAGTACTTCATGGAAGCCCCCAGTCATAGATTTAACCTTTCTTTCGAAAGCGTCTTCATCTTCGCCTTCTGAATCTATATCTTCAGATCCAGGTTCCGACTCCAATCTTGCCTCTATGGCAGCTAGTACAGAGCCGGCTTCCGAATTCACCGTTTCATTGGCGGATCTTCCACTGGCTCTGTGGGATTGTTGTTTTCTGCTTCTTCCACGGGATTACTTACTTCCGTGTTTTCAGCGACCTCGGATTGCACCATGCCAATGAAGTGGGATCTGATTGCGGGCATCTCCGAAGAGGCAGCAAATTCAGGGTTTTGGTGATATGAGCAAAATCCGGCATCATAGTTTTATTCAACTGGGTATAGGGCCGGTGGGATAAATTTACTTCCACCATAGAATTCCATTGCTTCTGCAGTTAATCTGATAAAGATGTTTGCAGATCCAATCGGTAAAACGCAGGCACTTATCAGATGATTCCGTGCTGGCATGCACGATCCTTTGTCGAGGAAGCTCCCAACGTCGTTGTCGAATTCCAAGCTTCCGACAGTTATGGTACTGCCAATTCCGACGAGTATCCCCGATTGAAACTTAACGCTTGACATCGCTGGCCCCATGGTGGGTGCCAACTGTCGAGACATCATAGTAGAGTTCATAGACGGGGGTGCCATGAGCCTACGGGTAGAGACGTGGGGGGACATGGTAGCACAACAACCAGAAACACCAATTTTACCTAGGTTCGGTACGTTGCAACTGGGCGGCGTTCCTATTCCTACAATCTCACTAAATCAGGGCTGAAGCCTGAAGTATACAAAGTACAATGTGAGTAGGGTTTCGCTAACTCTGCGAGGATCAACTTCCCGGTGAGTTGGCTTCTAGCCAATTGTATCTGTTCTTATCTCCCGTCCGGCTTTATATAAATAGTCGGGTTAGGGCCTACAGAAAGGAAACCTAGAAGACTACGGAAAGTATCTAACTTGGAAAGCAGGAATCCGCCTTCTACTCCAAGCCGCACCACTTTGGACCATGGTCCGGGTTCTTCTAGAATTCGGCTTCTGCGCGTCAGCTTACTGGGCCGCCTAATGGAATGTGATCCATTACCAATCAGGCCACCCTGGTAATCCGGCTCTTTAGGACAATGCCGGATATATCCCTAATCGGTATATATCCGACAGACGGATTCCACAGCCGCCGTTAGCAGGTTTATAAGCCGGCTTGGTGACAAAGCTCTGCCATTATACAAATTGTTGAAGAAATCCGACAAATTTGAGTGGACAGAAGAAGCAGACAAAGCAGTAACCCAGTTGAAAGAGACTTTGATAAAAGCTCTGATTTCGGCATCCCCAAAAGACGAAGAGCCCATGTTACTGTATCTTACAGCAACTAACATGGTTATTAGTGCAGTGGTAATCGTGGAAAGACAGAAAGATGAGCAAAGTATTCCAGATCAACATCCGGTGTATTACGTTAGTGAGGCATTCTCCGAGTCAAAACAAAGGTATCCACATGATCAAAAGCTGGCATATAGCGCATTTTTCGCATCTCGAAAACTCCGTCATTATTTCTAAGGACATTCCATACCAGTGGTAAGAAAAGCACCACTAGGGGATATTATAAACAATACGGACGCAACAGGCGGAGTAGCCAAATGGGCCATTGAACTTGCCCCGTTTGACATTAAGTACCAACCCCGGACGGCGATTAAATCCCAGGTTTTGGTAGATTTGTGGCTGATTGGACAGAAGCAATGGAAAACACACCAATCCCGGAGTCGAAATATTGGATCATGCATTTTGATGGATCCAAAATGAAAGAAGGAGCTAGAGCTGGTGTAGTGCTTAAATCTCCAAAATGCGACATAATGGAATATGTATTACAAATACACTTCAACGCCAACAACAATGTGGCAGAATACGAAGCATTGCTTCATGGCTTGCATATTGCAAAGGAAATAGGTGTCAAACGTATACTTTGCTATGGAGACTCAGACTTCGTACAATATCAGCTGAACCATAGATGGGACGCTAAAAGCCCCATTATGGCCGAATATCGGAGAACAGTGGACGAGTTTGCCATTTTCTACCTAGGATTTGAGATACATTACGTCAAAAGGGAAGAAAATTGGAACGGGGATGCTTTAGCCTGCATGGTCTCAGAAAGGGTGAAAACTCTACCACATGGTGTGTTCGTCAAGCATTTGCATGAACCATCAATAAAAGGCGGAGATGTTGATTATCCCCTAGTTTCCGAGTCAATAGAAGTTATGCTCGTTAACCCGGACTGGACAATTCCATACTCAAACTTCTTAGTTGATCAGAAGTTCCCGGATGGAGCAGATGAAGTCTTGCAAAGGTAGATACAACGCCGATGCAAAGGATACATGGTATTTCATGGCTGCCTATACAAATGCAGTACTATCGGAATTTTGCGGCGATGTATTTCGCCAGAAGAAGGACAAGAAATTCTGCAGGAAATCCATGCAGGAGATTGCGGACATCATGTTCAATCAAAAAGCATAGTTAAAAAAGTATTCCATGCAGGATTTTTCTGGCTCACAGCCAAGACAGATGCGGAGCACATAGTGAATACACGTGTCGGATGCCAGTATTACGCCAAGCAAACGAATATGCCGTCTCAAGCACTCAAAACTATCCCCATAACATGGCCATTTGCGGTCTAGGGGCTAGATATGATGGGGCCATTCAAAACTGAAAGAGGCGGGCGTACACATCTACTTGTTGCAGTAGATACGTATACCAAGTGGGTGGAAGCAAAACCCATAAAAAAACTTGATGTAAATGCCAGAAACTTCATCATTGACGTAGTCATGCGATACGGCGTTCCACATAGCATAATCACGGATAACGGGACAAATTTCTCAATTGGAGAGTTGGCAAAATATTGTCGACAAACGGGAATTAGCCTAGATCTTGCATCTGTGGCACACCCATAATCCAATGGCCAGGTTGAACGAATGAATAGTTCGATACTGCAAGGAATCCGCCCAAGACACGAATCTCCTCTTCATAGAGCAGCTGGAGCATGGGTAGAAGAATTAATTTCCATGCTTTGGAATATTCGAACGATGCCAAATAGATCAACAGGGCAAATGCCTTTTTTCGTGGTTTATGACGTAGAAGAAGTGCTTCCTACGGACATGATCCATGATAGCCCAAGAGTGCAGGCGTACGATGACTCGGATGCCAAAAGCGCACGTCATGATGTCGTCGATCTCTTAGAAGAAGAACGAGAGCTTGTGCTGCAAATATCCGCCATTTATCAGGAAGGACTGCGACGAAATCATAGTCGGAAAATCAAACACCGATCTTTCAAAGATGGTGATTTGGTGCTAAGATTGGTACATGATAGAAAGCACAAGTTAGCCCCAATTTGGGAGGGACCATTTGTTATTAGCAAGGCTATGAAGAATGGGTCATATTACCTTGTAGATATTCCAGACACGGAAGATGATCGAAAAAATCTGAATCGCAAGAGGAACAGAAAAATAGATGTAGAACTAGGAGAGACAAAAAGGCTCTGGAGCATCTAGCAGTTACGTACCTTCTACACTTAGATCTTATTCTATGTAAACATCATTAAGATCACGAAAATAAAGTTGTCGGAAATTCATGCTTTTTTGTTTTGTTTTGTACTTTCTATTCCAAGCATGTTTCCGTCTTATCTATTTCCCAATGATCTTTCAATTTTTGCTTCAATGTTAACCCGAATTGCGCCTGCGTGCTCGGAGTTATAAAACTGAATGCTCTTTGGCCTAAGGAGGCTTAAAAACCACAGATTGTGTCTGCGTGCCTGAGGTTCATACTTTTTCAAATTCCTTATTACTCCTAAGTATTATCTGATTGTTTGTTGTATTGGGTCACTGGATTTAGTAAGTAAAAGTGCCAAGGTATAATCCATGATTCTGAGTTTCGACTGATTGGTTTCTTAACACGGTCGCTTGGCATGAAGATTACATACATTTGAGCCACTTTAACACTAAAGAAAGTTAAAGCATACAAACTAGAGAACTTAGAAGAAATGGAATTAAAAACTCTGAAAAACTTGCAAAGTTAAAAAGTTTACTGCAAAAGGACATAAACTTGTTCATACAAAAGATAGAATGCATTACAATTGAGATTACAATGTAAGAATAGTAATGCGTTCTATTTGGCTAAAAGCTGTGCAGGACTAGGTGGCATCCACAAACTCCTCTTTGTCGTCCTCGTCGCTGTCGCTCGGGTTCTCCGGAGTTGCTGGAATTTCTTCCTCCGGGTAGAACGTAGAGAGAGACACCATCCGAGCTATCTTGGAGGCATGCCCCGTGATAGAGTCGAAGATCTCTGCCCGCTGCGCTTCCGTGTATCCTTGTGGAATACCGGCGGCAATGCGCCAGGATTTGGCGGTGGTATAGTGCATACGCATAAGCCCAAGGGCCATGCGCACACCACCACAGGAGGCAGATTTGAGCCAGGATTCGTGCTGGTTTGCCACTTCTTCAATCGCCTCCGGATGCTTGCTGGTTTACAAGAACTCGCCAGATTTGTCCTGAATGAACTTATTGATAAGTAGCATTCCGGCATTTTTCAGCTCGGCGACGAATGCTCTGAAAGCCCGGATTCGATCAATCCAAGTGATCAGAGGGTTCCCTTCTGTTAAAGAAAATCAAAAAAATGACCAGGCAAACAGAAGGAGGAAAAGAATGCATTGTGCAAAGTGAAAGAAATCTTGGTAAAAGTCAGAAAATTTACCAAGAGAATATCCATTTTAGCACCTTCCTCAAGGCGCTGGTGAAGGGCAGACTCCAAATCCTGGATGGTCTTCCGAGCCTTCTCGGCTTGTAGGTAAGCACGAGATTCGGATAATCCCAGGGCCATCGGGCTTGCCTCCGGATCTTTCTGAAGCTTTACAGTCATTTTGTAAAGCTCTGAGTTTTCCTTCTGGAGAGTTTCGGCATTCCGAGCATCCTCGGTGATTTGCTTGGACTTAGCCAAAGAAGCTGAGAAGAAAAAGAGGGCAAGGATCAAAAATCGGAAAATTCCTTAGAAAATTTCAGAATCAAGATCAAGGAAAGGAGAAAGAATACTTACAAGTAGCCTCCTTCAACTGCTTCTGAACTTCGGATAGCTCCGAGTCCTTCTCATTAAGAATACCAAGAAGAGATCTCACTTCTTGGTTCTTAATGGTCAGCTTCTCGAAAACTTCCATGTTAATGTTTTCGGCAGTTTGCTAAAAAAAGTACAAAGGAAAAGATTGCTTAAGAAAAAACAAGCAGGAAAAACAGAAAGCATTAATACAAAAACAGAAAGAATGGTTTTGTCTTAATACTTGGGGGCTAGAGTATATACCTGGCTCATTCTTTGCAAACCGCTTAAGTTCTCGGAGAATTCCATGCCGTATTCCGTGAAGGTAATCCCCATATGATGGATTCCATCTTGGATGACCTGACGAGGTGACAACACATAATTATTCCGTACTATGAATCCACCTTTTGTCCAAGGGCGAATCAAGGGGCATCGGGCAAAGAACTTTTTGTCGCACCCGGACTTCTAGAGGATACTCGCAGTTCCGTTGAACAGTAGTTGATTGGATTACGGGGATTACCGGCACCCGCATCTCTTACGAGTAGGCCAACACACGTATGTGTGACAACCAACCCCTACTGTTCATCGTCTACGTAAACCATCCCATAGAAATCAGGATACTACCATTGACGTACTTCATACCATACACACATGGTACGTCAACGGCGTTTAACAAAATGATAGCACAACATATCTCTAAGACACAAATAAATAGAAATAAGTTGCAAATAGCTCTCACTAGAGCAGAGATAGCAAATACAATCATCCAGAGGACACATGTCCCAACATATCATCATTACATCACAGCGGAAGCATTCAAAGGGTCTGAGTACAGACAAATCCAAATAGGCTTAAGAAGCCGGGAATGAAAGGAAAAGGGAGCCCATCCACGTAGTCTCGGATCCTGCCCGGGTCCGCTATCTACTCGTCAGCAGCCTCGTCAAACTCCACGTAGTAGCCATCACGGGGATCCTCGTAGGCGTAGTCTGCGGAAACCACAGCCCCAAAGGGGTCAATACATAAACGTACTGGCAAGCAAGACTCACAGTTCACCAAAGTGTACCCCACAACATCAAGCACAGATGCTTTGGGTTCAACGGAAGAAAGGGTGATACAAAAGATGCGGCAGCTGGCTGCACTAACCAACTACAGAACATACTACAACTTCCGGCTAACAGAAAGGAGGTAAGATAGCGTATCGTAACCAACTAACAACTAACTCCAAACAAACCCATCCTGGATCTCGCCCCTTATCCAAAGAAGCAATCCGAGAATAACTCACACAGTTGGATTAATGATGGGTCAAGTTATTGTGTTAATAAGACTATTACTAGTCAAGTTATCATTATTTAGGTGTAAGTTGTTCTGAGTACTTGTTAGCCAGTACTTTCACCAAGTCAACCATAACCGCGGAAAACACGGCTTCTCGAGAAGATTTATCCCTGCAGGGGTGCACCAATTTGGCCGTACACGTAAGAATAACCCATCAGATGGAATGCCTCCCACCAAGCGGGGCACTCAACACAACTCAACTCTTCTTCGCATCAAGCCCAAAGAACCACGTGCTGTTCGTGCGCGGCTAATCGAGCCCCACGAAGAAAAGGGGACCCTCATAGCACTCTAAGACCACGTCGCCCTAAATGCCGACTACAAAAGTTCCACCCTGGCCTCGGGTTCGTACCTGCATATGAGTGCATCAAATGGAAAGCCCGAACTAAGTGTGGCAATTTGAACGAGATGCGAATCGAATCAAATTGAGGGGGGCGCCCATACACGCTTCCCACATGCGGTTAGTGCGCTCATCATGGATCAGTAGACAAGACCCTTTTCCTAATTAGGGTCGACACTAGCAGGCCTCAAAACCACGCCGGGCCTCCTGCCGGTGCCTTATCAGCAAATTAGTATTACCTCAAAATTAACAGGTTGTTGTTTAACATCGAGCCCCAGAACATAATAGAATTATAGTAACAGAAAGTAACGGGTAACAGACTTGAGCAAAACAACCCTAAGCATGCTAGTAAGACATGGGCAACAAGCAACAGGGTTATAGTTGTGGACGTGAGGCTATATCAGGGTTAAAGGATAACAAGTGATAGGTTCGTAACAGAAGCAACGATCCATAGAGCTAGCAGAAATAGACAACGGAAAGTATCGGTATCCAATGTTGAAAGGAACACAATGGTTCATGTGAGTGAATACTTGCCTGCAAACTCAGCAGCCTGGTACTGAGCTAGATCCTCAGAAGGGGTGTCGTAAGTATCGTCTGTCTCAACGTCGTCGTCTATTCGAGAAGAAGCAAACAAACAACGCAGAGAGATAAACAATCAATAACATGGCATAATGCACAATCATGGGATGATGCATGGCAAATTAATTGATGCATCAAAGGTAGGCTAGTTAACATGGTAACAATATTAAATGGACCCCTATGCAATTTGGGTTGCATATGGAAAGCCCATGAATTTAGGTTGAAATATTTGTTTTACAACTAATCAACAGGTGAAAGTGGATTAGTATGATGCATGGATGAGGAAAACAGAAAAAATAACAACAATAGAAACAATTGGAAATGAAGTTTACCAAGTTTGGAATTTTATTTATTAAGTTATGAAATTTTGGTTCCTTAAAGGTGTTACACAAGCATTTGTTGTTTTCATCAATTTTAATTGCTCAAAACAATTAACAAAAATTCTATTTGGAAAGTACACAAAATTTTAGGTGGATTACATGTTTCAATTATTGAAAAAGGAATTAAGATGAATTATTTATGAATTAAACAAGTTAAACAAGATTTAAATGAATTAAATTCAAGTAGGAACATTATTTGAATTTTATTTGTTCAAAACATCAAACCAAGTTCATATTTGAAAAGGTTATGTTTTTCTGGTTTGAAAACATATTTTTCATGTTCAAAAATAATTTAATTTAAGCAAGTTATGAATTTAGCAAATTTTAAATGATTTAAACAAGGTTTAAATTATTTAAGCAATTTTAATTATTCAAAACATGAAACAAAATTTATATTTGGAAAGATGGTTCAAAATAGCATGGAAAACATATTTTATTTGTGTTATTTGAATTTAGTATGAATTATTTATGCATTTAATCAAATTTGAAATGAATTGTTTGAATTTGAATTTTGAATCAATTTGAAAAGTGCAAAACAGAAAACAGATGATGTAATCATGTAGAGAATTTAATTTGGTTCAGTGTACATATTTTACTTGCATTAGTTGGATTTAGAAATTAAAAGTTATTAGCATTTTAATTGAAGGGACTATTCTGTAAAAGAAAAAGGATTTAAATTAAAAAGAAAAGGGCAGAAAACATTTTTCACTCCGCAGTGGCTAGCTCCAGCCACTGACAGAGGGGCCCCCTGGGCCACGGTGGCCCGCGTGGTGCACAGCAGCTGACAGGGGGGCCCTCCTGTCAGTGCCCCTTGCGAAAAAAAGGTTGGGGTTTTATTCGCGAGCGCAGGGCTCGAACCCTGGTCTCTGCGCTGCGTGCAGTGGGCGTTACCACTACGGTGTGCGATTCAGTTTTGACAGAAAGGGGTGCGCGGACAGGTTAAGGTTCCGTTACGCTAACTGAATTTTTCAGATGCAGTTTCTGAACTTTTCGACAGAGGCTCGCTGGCCGGCGGCGAGCTGCTGCAGCGATCGTGCCGTCGTGCTGCTGGTGCATGGATGCTGCGGGTGTGCTGGTGAGCGTGCTTGCGACGCGATGCAGAGAGGAGGGAACCAGGAGGGAGAGGGAAAAGGTGCTGCTCACCCTCGCAGTAGCCGTGGCCGCGTCTCGGTGCAGAGGTTGCCGGCGACGACGTCGAGGATGGCGGCGGGGAAGCAGAGGGTCCCGGGTACCGCTGGGGTGTCGATGAGCTCGAGGAGGCTACGGCGGTCTGATCCCCGTGGTCAGCCAGGGAGGAGGAGCGTGGCAACGGCGACGATCGCCATGGATTCAGAAGGGGTGGCTCCGGTGTGGTTGCAGAGAGGAGAGTGGTGGCAGAAATGGAGGGAAAAACGGCGGCGCGGTGGGTAGCTGGGGGAGGTCTAGGGCTAGGGCTAGCAGGGGGAGGCCGCGGTAGGGTTTTATAGGGCGTCGGGGCGAGCGCTGGCCGTCTCTGCGCGCCGTACGACGACATGGACGCGCCGGATGGCCGCCGTACGAGAGGAAGAAAGGTGAGCGAGGGGCGAAGGGGTACCGGGCTGGTTTGGGTGGGCTGGGCCTCCCACTGGCCTGGCCACTCCCTCCGTTTTTTTTTAATTTTTCTGTTTCTTTTTTTTTTGCTGAAAATGAAATAGGAAGAAAAGGGCTAGGTTTTGATGTTAGAAAATCTTAGAAAATTTTTGGTATTGCTTAATTATGTAACAGCAACAACTTGCCAAGTTTAGTTTTCCAAAAAGTTCAAAATAAAATGCTGTTTGTAATTTGATTGAAATTTGAAGGAATTTTGAGATTAAGTGATTTATTAAAAACAAAATTTAAATAGTTTGAACCTTATAGTTTAATTGAAACAAAAGGGATTAGAATTGTTTTGTAATTCTCATAAATTCAACATGGTTGCTGTTTGGAAATAAGTAATTGAATTTTGAATGGAATTTGAGTTAAGTGAGTTATTAAATAAAAGAATAATTTAATAGTTGAGCTTTCTGTTTTAATAGAAACAAAATAGCTGTTTTTAATTGAACTTTTTATTTGGAAAATGTAACATAACAAGTATGAACAGTTTGATTTGGAAATTGGTTCGAATTTGAAATAGAAAACAATTGAAAACAGATGCAAAACAAAGGCAACAAAATAAAGGGTATGATGACATGATGCAAAACTTAATTAAAACAAGAAGCAAACATCCTAAAGGTAAGTTTTCATACTTGGGATGTTACAAAACGCCCCACCCCCCCCTTGAAGGAATCGCGCCCCGAGATTCCTACTGAGAAGAGAAAAGGTCCGGATACTTCTTGCGAAGTTCCTCTTCGGTCTCCCACGTTGCCTCTTTATCGGAATGATGGGACCACTGCACTTTCAAGAACTTGGTGCTCTTGTTGCGAGTCTTACGCTCGGTCTCATCGAGAATACGAATAGGGTGCTCCTCATAAGATAGATCATCTTGCAGTTCAATGGAATCATGATCAACTGCACGATCTGGATCTTTGAAACACCTCTTGAGTTGTGACACGTGAAACACATCGTGCACCTTGGATAGTTTTTCTGGAAGTTCAAGACGATAGGCATTTTCAGCACGCCTTGAGAGAATGTTGAAAGGACCAATGTATCTTGGTGCAAGCTTTCCTTTCACACCAAAACGATGAGTGCCTCTGAGGGGAGTTACACGGAGATATGCTTTGTCACCAGGTGCATAGATCATATCCCTGTGCTTGCTGTCATAGTAGCTTTTCTGACGAGACTGAGCAATCTTGAGATTGTCACGAATGATACGAACTTTCTCTTCGGCTTCCTTAACAATGTCGGGGCCTAAGAGTGAACGTTCACCAGCTCCAGACCAATTGATTGGACTCTTGCATCTGCGGCCATAGAGAGCTTCAAATGGTGCCATGCCTAGGCTTTCCTGGAAGCTGTTGTTGTAGGAGAATTCAGCATATGGAAGGCAATCCTCCCATTTCATGCCAAAGGAGAGACCACATGCTCTGAGCATATCCTCGAGAATCTGATTGACTCTTTCGACTTGCCCTTGAGACTGAGGATGGTAAGCTGTGCTGAACAGAAGTTTGGTGCCCAATGCTTCTTGAAAGCTTTTCCAGAAATGAGAAGTGAATATGCTTCCACGGTCTGAGCTTATTTCTAATGGAACACCATGAAGAGTAACAATCTTTGTTGTGTAGAGCTCTGCTAACTGGCTAGCTGAGATTGTTTCTTTGACAGCAAAGAAGTGAGCCACTTTAGTGAGACGATCAATGACAACGAAGATTGCATCGTTGCCCCTCTTGGACTTTGGAAAACCAGTGACGAAGTCCATTTCAATCATGTCCCACTTCCACTCAGGGATTTTCAGTGGTTGGAGTAGACCAGCTGTTTTCTGATGGACTGCCTTAACACGTTGACAAACGTCGCATTCAGAAACGTATTGAGCAATTTCACGTTTCATGCCAGGCCACCAATACACTGTTTTGAGATCCTGGTACATCTTTGTACTTCCAGGGTGTATGGAGAGAGGAGTTTCATGAGCCTCCTTGAGAATAACATCTTTGAGGCTTTGAATCTGAGGAACTGCAATGCGTCCTTCGAAGAACACAGCTCCCTTGTCATCAATTGAGAAGGACTTAAATTTCTCCTTGCCTTCTTTGATGTGTTCTACCATCTTCTTGATCTCAGCATCACGAAGTTGCTCAGAACGAATCTTGTCCTCGAGAGTTGGACTGGTTGTCAAGTTTGCAAGATAACCTTGAGGAACAAGACCAAGGTTCAGCTTCTGGAATTCTTCATGAAGTGGAGGTTGGCTTTCCATGATCATGAGATTATTGCAATACGACTTGCGACTGAGAGCATCGGCCATAACATTAGCCTTTCCTGGAGTGTAAGAAATGGTAAGATCAAAGTCTTTGATCTTTTCAATCCATCTCCTTTGTCTGAGGTTTAGATCTGGTTGAGTGAAGATGTATTTCAGACTCTTATGATCGGAAAAGATTTCAGTGCGATTACCCAACAAGTATTGCCTCCATTTCTTGAGGGCAAATACAACTGCTGCAAGTTCTAGGTCATGTGTGGGATAGTTTTGCTCATGTGCATTCAACTGACGTGAAGCATAAGCCAGAACTTGACGTTCTTGCATAAGAACTGCACCTAGACCTTGGAGAGATGCATCACAGAATATTTGGAAAGGTTTGGAAGGATCTGGGCCAACCAGAACTGGTGTAGAAGTTAGTTTAGTCTTCAGTGAGAGGTTTAGCAATCTTGGAGAAGTTTTGGACGAAACGACGGCAATAGCTAGCTAAGCCAAGAAAACTTCTTACTTGCTTTACCGTCTTAGGAGGTTTCCAATCAACAATTGCTTTAACCTTTTCTGGATCAATGGCTATGCCCTTGGCAGAGATGATATGACCAAGGTAAGCAACTTCTGGAATCCAGAACTCACATTTGGAGAACTTGGCATATAGACGATGCTCGCGAAGTTTCATGAGAGTGAGACGAAGATGTTCTTCATGCTCTTCCTCGGATTTTGAGTAGACCAGGATGTCATCAAGATATACCACAACGAACTTGTCGAGGTATTAATGGAAGAGAGAATTCATGAGTCGAGAGAATGTCGCCGGTGCATTGGTGAGACCAAAGGACATGACGGTGTATTCATATAGACCGTACCGAGTGGTGAAAGCTGTTTTTGGAATATCTTCCTTTCTGATCTTTATTTGATGGTAACCCATTCTCAAGTCCAACTTGGAGAATATTGAGGCTCCAGCAAGTTGATCAAAAAGATCATCGATACGAGGAATTGGATACTTGTTTTTGATGGTTTTCTCGTTAAGAGGACGATAGCCAAAAACGAGTCTCTTTGTTTGATCCTTCTTCGCAACGAACAGAGTTGGGAAACCCCAAGTGGAGGAACTAGGTTGAATGTAACCTTTCTCCATGTACATATCGATTTTCTCCTTTAACAATTTCAGTTCAGGAGGAGCTATCTTGTATGGATGCTTAGAGATTGGAGCAGTACCTGGTTCAAGCTCGATCACGAACTCAACTGCTCTGTCCGGAGGCATCCCTGGCAACTCTTCTGGAAAGACGTCAGGGAATTCACAAACCACCGGAACATTTTCAAGTAGAGGTAGAGGTTTAGCATCGAGGGTGTAAAGCTGAACAGAACTTCATTCATTTGGAGAATAGACTATCTGGCCAGAAGGGTGGAACAAAGTTATTGACTTTTGAGCACAGTCAATCGTTGCTTTATTGGTCTTCAACCAATCCATACCAAGAATGACATCAATGTCAGAATTGCCAAGCAGTATGAGGGAAGCAAGGAATATGTGGCCTCCGATTAGAATCTGATTTATGTGACTGATCTTAGACGTTTGCATAGTTGCTCCAGGGGAGTTTACTACTAGCGGGGAACCCAAACCAACAAAAGGGAGTTTAATTGCTGTCGCAAAGATCTTTGACACGAAAGAATGTGATGCTCCGGTATCAAACAACACTTTAGCTGGATTAGAGTTTACGGGAAATGTACCGAGAACGATGTCAGGAGCTTCCTCAGCTTTGTCGATCTTGACATGATTCACCCTTGCGGTCCTCCCGACAGGCCTGTTGTTGGAGTTGAAGGCTTTAGGCGGGGGAGCACGCACCATTGCCTGGTTTGTGTTGGGACGAGGTGGTGGTGGAGGTAGCTGCCTCTGCGTGCACTTGTCAGCGTAGTGCCCCGTCTGCTTGCACTTGTAGCAAGTGACGACACGAGGAGGCCCTGGCCTTGGCTGCCCCATCGAAGCCCTCTGATCATGCATCTGAGCAGGGTTGGGTGGGCGGGGAGCGAAACCTGGAGAAGCTTGGGCATATGGAGCCCGAGTGACAGCACCATTTGGCACCCAGATGCGGCGCTTCTGCGGGGGTGTGGTCATGTTGGAGGAGGAACCACCCTCACGTGAGTGCTTGCGAGACTCCTCGAATGCCTTGCGCCCATTTTCTTCATTAAGTGCGGTGTTAACGAGCTCCTCGAAGTTGTTGGCCTTGATGTTGGTGAGGGCGTACTTGAGTTCCGGGTTAAAACCTCTGCGGAACCTTGCCATCTTCTTAGCCTCAGTGGACACCTCATCACCAGCGTAACGAGCGAGGCGATTGAACTCACTCTGATAGCCAATGACGTCCAGCTTGCCCTGCTTGAGAGAGCAAAACTCTTCACGCATCCTTTCCATGAGACCATCTGGAATGTGGTGCTTCAGGAAGGCTTCCTTGAAACAACCCTAGGTGATTGGGTAGCCCGCTCTCATGGTCTGGTAGTTTTCCCACCAAGTAGCTGCCTGACCCTTCAGCAGATAGGATGCATACTTGACCTTGTCTTCCTCAGCAACGTGAGCAATCTCCAGAGCCTTAGCTATCTCACGGATCCAGTCATCAGCATCCAGAGGCTCGCGTGTTGCCACGAAAGCTCTCGGCCCCAGACTGAGAAACTCCTTGATACTGACTCGTGGGGCATTCTGGTTGTTATGCTGATTAGTCTGGAACTGGGCCATCTGCGTCATGACTTGAGTCATCTGAGTCAACAGCTCCGTGATTGGCGGTGGCTCAGGCGGGGTGTTCCTTGTTGGCGGCATCCTGAATGGAAATGCATTTTAGCACAACAATAGAAAAGGATAGACTTGGAAACCGAAAGAGAGATTATTCCGACGCATGAATAGATAACCAACAGGTACCTCATCACATGTTAAAATACATCAGAATATCGAACACACCACAAATGGTTCGAATGTCAAAGGATAACTACACATAGCTAAGAATGGATACATCGGTACTCCCATGCTCATCACGCAGGACGGCGGTGAGTAGTACGACGAGAGGTACGGTAAGGAGCACGCCCACGAAAGTAGGTAGAACGACGATCCACATAGATCTGACGTGGTCTGAGAGCGACTCTAGGTGTGGTGAAGTACATAGCGTCGACTCCCTGTGCTCCAAAGCGAGGAATCCCAGTGTAACCAGCACCGAGGTTGAGGAGTGGACCTCTGATCGGCTCGTAACCTCCAGCATCTGGCAGACGACGACCAACTGGCTGATCGAAACGTGCAAAGCGCTCGTCTCCAACAAAGTCTGTGGTGTAAGTCGCCAGACGAGTCAAAGCAAGGTAGAGCTGCTCTCTGACTGAAGCCAACTCCTGAGATAGTGTGCTGGCAACTGCGTCACTGTGCCTCACAAACTGAGCGGTGGTGTGCAGCCTGGAGTTATCATGCTCGTAGACATCCAAGTTGTCGTAGAGAGTGAAGTGAGCTCCCTCCAAAGTGATGTAACCACGGGGAATGTGGCGATAGATAGAATCGTCAAATCCCCAGTAGTCAGCACGAAGGACGGTGAGACTCACATAAGCTGCCTGCTGCACCGCCATATCCACTGTGGAACCTACTGCCTCGTAGCGGTGGACAACGCTCATGCCATCATCTGACAGAATGTAGACAATAGCCTGGTAGTAGGTCTGGTCAAACTCTCGTTGCTGCTCGTAGACCTGGTACTCTGGTGCCCAACGGAACCCCAGATAAGTGACCATGTCTCTCAGCATCTCCGGATAACCGGCGGTGCTCTCGCAACGAGTCATACGAACCACCTGCGGGTAGAACCTGAGATCCATCTGCAGATGATCGGGGAAGTTTTGATTAGACGCCGGTAGAAGAACTGAAGTGGAAAGCAACAACAAGGTTTCAACGGACGAAAAGGATGTTGGGAAGAACAGGATATCGAAGCAACATCGGGAAGCACGAGACCAAAAACTCCTGAGGTACTACGGAAAACCCATCCTGGCTTCTAAAGGATCAATATCTACTGCTTAAGGAATAGAGGATCTGCTTCCGGGGCTTACACGCCTCCGTTCTCAATCGTGAGTAGGCAACATGATAAAGCATGTCACAACCACCTCCATTCCTATGGTCTAGTAGATATAACTATCCTAGAGAAACCAGGATACGTGAAACCCTAATTTGAAAGTTTAGGTGAGAAGAGAAAACAACGTTGCACTTCCTTACCAGAAAAGGGAGGGTGGGTGGGGAAAGAAATAAAAGGGTAGAATTCCTACTCTCACGTTTCATTTTTTCTATATAGCTACAAAATAGTTTCTAGACTCAACTGCGACCAGTAAAAGGGATCCTACAGGCAGACAGGCTCTGATACCATTTGTCGCACCCGTACTTCTAGAGGATACTCGCAGTTCCGTTGAACAGTAGTTGCTTGGATTACGGGGCTTACCGGCACCCGCATCTCTTACGAGTAGGCCAACACACGTATGTGTGACAACCAACCCCTACTGTTCATCGTCTACGTAAACCATCCCATAGAAATCAGGATACTACCATTGACGTACTTCATACCATACACACATGGTACGTCAACGGCGTTTAACAAAATGATAGCACAACAGATCTCTAAGACACAAATAAATAGAAATAAGTTGCAAATAGCTCTCACTAGAGCAGAGATAGCAAATACAATCATCCAGAGGACACATGTCCCAACATATCATCATTACATCACAGCGGAAGCATTCAAAGGGTCTGAGTACAGACATATCCAAATAGGCTTAAGAAGCCGGGAATGAAAGGACAACGGAGCCCATCCACGTAGTCTCGGATCCTGCCCGGGTCCGCTATCTACTCGTCAGCAGCCTCGTCAAACTCCACGTAGTAGCCATCACGGGGATCCTCGTAGGCGTAGTCTGCGGAAACCACAGCCCCAAAGGGGTCGGTACATAAACGTACTGGCAAGCAAGACTCACAGTTCACCAAAGTGTACCCCACAACATCAAGCACAGATGCTTTGGGTTCAACGGAAGAAAGGGTGATACAAAAGATGCGGCAGCTGGCTGCACTAACCAACTACAGAACATACTACAACTTCCGGCTAACAGAAAGGAGGTAAGATAGTGTATCGTAACCAACTAACAACTAACTCCAAACAAACCCATCCTGGATCTCGCCCCTTATCCAAAGAAGCAATCCGAGAATAACTCACACAGTTGGATTAATGATGGGTCAAGTTATTGTGTTAATAAGACTATTACTAGTCAAGTTATCATTATTTAGGTGTAAGTTGTTCTGAGTACTTGTTAGCCAGTACTTTCACCAAGTCAACCATAACCGCGAAAAACACGGCTTCTCGAGAAGATTTATCCCTGCAGGGGTGCACCAATTTGGCCGTACACGTAAGAATAACCCGCCAGATGGAATGCCTCCCACCAAGCGCGGCACTCAACACAACTCAACTCTTCTTCGCATCGAGCCCCACGAAGAAAAGGGGACCCTCATAGCACTCTAAGACCACGTCGCCCTAAATGCCGACTACAAAAGTTCCACCCTGGCCTCGGGTTTGTACCTGCATATGAGTGCATCAAATGGAAAGCCCGAACTAAGTGTGGCGATTTGGACGAGATGCGAATCGAATCAAATTGAGGGGGCGCCCATACATGCTTCCCACATGCGGTTAGTGCGCTCATCATGGATTAGTAGACAAGACCATTTTCCTAATTAGGGTCGACACTAGCAGGCCTCAAAACCACGCCGGGCCTCCTGCCGGTGCCTTATCAGCAAATTAGTATTACCTCAAAATTAACAAGTTGTTGTTTAACATCGAGCCCCAGAACATAATAGAATTATAGTAACAGAAAGTAACGGGTAACAGACTCGAGCAAAACAACCCTAATCATGCTAGTAAGACACAGGCAACAAGCAACAGGGTTATAGGTGTGGAGGTGAGGCTATATCAGGGTTAAAGGATAACAAGTGATAGGTTCGTAACAGAAGCAACGATCCATAGAGCTAGCAGAAATAGAAAACGGAAAGTATCGGTATCCAATGTTGAAAGGAACACAATGGTTCATGTGAGTGAATACTTGCCTGCAAACTCAGCAGCCTGGTACTGAGCTAGATCCTCAGAAGGGGTGTCGTAAGTATCGTCTGTCTCAACGTTGTCGTCTATTGGAGAAGAAGCAAACAAACAACGCAGAGAGATAAACAATCAATAACATGGCATAATGCACAATCATGGGATGATGCATGGCAAATTAATTGATGCATCAAAGGTAGGCTAGTTAACATGGTAACAATATTAAATGGACACCTATGCAATTTGGGTTGCATATGGAAAGCCCATGAATTTAGGTTGAAATATTTGTTTTACAACTAATCAACAGATGAAAGTGGATTAGTATGATGCATGGATGAGGAAAACAGAAAAATAACAACAATAGAAACAATTGGAAATGAAGTTTACCAAGTTTGGAATTTTATTTATTAAGTTATGAAATTTTGGTTCCTTAAAGGTGTTACACAAGCATTTGTTGTTTTCATCAATTTTAATTGTTCAAAACAATTAACAAAAATTCTATTTGGAAAGTACACAAAATTTTAGGTGGATTACATGTTTCAATTATTGAAAAAGGAATTAAGATGAATTATTTATGAATTAAACAAGTTAAACAAGATTTAAATGAATTAAATTCAAGTAGGAACATTATTTGAATTTTATTTGTTCAAAACATCAAACCAAGTTCATATTTGAAAAGGTTATGTTTTTCTGGTTTGAAAACATATTTTTCATGTTCAAAAATAATTTAATTTAAGCAAGTTATAAATTTAGCAAATTTTAAATGATTTAAACAAGGTTTAAATTATTTAAGCAATTTTAATTATTCAAAACATGAAACAAAATTTATATTTGGAAAGATGGTTCAAAATAGCATGGAAAACATATTTTATTTGTGTTATTTGAATTTAGTATGAATTATTTATGCATTTAATCAAATTTGAAATGAATTGTTTGAATTTGAATTTTGAATCAATTTGAAAAGTGCAAAACAGAAAACAAATGATGTAATCATGTAGAGAATTTAATTTGGTTCAGTGTACATATTTTATTTGCATTAGTTGGATTTAGAAATTAAAAGTTATTAGCATTTTAATTGCAGGGACTATTCTGTAAAAGAAAAAGGATTTAAATTAAAAAGAAAAGGGCGGAAAACATTTTTCACTCCGCAGTGGCTAGCTCCAGCCACTGACAGAGGGGCCCCCTGGGCCACGGTGGCCCGCGTGGTGCACAGCAGCTGACAGGGGGGCCCTCCTGTCAGTGCCCCTTGCGAAAAAAAGGTTGGGGTTTTATTCGCGAGCGCAGGGCTCGAACCCTGGTCTCTGCGCTGCGTGCAGTGGGGCGTTACCACTACGGTGTGCGATTCAGTTTTGACAGAAAGGGGTGCGCGGACAGGTTAAGGTTCCGTTACGCTAACTGAATTTTTCAGATGCAGTTTCTGAACTTTTCGACAGAGGCTCGCTGGTCGGCGGCGAGCTGCTGCAGCGATCGTGCCGCCGTGCTGCTGGTACGTGGATGCTGCGGGTGTGCTGGTGCTCGTGCTTGCGACGCGATGCAGAGAGGAGGGAACCAGGAGGGAGAGGGAAAAGGTGCTGCTCACCCTCGCAGTAGCCGTGGCCGCGGCTCGGTGCAGAGGTTGCCGGCGACGACGTCGAGGATGGCGGCGGGGAAGCAGAGGGTCCCGGGTACCGTGGGGTGTCGATGAGCTCGAGGAGGCTACGGCGGTCTGATCCCCGTGGTCAGCCAGGGAGGAGGAGCGTGGCAACGGCGACGATCGCCATGGATTCAGAAGGGGTGGCGCCGGTGTGGTTGCAGAGAGGAGAGTGGTGGCAGAAATGGAGGGAAAAACGGCGGCGCGGTGGGTAGCTGGGGGAGGTCTAGGGCTAGGGCTAGCAGGGGGAGGCCGCGGTAGGGTTTTATAGGGCATCGGGGCGAGCGCTGGCCGTCTCTGCGCGCCGTACGGCAACGTGGACGCGCCGGATGGCCGCCGTACGTGTAACATCCCAATTTTGCTACCAAAGTGTTGTGGTGTTGAGTTCATATCATACATGCATGAAAGAACAATTGAAATCATGTTTGAAACCAATTCAAATTATGAATTCAAATGGTTTCAGAAAAATCTCTCATATGGTACCTATTTTGGTTCCCAAAATCTTGTTCTGAAAAGTATTCCAATTTCACCAAAGCAACACATGGTGCTGTTGGAAATTTCATAAGGTATCCAAAACCTATTTTTGCCAAATTTTCTGTTTGCAAAAAGGTCCTCAAAACTTTGTTTTTGATTCTGTTATTAAAGAGAAAAGGGCCTTTTCGCCAAATGTTGTTTTTCCAGGGGTTTTTTCAAAGAGGCCCTTTTGTCCTCTTCCTCCTCCACGCAGGCAGGCGAGCAGCTCGCCGGCGTGGCGCTGCCACCTCCTGCTACCCCTTTCCGTGGGGATCAGGATGCAGGGGAGACGTCTGCATCTCGCCACCCCCTCACCCTTTCCCTCGCGACCCTCCCCTCCTCCTCTCTGTACCGGAAGCGAGCAGAACCAAACCCTAGCCTCACCGGAATCACTCGCCGCCGGCCCTCCAGCCCACCCCGGAGCAAACCGAGGCCATCCCCGAGCTCCCCGTCCTCCCCTCTTCCTCCCAGGCGAGCGCCGCTTCCCGGGATGGCCGGGCGCCACCGAATCGCACGGGTTCTTCTCCAACTCCGGCCGCGGCTGCCGCGCTCGATTACGGCGCCGTCGAGCCGTCTCCGGCCTCCCCGCCCCCACTACAGCACTCCCGGTGAGCTGAGCTACCTCTGGGTGCTCTCCGTTTGAATTCCCGTGGCCGGAATCGTGCTAGCCGTGAGCAACCGTGGCGCCGCCGCCACGCTCGCACGCCGGCGTCGCTCCGGCGACCTCCAGCAAGCGGCGCGACCACCGTTAGGTTCACCTCGGTGTTCTCTACGTGCTGGTACCTTTTGTTCCGTGAATTGCGCGCGATTTCCGTCGAATTTGAAGGCTCCTGTGAAGAACAGAGATAGATGACGTCATGTCTGCGCCATGGTGATGTCACAAATACAATTTTCATCATTTCCAGAAAATAACTAAATGTTGAATAATTAATAATTATTGTTTTATACTTCAGAAAAATGAAAGTGAGGTATTAAAATGTTCAGAAAATTATTCTCTACCCAACTATACCATTTTCATTCATGTTTGAGAAAGTCCAAAAATAAGCATTATTTTAATGTTGTTTAATCTTTTAAAATAGAAAAATAAGTTTTTATTCAAGAAAATTAGAAAATTAAAAGTTATATACCAAATTGCTCAAAATGACTAATACAACCTATTTATGATGTTTTCAACCCCATTTGAGCAACTAAAATTGGACTCACTTTCAGAATCGCCCGAAAACCCCCTCCGGGGCCTATTTCGGGCTAGTTTCAGTAAAAATGCTTAATTGCCATATTAACCCTAGCAACCCAAAGAACATGTTTAGGGCTTCTTTCAGTGCATTAACTTGCTCATGCATACATATTGCGCATTGCATCGATGCCATGTTTGATTGTTGTTTCTCTTCCGGTGTTTTGCTTCTGATCGGTAGAACGCGACCCCGAAGAGAAGATCGACAACGCCATGGCGAATACTTGATCCTAACCGACAAGTCAAGCACTTATTCCCGAAGACTTTCTCTGGTTTTCTTGAAGCAAGGCAAGCATAACCTCTTATCTACCCATATATGATTTCGAAAGACTTTTGATTCTCGTACAAATGCATTCGATTCCAATGTATCTTGAGTCAATAGATAGAGTTATCCTATTTATTTGCATAACCCAGATATCATGATTCAATGCTCCTAGCAGACATAGGAGTTGTTTGTGTGTATCGCCAGAGCCTCCAATATGCCATGCTTAGTCATACATGCCTGTTATCTCTGCTCCATCCGGTTGATGAATCAGAGTTACGAAATAATCTAGTATGGCAGGAAGTAGTGGTAAGTTAAGAGATGTTTGATTAACATGACTTAAAGGTGTGGATGACGAGACCACAGAGGGTCTGTGGTGGTTGTCTCGTTCATGCCCCTAGGAGCTAGTTCTCGTCTTCGAGCCAAGAATGAGCGTGCATCCACACGGGGGATTGGATTCCCCTCGGTCTCAACTTGCCTAGTTTGTTCCATGAGTTGCCTAGTTCGGGCTTTCCATTTGGATTTGCGGGGATATTAAAACCTTTTCAAAACTAGGACGTGGCGATGTATCGGCGCTCTGCGGGTAGGTAACCGTCGAGCATTGCGCACAACGATAGAGACCCGGCAGGAGATGGCCACTCCCTATTGGCGGTCCATCTCTACTCGGAGCGACTCATGGAATAGGCGAAGCAAGGGAAAGGTCGTGGTCAACCTCCATCTGCCGGCACTTCCCGGAATAGTGCTAATGTACTGGCATTAAGGGTTGGTTGATACGTGTGGTTAAAGTTGTACACCCCTGCAGGGTTAAATCTTTTTGAAAAAGCCGTGTCCGCGGTTAAGGACGACTTGGTGACGGATTCTGTGATCATAGACAACTTAAACGGAATGATTAAAACTTGCTGATAACGAATGAAGGATGCCTCCTCGGAGATGCCGAGAGGGGTTACCTTGTAGCATGAGTTACCGGAACAACTGGAGGAGGTGATCTTTGAAGCACGAGGTGCTGATATGAGTTGGTGGATTAAAAGATGATGATATCAGTAGTTGAGTAGCTTTCTCATCTGTTTTCAAAATACTCCATGAGACGTGCTTTTCCTCCCTCAACTTGGAAAACAAAGATGGCTTTACGCAAAATAACCTTCATAACTCTTTCTAAAAGAAGCAGATATATAATAGGTTAACTAAGTCTTGTTGAGTACCTCCCGTACTCATGTTTGCTTCAACTTGGTTCAGGTGGAGTTCCTCAGTTCGGTAGTGTTTCAACGTGGACATCGACGAGTAGTTCGGGGTTCCCAGGTAGCAGCCTGGAATCTATGGGCTGGGACGTCGCCTTATGTTGCGGCCTTTTTGGTTCTTGTTGACTAGCAACATGATTTGCCTTCCGTTGTCTGATGTAATGTTGGGTCGTGTGACCTCTGTTTGTAAGCTATACTCTAGTAACACCTGTTAATAAAGCTTCATGTTTAGAGTACTGCTTTGATCGGTTGTTGGTTTCGAGCTCATTGTTATACAGTTTTGGCTATGCCTGCATAGTTGTCGCAGTCGAGGGGTTGTGGAGCCGATGATCCATGTCCGAGCCCGCCTGTCGATGTGATCGGCCTGGGGCGAGGTAACCCCAGTAACCCTCGATTGTTGTTGCACTTTCTGGACACATAGCAGCTCTGTATAACTTTGGTCCCGTTCCTTCAGTTTCATCCGACTCGTGGACGCTTGGATATGCATAATTGGTTATGACTAGCATGGATACAAGGAGTAGTAGACTGGGGATCCGGACTACGTGCCGATGAATCCGGTCTGCCTGCCGTTGTTTGTTGCGGCCGGGGCTGGTAACCCTGAAGCCCTTGTGAGTCCATGGCTAGGAGCACATAACAGTATGTATATCTCTGGGTTCGGGGTCTGACAGTACGAGAGGAAGAAAGGTGAGCGAGGGGCGAAGGGGTACCGGGCTGGTTTGGGTGGGCTGGGCCTCCCACTGGCCTGGCCACTCCCTCCGTTTTTTTTTTAATTTTTCTGTTTCTTTTTTTTTTTGCTGAAAATGAAATAGGAAGAAAAGGGCTAGGTTTTGATGTTAGAAAATCTTAGAAAAAATTTGGTATTGCTTAATTATGTAACAGCAACAACTTGCCAAGTTTAGTTTTCCAAAAAGTTCAAAATAAAATGTTGTTTGTAATTTGATTGAAATTTGAAGGAATTTTGAGATTAAGTGATTTATTTAAAACAAAATTTAAATAGTTTGAACCTTATAGTTTAATTGAAACAAAAGGGATTAGAATTGTTTTGTAATTCTCATAAATTCAACATGGTTGCTGTTTGGAAATAAGTAATTGAATTTTGAATAGAATTTGAGTTAAATGAGTTATTAAATAAAAGAACAATTTAATAGTTGAGCTTTCTGTTTTAATAGAAACAAAATAGCTGTTTTTAATTGAACTTTTTATTTGGAAAATGTAACATAACAAGTATGAACAGTTTGATTTGGAAATTGGTTTGAATTTGAAATAGAAAACAATTGAAAACAGATGCAAAACAAAGGCAACAAAATAAAGGGTATGATGACATGATGCAAAACTTAATTAAAACAAGAAGCAAACATCCTAAAGGTAAGTTTTCATACTTGGGATGTTACACTTTTTCGCCCACGGATGGATATATCTGTGTTCGTCAAAGCAGGCTTCTTCTTTTACCATGAACTTCTCATCATAAGGCGGCACGGGTTCCGCCTCTGGAAGGTTTGAAGATCCGCCTTGGTCAGGTTCCGCCCTTTCCCGCACATCCGTGTCGGATGCAACATGCTGGCTGGACTGCAAGGGGGTATTCCTCCTGAGCAGCCGTGTTTTCTTCTCCAGCTACTACTAGAGTGTCTTGGGGGCAGCTGCAGGGTATGGCTTCGCCCCCCTAAGAGTAACGGCTTTCAGCTTCTTCCTTCCTTTTCCCTTCAAAGGGACAGGAGAAAGTTTAGAAAAGAGAATAGCATGAAAATCCGAGATTAAAAATCCGAGAAAGAAGATACGCAAGAAAAGGCATACAAATGCGAAATTCTGGGTTTTTACCTAGAAGTAGCGACGGGTACACCATCAAGATCGATAACTTCCTAGTTAGATTATACCTTCTTGCGCTTCCACCCTCCAGCTGATTGAAAGCGTGCTTTTAGCGCCGCTAATTCATCGTCGGTGGCAAGATCCTTCTATGGAAGATCAAGAAGCTGTAAAAAAGTAAAATCCGGATTAGTATAAAAAAACATCCGAGAAAAAATGAAGTTTGAACAGTTACCCAAAAGACGTACCTTAGGAACCCGGTTTCCTTCATTGTACATTTGTAGGCTTTCCTCGTATTGGTCACGAGTATCCACAAGTTGGTTGACATGCTTGTTCAACTATTTTTTCGACAAAACGGACTTTGTTGTCCTCATCAAATCCTCGGGTCCCGAGTATTCGCATAGAAGCAAGCCACCTCGATGAGCAAGAGGTTGAATCATCCTTCCGATCCAGCACAGAACTATATCCATGCCGGTCAGAGGAGGATTAGAAGAGATGAGTTTGGCGATCCTTCGTTTGATTCTCATCAGGTCTGAAGGAAAAACCTGGACCGCGTCCAACGGCCAATTATCTTGGGGTGTGGCCACGGAATTGATTAAATCTGGAATTCCCGTATCCTTTCCAGGGTAGGGACCATCCGAATGATAGAAAAAAGAGCCCGTCCAGAATTTGACGGACTCGGAAGTCTTGATTTTGGGAAACCATTCTTCTCTATTCCTACAGAGATTAAAAGAAATGGTCCCGCAAATCGGGAGAACACCTTCGGTGGTGTTGCGTTTCACGTTGAAACAATATTGAAAGAAATCTTGGCGGGTTTCTATCCTTAAGTAACCCTCGAAAAGGTCCTAGAACCCGGCTATATACAAAATGGAGTTGGGTGGAAGGTTGTGGGGCTAGATGTTGTAATGGTTGAGAAGTTGGAGCAAAACGCGGATGGCTGAAAACCCATACCTTGGTTGATATGGGAAGCTAGAACCACGCGTTCTCCGGCTTTCAGAAAAGACTCGGTGTCATCCTCCTGCAGCCGCCACTTGTCCTTCACAATGAACCCATCCTTCTCCATGTCCTGCAGAAGAGTCAGGGCCACGTTGAAGTGGCTCCAATTGTCGGCGTCTCCTTCCTCGTCTTCCCCGCGTCCAGCGGTAACGACGGCCATTGTGTTCTCGTTGTCGCGAGATGAGTTTTCTCCCTCCTCAATGCCGGGGAAGGGAGGAGGAAGAGTACTCGAAGGCGGCGACATAGTTCCGGCGGCGGGAATAAGATCCCCACCCGCCAGTGCGCTCGCGGACGCCTCTGATGCGTGCGCGGAGAAGCTCGGGGAAGCTCCGACGATGGGGTCAAGATCCCCGATGAGGTCCTCGGTGGTGCCGTCAATGTTTGCGGTCTCGCAGGCGCATGGAGGACTTCCGGTGTCCATTTGCGGGCGGCGCAACCGGGAGCAGGAACCACCGATGGCTTTCTCCGGCGAGGACTCGTGGCTCGGGATCGCGACTATCTCTGCGTGCTTTCGCTCGAAGGGCTGGGAGTGGAAGTGCTCAAGAGGTTCAAGGAAGAAAAGGATGCGGAAAGTGAGTCGGAGACCCCGAGGCGGCTATTTATAGCCAGGATACGTTGAGATTGGCTCCAACGGCTCTTTTAGCCGTTGGATGCTTGACGCATGTAACGTCTGAAAATCTGGGAAACGAGGGGGTGGGGTGATTATTGCTATATCCTTGTTTCTCGCGCGAGAATCTATCAGAGATAAGGGTTTAGTCTTTTGACTGACCCTTGATGGTTGTGACATAAGCAAGATTTCATCGCTTGCGTCACAGTTTCCTTCTCCACGAAGATTCACGGAAGAACTGCCGGATTTCGGTAAATCCGAGATTGGCATTGAAGAATTTTGCTGAAAGAAGAATCAAGACAAAACAACGACATTTCTAAAAAGGAATACAAATCCATAAGGAACGGCAGACTGAAGTCTTAATCCTTCTTGGGGGCTACTGTCGGATATATGCCAAATAGGGGTATATCCGGCATTGGCCCAAGGCCCGATTACCAGGGTGGCCCATAGGCAATGGAGCATAGTCTATTGGGCGGCCCAGTAAGGTGACGCGCAGGAAGCCGGATTCTAGAAGGACCCGGACCACGGCCCAAAGTGGTGCGGGTTGGAGGAGAAAACGGATTACTTAATTTCCAAGTTATATAATTTCTGTAGTCTTCTAGGTTTCCTATCTGTAAGCCCTAATCCGGCTATTTATATAAAGCCAGACGGGAAGAGAAGACAGACAATTAGCTAGAAGTCAACTTGCTGAGAAGTTCATCCTCGTCGAGTTAGCAAAACCATACTCACCATTGTACTTAGTATACTTCAAGCTTCAGCCCTGATTTAGTGAGATTGCAGGAGTAGGAACGCTGCCTAGTTGCGTCGTACCGAACCTGGGTAAACTCGGTGTTCTCGTTTACAGTTCTTCCATGCCCCCCCGGCGGTTCTACTAGTAAGCTTATGGCACCCCCGTCCATGAACCTTACTACGTTGTCTCGACATGTCCTGTTCACGAGCTCCAAGTAATATTGTTATCAATATTTTTTATGCAAGGCTTTATCTTCATGATAAGGATTTATTGGATGCTTCTTGTTATGGATCATTCACACGTATGAAGGAAGAGGCTAAATGGGATCTTCTTGATCGTATTCAATAAAACACTGAAGGATGGGAGAACAATAAAGGTAGAAAGTCAGGTATAAATTACAATTATGAATGCATTAAAGCTTTTATGGGAACCGATGATTTCTATAATGTTAGTGTTGTTTGTGGTCTTGACTCTCAAATCTTTGCAAATTGTTTTAAAGCCTTTGCCTCCTATCTTGATATTATAAAAAAGGAGTTGAGCAAGTACCATGCACCTTATAAAGATATTGTTCCTGCTAGAATATAGAAGTGCATGCTGTTAATCCTGCTGTGCCTAAACCTTATATTGAGAAAATGCCTTTCCCTGACAACGTAAAGGAACATTTTATCATAGCTAGTGTGGTTAACAAAAGTATAAAAAAAACCTATAGAACCTAATGAACAAATGACTGTTTAACATACAGTGGCTATAGTAAAAGACCTTGTCTCTGAAAATATAGAGAATGGACACATTGTCTTCTATGAGGATGCTTCTAATATTGTTTCACATCCTATTAGATCTAAGAAAACTAGTGTTCCTGTGGTTTCTGTTAAGATAGGTGATCATTGCTACTATGGTTTGTGTGATATTGGTGCAAGTTCAAGTACTATTCCTTATGAGCTTTATAAAGAAATTCTGCATGAAATTGGTTCTTGTGAAATTGAAGATGTTGATGTGGCTATTCAGCTTGCCAATAGAGAAACTATATTTCCGATTGGTATTGTTAGATATGTGGAAGTTTTATGTGGTAAAACTAAATATCCTGCTGATTTTCTAGTACTGGGTACAACTGCTAGTAAAACTTGTCCTATCATTTTTGGTAGACCTTTCTCGAACACTTGTAGCATTGTTATAGATTGTAGGAAGGAGAAGCTATTGAGATGGAAAATATTATGAGTTTAACTTATTCAAATTTTCTAGAGCTCCTTATGAATCTGAATTGCCTAATGAGGATTTTAGAGTTGAACAACTTTCCTTTATTGATCTTGCTCCTAAAAATGCTTTGCAGCAATACATGGAGGACCATGAAAGTGAGGTCTTTATGGAAGAAAGAAATGAGATTGATGATATTCTTCTTCGTCAACCAGTGATACTGAAACATAATTTACCTGTGGAAGACTTGTGTACCACATTACCACCCAAGGAGGATCCTGTTTTTGATTAAAAACCTTTGCCTGATCATCTTAAATATGCTTATATTGATGATAAGAAGACATAAAATGTTATTATTAGTTCTAAACTTTCAGGTAAATAAGAGGAAAGGTTATTGGAAATACTAAAGAAACACCGTGGAGCTATTGGATATACTCTTGATGATTTTAAAGGGATTTCGCCTACTATATGTCAGCATGTAATTAATATAGAACCTGATGCAAAGCCATTAGTTGAACATTGATGCATGTAAAATGCATACATGAACTTTGCATGTTATTACTTGTTTTTCCTACATATTAGCAACTTATATTCATGTTTTATAATGATTTGGGGGATTTTCTAAACAATCCCCCTTCTTTTGGTTCTAACCCTGTTTTTCCAGAAAACGTACTTTTTAGTGTTTCAGACTTTCCGGGAGCTTCGGGACTCCAAAAAGGGCAAGGACAAAGAGCACGGTTCAGAATTTTCGAGACGAAGACCATGGGCCAAAGTAGAGGGCCAAAAGGCCAACCAGGTGGAAAAGAGGACCCTCCACGCGGCCAGATTCCTTGGCCGCATGTGGGGCCCCCTTTTTGCCCCCGTGGCTCCGATGCCGTCGATCTTTCTTCTCCCGAGTGTCTCGTGACCTAAAAAAGACTATATAAAGGGTCCCGATGGAGGGATGATAACCCGGTAGGCCAACGCCAAGGAGTAACTCGGCCCAAAGGACGCTGCACAAGACCCAGCATAAGATAAAGGAGTTTCTAAAAGGCCCAAGAACGTAGGCCTCGTAACCCGGATTGTGGGTTCCGATAAGGAAGTTTAGGGTTTGTAAGCAGTGTCCGGGTAGGATTCAGAGTGCGCCTTGGAGAGTTGAGTTAATATATCTAGATCGGAGACTCGGCGACTTGATTGCCGGCTACCAGATCGCATATCATCATGTTTTCCCTTGAGCTAAACCCTCTCCCAAACACCAGAGTCGAATTTCCCCAAGATAAGTTACCCCCGGTAATGTCTGCCGTGATTATCCCACGACAGTTGGCGCCCACCGTGGGGCCTACGTCCAAGGGTGTTTACATCACGGGAGAATCTCGGAAGAACATGGAGAACCTTGTCATCGGCGAGATCTACACCGACCGCCAAGGAGAGAAGATGGTGGACGATTCCGGCTGGGGGCCAGAGTCGGATCTGCTCGAATCCGGATATGTTGTGACAATCGGCCAGATCAACGTCTTCATCGGCATGGTACGTACGTCCGGTTCAATCCCTGACGATTTCGGATTTGATTCTGTGTCAGGGGAAGCTACCCACGTTCAGTCGGATGGAGAAGAATCGGTCGGGACGGTAGATCCGACAGAAGAGCCCCCCACGAAGAGGGAACAGCCGGAGGAGCTGGCATGGACCCCGCGTGGCCGGGTCATGAGAGAGGATGATACCGAGTCCATCCTGCATCTGCTGGAGAACCGGTACGAGGAAAATAGCAGCGAAGAGGAAGAGTACGAATCTGCGCCAAGCATTACGTGCCAGGTTGCGGTTTACACGGCCCCGGCGATCAATCTTAATCAGGGAAACGTGACTGCGGCCACAGTCGGAACAGCACCAGCAGCGGCCCAGCAGCAAGGTCCGGTTGACGGAAACCCGGTTCTCACCCGAGTTGACGGAGAATCGGCATCGGTTACCAGCCACGCGGCGGACAGCGAGTTGCAGGCAAACATGTTCGGATATCTGGCAAACCGGACGCCAGGGGCGGGTCCTTCGAACCCGCAACACCCGGCCCTATTCAACAACAACTTGATCCTGGATCCAACCGTTTTAGCTACAGTTATTACTCCGGAAAACGCGGCGGAACGTGTCAGAGATCTGGACGTAGCCCGTCGCGCATTGGAGCAACAGAGAAGGCAAGTAGAAGCAGAAAGGCAGGGGATGGCCACCCGCCAACGTGAGCTGGATGCATTGGAAACCCGGCTCCGAGAAGAGACGACCAGGGTGCGTCAAAGGCATCAAACCATGTTACCAGCAACGGGTGGAGTTATAAACCCGACCAACCTATTTATCACACCTCAGGATCAACTGATTCCGGCAGCAAACCAAGGAACCGTACAGCAACCTGCAACTGGAGGAGCACAGTCGGCAAACATACAAGCCGGGTTACCCACATTGCAGACTGGAGCCACCGCCGGCAATACATTACCACCACCACCACCATCACGATTTCGCACACCAGCAGGTCATTACAACAACCCCATGGATAATGTGTACGCAGCAACGCTCGCATTGAATCAAATCCCCGTGAGAGAGTCACCCCACGCAGAGGAGACCCGGCGGGCGATAGATCTATTGCGCACTGCGGTAGCGCAGCAAGTTAATTACCCGGATCACAGAAGTGGTATGCATGGGACACCATATATCAGCCAGCAACGAGGCAATACCGGCAATATCCAGACAAGTTCAGCGCGGCGGAGGGAAGATCAGCAGCAAATGTCGCCTCCTTCCCGCGTTCAGGCAGTACTGGCAGCATCAGCAGCACAAGCTATCGTGGACAGTTCCAGAGCCAGGAGGGCCGCGGCCGGGTCTACGGTGCATGAGCCACCAGCCGTACCGCGTCCAGCTGCACCTCCCGCAGGATCACATGTTTCCCGGGTGAGGCCAGTTCCGACTAATCTCGCTGGGCCTAAGTGTCTGTCGGCGGACATCAGGGCTGAGCCTTACCCGGATAAATTCAAAGAACCGGGTAAAGTTGTGAATTATGAGCCGACTATGGATCCAGAAACATGGCTGAGCAGTTATGAGATGGCTATGTCGATTCGCAATGCATCAGAAAATCTTCAAGCCAAGTTCATGTACTTGATGATGTCAGAAGGAGCAGCAAAGTTATGGTTCAATAATTTACCGGAAGGATCTATCAAGTCATGGGAGGAGTTGTAAACTGCGTTTATCAAGCACTTTCATGGGACGTGCAGAAAGCTATTTACTATTGATGACCTAGAGCGATGTGTACAAAACAAAGGAGAATCGGCGCGCAGCTGGGTGCGCCGGGTTATGGAGATACTACACTCCTCTACGGATATTCAGCCCAAAGATGCGCTACAAGCTATGGCAAAAACGTGCAAGTACATACCTTTAGTGCAAAAGTTAACTCGCATGAAATCTAGTCGAAATGCTTCAGAGGTTACGATGGGAGAGCTAATGGATGCATGCAATAAACACGCTGCAACGGATACTACAGAAGAGGATGTCGATGACAAGAAAGCAAAAGCAAATACAAATAATAGTGGAAGAACGGGCAATGGATCAACGCCGGGTAACAATGGAGGTAACAATGGGAACAACCAGAACAAGCGCCCGTTTGAGGGAGGCTCCGAGTTTGTCGCTAGCACAGAAGCCGGGTCTTCGAGACCTAGAGCAGAAGGAAATTTCAATGCTGGAAACCACAACGGAGGAAATTATCAAGGACCGCCGAGGCCGGGTAACAATTGGGATATCTTCAGAATGGCGTGCCCAAAGCACAGCAGGAACGGTAGGCTGGCTAACCACTCATTGGAGCAGTGCGCGGACCTACAGAGATGGAAGAATGAGGAGATAAACAAGGCCATGGGAGGTGCAGGTCGGGGAGGAGGACCGGGTTCGGGTGGAAACCCGGGCAACGGCCCACCCCCAGCCGGTAACCCGGCAGGCGGAAATCCGGGTAGCAACCAAGAGGGAGCTGGAGGTTTCCAAGCCAACCCCAAGCAATTGGGACAATATCACGTGCATACCACAGGAATTTCTAACAAGGATAAAAAGATACCGAAACAAGCAGTAAACTCGGTTTCTTCGGCTGTCCCGAGATACCTGAGATGGTCAGAGCAGGACGTAACATGGAGCAGAAGAGATCACCCGGAAAGGATAGAACACCCGGGAGTCTTAGCATTGGTGGTGGCACCACAGGTTAATGGTTATGAGCTGAAAAAGGTCCTAATGGACGGTGGAAGTAGCATCAATATCTTGTATTGGGAAACCTTTCTACGCATGGGTCTCAAGGAGTCTCAGCTGCAGAAGAGTTCAACGGTTTTTGACGGGATCGTGCCGGGTCACTCAGCGTGCCCCGAGGGAAAGATCACATTGGAGGTAGCTTTTGGAGAATCAAAGGATAATTATCGAGTCGAGTGGCTTACTTTCGAGGTGGTTAAGTTGCACAGTCCTTATCACGCGCTATTCGGAAGACCGGCTTATGCCAAGTTCATGGCCAGGCCGTGTTATGTGTATCTACAACTGAAAATCCCGGGGCCCAAGCAGACCATCACCATACACGGGAGCCGGGATATAGCAGCTGAGTGCGACGAAGGAGATGCAGCCATGGCGGAGCAAGCCTGCAGAAAAGAGGAACTCAAGTATTACCGGTCTCAAGTAGACCCGGATGACAGAACAACGCTAAAAAGACCAAATACTGAAGATGAGAGAGCAAAATTCAAGGCAGCACATGACACCAAGATGTTAGCTTTTGTCGAGGGTGATCCCTCTAAGCAATTTGCTATAGGATCTAACTTGGACAGCGAGCAGGAGAAAGCACTTGTGGAGTTCATTTGTTCAAATCAGGATGTGTTCGCCTGGACGCCTAGCGATATGCCGGGTATCCCCACAGAATTGGCAGAGCACAGTTTGCACGTCGATCCCAAGTCCAGACCCGTGAAACAAGGCTTGAGAAAGATGAATGAGGAAAGAAGGAAAGCTATAGGGGAAGAAATTGCTCGGCTGCTGACAACCGGCTTTATTATGGAAGTGTTTCACCCGGACTGGTTGGCAAATCCGGTTCTCGTGATGAAAAAGACCAATGAGTGGAGGATGTGCATTGATTACACGAGTCTCAACAAGCATTGCCCAAAGGATCCGTTTGCACTACCAAGGATAGATCAGATTATAGACGCAGTAGCTGGAAGCAACCTATTATGTTTCCTGGATGCATATTCCGGGTATCATCAAATCAAGCTCAAGAAGGAGGATTGGGAGAAAACATCGTTCATAACCCCTTTTGGGGCCTTTTGTTACAAGACAATGACATTTGGACTGAAGAACGCTGGCGCAACCTATCAGCGGTGTATTCAGAAGTGCTTCGAGGACCAAATTGGACGCAACGTACATGCTTACGTAGACGATGTGGTGATCAAGACCAGAAAGGCGGAGACATTAATCGATGATCTAAAGGAAACATTCAAGAACTTGAGAAGGTATCAGATGAAGCTCAACCCGACAAAGTGTGTTTTTGGAGTTCCAGCCGGGAAATTACTCGGCTTTATCGTTTCTGAGAGAGGAATTGAAGCAAACCCGGACAAAATCAAAGCTATCCAGAGCCTGAAAAAGCCGGAAAATTTGAAACATGTTCAGAAGCTCACAGGGTGCGTGGCAGCGCTCAGCCGGTTTATATCCAGACTCGGAGAAAAGGCGATACCCTTGTACCGGCTCTTGAAAAAATCTGACAAATTCGTATGGGATCAAGAGGCGGACGAGGCGTTCGAGGCACTAAAAAAGCAGCTATCTGAGGCACCAGTCCTAGCAGCTCCGGGTCCTAAAGAGCCTATGTTATTATACGTTGCAGCAGGGCCCCGGGCGGTTAGTGCAGTGGTTGTTGTCGAGCGAAAAGAAGATGGAAAAGAATACCCGGTCCAGAGGCCGGTTTACTACGTCAGTAAGGTATTATCAGAGGCAAAACAGCGCTATCCGCATTGGCAAAAGCTGGTCTTTGGGGTCTTCATGGCCAGCCGGAAATTGAAGCCATATTTTCAGGAACACCCCATAACAGTGGTTAGTTCTATACCAATGTCGGATATCATCAGAAACTCAGATGCAACAGGTAGAATAGCCAAGTGGGCGATCGAGATGGGGGATTATCATATCAATTACGAGCCAAGGTCAGCAATTAAATCTCAAGCTCTAGTCGATTTCATTAATGATTGGACACACACAGGCATGCCTACCATGGCTCCAAACTCCGAGTCCTGGATCATGCACTTTGATGGCTCCAAGCAATACGAGGGGTCAGGAGCTGGAGTGGTGCTAACATCACCCAAAGGAGACAAGTTGAGCTACGTGCTGCAGATTCACTTTGATTGTTCCAACAACGTGGCCGAGTATGAGGCCTTATTGCACGGCTTAAAGGTAGCCAAGGAGATGAATATTAAGAGGATACGATGCTTTGGAGATTCGGACCTTGTGGTACAGGAGGTCTCAGGAACTTGGGATAGAAAAGATGCAACTATGGCAGCATACCGCAGAGAGGTTGATAGAGTTGCCGGGTGTTTCTCCGGGTACGAGGTGGAGCACATAGACAGAAGAAAAAACGAGGCAGCAGATGCACTCGCCAGACTCGGTTCGCGCAGAGAGCCGGTTCCACCTAATGTTTTCCTGGATGAACTATGGCGACCATCAGTTAAAACCGAGTCTGAGGAAGAACTGGCAAATCAAGACCCGGATTTGGAGCTCGTGGCCACAGTACGTGTTGTTCCCAAGTGGACAGAGCCGTTCTTGGCCTACCTATCACGGGGCGAGTTACCACAGCAGGAAGTATTAGCAAGACAAATTCTGAGGCGAGCAAAAGGATATTCTATCATCAACGGAGAGTTATACAAGAGAAGTGCAGCAGGAGTCTTTTTGCGCTGTGTAGCACCACAAGAAGGCCGACAGATCCTCAAGGAAATCCATGAAGGTGATTGTGGGCATCATGCATCCACAAGATCCCTGGTGGCCAAAGCTTATCGACATGGTTTTTTCTGGCACACGGCCCTAGCAGACGCGGAGCGCTTGGTGGCAAGGTGTGACGGATGTCAAAGCTACACTCGCCAAACCCATGTGCCGGCTATGGAACTACGGACTATCCCGTTAACTTGGCCGTTTGCTGTTTGGGGTATGGACATGGTTGGACCCTTTCACATGTCACATTGCAAAAAGACGCACCTCTTGGTGGCCATTGACAAGTTTACCAAGTGGGTTGAGGTTATGCCAGTTACCAACTGTGAAGCAATTACAGCAGTCAAGTTCCTGAAAAGGATTATCTATCGGTTTGGGTATTCCCATAGCATAATTACCGACAATGGAACCAATATGTCCCTTGGCGAGATGGAGAAATTTTGTGCAAACAATGGAATCCGGCTTGACATAGCTTCAGTGGCCCATCCACAGGCTAATGGACAAGTGGAGAGGGCAAATCAAGAGTTGCTTCGTGGATTAAAGCCACGATTGCGAGTTCCGTGTATCAGAGCTGCTGGTGCATGGGTCGAAGAGTTACCTGCAGTGGTTTGGGGTATAAACACAACACCTAACAGATCCACTCAGATGACACCGTTTTTCATGGTTTATGGTGCAGAGGCGGTGTTGCCGAGTGATATCATTCATGACTCGCCTCGAGTGTCGGCTTACGTCGAGGTAGAGAACGAGAAGACCCGGCAGGACGCCGTGGATATGCTAGAAGAAGAAAGGGAACAAGCACTGGAAAGATCAGCCATATATCAGCAGGATCTGCGGAGATATCATAGCCGGCGCGTGAAAACCCGGGTCTTCCAAGAAGGAGACCTGGTTCTGCGCCTGGTACAGTCAAAAGAAGGAAAACATAAGTTATCACCGTCGTGGGAAGGGCCGTTTATCATAAGCCGAAATCTGCACAATGGATCGTATTACTTGATAGATGCAAGGGAAGAATCGGCTACGGTTAACGACACCGCTCATACCACTTCATCTATGCAAGAGAAAGAAAGACCATGGAACGTAGCTCAGCTGCGTCCCTACTATACCTAGTATAGACTAGACTCACAAGTGGAATTACACGATGTAACATGCAGCAGGTTTCAGACGCACTCTTTTCCTATCCAGGGTACCTAAGGGGACTGGAGGGTTTTTAATGAGGCGGCTTGCTGAGCTAACTTTCACATATCAATAAAGAGATGGTTAAGCAATATATCTCCTTCACACGTTTTATCAAGTTCTATTTTTCTGTTATGTTTTTTACTTTTCTTCCAGGTAAGTATTATTTATTGCTTCCTTAGTGCATTAGTTTCCTTAGTATGTTGCATATATTTAGGTCTTGGGGGCTGATTGCTTGAATAGCACAGTTACAAACTCGAAGACCCGGCCATGATGCCTATGAGTTATAAGGGCCGATTACTCGCAAACGAGTACGGCTGCAATCTTATAACCGGACAAAGGAGCCACATTTCTTGACTTTTCTTACTTAAGCTCGATGTGACTCGCACTAAAGTGGCATGATTTTCTCGCTTACGATTACAATCAGCCATGATGCCCAATGGGACTTGCCTGACCCTGTTTTCGTACAGATGTAACAACATGGTATCCACGCGAAAGCCGGCTTACAGTACAAGAGAGTCAAAAGGGTCATCTAAACCACAAGTTATGCAGAGTACAGGGTTAATAACCGGAAACTCAAAGTCTATCAAGCATAACTTCAACACTTATGTGAAACGGCTCTAGGTTTTGGGCTTAGCAGAAACAATTTGTTTTCTTTGAGAAACCTCACACCCTAGACTCGGAATTTCGGGCCTTGGGGACTGGGGATTTTGAAAAAAAAAGAGGCAAGTTATCTAGCTATTAAGCACCAAAAACCCACAAATCCGAGTCTTGGGGACTTGGGGACTTAGAGAAAAGTTCACCTGTCAAAACCCACCAAACTCGGAAACTGAGTCTCGCCAAAGGAACCATAAAGAAAGTCGGAGTATCAAGAATAAATAAGCTCAAAGGTAGATAAGTATCAAAATCATCCAAAGGCCAGAAGAGGCACGAAGTATATCAAGGCATTAAAGTACATTACAAGTATCGATACTAGTATCAAAGGTGCACAGGCGCACCGTCAAAAATAAATTGTTCAAAGGACCCGTTGGCCGGCTGACGCATATGAAATGACAGCGGATAGAAAATATCACTCGGCATCCGGGACTGAGGCATCCATCTTCCCCTTGCCCTTGCCAGCCGGGTCTTGTTCCTTGGCTTGCTCTTCATTACTCTTGGTAGCAGCAGCACCCGGATCAGCAGTTGTGCCGGCCCGTGCAGGAGGAGGGACGATTGGTGTAGAAGTAGCAGGAGCAGAATCGGCCTCAGCCTTCTTCTTCGCGGCCTCCTCTCTCAACTGGGCAGCCTCCGCCTTCCATCGGGCCAGCATGTCGTACGGCTTGGGAAGATCCGACTTAATCGCCTTACCATCAGCATCGTACGCAGGGATAATTGAGTTGATATCCAAGCCATCAGCAATCACACTGGCCGGGTGACGAACTTCCTTCTGGATGGCCTTGAAATTCTTCAATGAGAACTTTGACCCATCATGGTTGAATTCTGGAAACCCGCCCACAAGCTTGGCCGGCTCGAGCTTAGGAAAATAAGCTTTAGCCAGCGCAAGCCCCCGAGTTACTCCAACCCGGCAGGACGAGCGCTTCCAGTGCCCAATCCACTCGGGTATAGTGGAGCAGGCGTCCAGTAACCTCTTCAGATTGCCGTGTCCAACACCCGGCCATTGCAGTTCTTGAAGGATCCATTTGGTTCCGGCACAGAGCTGCCGGATAGTGCTCTTGATGGTCTTCAATTTGGCAATGTCATCTTCCTCCGGGATTACTTCATCCGGACCTGCAGAAAATAGGAAAAAGCACCGAGTAAGGAAACTCAACTATTTATCAAAATGAGAATCCGGGTCATAATTATCAAAGTTAGGAATCGTACCAGCTAGTGCACGATATGTATCGGCAATTTGAACAGAAACTTTTGTCAGCTCATCTTCTGCTGCATGAGCCCTCCTCCTATACTTCCTCGTGATCTTCCCGCTCCTCCTAGCTTCAGCTTCAGCCGCCTCACGCAGAGCCACCTCTTTCTCAACGAGCTTGGTGGTCTTCGCCAATTTCTTCTCGGACTGGGCCACGAAAGCCTGAGTGGAGACACAAGGAAGGATTAGTCGGATATACTGCGAAGTTCCAAGCAAATTATCAATAAGTTCACTCGGAACTTGGGGACTAGATAAGGATACAGGCAATATTATTCGGATTTACCTCATGTTTAGCTATCAAAGCTTCTAAGATATTTTCTTCATCGGCCCTCAAGGTGTGAAGGGCCTCCAGCATCTGGGAGAATGTCATGTCTTCGGGCCTGACGCCCGAAGAGCCGGCAGCTTGATCGCCTGGCGGGTGAATTTTCCCCGACTTTGGAGTCGAGACCCGGACTGTCTGGGTGTCCGGGTTTGGAGAACTCATCTTCGTGTCCGGGATCTCAACCTCTTCGTCCTCAGCCTCTTCGGATGGCTTTGGAGACCCGGTTTCCTGGTGAGTTGGATCACCCAAGGAGCCTTGTTCCTGGTGGTCTTCAGCATCACCGCCAGTCGCGGCGTCCGTATTATCAGTCGGCCCCTCCGTTTCCCGGTTATCGGTCTCCATGTTCTCCGGTTCACTAAGTGTGACTTGGGCGCTAATGAAAAAAGAAAGAAACAGTTAGTGGCAGTGTAGGAAGATTATCGAGTGTGCGGGGATATCGTACATCAAGGACTCACCCGGTGTTCACAGCATAATCCGGGGGGAGCTCGCTGCTGGAAGCGGATGAAACTGTCGCAGCAACCGATAGAGGAACCCGGAACTGCCAGCCCGAGGATGGTTGGGGGAGGGGTGACGCCGAGGAGAATTGGAAGGGTTAGGTGGAGGAGTACCGGCACGGCGGACCGGTGAGGTGGCGATGCCCGGGTTGAGGGGATCGTCACCCGGGGAACTCCGCGTCACTCTACGCTTGGCCGGAAGAGAGTCCTTCAAATGGGGTGAGTTGGATAATTGTTGATTAAGTTTTCGCATGTTATCAAAGGAATAGGGTTCGGAGGACATAAAGGAGAAGGGAACCTTGGATACCACCCCACTGGTCTTCCTCTTGGCCCCAACAACTGCTTCTTGTTCAGGGTCGCTTTGATCGGATTCGGTGGCCTCCGGGTCCCCCTCGTCCTTGTCATCTTTGTCCTCCAACCCTATAGGCCGCGTATGCACAGTCGGAAAAAGTTAGATGTGCGAGAAAAATGGCGCAAGTGAAGTTGATAGAAGACCCGGATAAATACCTTCGTCATTGTCAGCCGGTTCCTCATCTTCTTCCGGGTCTCCGGAAGAAGGGGAGGTCTCGACGTTCCAGAAAACGTTATCAGCCTGAGACAAAAGCACAAGGATAAGAATCAGCAGTCATATCAAGCGAAAGCATGAAGGTAAAAGTATAAGAGTCGGATTTTACCGCTGGAGCCGGGTTATCCCGGGTGAATGGAGCTAACCCGGCGATGTTTTTGATCACCTCCAATTTTTCCGTCAAGAAACTCTTGATGGTTTTGTTGGTATCGCCGGCTGGGTAGTTCTTAGAAGAATATCGAAGCGCGTCCGTGACGTGCCCCGAGTAGTCGCACATTAGCTTGGTGCGGATGGAGTTGGGCTGGATCCTGAAGTCCACCCAGGTCTTGACCCAGTTGAGCCCAAGGAGACCTTGGGCGGAGAGGACGGCTATCTTGGTTCACAGAGGTTGGATGGCCTCCCTGTCCGATTCAAGGGCAAAGGCGTTGAAGGACTCGGAGATATCAAGGAGACCCTCCGAGTAACCCGGCAATTTCCTTTCGCCGGGTGGGGATGTGTCTCGGCAGTAGAAGAAGGATAATTGCCAGTGTTTGACGTGGGAATTCAGATTAAGAGTTGGCATTGGAGAATTTTTGTGGCGCTGGATGGAAACCCCGCCGCAAGCAAGAAGCGCCCCGTCAACGCTTTCGCGGCACGGTTTGCATTGGAAGAGTTCGATGAAAAGAGCCAGATTTGGCGGAATGCACAAATAAGACTCGCAAAGGACGATAAAGTGGGTAATGTTCAACATAGAGTTAGGCCCTATGTCGAACACCCGAAGGCCATAGTGGCTCAAGACCTCGCGGAAAAAAGAATGACCCGGAGGGCGAAACCCCCGGGTCACGTGCTCAACGAAGCAAATTACCTCGTCGGCAGCAGGCGTGGGCCGGGTCTCATCACCCGGCACCCTCCAGTGGATATCCTTCTGAGGGGGGAGGACCCCTAACTCGGCCAGCTCCTCCAGCTTGGCCTTAGTAACTGTGGATCGCGCCCAGTTGGCGGATATTGATTGGGTCATCCGGGTTTTGGCCGGCTGCTTCCCTTGCTTCTTGGGAGCCATGGGTTCAGCCTGCAAAGCACAAAGACAAAAAAGTATGAGATGTAAGACTCGGAAATCGTCAGTTATCCGAGTATACACAAGCAGTATCAACGAGACATGGAAACTAAGAATTATCCGAGTATCAAGTGTTAGGGCGAAAATTGTGGGGTACTTACGTATTGGTAAGCATTTGCGGAAGAAGGATGGTTGCCCATGTGTCTAGTGTAGATAAGAGAACCGGAAGAAGTGGATCTGCCGGGTATCAATGTCAATCGCGGAAATTTTGGGCAGTTTGGACCTAGATTGGAAATTTCATTTTCGGATTCGCGGTGAAATTAGTGGCTACAAGTAGTAGGAGAACAAAGTGGAATCAATATTCAAGTGGTTGGATGAGCTAACGAGAATCTATGTGACCTAATTCGGCACGGAAGGGGAAATAGCCCGCGGAAGACCAAGATCCAATCTGGGTCGATTCGAGAAATTACAAAGCTAAATCAAAGGGAGCAAGGAGCTTACCCGAGGAGATTGAAGTAGAGCGCGGCGACGGCAAATAGCGCAATCTGAATGACCCTTTGCGACTGCCAGCGAACTGCTCGAGGGCGCGGCGGCGGAGGTTGGAGGCGGCGCAGGACGAGCTGTGGCGGAACGTGACCGGCGGTGGATTGGTTCCGGCGGCGCGCGCAAGGACTCCGTGGTGACGCTCCGTAAGCTTGGGTGCGGGAGTGAAGGAGAGGAAGAAGAAATGGACCGTTGGGGTTAGGTTATCCCCTAGGTACCTATTTATAGGGTACGGGTGGGTAAACCTAGTCCAACGGGCAGGAACCGGAAATTTTGGGATAACGGATACCTGCCCGGATTTTCCGAGATATACTTTAAGTGCTGGACGAGATATCCGGAATGGATGCGAAACAAATCTTCTCCGCGATACCTGGACTAATTAACAAGTAAAGTAAGCCGGATCTTTGGCGTCTGCATCGGGGGCGTTGACCCGGAAAAGTAAACACTGGACTTGGAGAAAGCCGGGTTACTATATGGCCACCATGGAGTTAGGCCTAGCTGTTTATCAAAGCAATCTAACCCGGCCTCCATGAACTTGTAGGTTTGTTATTTTTTGCAGGGAATAGCGTGCGCTTCAAGGAGGATCTCATGAAGCCCAAGCTATTCTGGGGACTACTGATGGAGGGATGATAACCCGGTAGGCCAACGCCCAGGAGTAACTCGGCCCAAAGGACGCTGCACAAGACCCGGCTTAAGATAAAGGAGTTTCTAAAAGGCCCAAGAACGTAGGCCTCGTAACCCGGATTGTGGGATCCGATAAGGAAGTTTAGGATTTGTAAGCAGTGTCCGGGTAGGATTCAGAGTGCGCCTTGGAGAGTAGGCCAGGGGGTCCGGATATTATATAAGCCGGCCCCTAGGGTTAGACGAGAGAGATCCAAGAGTTCGAGCAATATCGCTAGGTATCGAGTATCCAGTGTAATACGAGAGTTGAGTTAATATATCTAGATCGGAGACTCGGCGACTTGATTGCCGGCTACCAGATCGCGTATCATCATGTTTTCCCTTGAGCTAAACCCTCTCCCAAACACCAGAGTCGAATTGCCCCAAGATAAGTTACCCCCGGTAACGTCTGCCGTGATTATCCCACGACAGGTCCCCTGGCCTTTTCGAGGAGGAGGCGGCGCCGAGAGACGAAACCACGAAACAGAGAGACAGAAGGCTGCCGCCGGAGAAGATCGGAGGGGGGAAACGCCGCCGGGATCACCCCCGGAGGGCTCCACCCCCCTCCGGCGTGTTCATCATCAACATCTACAGCAAGATCAGCTCCATCTCTCCACTGTAATCTCTTGGCAAACACGATGTATGATGCAATACTATATTCCCTTGATGTATTGTGTCTCCCCGTCTATGTTTGAGTAGTGAATTGTTCTTGGCAATGGTGAAATAGTTTGTTGATTGGTTGCATACAAGTTTGTTATCTTCTATGATTGTCTTTATGTACAATATATTATTGCACGCATATGTTGGGGAATGCATGTAAGGTGATCACCGGTAGCATAATGGAGTGGTGGTGACTTGGGAGTGACAGTAACTTGAGACCGAGCCACAAAGTTAAGTTATTGGGGGATATATATAGGGGAGCTTAGAACGTAAGGCTATGGTGGAACTTTATGTCTTAATCAATCTTGTGTAGTCATTTACTTGGCCACATGATCCATTATAAGGGGTTGTAGATCATTTACTTGACTATACCTATTCATGGCTCCTTCCTAGAAGAAACAACTAAGACTAAAACATGTGCTTCACTAATTGTGACAACCACACGAACGAAACACCTATTGCTAGAACACTTGATCCCTTGAGATACTTGAGATATTTGCTGCTTGCTACTTGTGAAACTTGCTTTAGAAACTTGCTTTAGGATTACTTGCATTTTAAACTTGCTTCACTAGTTACTAGACAAACCACACTCCACGTCACTTGCTTTTAATTAGTTAGTTCCTTTTAGTCAAACTTATTGCTTTGCATAAACAGCCATATGAGAGGATTATAGGGCTTTAGAGAATAGATAGCTTACCTTCAGCTCCTCGTGGGTTTGACACTCAAATACTTATCGAAAGGTACTACAATTGATCTCCTGCACTTGGGAGTCATCAAACATCAACGCCATTTAATTCCTAAGATGAAGGAAGTGGTAAGAAATGAGGTATTAAAAATCCTTGATGCTGGTATTATTTATCCTATTTTTGATAGTAGATGGGTAAGCCCTGTGCATTGTGTTCCTAAGAAAGGAGGAATGACTATTGTGCCTAATGAAAATAATGAGCTTATTCCTCAAAGAGTATTAGTTGGTTATAGGATGTGCATTGATTTTAGGAAAGTTAACAAGGTTACTAACAAAGATCATTAACCTTTAGCTTTTATTGATCAAATGTTAGAGAGGTTGTCTAAGAAAACTCATTTTAGCTTTCTTGATGGGTTTTCTGAAATTTCTCTTAGGGCACAAGATCAAGAGAAAACAACTTTTATTTGTCCTTATGGAACTTATGCTTATAGACGCATGCCTTTTGGTTTGTGTGATGCTCCTGCTACATTTCAAAGATGCATGTCTGCAATTTTTCATGGTTTTTGTGAAGAAATTGTGGAAGTATTCATGGACGATTTATCCGTCTATGGAACTTCTTTTGATATCTGCTTGCACAATCTTGATACAGTTTTGCAGAGATGCGAGGAAACTAATCTTTATCTTAATTGGGAGAAACGCCACTTTATGGTAAATGAAGGAATTGTTCTTGGGCATAAAATTTCTGAAAGAGGTATTGAAGTTGACAGAGCTAAAGTGGAAGCAATAGAGAAAATGCCCTGTCCCAGGGATGTTAAAGGTATTTGTAGTGTTCTTGGTCATGCTGGTTTTTATAGGAGGTTTATTAAAGATTTCTCTAAAATATCAAAGCCTCTTACTAATCTTCTTAAAAAATATGTACCTTTTGTTTTTTTTATGATGATTGTAAGGAAGCTTTTGAAACTTTAAAGAAGTCTCTAACTATTGCTCCTATTGTTCAACCACCCGATTGGAAATTGAAATTACGTGTGATGCTAGTGATTTTGCTGTAGGTGATGTTCTTGGACAGCGAGTTGATAAGAAATTCAATGTTATTCATTATGCTAGTATGACTCTAGATGCTTCTCAAAAGAATTATGCTACCACTTAAAAAGAGTTTCTAGATGTAGTTTTTGCTTGTGATAAGTTTAGACCTTATATTATTGATTTAAAAAGTTACTATTCACAATGATCATGCTGTTATTAGCTACATTATGGAAAATAAAGATGCTAAGCCTAGGCTTATTAGATAGGTGATGCTTTTACAAGAGTTTTATTTGCATATTGTGGATAGGAAGGGTGCTGAAAATATTGTTGCTGATAACTTGTCTAGATTGGAAAATTGCTTATGACCCTATTCCTGTTAATGATAGTTTTCCAAATGAACAGTTGGCTGAAATAAAAGTACACTCCCAAGATAGTCCTTGGTATGCAGATTATGCTAACTTTATTGTTTCCAAGTATTTGCCTCCAACATTTACAGCTCAAGAAAGAAGAAAATTATTTTTTGATTTGAGGCATTATTTTTGGGATGACCCACACTTATATAAAGAAGGAGTAGATGGTATTATGTGAATATGTGTTCCAGATCATGAACAACGAGAGATATTAAGAAAGTGCCATGGTAGTGCTTATCGAGGACATCACGCTGGAGATAGAACCGCACAGAAGGTTCTACAATCAGGTTTCTATTGGCCTACTGTCTTTAAAGATACAGAAAAGTTTCTTTTATCTTCTGATGAATGTCAAATAGTAGGTAATATTTCTAGACGTAATGAAATGCCTATGAGTTATTCTCTTGTTATTGAACCTTTTGATTTTTGGAGTTTTGACTTTATGGGTCTGTTTCCTCCTTGAAATGGATATACTCATATACTCGTTGTTGTTGATTATGTTACTAAGTGGGTAGAAGCTATGCCTACAAAGAGTGTTTATGGTGAGACCTCTTTAAAAATGCTTAAAGATTTTGTTTTCCCTAGGTTTGGTGTGCCTAGATATCTTATGACTGATGGAGATTCTCACTTTACTCATGGTGGTTTTAGAAAAACCCTTGCTAAATATGATGTTAATCATAGAATTGCCTCAGCTTATCATCCTCAAACTAGTGGGAAAGTAGAATTATCAAATAGAGAAATTAAATCTATCTTGCAAAAGACTGTTAATAAATCTAGGAAAAATTGGTCTGATAAGTTGAATGATGCTTTTTGGGCTTATTGAACTGCTTATAAAAATCCTATGGGTATGTCTCCTTATAAAATGGTTTATGGAAAAGCTTGTCACTTTCCTTTAGAATTAGAACATGTGACGCCCCGAGATCGGGCACTATGCAGATTTCAGCATTCCCGCCAAATCCGCATAATAACCGATTCCAGGTTGCCACTTGTGATAACATTACAACAGTTCACGAATAATCCACAACAACAACAGAAAAGATATATACAAGATGACTCAAACGAGTCAGGGATACAACTGATACAATACAAAGATCCAAATAACAGCGGAAGAAACAACATAGCGTCCGACTATGGACAAGATACAAATTGGACTAAGAGTCCTGAAGATAACCGAGAGCGTCCAATCCCTGCCCAGGCCAAGCCGGAGGGATTCCCAAGCTAACGTCGTCAGACTTCAAACCTGTTGACTGCAATATTGAATATGCAGCCACGAAAGAGATTCATGGGTCAGTACGATTAAGTACTGGCAAGCGGATAAACCATACTCACAAGATACCGGCGTAGCCAGTCATCACAAGATACAAATACTTTGGGATCAACGGAAAGGAAGGGGTTATTGCAAATAAGCGGCAGCGAGCTGCACTAACCAACGACAGGGACTCACTACAACATCGGCTAAAAGAGGGGGATAAGATAGCGTATCGTAACCAACTACTACTACTCACCAAACAAACCCATCCAATGTTACCCCCTACTAAGGAAGCAACCCAAGGATACTCACACTGTTGGATTAAGGATGGATCAAGTTATTGTGTCAATAAGACTATTACTAGTCAAGTATCATTAGTTAGGTGTAAGTTGTTCTGAGTACTTGTTAGCCAGTACTTTCACCAAGTCAACCATAACCACGGAAAACACGGCTTCTCGAGAAGATTTAACCCTGCAGGGATGCACCAATTTGGCCGTACACGTAAGAATAACCCGCCAGACGGGGGATCAACCCACCAAGCGAGGTACTCAACACAACCCAACTCTTCTTCGCATCAAGCCCAAAGCACCACGTGCTGTGCGTGCGCGGCTAATTGAGCCCCCACGAAGAAAAGGGGGACCCTCATAGCACTAGAAGACCACGCCGCCCTAAATGCCGACTACAAAAGTTCCACCCTGGCCTCGGGTTCGCACCTGCATATGCATGCATCAAATGGAAAGCCCGAACTAAGTGTGGCGATTTGGACGAGATGCGAATCGAGTCAAATTGAGGGGGGCGCCCATACTCGCTTCCCACATGCGGTTAGTGCGCTCATCATGGATCAGTAGACAAGACCCTTTTCCTAATTAGGGCCGACACTAGCAGGCTTCAAAACCACGCCGGGCCTCCTGCCGGTGCCTTATCATCAAATTATTATTACCCAAAACATTAACATGTTGTTGATTGAATAGAAACCCAACTATCAAACTAAACAGGTGATACGAAAGGAACAACAAGACTTGAGCGCAAACAACACTAAGCATGCAACTACGACACGAGGGCCAACAAGGTAAACAAACAACAGTTAATAGGAAGTGGAAGGAAAGGCTATATCATGGCTGCAAGGTAAACATATAATAGGATCGAGACACAAGCATCGTATCAACAGGCTAGAGTAAGAACAACGGAAAGAATCGGTAACAAGTGATGAAAGGCAGCCATTTGGCAGCAAGTGAGTATACTTGCCTGAGATCCAGCAAGTAGAGGTACATCCACGCACTTGTCGTTGCTCACATCATCTCAACGTCCTATCCGGGAAGAAGCGAACCTCGAACAAACACCGGATGCAACAATTACTACTACGGCAAAAGATCCAGCATGATCAAGATATGGATGCATGACAAGTTAAAGATGCATCAGAATAAACTAGTTGACATGATAAACAGGTTTAAATGGACCCATATGCAATTTGAGTTGCATATGAAAAGCCCATGAATTATGGTTGAAACAATTGTTTTACAGCTAACCAACAGGTGAAAGTGGTTTAGTATGATGCATGGATGAGGAAAACAACAAAATAACAATAATAGAACCAATTGGAAATAAGGTTTACCCACTTTGAAATTCACTTATTAAGTTTTGGAATTTTGGTTTCTTAAAGGTGTCACACAAGCATTTGTTGTTTTCATCAAGTTTAATTGTTCAAAACAGATAACAAAGTTCATATTTGACTAGAACACCAAATTTTAGGTGGATTACATGTTTCAATTATTCAAAAAGGAATTACAATAATTTAATTATGAATTAAACAAGTTTAAACAAGATTTAATTGAATTTAATTCAAGTGTGAATATTATTTGAATTTTATTTGTTCAAAACATAAATTCAAATTCATATTTGAAAAGGTTATGTTTTTTCTGGTTTGAAAACATATTTTATAAGTTCAAAAATAATTTAATTTGAGCAAGTTATTAATTTAGCAATTTTAAATGAATTAAACAAGGTTTAAATTATTTAACCACTTTTAATTACTCAAAACAGGAAACAAAGTTTATATTTGAAAAGGTGGTTCAATTTGGCATGGAAAGCATATTTTATTTGTGTTATTTGAATTAATATTGAATTAGGTATGAATTTGGCAATTTAAATTGCATTAAATAAGAAACAGTTGTTTTCAGCAATTTAAATTATTCAAAACAGAAATCAAATGTTATATTTGGAAAGAGCATGAAATTTTGGTTGGGAAACATATTTTATATGGGCCATTTGAAATATATTTGAATTTGTTATGGATTTAGTCAAATTCATAGGAGTTATTTGAATTTGAATTTTTGAATTGATTTGGAATGTTCAAAACAGTGCACATACTGCATATTTAGAAAGTACAGCGAATTTGGAGTGGAATACATATAAAGTTTGTATTATTTGGATTTATAAATTAAAAGTTATAGCTATTTGAATTTTAGGGTTATTAAACATTTCTGAAAAAAAAAGAAAACAGGGGATAGAATTTTTGCACCGTGGCTTGGCTACTCGCACTGGCTGACCAGTGGGGCCACGCCAGGGTGGCGCCACAGTGGAGCGAGTGTGCGGTGAGGTGGCGCAGGGGTCTATGACGGGTGGGGCCGCCCCGCGCGGAATAATTCGCAAAAAGGGGTGTGCGCCCTGGGGATCGAACCCAGGACCTGTACCGCGCGCGAGAGGGACAGAACCGATACGCTGCTGCTGCTGTTGTGATTCAGAGAGCGATAGTTTCCTTTTGAGCAGATCTGCCGAGGGGCAATTGTCCCTGACGAAACTGACGGCAGCGTTCGACCATCAGCTGCTGCACGTCGGGCAGAGATCGAAGGGGGTACGGCGGCGCACCCCGGCGTGGCACGAAGGCCACGCCCGCAGAGCAAGGAGGGGGAACAGGGAGCATGGTCCAGGGCGGACGGGAGGATTACCGTGCGTTGTCGAGGAAGGAAAAATATCCCCGCGGCGCCTGACAGAGGAGGAGGTGCGGCCTGCACCGACGGGGAAGAAAACGGCCTCGGCGGCGGCGTCCTGGAGGGCGACGGTGGGTTCCGTGGGGCGCAGGGGGAAGACGACGCTGCGGGGGCCCCATTCCCGCGATCGGCAGTCCGTGTCCGCTGCTCAAGCCTCGTCGCCGTGCTCCTCCTTCTTCGGCGATGGAAGGGTTCAGAGGGAGAGACAGAAGGTGGGGAAGACAGTGGAATTGGCGGCGCTATGAGGGGGAAGGAGTAGGGCTAGGGGGTCTAGGGCGAAGGGGAGATTATATGGGGGGGCCGAGCTCGTACGGCGCACAATCGGGAGGAGGAGGCGATGATCCGGTGGTGGAGGAGGTGTCGTACAGAGGGTGACGTCGGGGGGAGGAAGACGACAACGCGCGAGAGGGTAACGGGCCAGAAGTGGAAGTGGGCCGTGGGAGAAAAAGGGAGGGGGTGGGCTGCCTCTCTCCTTTTGGGATTTTTTTTTCCTTTTCTCTTTTTTTTTTGTAAAGGTTGAAAGAGGAATAGGAATAGAATTTGGGGGGGTTTAGGGTTTTCTTTTATGCATTATTTGTGTTAATTTTCAAAACAGAGATTAAAGCAAATGTTAACATTATTTTTCACAAGATTGAGATTTTAATTGATTTAAAGTTGTTAGTTGAATTTTTTCAAATAGGGTTTGAGGGTGTTTATTTTATAACTAAATTTTATTAATTTGCAAAACAATAATTAAAAGTAATTGTGAATATTAGGTCCAAAAGTTTGAAAGATTCAGTTGAGTTTTTAAGTTGTTATTTGAATTTCCATAGTCTTTCATAAGGAGTTGAATTTTAAACAATTTTATTCCACTAACTCAAACAATGATGAAAGCTTATTGGCTTAATTGGTTTGCAAGATTTTTAATTGCCAAACCACAATTGGATCATGCCTATCAAGAAGGAAAATGATTTTAATTTGCCATTAGCTAAAAGGAATTTTTAGTGAGTAAGCAATTTAAATAACTTCAAACTATTGAAAACAATTTGAGATGCTTAGTTTGCAATTTTTGAATTGGAAAATTTGGACATGTGTGAAAGTTTAAAGTGGTTTTGAATTTTGAGTTGTTTTGAAAACAGAATGCAATGCTCATGTGATGCAAGCAAAAGAAAACAAACAACTTCCTATTTAGGGTAACACCCCAGGTGTTACAGAACACAAAGCTTATTGGGAAGTGAGAGAACTAAATAGAGATTTTAAGCTTGCCGGTAAGAAAATAATGCTTGACTTGAGTTCTTTAGATGAGTGGAGGAGTGAAGCTTATGAAAATGCTAGACTCTTTAAAGAGAAGCTTAAACAATGGCATGATAGGAGAATTCTTAAAAGAGAGTTTCATGTTGGTGAGAAAGTTCTATTGTATAGGTCTCGTCTTAAATTTTTTGCAGGAAAATTACTCTCCAGCTGGGATGGACTCTATGTTATTGAAGAAGTATATCGTTCAGGTGCAATCAAAATTGCTTCCCTTAAAGATAACACTACACAAGTGGTGAATGGGCAAAGACTCAAACATTATATTTCCGGAGATTCTTATGATGAAGATGTTGATATCATTCAAGTGGTGACTCCGGAGAAGTTTATTAGAGGGAAGATTCCAGAAACTGCAGAGTCCGTTTTCGAATAGGTAATAGTTCTTTTAAGAAAAGGTCCGCGTATTACTTTCCAACTTGTATTTTTGTCATGTATGGAAAATATGAAAAATATTGAGCCGAAGAAGGATAGGAGGCGGTGCCCGAGGGCACCACACCACCTGGGGGCGCGGGCACACCTCTGGCCGCGCCACCCTATGGTGTGGCTGCCCTGGAGACCCTCTCCGACCCGTTTTCGCAGCGCACCTTCCTTTTGTTACGTATATTTTTCCTATATAATCCCCCGGATCCTTCGAGGTCCATATATCGATTTCTCATCGTTTTTTTGTTTCAATCTTTTTCTACCAGGATCTGTTTTCAGTTTTAGAAGCACCATGGCCTCCGCCAACAACAACCAAGGGAAGGAGCCGATGGAAGATGATCTCCAAGGCCCCAAGCGCAAGAACATGAACCAGGGCGTCAAGAGGGAAGCAAAGAGGATTTCATCGAGTAACGCTGGAAGTGTTTCTTCTTGTAATATGCAAGGACCAAGACCATCAGTCCCAAGTATACGCCCCATCCCTAGAGTAGAGGAAGCTCTTCGAGTCGCAGGATGAGTTCTAGGATCGATATCGAGCTCTAAGGACGGAGGTAGAGATACTTTAAGAGGAGAACGACAGATTTCTCGAGATGCTAGAGCATTTCCATACCTTGATTGAGAAGATTTCACCACCACCACCAAAGAATTAGTTCATCATCGGTACTGGCATCCCCTTGGCTCGTTCCAATCTTGGGGGAGTGCCGTGGTATCACAGCTTTATGTTTCACCTTTTAACTTTTAGTAGAGTCATATCATGAGTAGAGAAGTTATCATATAGGATGGTTTGCAGTATGGAAGTATCTCTCCTTTAGTTGGTTATCGATGTATCCCTTGGTGTGAGTTTCCGTTATGGAATATTAATAAGAAGTTTCATCATTTACCTTCTAACCGATTTATTTTAGTTTGCAATTTCTGTTATATTATCGATCTTTTATTAGTATTGGTATCAATATGGGAGCATCAAGTTAATATATTTGGTTTTGGCAAACTTAACATTGGTCGGTAGCAACAATACTTTGAGGCTTAAGTAGAAAAGAGGGAGATGCATGTAGATATATTGTTCCATGATCTTTTGTAACATCCCTGATTTTTGGAGAGTTCAAAAATCACAAAAATTTGAAAATTTTGTTTTCTTATTAAAGCAAGCCACCAAAAACCAAATAAAATGCAGGAACAAAAGAAAACATCATGCTTTGCAATGTTATTGGACATTGAAAGTCCAATTATACCTCAAACTCTATAAATCCTAAACCTCTCTCAAAATAAATTTTCTTTATTCAAGGATATTGTTTTCTCTTAACAAAACCTCATCCCATAAAAGATTTTCATTCCAACTATTACTTGAAGAATGTTTTCATAAATCCCAAGCTTGTTTTCACCTTCAAATAAATATCATATTTGAGCTTTGGAAATATTTTAACAAGCCCAATTTTTTTATTGCCATTATAAATGAACTAACAACATTTCCAGCCATGACTTTAAATGGTTTTGACTGGGCACAAAATAAGTTAATATATTTTATAAATTCAATACTTAACCCATGGATTATTTTAGAGATTTATTAAACCACCTTTTATATTTATTTGATATTATCTATTTAAATGGAATTTAGTGCCATTATTTATTTCTTCATTCCTTCAAATACAATTTTTTTCAAAGTGTTGGAAACATCACACTTTTGTTTTAAATTGAAAGGTTTCATTAATTCCAAATTTTAGAAATTAACTAGAGGTTATTTGGACCCATAATTCAAAAGTTGTGTTTAAAAGAAGAAAACAGAAAAAGGAAAAAAAAAGGGAACAAAAAAAAGGAGGGGAGCACCAGCGCCGCGGCCCAACTGGGCCGATCCCACCTTTTATTTCGTACCCGCGCGCATTGCAACTCGAGCAGCAGCCCAACAACTTGTACCCCTCCCCTCTGCCCTGACTAGCGGGCCCCGCCTCGCTGACATCTCGATGACGTGCATGTTACGTTTTGTTGGCCTCGACGTCCATGGCCGAGCTGGACACCGCTGCGCTGCCTCGGAGTTGTTCCTCTCGCGCACGACTCGCCTCTTCCCCTTGCCCACGTCTCCTCCCCATTATATACCGCCACGCCTCGACGTACGGGTTCCCCGAAACCCTAGCCCTAAAATCTCCCCACCATCGGAAGCAACCGTCTGCCATTAACAACAGCATGGGCTCGCTTGTCGCTGTCGATTTTCGCCCCAGGAAGGACCACCGAGGGAACGACGAGGATCCTCGCGACGCGCGGAAACCGCTGGTGTGCTCAGCATCGTTGGAGAGCCGCAGACCTGCCACCGCATCCACGACTGTACGCCGGAGGCGCCACCTTCTTCCTCTCCGGCAGGACCTAGCCGGCGAGCTCCTCCTGTAGTCAGCACCGTTGGATCACAGCCAACGGTCGTGATTAAATCGTTAAGAGGTACGACCCCATCCGTTGGATCTGGATCCAAGGATCCAGATCTATCCCACTTATCCACGTAAACTGCCTCGCCAGCGCCACGCAGCAGCCAGTCAGCACCAGCAACCAATCAAATCACGCCACATGGCCCTGCCTTCTGGATAATGTTTCGTAAATAGAATTAAAATTGTAACTTTTGCAGAAACACCCCTACCACTTAGAATCATCATAACTTTTTAACCGTAGCTCCAAATTAAGCAAATTTGGAATTTTTGAAATCAGCACGACGTGTAGAATCTTTTAGCACTGTCCAAATTCAAATTTGAAAAACTTAAATTGGCTCAAATTTAAATATTCTTGTTTGATTATTTTTGGCATAGTTTAAATTCTACAAATATAAAAATTGCAAATAAAATATTTTTAGAAACCTTAGGATGTGTAGTTTCATATGCTCTGTCCCAAAATAATTTTTGAACTAATTAAAATTGAATTTAGAGTTATTTGGCCTTTTGAGTGTTTTTGACTTAGTTTAAATTCTATAAATATTTTCAGTATGTTTTGTTTAGCACTTTTGTTCTAAGTACTAACCCTGGACCAGAGAGACCAAAACCTAATCCCTTGGATGTGTTGAAACCATGTCCATGTAGTTTTGCTATAGATGGCCCTCTTAGTTGAAAAAACCACCAAGGGATGAGAAATTATGAACTGCAAGGAGGATGCTACAATTTCCAACTTGAATATTTTCAACATGAAGAAAGAAGACCAGTGAAGGATTTAGCCAAGAAAAACATACTTCAGAAGCATCTCCAAGAAGTAGAAGCTTAGAAGAAAATCAAGGGGAACTTCAAGAAGACCAACCACATCATTCTTTCTCTCTTTACCTCTAAGTCTTTCTTCCTTTTCTTTTCTCTCCTTAGAATTTGTGGTGTGACTAAGTTGAATCAAAACCAGCCCCCTAGGTGTGCCAAAACAAGTGTTAGAAGATTAAATGGATACACCACACCTAGGAGGAAACTACAAAGGGGCATGAAGATTTTCCAAGGCCAATGATGTGAAGACTTAGGATTTGTTTTCCAATACTTAGAATTTAAGATGATTAGTGTCAAGTTTGTTTTGACTAAGACATAGAATTAGTTTCTCAAGTGAGATGGAAGCTTTTGACCAAGACTTCAACAAGAATACTTTCATCAAGAAGAACAACTTAAACAAGAAGATGAAGATTTTGACAAGTCCTTTCTAAAGGATATCTATCTCTACTACCTTTCTTATTCTATATGGCCAAGTCCCTAAGTCCTAGATAGATGCTCCATATGATTTTTTCTACTCATCAAGGAAGACTACAAGCAAGGCCTTCAAAGTACATCATAAAGACTTATACATAAGAAGCAACGCAAGGAAGCAAAATAAGAACTTGAAAAAAACTCAAGACAGACATAGATTAGCCTAACATCTTTGTGTGATCTTTTGATCAAAGACCAATCCTTAGTCACAAATGCCAAACTCTAACTACAATCACTTAGTTTTCTTTTGTGAATTCAAAACTAAATGTTTTAATATGTTTTCCATTGCTTTGTTTGTTGTTTTTTATGTTTCCTTCATTTGTTTGTTTGTTTGTTAGCAAGATTGTTTATTCTGTTGTTGTGTTTTCAGTGTTTAGATTGTATGGAGAGCAACGTTCTTTTTGAAGGGAATATGCCCGAGAGGCAATAATAAAATGGTTATTATCTTATTCCTTGTTTATGATGAATGTTTATTTCTCATGCTAGAATTGTATTAACCGGAAACATTGATACATGTGTGTTTAATAAACAAACAATGGTTCCTAGTAAAGCCTCTCTTTTAACTAGCTCGTTGATTAATAGATGATCAAGGTTTCCTGGTCATGAACATTGGATGTTGTTAATAACATGGTAATGTCATTAGAAGAATGATGTGATGAACATATACCTAGAGTGAATATAGCAATGCGATCAAGTCATTAGGTTTACATTGTTATATCCAACATACGAAGTAACTTATTCCTTAGACCATGAGATCATGTCAATCACTGGTACCGGAAGGGTGCTTTGATGTCATCAAACATCACACTGTAACAAGGTGACTATAAAGTGTCGTTAGGTATTCGGAAAGTATTAGTTGAGGATCATGGATCAAGAGTGGGATTTGTCCATCCAAAATGAGAGAGAGATATACTCTGGGCCCTCTCGGTGATATCACATCGACACCGCTTGCAAGCACGTGATATGATCACAAGGATGTTATATCATGGGAACGAGAAAAGATTACTTGTCGGTAACGAGATTGAAACAAGGTATGGTTGATACCAATGATCGAAACTCGGACAAGTAAAATATCGTGAGACAAATGGAAATAGTCACGACGTTGATGGTTCACACGATCACGAGAGTCATAGTTGAATATATAGGAGTCATCACGGATCTCCAGATCCCGTTGTTGATTATTGATCGGAGAGGAGTCTCGATCATGTCTATCTTATTGACAAACCGTAGGTTGACACACTTAAGGATCGATGACGCGTTTGAGAGGATACGGAATATCGAAAAATATTTTGGGCAGCACCGAAATTGTTTCGGGGAAAATTGAAATAGTTCAAGGGGTTTTTCCTCGAATGGTTTTTAATATAATTAACAAATGATTCGAGGTGCTATATGCAAAAGTTTGTTAATAGAATTAACAAATGCTGAAATAAAGAAATAAAAATGTTTTATTTATTTATTAAATAAAAACCTTTGGATTTTCTAAGTGGAGTTTTAAGGGAAAATGAGTGGGTGTGAGTGGAGTGTCCACTCACATGATGAAGGAAGAGGTGGGGGAACACCATGGGGCGGGCCGCACCCCCCTTGGGCTGCCTCCCCCCTCCTATAAATAGAGGGCATGAGCTCCCTCTCTCATACACACTTGTCCACCTCATTTCCTCTCCACCCGCTGCTCCATTCCATGGTCTTCGGCTTGGCGAAGCCTTGAATGTGGGATTCTTCACCTCCACCACGCCGTCATGCTGCTGGAGTTCCCAGGGATCCTCTACTTCCGCGCCCCGCTGGATCGAGGGAACGGAGGTCGTCATCAACCGTATGTGTGACCGATCACTGAGGCACCGCCGGATTGCGGTGCACATCTTCTCGCTCTCGGGGTCCGTGTGAGTACGACTACGCCAACAACGAGATTTTATCTCGTAACTCTTTGTGTCTTCGAGGGTATGTGTTCTCCTTAACCCTCTCTTTGCCCGTTGCACTTCGTCTCCTAGATTAGATCTTGGCCTTTCGGGTGTCTCTCGCGTAGGAAATTTTTTGTTTTCTATGCAACGACCCCTTCAGTGGTATCAGATCCGGATCTATGCGTAGATGTTTTGTACGGTTAGAACACATAGGTGTATGTGGGTGTTGATGATCATGTTATTACCTCCTTCATTATTTTATGATCTTAGTGGCATAGTGGGATGAAGCGGCCCGGACTAACCTTACATGTCCACGTACATGAGACTTGTTCCACCACTGACATGCAACTTGTATTGCATAAGTGGCTTGCGGGGGTCTGTTTCTCCTACTATAGTTAAGATCTAATCTACGAAGGGTTGTTAAAAATGTGTTTATCAACGTTGTGGTTGATGTTCGTAGGTATGAACGGTTCTATCCTCGAAAGCCCTAAGCCACGCAAAATATGCAAAAATAAATTAGAAGCGTCTAACTAGTTTTTGCTGGGCATGTGATGTGGTATGGTCAATATTACAAATTTGATTATGAGATGATCTCTTTTGTAAATTATTGATATAACGGAAGGTATCCATATGGTTGTCTTATTATTGATGGACAATCAAGATTGGGGTGCCATGGTACTTGGTACCACGCCGGTGGAATGATGGAGATCATACCATAATTCACATGATGGAGATCAAGTGCAAGGAGGACCATATCATATCACGTTATCCTTACATGTGATATCTGTGATGTTAATCCTTTTTATGCATCTTGTTTTGCTTAGATAGCGACGGTAGAATTATAAGATGATCCCTCTCACTTAATATCAAGATAATAATGTGTTCTTCCTTAAGTAAGCACCGTTAAGAAAGTTCGTCGTTTCGAGACACCACGTGATGATCGGGTGTGATAGACTCAACGTTCGCATACAACGGGTGTTTTCAAGCCTATCATGTACAGAAATGGCCTTGAAACACACGCAATACTACGGTTCTACTTGGCAAGCCTAGCATGTACAGACATGGCCTCGGAACGCGTAACCGAAAGGTAAAGCATGAGTCATATGGATGATATGATGAACATGTCGATGTTCGCCTTTGAAGCTACATCATCTCACGTGATGATCGGTTTTGGTGTAGTGAATTTGGTTCGTGTAATCACTAAAGACGACTAAGAGGGATGTTGTTTTTGAGTGGGAGTTGATGGCACAATTTTGAATTAACTTGAACTTATTTATCATGAACAACCAATCAAAGTGAATTTGCACAAATTGTAGTATTCATTGGCATCCACATAATTACCTTACACATAGATTGTTAATTGAGATATAACTGTTATGATCTGGTAAAAATCATTTAAGATTGGTACCGTATTAGTGAAATTTAAAATTGAGTCCTATTGTAGATTTTTGGTATTTCCTACCTAGCTCCATATGATTGATGATTGATTGATCTAGAGAGCAAATAATTCCTACTTAGAATTCAGAGTTATGGTTGCTTCCGTATTACTTTATCTCCAAAAGAATGTTTTGTTGATCAAGGTGATTTTGGAACTGAAAAGAGTTGTTTTCAGAAACAATCAAGTGAAAGACATATTGATATCTAGAAACTTATTTGTGGCAACATGACTAAGTATAATTTAGCGTGAAAATGTTTGCTTATATTATCTGAATATATGCAATGATTGAAGACGCTAGGCGTTTGAATATTCCAAGAAGTTGGGTGCTAAAAATTATCCTCTAAATTCCTTCATTCGAGCTATAGTAGCTTAATCATAAAATTGTTATGATGGGATGGATTAAAAGTATAGGTAAATTCGTTTACCTTACTTGGAGATTGCTAAGAGTGGAATCTAGAAGAATACTATTAATATGGTGATATTAGTAGAACAATAAAACTCAAAGTATGACTCAATGGGTGATAGTATATGACTAACACGCCAAAGAAAATGAGCTAGTACAACTAGCATTGTTTGATGTTGAATGATTCTTCTATAAAGGAAAGGGAATATTGAAAATAGAATTACAAAAAGATATATGGCAGAAAAAGAAGATAACTGGAAAAGTCCAGCTCAGGAGTATATGCTTGATATACAAGTTATAGATGTATTACTAGTTAACAAAGTATTTTTGGGTATTTGATACCACATTGGTTGGTATGAGTTGTCATACAAAGCAACACACTGCAAGAAATACAAGGGCCTACAAGGAACTAGTAATAGATGTGGAATCGATTATGACAAGAACAGAAATAAAGTGTTATTGTGTTCATTGTCGTATCGAACCAAACATTCAAGATTTATTTTAATAACTTAATAAGTTGTTATTTTGTTCTGGTCTTTTGTGAGAACAAATGAGATTGTTCAAACTATGACCATATTCCATAATTGATGGATATGTTAATATAAATCATGTTAGTAAAGTAAACATCTATAAAACTAAATGCTAAACGTTACAAGACGTAAAAGAGTTTCACTTAAATTGTGACACCACCATTTTAGTTCATACCGAAAAGGAAAACAAGAAGGAACTCCATATTGATGGATTTTCGGAGTCATTTTGTTTTGAATAAATTGACGCTTGTGAGACCTCTTCCAAAAGATGACTAAAAATTTCGTTCATAGGCCAAAGAAGAATGGACGACTAATTTAGTGGAGATTATACATATTGATGTATATAGTCCATTATGTGTATTCATGTATGGTGGATTAATTTTTCCTTCATAAAATTATATCGATGATTTGAGTAGATATGTGAGTATATCTATTTAAAGAGAACGGAGTTTGACATTTTGAATTGGTTCAAATGGTTGTTAATATGAAGTAAAAATCATCGTAACAAGATAATCAAGTATTTATGATTGGATCATAAAGGATAAAGTTTGAGTTACAAGTTTAGCAAAACATCTGAGAAGTTACAGAATTGTTCTACAACTTATACTTCTCGAATACCCCACATTAGTTTGGAGTATTCATGAGACAAAATCAAACCTTGTTGGACATGGTAAGATTAATAAAAATGCCATTATAATTTTGTAGTTTATACATTAGTGACAACCGTTTTTCCACTGAAAAGAGCACCATCATGATCCGTTGAAATTGACAACATATAAGATATGGTTTGGGTAGTGACCCGAATTGTCATTTTCTTAAGTTTTGGTATGCTTAGCATGTGTAAAATGTTTACAACCAAAATAGGATAAATATATGCTTATAAGGTTATCCCAAATAAAACATTGGGTAGTTCTCCTATCACCGAACCAAAAGACAAATGTTGTTTGTCAGAAAGGGTTGATTTCTCGAGAAAGTAGTTCTTGCGAAACAAGTGAGTGGGAGCACAGTACAAACTCAACGAGATTAGAGAATCTTCGTTATCATGTCAAGAGTAGCGCAGCACTGGAAGTTGTTCTGGGGTTTTCTATTTTGACAAAGTAGAATACACTACATGTGTTGTAAATACTTCGGATGAGTTTGCGAACTGAACCACAAAAGTCCTAAAACTTTGTACTTAGACCAACTTGTGGTTTAAGAGTAAAGTGTTGTTTTGACAACAAAAGGACCTGGACCTTATAAAGGAAGCAAATGATGGGCCCTGACTTCGTAAATTTGACTATGGGTCATTATATCTGCCATAGTATCCTTGTATGAATATAAAGTATCTGACTTGGTAGTCCTTTCGATAGGCATGATGTCCAACGATAGCAAAAGGGTCTATATAGAGACAAAGACATGGATTTTTACATCCTTTGAAAGTTACACTTATCAAAAAGGTTGTTTTCGATGAAGTTCAAAGAGTTGACTACTGCAAGATTTTGATCTTCCGTAGTGATGCTTTAGTCTTTGCGGATAGTTCTAGCAAAAGTTACATATTATGATATGGCAGTTGAATAACAAAACCAACTCTCCTCTCGAGGATGTTTGATCAAAGATGTGTACTTGACACAGTCTGAGAGTTTTGTAAAATTCAAAAGGTTGGTAGAAAGGTATGCACACTTAAATGGTTGAAGTAAGCATAACAAAGTTGAAATCTTTACCTTAATGAAGTTATCAAAGGAGTTTGATTCCATCATGAACAATAAAGATGCTTGTAGAATTACAAGAAATTAAGTGGGAGCTCTATGACATATTTGCAATACTTTATGTAGATGACATATGGTTGATTGGAAAATATGTATTTTAAATTAACACGGTTAAGATTTTCTTATTGATGAAAGGCTTAAAATATATTGGGCATCAATATCTATAAGAGATGGATTAGATCGCCCGATATGATTGAAGCCAAATTACATCGATGAAATATTGAAGTAAGTCAATATCAAAATGAGAAGAAGGAGTTCTTTTCACATGGAAAATAATTGAGCAAGATTCAAGTGTTTTGACACATGATGAGCATCATTGAAATTGAGATTTCTAAGTCATGTTTCCATGCAATGTACACAACCAGATAAATCCTATGCTATAAAATGTTATAGTAGGATAATTCCTATGATAATTAGACAACCGTGGGAGAGATCCTTGTGTCATTTTAGAAATGATTAGGATATGTTTTCCTATGTAATAATGACAAAATGTTAGTTGTAATATGTTACACTAATAGTCTTGTCATATATTCAAATAAATTTATCTCAATTAAAATACGTGATGAAGGGTAGCACAATAGGCTGGAAGAAAGTTCCATGCTGGATTTGAAAGAGTTTCAAAATTAAAATATTATGACAGATACTACAACAAAGGCTAAAGTATATCGTTGTGTTGACAACTGATAGTAAGCGTATTTTGTGTCAAGGAGTTCTTTATTGAACTTGGTGAATTTCCAAGAATGCTGACACTATGAAGCTACATTTTCACAATGTTAGTAACATTAGTTTAAGCTGAGGAATTAAGATATCACCGGAACTTGGTGAATTTCCAAGAATGCTAACACTATGAAGCTACATTTTCACAATGTTAGTGACATTGGTTTAAGCTGAGGAATTAAGGTTTCACCGATTGACCATATATATACAAAGCCATCTCATCAGAGAATGAGTGATGCGTGTAGACGCAAAGAACATGCAAATACAATAGGATCTGAACAATTCAGATCTTTTTTATGATGTTTACCACATGCAAACCATGGTAATAACACTGGAACGCCATATGTGTTAAGTGCTTACAGACTAGATTATTGACTCTAGTGCAAGTGGGAGACTGAAGGGAATATGCCCGTGAGGCAATAATAAAATGGTTATTATCTTATTCCTTGTTTATGATGAATGTTTATTTCTCATGCTAGAATTGTATTAACCGGAAACATTGATACATGTGTGTTTAATAAACAAACAATGGTTCCTAGTAAAGCCTCTCTTTTAGCTAGCTCGCTGATTAATAGATGATCAAGGTTTCCTGATCATGAACATTGGATGTTGTTAATAACGGGGCCATGTCATTAGAAGAATGATGTGATGAACATATACCCAAAGTGAATATAGCAATGCGATCAAGTCATTAGGTTTACATTGTTATATCCAACATACGAAGTAACTTATTTCTTAGACCATGAGATCATGCCAATCACTGATACCGGAAGGGTGCTTTGATGTCATCAAACGTCACACCGTAACAGGGTGACTACAAAGGTGCCGTTAGGTATTCGGAAAGTATTAGTTGAGGATCATGGATCAAGAGTGGGATTTGTCCATCCAAAATGACGGAGAGATATACTCTGGGCCCTCTCGGTGATATCACATCGAAACCGCTTGCAAGCACGTGGTATGATCACAAGGATGTTATATCATGGGAATGAGAAAAGATTACTTGTCGGTAACGAGATTGAAACAAGGTATGGTTGATACCACTGATCGAATCTCGGACAAGTAAAATATCGCGAGACCAAGGGAAATAGTCACGACGTTGATGGTTCACACGATCACGAGAGTCATCGTTGAATATGTAGAAGTCATCATGGATCTCCAGATCTTGTTGTTGATTTTTGATCGGAGAGGAGTCTCGATCATGTCTATCTTATTCACGAACCGTAGGGTGGCACACTTAAGGTTCGATGACGCGTTTGAGAGGATACGGAATATCGAAGAATATTTTGGGCAGCACCGAAATTGTTTCGGGGAAAATTGAAATAGTTCAAGGGGTTTTTCATCGAATGGTTGTTAATAGAATTACAAATGATTCGAGGTGCTATATGCAAAAGTTTGTTAATAGAATTAACAAATGCTGAAATAAAGAAATAAAAATATTTTATTTATTTATTAAAGAAAAACCTTTGGATTTTCTAAGTGGATTTTTAAGGGAAAATGAGTGGGTGTTAGTGGAGTGTCCACTCACATGATGAAGGAAGAGGTGGGGGCACACCATGGGGCTGGCCGCACCCCCCTTGGGATGCCTCCCCCCTCTCCTATAAATAGAGGGCATGAGCTCCCTCTCTCATACACACTTGTCCACCTCATTTCCTCTCCACACGCTGCTCCATTCCATGGTCTCCGACTTGGCGAAGCCCTAACGGTGGGATTCTTCACCACCACCACGCCGTCGTGCTGCTGGAATTCCGTGGGATCCTCTACTTCCGCGCCCCGCTGGATCGAGAGAACGGAGGTCGTTATCAACCGTACGTGTGACCGATCACGGAGGCACCGCCGGATTGCGGTGCACATCTTCTCGCTCTCGGGATCGGTGTGAGTACGACTACGCCAACAACGAGATTTGATCTCGTAACGCTTTGTGTCTTCGAGGGTATGTGTTCTCCTTAACCCTCTCTTTGCCCGTTGCACTTCGTCTCCTAGATTAGATCTTGGCCTTTCGAGTGTCTCTCGCGTAGGAAATTTTTTGTTTTCTATGCAACGACCCCTTCACTTTTGTGAAGATAAGGTGATTTTTCTTCACCAAATTCAGAGGAAAGTAACACACCATCATCTACCCATTATTTTCTGTATACATTAGTTGATTTTTTAGTAGTATGCAGGATAGGAAATTTTACTAAGTTATATTATGCTATGCTATTATCCTATTAGTGTGTAGCCATCTTTTTTATCCTTGTTATTTTTATAGCCTTAGAACTTAGTAGATGATATGCAAGGTTACAAATCGTTTTACTAGTTGTTGACGGAAAATTCTAAGTATAACTAATAAATGAAACACCTGGTGGAATTTGGATGCGATTGGATTATGTTGAGTGGCTCCCTAGGGCCAATCAGTGGTGTTTATAACCAAAAGAGTACACTTGTGGATGGCCACCCAGGAACAAAGAGATTACTATGTCCCTCTAAGTTTAGTCGCTTCCCGTCCAGCCCTTTGACATATGGGCTCTTTCTTGATCAACTAAGTTGTGAGAGTTCAGCCCATGCTTGACATAAAGATGTAGCATAATTGTAGGTGGAACGGGTCCGGCTGTCTGGGTTGAATTCTTGCTTCTGAAAGATCTCGTCTCAATTCTCTCCTTTCCATGATGAACTCCGTGTGTATAGGATGTTTGGGCTAATTGAAGACAAAGGGTGAAAGTGCACAACATCTGCAGAGTTAGAAACTATGATCATAGCCGTGTCCACGGTAATGGACGACTTCGAGCAGCTGGACAAGGAATGACAGAATAATCTCAACACCATTTTCAATAAGTAAATTTTTTCCTAAGTGAACAATATTTGTGGTGCTTGGATTTCAATCCAATGTTGCCACCCTTTGAGAAGAAAAGTTTGTTTTACAAAAGAGATAGCAGAAAACTTGCTTTATGCAAAATTAGCCAAAACTCCACTCAGCCAAATATGCATGTAGTATTAGTCTTGACATTTATATCCACCATAGTGTTACTTGCCAATACATTAAATTGTATTGACCCCTTGTGGCTGCATATTCCATCCTGCAAATGAATCCGAAGACGAGTGATGTTTTGTTCAGGATCTCGAGTCTACAACGAACATGTTTTGCCTGTCGCACATGCAGAAGATGAGGCTCAATTTTGTACGATGTTTTCCGCTGTATTTCTGTTTCCTGCTAGTCTTCTGAGACTATGCAAGTTGTAAAGTTATTTTGTAAAGACTGGATCATGCGATGTAATAGATTTTGATGCATTTGCATGATGTTTCATTTTGAACTGTGGTGCTAGCAATTGATCCAGGGACTAGCACAATAACAGAGGGTTCTTGCATTATTTAAATGTGAGAACACTACAAAATGGTATCAGAGCATTGTGTTGCTTGTAGTATTCGAGACCCTATGTTTGGATGACCCTAGGATTGAAAAATCTAGTTCGTTCAAACTGTCTAGAAACTAAACACCTCATCTTAATCTTTCTCTTATCCTCTCATCTATTATTCACCTTCAAAAAAATTTCTTCTCTTATTCTAGATGACCTATCCTTTATACCATCAAGACAATTTTGGTGAATACCATATCCTGAAGTGCAAAACGTATTCTTCACACAACCTGATGTACTACAAAGAAGATCACTGAAGAAATTAGAGAAGAAAATCAGACCCCCAACAATCAGAAACACCACGAGACATTTGAAAAGACTTCAAAAAATATAGATGAGACCACCAATCTAGTTACCTTGTTAGAACAACGTTCATGTGTTAGAGTATTGATCATACCAATAAGTGTGGTATGACAATATTAGTTGTTTCCTAAAACCGTGTTGATTGAAGTGATGATTGTTAGTCCTTGTTTGTAAGATGAATTTTCTAGCTCTGTTGTGATGGGTAGGAATCTTCTTTAGACCTTTCTAAATCTCTATTCATCTATGCTAAACCCAACCAAATATCTAGCTAGAATGCCAACAACCATGAGAAGGTCAACAACAAGATGGAAGATTGGCAAGGACATCAAAAGACCAAGTTGAGAGGGACCCAAAGACTTTTGATTGACCCAAAGAGTGACCCCTCAGTGTCACATGAAGTTCAACAAGGCACCAGTTACTCTGCAGCCCTACTTGGAAGAAAAGTTCTACTCAAGACATCTGGAGACAAGCTACACAATTAAGCGATGAGATTTGTATACCTACAAAAGATTTCTTTTAAGGGTGGTAGCCACCCAGTTGCATTGGAACCCAAGTAACCCAAACCTATCTTTATTTCTAGCCTTTCCCAAATCTCGGAACGAGATTTCTTTTAAGGGTGGTAGTCTGTAACATCCCTGATTTTTGGAAAGTTCAAAAATCACCAAAATTTGAAACTTTTGTTTTCTTATTAAAGCAAGCCACCAAAAACCAAATAAAATGCAAGAACAAAAGAAAACATTATGCTTTCCAATGTTATTGGAAATTGAAAGTCCAATTATACCTCGAACTCTATAAATCCTAAACATCTCTCAAAACAAATTTTCTTTATTTAAGGATATTGTTTTCTCTTAACAAAACCTCATCCCATAAAAGATTTTCATTCCAACTATTACTTGAAGAATGTTTTCATAAATCCCAAGTTTGTTTTCACCTTCAAATAAATATCATATTTGAGTTTTGGAAATATTTTAACAAGCCCAATTTTTTTATTGCTATTATAAATGAACTAACAACATTTCCAGCCATGACTTTAAATGGTTTTGACTGGGCACAAAATAAGTTAATATATTTTACAAATTCAATACTTGACCCATGGAATATTTTAGAGATTTATTAAACCACCTTTCCTATTTATTTGATATTATCTATTTAAATGGAATTTAGTGCCATTATGTTTTTCTTCATTCTTTCAAATACAAATTTTTTCAAAGTGTTGGAAACATCGTACTTTTGTTTTAAATCGAAAGGTTTCACTAATTCAAAATTTTAGAAATTTACTAGAAGTTATTTGGACCCATAATTCAAAAGTTGTGTTTAAAAGAAGAAAACTGAAAAAGGAAAAAAAAAAGGAAGAAAAGGGAACAAAAAAAGGGGGAGCAGCAGCGCGGCGGCCCAACTGAGCCGATCCCACCTTCTATTTCTCTCTCGCGCGCATTGCGCAGCAGCAGAGGCCCACAGAGCAACCCGAGCAGCAGCCCAGCAACTTGTACCCCTCCCCTCTGTCCCTGACTAGCGGGCCCCGCCTCGCTGACGTCTCGATGACGCGCCCGTGACGTCATGCTGGCCTCGACGTCCATGCCCGACCTGGACACAGCCGCGCTGCTTCGGAGTTGTTCCCCTCGCGCACGACTCGCCTCTGCCCCTTGCCCACGTCTCCTCCCCGTTATACACCGCCACGCCTCGACGTGCGGGTTCCCCGAAACCCTAACCCTAAAATCGCCTCGCCGCCGGAAGTAACCGTCCGCCATTAACAGCACCACGGTCTCGCTTGTCATCGTCGATTTTTGCACCAGCAAGGACCACCGAGGGAACGACGAGGATCCCCGCGATGCGCGGAAACCGCCGGTGTGCTCAGCATCGTCGGAGAACCTCGGACCTGCCGCCGCCATCCATGGCAGTACGCCGACGCCGCCACCTTCTTCCTCTCCGGCGGGACCTAGTCGGCGAGCTCCTCCTGCAGTCAGCACCGTCGAATCACAGCCAACGGTCGCGATTAAATCGCGAAGAGGTACGGCCCCCATCCATTGGATCTGGATCCAACGATCCAGATCTATCCCACTTATCTACATCACCTGCCTCGTCAGCAGCCACGCCAGCGCCCCGCAGCAGCCCAGTAAGCACCAGCAACCAATCAGAGCATGCCACATGGCCCTGCCTTCTGGATAATGTTCCGTAAATAGAATTAAAATTGTAACTTTTGCAGAAACACGTCTACCACTTAGAATCATCATAACTTTTAATAGTAACTCCAAATTAAGCAAATTTGGACTTTTTGAAATCAGCACAATGTATAGAATCTTTTAGCACTGTCCAAATTCAAATTTGACAAACTTAAATTGGTTCAAAAATATACTTGTTTGATGATTTTGGCATAGTTTAAAGTTGCAAATAAATAAAATATTTTTGGAAACCTTAGGATGTGTAGTTTCATATGCTCTGTCCCAAAATAATTTTTTAACTAATTAAAATTGAATTTAGAGTTATTTGGCATTTTTAGTGTTTTTGACTTAGTTTAAATTTTGTAAATATTTATGTGGGGCGGAAATGAAACCGCACGTCCGCCACGTCGGATATAACATCACGAACGTTTAGGGAAGGAGAAAGATGAGAGAAAGAGAGCTGTCGAGGTGCAGTTCGACGCGTCTGCTCCGGCAAAGTACAACCACCATCTTAACTTGTATTGAATTAAGACTTATTTTTTAACTCGCATTGAATTGTTGATGAATTTGGTGTTAAGAGACGTTGTATATGTTTGCATGGATTTGAGGGGAACTGCTGCAAAATGAGGGATGTCTGGTCCCTGGCCGAGGCCGCGTTCGGGGACACATAGGGGACTCAATTTTCCTAGTCTGATACCGCCGGAAATTTCCACGGACCTCTTGACCTCCTGCTAAAAATACTGGTAATTAAGGAGGGGTAGGAAAATACGGAGCCTGTTAATTTCCAACGATCCAAGCGGGCCCTTATAGGACACTTAAGACACTTTTTTTTCAGCTGTTAAGATAAGCAATTCCTGCAAGAAGTACTAGTCTTTTGTACTTTGGTTTCGGAATTGTTTGATGCCTGATGTCAACTCTTGCAGTTTAACAGCACCCACTGTGTCCTCAAAGTAGAGCTACGACATTCATGCCATCCAAGGAAGATTTACCATGCAGCCCATATGCTTTCTGTAAACAACTACAGATGCGCATGCTTGACGCTTGAGGTATCAGTAATAAACTTAGCTTTCCAACGACGAGTGAACAGCACGGGTTCCGCTCATGGATCTCCATATCTCTTACACTATAGTCTACACTGAATGTCGACACCTACACCAACTGCAGGTGAACACCTCGAGAGTGAGGGCGAGGAGCAGTTCGGACCAGTGAAAAACACCTGCCAAATTGTTCTGATCGAAGCAATGAAAATGGGGATGGGTGATGATGAATTAATTTCAGGGAAGGTACGATGAATATTGTTCACTAGAAAACAACAGGATACAGACATGTTCAGAGCTTTCTCATCGATGATTAGACAGTGATCCTGCTCATGGATGGCATCGTAGCTGTTATGTACACTAGCTTGGTACTGAATGTTGACACCTCAATCAACTGCAGATGAACACCATGAGAGTGAGGGCGAGGACCAGTTCAGTCCAGTGAAAACGTGTGGCAACCTGTTGTCCGATCGAACCTATAAGAATGCAGTTTTTTTCTTTTAAGGAAACCTGCTGAGCCTTATTTATGCATGATGTTCACTTGTACATTGATTACATCGTATGGGGATAGCGTATCTCCAATCGGACCAATGAGAATGGAGATCAGAAGATGAGTGATGAACGAATTACCGTGCATGTTTGATTTCTGTTTACTGAAAAATACAAGATAATAGTATGGGTATAAGTACAGCCTACGGATCGTCACGTTCTGGAAACTTATGTCTTAAAACCTTTATTCAAGACAGTGATACAGAGGAACATATGCCACTGGGACAGCTCGTTCTCACGGGTCCCAATTGATTCAGCAGAAAGTAAATTCGGTTTAGTGAAAAATAAAGCAATAAGTTAAGTTTTACTTTTCTTAATCAATTGAGACTATTGATCAACTTAGAATTAGCAAAATCATAATACAAATAGTAAAGCATGGGACAGAAAAGTAAGCGTTGATCAACTTTTCCTAATTACTACACCCTCCGTCCGATATTAGTTATCGCTCAAATGAATGTATCTATACTTAAAATACGTCTAGGGACATCCGTTTAAGCGACAACTAATATGGGACGGAGGGAGTACATGATTCATAGTACGGATGAGCATATTTTGTAACCCTGCCAAGGCAAATCCTGAAAGGCAACGTTTCGAAGCTATCTCTTGGAGGCTTACCTCCAACGGCATTACTCTTCTTACTCGGTCTACTTGGCGCAATTTGAAGCCCAGCCGTATACTTTCATGAAGCCGGCGGTCTAGGATAATTGGACCCACCCAAGTGCAAAGTCTTCGTGGTTGATCCTCCAAAATAAGGTGTGGAGGACGGATAGGCTTGGTAGGATAGGGAGGCCAAATTGCGGCATTTTCCAACTTTGCAAAAGGGATCCGGAGACTGTGGCACATCTTATGTTCAAGTCTAGGTACACCTTCCATATTTGGCGTGGTCTCAAACAATGGCTTGGCTTGTTGGAATTTGACACCTCACTTTGGGGTAATTATGATTCGGTTAAAGATTGATGGTGCTCCATCTCCGGAACTATTGGATGACGGCGTCGTGGGCTCTCTTCCTTACTCCTTCTGGCCGCTTGGGAGATTTAGTAGTAAAGAAATTTTAGGATGTTCCGCAATGTGGCTTCCATGCCAAATTTGGTTATTGATGTCATTAAGTGCAATGCCGCCCTTTGGGGAGTTGTGAGGGCTAAACACCTGTGTAATATTATGCCACGAGAGTAGACTTTTATCTCCAAGCAACGGCTTGATTTAGTTGTAACTTAAACTCTTCTTAATCAATGAAATAGATAAAGGTTTTGCCTTGTTTAAAAAAAAGGCATGCAGCGAGTATTGTGGAGAGTGGAGACGTGTTGGCCTAGCGCCTCAACATTCAGCAAGCGCTGATTAGTTGATTCGGAAACCCCAAATAGAGCCCGAGCTCCATGGGACATGTTTTATGTAGAAGAATTCAAAATCAAAATTTAAGTTCTAGAAAAATTAAAACAAAAAATCTAAGCGTAGATAATGTCAAAATCTATCAGGATGCAAAATTTTAGTAAGAAATACGTATTATTTGAAGCTAAAAGTATGATAAATCTGGAGAAAAAAGTTTTCAAAATGTGTACTGTTCACATATCCACCCATTTGTTGTTTTTTCCAGGACTAAAACATAACGAATTTTCAGATTAATTTCTGCCTATTTATATATATGATATTATTATCTATATCTATTTATTTTTTCTGAATTTTGAAACTTCAAAATGCGAATTTTAAACTTGTTAAATACAGAACTCCATGGAGCTCGGCCTCCAAAACTAACGATTGATCAGCCTTCTTCTTCTTGTGTTCCGATCTACGGTGATACCCAACATCTTAAACGTCTGCTTCTGACTGAACACGGTGCAATTGTCGGTACCATTTGATCGAGCAGTGAGAATAATGTCGGTAAGAATGAAGTAATTGTCCACTGTGTAAAGCTATATAATTATAAAATTCCTTCAAGATGTAGTTTTGTGTACTCTTCTGTCAGAAGCATTTGATGCCTGCTGTCAACTCCTTGCTGTTTAACACCCGCTGTTTTTCAAAGTTGAGCTAGTACGTACGGTACATTCATGTCGCTCGAGAAAGACTACCAGGCAAGCATATGCTTGCCGCTATGCAAACAACTATGGATGCGCATGCTTGATGATTGAGGTATACGCATTACTCCAAGCCTTCTCATAGATGATTAGACCGCGATCCTGCTCATGGATCATCATAGATGATTGAGGGTAAGGAGCAGTTTAGCCCAGTGAAAACGTTCGGCAAACTGTCGGCGGAGAATGCAGATGAGCAGATGAGTGATGAATGAATTGCTGTGCATGTTTGAATTCTATTTACTTAGGCTGGTGCCAATGCATCACTCGTTATAGCCTCGCCACGTCAGATTTTATCCTCACTCTCATCCCACTCTCACCACACTCTCACCCCACGGTGCCAGTGCACGGGCTGTAGCCCCGCTCTCGCCTCTCTCTCGCTCCACGGTGCCAATGCACTCTCGCCCCGCTCTCGCCCGCCTATCGCCTCCAGTGCGGGCGGCAGCGGGGCGGTAGCGTGCGCTACCGCCGGGCGGTGGATCCATCGCCCGCCGCTACCGCCTCGCCCCTCTCTCGCCCGCCTATCGCCTCCACGCGGGCGGTGGACCGTCTAGCATGGGTCAACGAGTTAACGATGATGATGTGTGTGTGGTGTGGGGGTGGAGGGTCAAATGAATTTGAGGGGAAAAAATCACCAGTAGGCTGCAGCCGGCAGCACTTTGCGCCTTTGTGAATGCTCGGGCTCGTAGGGAAGCCCGGATTGTGGAAACTTCGTTCTTTTTTTTTTTGGTTCGGTCATTCCTCCCATGAAAGCATCTGACATTACTTCAATCTTAATTTTTTTTTTTGAAAATGGGAGCCTAGCCCCAGCCTCTGCATCGCGAGGATGCACACAACTGATGCTTTTTATATTAAAATAAAAAAGTTACAATCCACGGTTTTACACATCACGCATCATCCAAAATAGACACCAAAATCAACCACGGGAATTCTAGCATCAACATAAAGCAACTCATTGAATCCTCCTAGTATGCAGCCAACCAACCTGGTTGTAGATAGCCTGAACGACCGCCATCAAGCGAGTACATCCAGAATCCATAAGAGCATGCTGCTCCAATGGCAGAAGGAAGGACCACATGTGAATCCAATATGTGACCTGGTGAATCACCTGAAAAAAATGAGCACCTCTTGATTTGTTAAAAACAGCATCGTTCCTACAATTCCAAAGAGCCCACACAAAAGCACAAGTTCCAATTTAAATGTGTGCTTTAGTTTTGTTATCTATCCCGTGCAGCCAATTACCAAACATATGATCAATACTCACGGGTTGGACTATGCTAAACATGAAATGAAGCAACCTCCAAATATGCTTAGCAAAATTACAATGCACAAACAAGTGGTCAACAGACTCATCATTGTCGCAAAACACACATTTTTTAGACCCAACCCAGCTTCTCTTAATCAAATTGTCCTTTGTTAGTATCACTTTGAGCTACAAAAACCACATAAACACTTTGATTTTCAATGGAACTTTCAATTTCCATAGGTATTTATGTAGAAAAGAAGCATTGCCATGCATATAATCTTCATGCAAGCCCGTTTTCTAAAAATAAATCTCCATGCAAGTGCGCTGCACTCTTTTCCAAAGAAAGTGTACTTACACTTTGGCCTCGCAAATGACAGCATGTACTCCGATGGTGTGTCATGGTGACACATACGGAGTATATGTGAGAGGTATACACTGCAAGTCCCATAACTTGTCTGAAATGTACAAACTAGTCCCAGACAATACGGGAAATGCTATAGACGCCGAAGGCCATGACAGACGTCGAAGGCCAAATGTCGAGGCCGTCGGCGTAGACCCCGACCAGGCCACCAAAAAAATGTAGCTACGCCGACGGCCACCCTTGGCCTAGCTCAATTTTAGCTACGCCGACGGCCACCCTCGGCGTAGCTATTTTTTAAAACTTAATCATCATTTTGATCATAACTTTTGCATTCGAACTCGGATAATGATGTTTTTTAGCTCGTTTCAAAGAGGAGAAGCAAATATACATCATCATACATATTATTCAAGCTATTTTTTTAAAAAAAACTCATGAGAAAAGACGGAACCAACAATAAACCATGAAGGCCTTCTCTCCAACGGGGTTAGGTTTTTCACCGAAGAGGGGCTCCGTAGCATCGGGATCCAACCACAAGCTATGGGGTTCCATACCATATGTGTACAAGTGTTTTATGGCTTTGGATGGCATAGATTGCATTTAGGGGTGTGACATGTTTCACTGGCATCCACTTCTCTCTAGGTAGTTTCATGACTCACTAGTAGGTAAAATCTTATCTGTGGCACACCATTTTGGAATTCTGTGGCGCACCCTGGGGCCGCAGGGGTGCGCCACAGAATCCACGCCACTAAATTTATTTTCTGTGGCGCACCCCAGCCCATGCGCCACCCTATTTGTGCGCCACAGAATCCACGCCACTAAATGCAAATTCTGTGGCGCACCCTATTTGTGTGCCACCGAATTTGCATTTCTGTGGCGCATGGGCTGGGGTGCGCCACCAAATTTTTTTTTTTGAATTAGAAAAAAAATCTAGCCGCCGGATCTGGCTGCCGGAATTTCGCCAGAATTTTGAAATTTCGTGGTGCCCGTGGTCATGTCCTTAGGTAGCTTGGTCGGTGGTGGGTGGAGGATGGGGGTCACCGGAGGTGGTGGAGGAGGAGGAGAAGGTGGTGGAGGAGGAGGTGGTGGAAGAGGAGAAGGTGGTGGAGGAGGAGGAGGAGGAGAAGGTGGTGGAGGAGGAGGTCACCGAAGTTGGTGGAGTGGGAGGAGCTCGCCGGAGAAGGTGGTGGTGGAGGAGGTCGCCGGATTTGGTGGAGGGGAAGAAGCTCGCCAAAGGTGGTGGAGGAGGAGGAGGAGAAGGTGTAGACTTGAAGTAGAGGAGAGAAGGGGAGAGGAGAAGTGGAGGGGAAGGGAGAGGAGAAGTGGAGAAGTAAAATGAGAGAAAGGAGATAAGGAGAAAGAAGAGGGAAAAGAAAAGGGCTATTGGGCGGGATTCAAATTTCGAATCCCGACAAACAATTCTGTGGCGCACCAACCAGCCGTGCGCCACAGAATTTTTTTTTCGATTTTTTTCTTTATTTTGTAGGAAAAAATCTTCGGTTGGGCATAACTTTTTTTTCTTTTGGAATTTGGAGAATCTAAAAAAACCTCACAGGCCGAAGGCGAGCGAGGTTGAGTTCCTTTTTTTCTCTAGTTTTTTTTTTTTTGACTTGAACTTTTTTTCCGACGCCGTATGCAAAACTTATGCCCATTTTACTTTTTTAACAAAATCTTGCTCAGAAATTAGAAATTCATATTTTAAATTTTCATTAAAAAAAGTAGACCTTAAACTCTTCGTGCATCTATAAGGGATTTATTTTTTGATGATTTTTAGACCTCAAACTCTCCCGTGAAAACTAGAAAGGCGATCCGGGGGGTGTGTGGAGAGAGAAAAAAATTATGTGCTGCATGTGTATGGGTGCGCCACAGAAATGTCATATTCTGTGGCGCAACAATACACATGCGCCACAGAATACGACATTTCTATGGCGCACCAGATCACGTGCGCCACAGAAATATTCGCCTACAATGATTGGGGCGGGCCCCACCCAGTTTTTGTGGCGCACCCTTCTCCTGTGCGCCACAGAATTTGTCATTTCTGTGGCACATGTTTTACCGTGCACCACAAAATTTAATTTCTATGGCGCATGCTTCTCTGGTGCGCCACAGAAAGCTTTCCATAGAAGGCAGTTTCCTACTAGTGACTTATAGCCTGAAAGTCCCACATCGGACAAATCGGAGGGAATCCTATCAAGAGTTGGGTTATACCTTTATATTGTGACTTCCTAGGGCTAGCCTAACACAACCAAGCAACTAGTTACACTTTTATATCCCCTTTTAACGTTAGTACCGACTTTAGTCGTATAATCCTAGTTTTTCTCCAGCGGGACTAGGTTTTCACCGGAGAGGGCCTCCGGAGCGTCGAGATACTAGCAAGAGCTAGGGGGTTCCATACCATGTGTGTACAAGTGTGTTATGGGTTTTGTATGGAAAAGATTGCACTCCGGGGTGTGACCTGCTTCACCGGCATCCACCTCTCTCTAGGGAGTTTCATGACTTATAGCCTGAAAGTCCTAGATCGGACAAACCGGAGGGAATCCTTTCAAGATTTGGGTTATACCTTTGTCAAGAGTTTGGTTATGGATAATATGGATCTCATATTTGGATTTCTCTCATTTTTCTAATCGATTTAGATATATTATTTTTCAAATTTCGATTTACAGATTTATAGATATGAATTATTTAATATTAAATGGAATAAGGAAAATAATTAATTATTATTTGAATTCAAGAATATTTTTAATCAAGATTATTATTAATAATTAATTTCTATTTATGTAAATAATTATTTTGATTCATAAAATAAAGTTGCGTGACATCATAGTCCATAGGTTAATCGGATTGATAGGATAGTATTGTCAGTAAATCATCTGTTGTTTCTAGGTAGCTCATAGGTAAGGAACTAAAAAGTTAAACGTGCTGGGGGTGGAGTAGACTCAGGATGGGTGACATGTGGGGAAGTGTCATTAGAAGCGAGTAATTTAGACTGTAATTAAGAATTCTTGGAGATAAATATGTCTATAGTGCGATTAAATAGTTAAAAAATTCAAATACTAAAATGGGAAAAAAAGATTTAAAAAAATTTGAAAAAAGAATGGGATAGGCCGACGGTGGATTGCTACGCCGACGGCCAATCGACCTTCGCCGACGGACATCTATGCCGATGGTGGCCGTCGGCGAAAGGCTACACCGACGGGGAGGTTGGATATGCCGAGGGGAAGCTGCCGTCGGCGTCTATTCTATTTCCTGTAGTGATAACTTGCAAACTGTGAAACGGTGGTACCCAAACTTTCATTGATGGAACAAATTGGTCCCAATTCGTTCTAGAGGTGACACATTGCGTCGTGATTTTTGCGTAAAAGACCCTTATATGATTTTTGCGTAAATAATTGTTTCATCACCGCTGACATGTGGGTCGCACGTGGAAGGAAGCATCAACATCCGCTTGCCGAAGAAGAAACATATAGGAGTTTATCCGCAAAAGTGACGATGCCACGTGTCACCTCTGAAACGAATTGGGACCAATTTATTCCCTTAATACAAGTTTGTGTGTCACTCCTTCGTAGTTTCAAGTTATGGGACTAGTTTGCATATCTCAGACAAGTTGTGGAACTTGTAGTGTATATAGCTCTATATGTGAACATGAGTCGTATGCATACCGACAAGTGCGCTAGATCCGTGTTCCATGCACATATACGTGGCGCCAATAAATGTGAAGGAGCCAGATAACTGAATATGTGGCCAGCCAAGAGACGACAAAGCATATCTCAAAAAAAAAGACGACAAAGCATGCCAGACAAGCGTATGCAACCATGCTACGTAAGTTTGCTTTGTCTTTTATAGATTTTTTTCACCCAGGATGGTAAATAGCTTGTTTCTATGGATAGATGGATAGATACATGCATAAATATAAATAGGAAGCATATAACAGGTTACAGTCCTTCCTAAAATTTCCTTAGGTGGCATCTTTTACGGATAGATCACCTTTCGTTGTACATAGCCTGGTAAAAACAACCTTTGTTTAAAGGTTAGTCGTTTCTTTTTTTATCTCCTTGTCCAGCTTATGTTACTCTTTTTGCGTCGACCTTTTTTCTGGTAAATCCTGGTGTCGACCGAGGTGTCGTATGCATAGACCCAATTGGTGGTGCCCATTGATTGCGATCACTAAACTTCAAATTGGTAGACGCTAGAAGATAAGAAGAAGACACAAGGGAAAATGTTGCTAGTAACAAACAAAAGGGCCTCATACTGTCAAATAGCATCGCCATACGAAGTGAGTATATTCTACAGAAACAAAATAAATACCCAAACTACCTTTCTCTTCTCGTAATGGGCTCAAGTAGTAATTTCATATACGCGACATCATAAAATCCATTTCTTTTGAGAGCAAAGTAACAAACGGTCATCACGTGTAAAGGTTCACGTAGCTACAAGGATGTCAAGCCCACTCTGATTGGATGCTCCCACCACACTCATTTTGTGAGGACTCACCAGCGTATCTGTTGTCGATGCAAATTATTACTTAGCTTTCAAATGGGTCATTTTCAAATTTGTTTTTTATGTGGCCAGGGATGGGGACATTGCTAGCTTCTACGATTTGACTATTTGTGCACGTTTGGTTACGTACCTCTCACGGACTCACAGGAGAGTAACCACTACTCATATTTATCTAAATAAGTAGAGGCGGAATTGCATAATAGAATCTAAACAACATTGTGGCTATCTAGAGGATTTCACCGTTACGTAAAAAGGCTTTCACTCTATATGGATGGCGGCTTAGTCTATGGATCGAGCCTACAACATCTTAGGTTGTTTCTCTTTTGTCACGTGAATATAAGGTTTGTTTTGAAATTTATTTGTTTTCTTGCTATGATTATGAGCATCTTGATATGTAGAGGCTAGGTGTAATGTCTCATGTTTGTATTACCTTGATACAAATTTTGAGTTAATAAAAGATCCCTATATCTGATAGTTCTAAAATAGTGTTGATTTGTTGTTTGTTGCAATGTTCAATTATCTAGATGCTAGATAGTTCACGCGGTTTATTTATGTTTCACATTTTTGTACTAGTAACATATTTATGTTATACCTGGCCATTTTGTTTTTTTTTTTCATAATTGGTATTTGTTTTGTCCATCTATCAATGCATATGACTAAAATCGTTCAATCATTCACAAGGGACATTGACATGAACACTTTTAACTTTTAGTGGACAGTGAGGTCCTACCAAATTACGCAAATTGTCCTCCATATAATCGCTTTTAAAATAAACTAAAACGGGGACACTAAGAGATTGACGGGACTTCCTTAGCAATAAAATATCTAAAACAAGTGGGTGATGTGTTTTCATGAGGGTGGTGTAGTGCGCCTTCCATTGATGGAGGACAGAATATGCCCAGATATAATTAAATCCCAGTACTAACAAGTCACCGTCAATTGCTCTGATTACTATTACTGGACTAATCAATATATGTGCACTGTAGGAGACTAGGAGTAGAACGTTACGCTGCTCCGCAAATTGTCCTTTTACTCACGGGTTTCAGGTAGCTCGATCAAAGAAGATAAAAAAATTATTTTAAATTTTATAAGTACTGAAAATAATTATATGAGTATATACAGATGCCCTGTATGTATGTCCAAAATTTTCATCGAGATGTCTTTTCATTTTTAATCTACAAATGAGGACAAATATAGGGAGGAAAATCAAATTTTCCATATCTTTAGAGCCAAGATTTTCTGATTTTTAAGTAGCCGATATACACATTACTATTTAATTTTCCAAACATGTATAACATTATTGTATGCACCAAGGGGAATATTTAGAATTTTTGAAAATCCTTAATATAATTTTCGAATTTGTTAAAATCCTGTGCTCAAGGGAGCACGAGGAGCCAAAACGCAGCGCTCCTGCTCCGTAACTACCTTGGATTTTTTGTTGGTGACACAAATTGATTGCAAGTGATGAACATCTTTGGCCTACTTATGTCCTGCCAAGGTCAGTTTTTTTGTTCATATATATCAGTCCCATCCCAAGAAATTACCCTCTCTCTATCTCGACAATCTGCTAAGCAAATAAGGTGACAAGATGATTCATTAGACGAAACATACATCTACCATGTCTCAGAAGGACTCACGGGTCAAGAAACAAAACTGAAAATTCATATAAAGTGTAGAAATGATACTATTCAGTATTCACTATAGCTAGAACTGAGAATTTGATACTGTTCATTGTCTCATTTTCCTTTGTTTTCTTAAGCTGTGAGAGACAAAATGAATGTGAAATATTCATGCATGGAGTAGATATGCATTATTTTTATGCTCTAATATTTTCATAGAATTTCATGACGTTTAGATGTGCTTTCGATGACCTAATAATGAACACCGTAAGGCCGAAAATATACACGAGAACCTAGGTACCAACGCACCAGGTATTTAAAAATAGAAATTTAGAAAACTTACGAAAATAATCCGAAACTGGCATTCGGGCAAACATTTTTAGTATTGTACCCGTACAAAAATTTCACCAAAGAATGACTTCCAGTGCACCCTGGGACCAGGAATTGCCTAAAACAGCGCTATATACACGCTATATTCGTCGTAGATTTGTCTTTTTTTCTCGGAAGTTAATAAGAATTGTTTTCTGATAATTTTTTTTATGCTAGTAGAATACTTGATCATCTTTGATTTAAAAAAAATATTTTTAATTTTTCGACCATTTTTAAATTTCTAAATTTAATTCCATATGTCAGGTGCGCAGCTACACTAGAAACATTAGTCCTGCGTCCACCCTAAGGCACGCTATATGTCCCCCTCAATCTCACCGTCAAATATACACTGGCGGCCGGGGACAGCGTACATGTTACTCCACTTTTTCTAAGTACAGAGAAAGCAAGCAAGCATGCATACTACAAAACCTAGAAAATGACAGCCCTAAATATATGTTGGTGTAATAGTGTTTGAACATACAGTGCTTTGCTGTTCTGTACTTGTACATGTCGCTGTCATAGTTCGTCCGCTGCAGGATCTATATAACATGCCTGGGATTCTTGGTACATCTGCATATATAGTAGCCGCATCTTCCTTTGCGACGACAGGGTTACCTAGCTTCTTAGCTGCTTGGTCTCCAGAGCTCAAGTAATTAAAACTCAACTCCTTTGTTAGTTGGTAACTCTTCCTTCCATTCTTGGCTAGCTTCATTAGTTTCAGTCTCTTAATTTCTTCGCGCCCTACCATAATTATTGCATGCTGTCTCTACTCTTCGCTGAGAAAACTGGCCACAAGTGGATGCAACGGAGTATACATGATGAACTAAATTAATTAAGACGATGCTTACTATACAACACAACCATGCATAACTTTCTTGATTTTTGTCTTGCTTTTTGCTTATTTATTATTTGTTCTAACTTCGCCTTCTGTATTCTGGATGCAGCAGGAACTAGTGTGGATGTAATGGCACCTTCAGCTCCTCCCAGTCAGGAAGAACCCACCTTGCCCTTGCCGTCGCCGGGGAAGCAATTCAGCAGCCAGCTCGCAGCTGCCGTGAGGAGTATCAATTGGACTTACGCCATATTCTGGTCCATCTCAACCAGCCGCCCAGGGTAACGATTATACAGCTTGGTAATCACTGAGGCTAGACAAACACCGGTCGGTTCCTTTTCTCTTACGAGGCAGCGCGCGTGTCCCGGCTCCGTTTGTGTTGTAGATTTCTGACGTGGAAGGACGGATTCTACAACGGCGAGGTAAAGACGAGGAAGATGACCAACTCCACGGACCTTACCGCCGACCAGCTCATCCTGCAGAGGAGCGAGCAGCTGAGGGAGCTCTACGAGTCGCTACTCTCCGGCGAGTGCGACAACCGAGCAAGACGGCCCGCCGCCTCGCTGTCGCCGGAGGATCTCGGGGACGCCGAGTGGTACTACACGATCTGCATGACCTACGCCTTTCGGCCTGGCCAAGGGTACGTATGTAGCTGGTATCTTATCATGACTAGTTGAATGCCCGTGCGCTGCTACGGTCTCTGGATTTTTATTAGTTACACAAGTTATATGTGTAAGATAGGGCATTGTTTCTTTACATGTACGTGATTTGTTCGACGTGAGCAAATTGTACCTTCGCATCAACATCGGCCCCATCTCCATTTTGCAACAACCACATCGACGTATCTTCTCCACACTCCGCACCGACGAAAGTCTCTTTTGATTGTAGACTACCCGATATAAGTAAAGAGACCTCAAAGAGAAGTCTCTTTTGATTGTATACTACCCGATGTCAGTAAAGAGGCCTCAAAGAATAGACGATCTAAAACATCACTGTAATATTTTAGTAGATTATCATTTTTGACATCATAAATTCAAGCACTGCGAAGAAAACAATTTTATACTTTATATTACCTCCATAATTCCAATTTAATAGAAGTGAGCGCGGACCATTTGAGGAATTAAATAATTAGACACGAGTAAGAGAGTTGTTTCTTAAGTCCAGCAAGAGAGAGGAATGCATATACAGACTTTCTGATTTGAAATATTCGGAAAAGACAGACTTCGATCAATACTGTCATTAGGTGAGCAAACTTACCATTGATGTAGCTAGCATGCCATTTCGATTTTTCATGCTCTAAGGCATAACCATAAGAAGCATGCCACATGGCCATTTGTTAAGAACGCTGTAACAGGAATAACCATATCAATCATCCCCCTCTATACAGTTTCTAGACCTGTCAATATGTAATCAGATATGGCGATAAGAAGACTTCCCCACAAATATAACAATGTCCATAGCCTAATACTTCAGAATTTGAACTTCTTTTGTATGAATTGGATCTGTATGACCAAGGGTTTGGTCGCTTGAATCAATATGTCTATGTATAGCTGGCTGGGAGCACAATTAAGCAAACAAAAATGAACTGTCCATCTGCACTTGTCCTGAAACCTGAAAATAAAAATGAAGTGTCCATCTGCACTTGTACTGAAACCTGAAAATAAATTTTACAGTTCAGGCACCACATATCAGTAATAACAAAAAAAAAAAGAGAAGATAACAGGAAACGGCAAACGCGGTATTACTTTCTTCCAGTGAGACATTTGACGTCAAAGATGGCCCTAATTCTTGGCAACCTCACCGATGAGCCTCGTGTTGTCAGTGAACCCGACCCATGAGGGTGTGATATGGTTACCCCGGTCATCAGCGATAATCTTGACATGACAATGATTCTACACACCGACACATAATACTGAGATCGATATCAATCTCAGCCCATGCTTCTTGGCATCCTCCTTTGTAGCAGAAAGTGCAAACAGCGATCCTGCATACACAAAGGAAAGTTCATAACAAACTTTCATGCATTGATCCGATCTGAATGGTATTAGAATACACGTAACTACATAATGCAAAGCATACATAATTAAGCTCATATCCGTAAATTTGAACTCATAAACCTTCGTCCATTATTATTTACTCTGAAACTGAACAACATATATTTAGCTTGCACCAGGAACATTCAATTCAATTTACACTCAGACTGAATAAATCCTTAGGTGCTACTTCAGTTGCACTGCTACGACCTATCAATCTTCATTTCCTAGAATTGTGAGCCAATAACTGTATTCCTTATTAATGCGAAGGTCAGATCACGGTAACACCAAAAAAAATCCATTCGTTGGGAAACTACCCCAGCACTGGATCAAAGCGTACCTATAGCAGATAACATGAACAACTATACTACAAGTAAACTGATTTACAAGAATATACTTGTAGGTTATCAATGTAAGAATAATTATGCTTCAGCTAAAAGAGAAAACAACTTCCTGCTTCACATACCTCAATGGGAACAACTTGGACATGCTTCCCGTAGAGAGAGTTTTGACGATCATCTTGGACAAGATACCCAACGTAAAGCACGAGAACTTTATCTACATAAGTTATAAATCACGGCACTATAAACCATCCCATTGATTTCAAACTTCCAAACCACAAATATTATTTCGACCTTTATTAAGATACTATTATATTGGCAAAAAACTGATAATCGCTTCTCTTACTAACGAATGGGCATGAAGCAGGGCCAGAATGAATATAGAATCATAAACCAAAAAACATATATTAGGTATGCCACACTTCACAACTGAAAGTGCATATATCAAGCCTAACAAAAAAAATTGACTATGTATCTTTCAAAAGAACTGAACGGTAAACTATCTTGCGAGTCAACATGTACTATCCATGAATAGAAACTGATTTGAGTGCAAACATATTTAATTAGCTTCACATGCTTATTCGGCCTTTCGAGTAAAAAGGCTCAAATATAGGCGGTTGGTGTGACCGAGGGTACCCATCAAATCCAAAGAATGTCTCTATCCTATTCGATTCTTCTACAATCTCACAGAATTTATTAGTACATAATAGTCTAAATTCTAAAGTTCCTGGAGCATCAAACTTTACCGTCCCTCAAATATTTCTATGATTTTTCCCTATGGCATCAATCAAAATGCAGAGGTGTTACATCTGAAGGTTCTTAATAAGCACACCACATTGTCATAAAACCACATAACTCTGATATAAATTTACTTCTCATCGAGTATGTTTTTGCGAATAAATCACTGCTAACAATCTAAAGTTGGAATATGATTTATACTGAATGTAACTTCATCAAATCAATTTCAGGGAAAAAGAACATTATCTCTGGCTGTAGCTGAATTAGTAACAAAAAATTGTTTTTTTACTACAAAATAAATATTATTGCTTGAACTCGGGAATCCAAGATGATACCAGAACACAAACAACCGCTAGCGTGGTACAACACGAATGTAGTATGTAGAGCATTAGGTATCCATCACATCCCCTTGGCTAGCTGTGTATCCGCCCCTGCCTGCATCAGGTGTGACACAACAATGGATATTAACAAATAAAATTAATTTTAGGATAAAACTGAGCTCCATTTAACTGAAAATTTGAAGGATGCACTCCGGTAGAGAGTCCTACAATAATATCCAAAATATTCCAAGAAAAGTTATCAAAGTGAAGATGTTATGGCAGATAAAACAGTATGGGATCTGACAGGAGTCCTACGAAGCGGCAACAAGTTCTTTTTCCACGGACACCAATTTCTGCCTGCTCTGCGACTCAACCTGTACATCAAAAATCCAAAATCCACATTATAACAATCTCCTATTCATATTCTCTGCCTATTTTGCGTTTTCAGATATGAGGTTCCGTTGCGTCTACCTTAAACTAACTTCATGTGGACCAATCTCCTAATGTACATCTGGACCAGTATTCTAATGCATAGGTTCAGAAAAATATGGTGTCAACATTGTGTCAGAAAAACATTAAATGGCACCAGTAGAACGATCTATCTTCCAAATTGGAACTAAGATCTTCCAACCTTACTAACAGGCATTTGGTCAAATAAACTCGCTGCAGTGTCCTTGGCGACGAAAGGCAGGTTGAGCAGAGGCAGCGTCTCCTCACGTCGTGTAGGGCGGCATAGTCGTCCCAGCCGGTGGATTCAACGCGGCTTGCAGGGCACCAAGGCGTCGCGGGCTGCACCTATTTCCTCCTGCTCTAGCCTAAGACAGCGGCAGCTATTTCCTCCTGCTCTAGCCTGTGTCCTAATAGAAATACCCAAATGTTTTGTAAATACGGTCTGGTTACGGAGAGATGTATTCCAGTGGTGTGGTGGGGATGTGTATACTGATCGGCTGACAACGTGTGGGCGGAATGGAATTTGTGCCTCCTTGTCCTGTAATCCTCTCCGAGAGGACGACAAAATCGAGCAATGGGGGAGGGGATCTGATCCAATCCATGACGGCGCGGACACGGGTAACCTCCTCATCGCTGCTTCGGAATCGGCAGTGCCGGAGGAGGTAGTGGTGATGAAGATTTCGTCGGCGCCATCCTCATCCTCCTCCCAGAATGCGGCCAGGTTCTTTTCAACGCTGGAGGGGAAGTTGACAATGAGGCCACGATCGGGTGGAGGAGAGGATCGAGGGAAGAGGTAAGTTGTGACTGATCTCCGGCCGGCGGCGCCAGTGTTCAGCTGCACGAGCGGTGGCTAGGGGATGGAATTCGTGGTAGTTGTCAATTGCTGCGCTGTCCATGGCGGCGGCCGGGTAGATGGAATCGTGGAAGCAAGAGGAAACGCAAATCAGATGGAAAGGGTTTCAGAGTTTCATGTTGGGCCTGGCCCATGTGGTTGCTTGAGCCACCTAGCGAGCAGACGATCGCCGAGCGAACGGACGGCGAGCGGACGATGGGGTTGGACGTACCAACGTACGTCCAACTCCCATTTAATAGTAAAGATAAGATTTACTGTACTGATTACCGGAGACTGAAGTGTGTTGTTGTTCTGCTGTACACGAACGATCAGGTTGCCTGGCAAATGCCTTGCGAGCAATCAACTTATTTGGTTGTGCAACGCTCAGTTCGCGGACACCAAAACCTTCCAACGCGCGCTCTTAGCGAAGGTACGTTTGCTTATGCACGTCTTCTTCAAGTAATTTTTTTTTAAAATTTCCCACAAAAAGGTCTCTCTCTCCCTCTCTCTCTTTAATTTCTTGAATTTCTCTGTACACGAACGGACTATATTTATGTATACTGACTGATATATCATGATTTCCACTATGCATGGGCATGCTATCTGCCGGTTAATTAATTCAGACAGCGTCTATTCAGGTCAGTACACTTCATGCTTTGATCACATATCATAATTGGCACTGCATGTGACGTGTTCACCGTTCAGATTTCTGACCCCAACTGCATGCTTGTCTTGGGTCACTTTTTCAGACAGTTGCTTGCATCCCGTTCATGGGCGGTGTGCTTGAGCTGGGGACGGCTGATCAGGTTAGTTCACGGGAGTGTGCATATGACTTTCACCTCTCTTTTTTCACGATAGAACTCTTCAATCCATTACTACTTGGGCTTCCCTTCTTTTTGTTTTGTTTGGTTATGTAAAAATAGAAATCGATGATGGGAGCTAGTTCTCCCAAATTAAACTACTTGTGCCTCCCAAGTTAAATCATCTTGGTGGAAAATTAATAATGCCCAAAAGGGATGAAAATACATATTGTTGTAAAAATATGTATATACCCCCACACAATATTAAGGCCCATATGCCCTCCGTGATTACAAAAATAAACCAAAGTCGTGTGAAGGAAGAACAAACATCATCTCGATAGATAGACAAGCCAAAGATATGGACACATCCACATCGGAAGGACAACGTTGTCCACATGACTAGTAAATTGCACCGTAAAAGAGCCCGATGTAGGAGTCGTCAAGAGTGGATCGTGTGTGAAACAAGACCACTTCAAAGATCCCTTAACGAGAGAATTGCTTGGCTCATAGGATGCATGGGGCCACTTGCAAAGCTCTCCTTCTCTCAATGAACCGATCCTTACACGGCCCTCAGATCTCATCACCCGATCCCAAACCTTACAAGGTCCCTTGGAGGGGAGAATACCATAAATCTGCAGACATCTTGGGATCTATACGGCCACTTTCAATAATTTCAAATAACACCCTCAAGTACTTTCATTTATTATTATGTACACGTGGCCCCATGCATCCTATAGGACTGGAGCATAGATAACCTTTTTTTACCATAAGAAATAAAGATTACTTGGTACTGATAAGCTAACCAACTATTGTCTTGCACAAACTTCTATAAGTTTTCTTCGCTGGTATGTATATTTAACGGAGGGCGCCGCTAGTAACCGAAAATACCGGCGATTACCAAGCGCCATGTAGAGCATATGAACTGAAACTTGCGCACTACTATTTCACTAAAATTTCCATTCGAAGAGTGCAATTTTAGGTTCGGTGTTAATACTCCGGTTGTACTAAATCTACGACAATTAATATGGATCGGTGGGAGTATTTGATTTTTTGTGTCCCGGGTTTGAAAAAATCAGGAAAATTAACAATAGAAAAAACTCTGCTCGAGGTTAATAAAGACAAGCTAAAAAAAAACTCTACGCGAGTATTATATGTTTATTCAGAACTATTCCACGTAAGAACATTTTGTTTCGTTGATTGGACACTCATGAAGGCCGAATTATTATTTACTTCTAACTGTTCACCATATAATTGAAGGCGATACTATTGCAAATTAATTCCTTCAAAACGTTAAACAAAGTGTCGTTGATTTGATAGGTTTTGGAGGACACAAACATGGTGAACCGGATAGGCACATCTTTCTGGGAGCTACAGTTTCCGATACGCTCGGAGTCGCAGGTGCTGAGCTCAAGCGCAACAGAAGACGAAACCGGGGAGGCTGACATCGTGTTCGAAGACCTCGATCACAATGCCACCGAGGCGATCATCTCCGGGGAGATCGAGTGCCTGTCCGACGGCAACTTCGAGCGGATCACGAAAGATATTGACGAGTTATACGGCCTCTGTGAGGAGCTGGACGTGCGCGCTCTCGAGGACAACTGGATCATGGACGGGTCATTTGAGGCCATGCCTTCCCCGGAAGCAGCGGTGGTGCCGGACACAGCTGGGATCACTCATGATGTCTCCACTCAAAGTAGCTCCATTGAGTCCTCTCGAAAATCGTGTTTTATGGCTTGGAAGAGGCCATCGGAAGACATGTCCGCGTCGGTCGCCGGAGAGTCGCAGAAGTTGCTGAAGAAAATCGTGACTGGCGGTGCATGGACAAATGATGGTGGTGGCGGCGCAGCGAGAGCTCAGGAGAGTAACGTCAAGGGCCATGTGATGTCGGAAAGAAGGCGCAGGGAGAAGCTCAATGAGATGTTCTTGATTCTCAAGTCGTTGATACCCTCCATTCAAAAGGTAACACACACTTTTTTTACAAGAGGCACTATTATACTCAACTGTTGTTGTTTTTTCTTTTTGCATAAAGACATGTTTCATGTCTGGACTGTTAAATGTTGCAGGTCGACAAAGCATCTATCCTAGCAGAGACGATAGCGTATCTAAAAGAGCTGCAGCAAAGGATAGCCGAGCTAGAATCCAGCAGGGCACCGACGCGGCCGATCACCACCGGAACAACGGGCCGGAGGCGCCACGATGGCACCGAGAAGAAGAAGATCTTGTCTGGATCGAAGAGGAAGGCTTCAGCGCTCGGCGATGCCAACACCGGGAGGGAGCAGCTCTCCAAGGACGATGGCCCGAACAACATCGTCAACGTCACCGTCATGGAAAAGGAGGTGCTCATGGAGGTGCAGTGTCGATGGAAGGAGCTGCTGATGACCCGAGTGTTTGACGCCTTGAAGGCCCTCAGCCTGGACGTTCTCTCCGTGCAGTCATCGACGCCGGATGGCCTTCTTGCTCTCAAGATACGAGCTCAGGTCTGGCCGTTGAAACGCATTCAGCACTAACATAATAAGCTCGTGTTTGTGGTTATCGATCTAATGTACTGTACGTACTAGGTTAAAAGAATTACTAATCTACGTACTTAATTTGGTGGATTTTTGCAGTACGCCGGTCCTGCCGCCGTGGCGCCTGGGATGATCAGCGAAGCGCTGCAGAAAGCCATAGCCAAGTGCTGAAACATGTCGACACTGGAGAGGCGTGACACTGCTAAATTCGTCGATGTGTATGTTAGCGCTTACGTGGTGTTATGCTCCTACATTACCTGATTGTGCACTTACGTACGCTGACGTGCTTGTTCTTCAGATATGTAACTTTTTTGGGGAATTATTTAGATACGATTTGTGGCACTTGATTCAGTTGAAATCGCGTACGTGGACAGACAAAATTCTTCGGCACACGGTGCACAAGCGCGTGCGGTGCATCCGGCAGTACTGACCATTCCCGGCTGGATGATAAATGGCGCCGAGTGGACGCACTTTGATCTTGTGGCATTGCGTTGGATGCACTTTGATAGGCAACGCGCCGGGCGGCCCCGGCAGGTCGCACCTCCGGCCGCATGCGTCACCGACCTCGCTCGGCTCGTGCACGACCACGTCCACGTATAATTTCAAGTGGGACGGGATTGGGACGTCCGTCTTCACGAGAATTTGTACCGTCCTACCGCCCCACAATCCACTCTCCTACTTATCCTGTTTTAAGTGGGATTTTAAGGAATATCCCGCTTATCCCACCAAAGTCCCAAAAAGCATCGTCGTGTATTTACAAGCTCACACGGTGAAGTTGAACACGTGCGCTATGCATACACTTAATGACTGAAAACTCATCCGCCCACGCCGGCTGCGCTGATAAATTGGTAATTTCATGGTATGGTTACATGCCATCCAAATTCAACGAATAAAAGGAAGACAAAAAAAATATTGATCATGCAAGGTCCACGGGATCCTGCCCATACACACGGCCCCGCCGCGACCATGCGTACTTTTGTCCGTTCCGGACGCGGACGTGCTGTACTTAACGGGCCGGATCGATTCGGACGGAGCCAAAACGCGCGCGTCCCCGTCGCTGGGATTGCGTTTCCGCGGACGCTGTGGCTCCTGGCGCGCCACCGTGGAGTCGAGTCGTCCACGTCCCTCGCGCGCGGACCAGCAGGTACACGCACGTGCTTCGCCGACTGGCTCTACTCTACGCCTCTCCCCACGCTTGAAGAGCCGGGCGTTGCGCGATTTGTTTTCACCCCTTTGTATCGTTGCGTCGGTAGGTGGAGCAAATTATGGAGAGAGAGAGTGGCCCAACCTATAAACAGTAATGGTCCGTATCCGTAAGCCTATTCTGTAGCAAATGGAAGTGTAGCATTTCCGAAACAGGAATGGCGGGAGTAGTAAAGTAGTACTGTACGTGGCGCAATAATCTTTGTCTACTACTACTCCGTCCAAGGGCGCACAATAGTCCTGCCATATTATTAGGAACCACTATAAAATATCGGATTTGCCAAGTCTCGGCCGATTGATTTTTTTGTTATGTCTCGGTCGATTTTTTTTTTCAGCCCTATGATCAACTCTACATGGAGAGCCCTCGACTGTGCGATTGTTGTCCGGCCGGCGGGTGCGACTAGCAAAAGTCTCGATCGAATTTTCAGCCCTATGATAAACTCTGCACAGAGAGCCCTGGACCGTGCTATTGTTGTCCGGCTGTCAGTTGACATGGTGGCCTTTTGTCCGTTTTGTTTCTGTGGGCTTTTATTGCAATCGGATCTGTTACTTTCTAAAGCCCATCACGTGAACGTTTTCTTAATTTGTTTTTTTTTTCCTTTTGGTAGTAGAACAACTCACTCCTAGCCGTTTCATTCTCGAAACAGGCTTTCGCCCCGCTTTATAAATAAAGCAACCACGCAACATCCATACAGAGTACCACACACAACACTCTAGCCCAACTCAAGTACAACCTGCTGGGGCAACAGTCAAAACAATGCCCAAAAGGAAGAGAAAGAAAGAAAAGGGCGGAAGGGGGGGTGAGTGGGTAGAGAGATGAGAGAACCGCCAAACAGGGGGAGGGCGCGAGGGTAGGCGCCTCAAGGGGGCACCGGGGCAGCGATGTGGCGTGCGGTGGCAAGAAGTCTGTCGATGTAGCCATCTAGCCGTGCTCTGTCCCGCTGTCTACACAGCGGGTACCACTGCTGCAACAAAGCCAAACATTTAAACAAGGAGTCAGATGCACGTCTCAGGAAAATCTTCTCAATCACCATCTTATTGCGTGTCGTCCACAGGGACCACATCAGCGCCGCGAACACCAACCAGAAGAGGCGGGAGCCCCCGCCGGTCCGGTGTGCCTGATCCTCCAGGAACTCACCAAGGACCGAGGCCTGCCATGCCGGCCCCAGCGCCTCATAGGCGAAGTTCCATAGAAATCGGGCAGCGGGACACACAAAGAAGATGTATACTGGACTCCGGGCATCTACAAAGGGGGCAAAGCCCATCCCCCGGGCCCTGACGCTTCGCCACTTCCAGCCCGGACGACAATCTATCCCGTCACAGCTGCCAAACGAAGATCTTAATCTTCAGCGGGAGAGGGGCTTTCCAGAGTGGTAACGCCCATTCACTACTCGGCCCAGCGAACTGGGCCCTATACGCCGATTTGACCGAGAAGGCCCCCGAGGGGGCCAAAGACCAGGTTACCTGATCAGGCCCCCCCAGAAGGGCCTCAGGCAACTCATCCCTAAGCGTTGCCCCCTTAGCGGTCTCAGCCGGTCCAAAAGTGCGTCGGAACAAGATGTTCCACCCGCCATTCTGGAACGCCGCCGCTACCAACTAGGTGGGCTCAGCGCAGATAGCGAATAATCTTGGGAACTCCAGCTGCACCGCCCGTTCCCGAAGCCAGGGGTCCAACCAGAACATGGTCCCTCTGCCATCCCCAAGAGTGAATCTAGCGCCCTTCCTAATGTTCTGTTTAATCGCTTGGATGGATCTCCAGAACATAGACCCCTCCTGACGATCACAGGCCAAGAGAGGTCGGTCCTGAAGGTACTTGGCTTTAAGGAGCTGAAACCATAGGCCCCCCTCCTCCCGTAGGATGCGCCAGACCCATTTCAGCATGAGAGCCACATTCATCTTCCGAGACGCGAGAAGACCTATGCCCCCGAAATCTTTGGGGCGCACACATCCGCCCACTTGACCATGTGGTATTTATGACGACCGTTAGCATCCTGCCAGAAGAAGCGCGAGAGCTCCTTGTCAAAGGCGGCGTGAACTCCCTCAGGTAGTGAGTAAATCCCCATCAAATAGGAGGGGATACTAGCCAGGCAAGCCCCAATAAGGGTGGACTTGCTCCCCTTAGAGGTAAAGTGTCCGCGCCAGGGTTCTGCCTTGTGTCGCATCCTCTCCATCGTGGGCTCGAGGTCCCTGATGAGGATCCTAGAGTCGCTCAGAGGCACCCCCAGATAGTTAACAGGGAAGGCAGTCAACCTACAGTTGAGGTTGTCTGCTATCCGTTGTTGGTCCTCCGGGGGATATCCGAGGACCACCACCTCGCTCTTCTCGAAGTTAATCTTTAGGCCTGACATGGCCTCAAAACACAACAGCAGGAACTTGAGGTTAATGATATCCAACTCCGAGCCCTCTACCATAATCATAGTGTCATATGCATACTGCAGATGGTTGACCCCTCCCCGTGGGATGAGGTGACCAACCACACCTGATATATGCCCGGCTATCCTGGGTTTATCCAGGATAGCCACCAGGGCATCAACGGCTAGTTCAAAAAGGATGGGGGAAATAGGATCCCCCTGCCTCACCCCATAGGAAGAACTAAAATAGGGGCCAATAGCCCCGTTTATGTTGATCGCAGTATTGCCACTCATGACGAGTTGCATAATCCACGTGATGAAACACCCATCAAAACCACGACGTTGGAGCACCTGATGGAGGAATGACCAGTCCAGGCGATCGTACGCCTTCTGGAAGTCTAGCTTCAGAAACACCCCTTTGTGGTGCCGGACCTTGACCTCATAAACAATCTCATGAAGCGCAAGGATCCCATCGTGGATAAAGCGTCCCTTGAGGAAGGCAAACTGAAATGGGTGGGTAATACGCTCAGCAACTGGCGCCAAGCGCATTGCAGACACCTTAGAGAAGATCCTCTGGATGACATTTATCACCGTGATGGGCCTAAACCGGCGGATGTCCGTGGCCCCTACTACTTTCGGGATCAGGGTCACCACGCCATAATTTAGCCGCGACATCACTAGAGTAACAGTATAAAATTCCTAAAACATCGACATGATCACCTCCTGCAGGGTCACCCAGAAGGTTTGGAAAGAGGACACCGGGAGCCCATCCGGCCCCGGGGCCGAATTAGCTTTCATCTCCCTCACTGCCTGTCGAACCTCCTCCGGAAGGAACGGTAGAAGCAATTGTGCGTTCTCCTCCGGAGAGACAATAGCCCCAAGGGACCACGTCTCCTCTGCCAAAGCCACCCCGAGCGGGGGTTAGCGGTAAACAAATCCTTGTAAAAGGAGTAGATATGGGAGGACAAGGCCACCTCCGTCTCCAGGAGCGCCCCGTCATCCCAGAGAAGGGGGATGGAACAACGGCGCCGCCTTCCATTGGCAATGGCATGGAAGTAAGCCGTGTTGGAATCCTCTTTAACGATCCAATTCTGGCGACTCCGCTGCCGCCAGAATACCTCCTCCCCCTTGTAGATCTCCATAAGGGAGGCCTCAAGGGTGTACAGTAGGGACCACTCATCAGCGGTCAGACCCACAGCGTCGGCAGCCAAGTCTAAAGATTGAATCTGGCCAAGGAGAGCAGCTTTGTTCCTACGTATCTCCGCTCCTAGATTAGCCCCCAGCCCCGCATGTATTGACATACGCTTTTGGCACAAAAGTGCCACACATCTATCGCATTATACATGCGAGGGGGGAGGCAGCAGCCGCCAACCACTTAGCCCGAACCGCTTCCACAAAACCTGGCTGACCAAGCCATAACTCCTCAAAGTGGAAGCGGTTCGGTTTAGGAGCCGCTGTCCCCCCCCCCCCCCCCCCCGACGCCAGGATCAAGGGGGGGTGGTCGGAACCTACCCACATAATGGCCCGTAAGGAGCACAGCGGGAAGGCCGCCTCCCACTCCACCGAGACAAGAACCCGGTCCAACACACTGCGGATAGGGTCAGCCTGGTTAATGGACCAGGTGTATCTCTCCCCCCACTCGCTCAATCTCAATAAACGCCATATCCGCGATGAAGTCATTAAACATATGCATCCTAGGTAAGTCTACATTCTCCGAACTCTTCTCCTCCGGATAACGAATCAGGTTAAAGTCTCCCGCCACAACCACTGGGATAGTGCAGCGGTCGACCTTACCCCTCAGTTCCGCAAGAAACTCAGGAGACCTACTATGGTACGCAGGGCCATAGACGATAATCATCTCCCATTGAAAATGAGTGCGTCTATGGGTCAGGGACATGCTCAAGAAGAACTCCCCGCGGTCCATATCCTCTACCTCGAATGTATCCTCTTTGGCTCCAAGGAGAATCCCACCCGAGCGACCCGTAGCCGGAAGCCATTGCCACGCAAATTTATGGCGGCTCAAGCTTTCCAATTCCGGGATGGAGAAATCCTGATGGATTGTCTCCTGAATGCCAACTATATATGGGTCTTCATCACGAAGGTAACCAATCAGCTGGCGCCGTCTGCCGTCCTGCCCGAACCCCCGCATATTCCAAATGAATTGGGAGACATTCATTGAGAACTAGCCGGGTTTGTCCCCTTACGGGGGACAGATCGGGCCCTACTAGAGGTCGAGGGCCGGGACGACGACTTGGCGGGTCTCCCGCGCTTCCTCCCAGGCTGGGAGGTCACAGCTGGAGTCTCCGAAGGAACCTGCGAAGGAGCGGATCCACTACCTGACCCATGCATCTCCTGCACGGGTCCAGTAGGATCCAGGGGCCCCTGCCGCTCACGATCAGCCTGAGCACGAGCGGCGCAAGGGCCCCCTCAAAGATCTCCTTCGCTCTAATAGCTTCAATCTGTTCACATCTTGGGCCCTTTTCACCGCGAAACACAATGTCACAGTCGACAGCCACCTGAGCCAAATGGTCCAGGTGGACCGAGTCAAGCACCGAGAACCGAGAGCCGGAGGGGGAGGGACGTGGGGGGTAGATGGGGGCGGGAGGAGGAGGGACGAGACGTACCAGTCTCGAGGTCGCGAGCAGCCCTGCGGCGGGAGGCCACCACCTCCACCGTCGGAACCGTCAGCTCACCCCTGCCTTCGAGGCAAGCCTCGCACTGGCGCGGGTGGGCGGGGGGAGGAGGCCTCGGGCGCCAGGACGGCCAGTCCCCAGGATCAGCCACGGGGGTGTCGGGGAAGACCGTGACTGTGTCCAGGGAGCCCGCGGCCGGCATAGCCGGGACGAGCGACAGGGACCCCCGGGGCGGGGTCGGGGGGTCCCAGGCGAGCGGACGTAGCAGATGACCCCTGGCGAGCACGGGGAGTCAGGGGCTTGCACCACCATACCCACACTCATGGAGTCCTCCTCTCCCTCCGTCAGCTTCTTAGGAGACGCGGGAGGCACCTGAGAAGTAGCAATATGGCCCCCAAGATCCATGGACCCTGGACCCACACTCAAGTTGGAGCCGTACTGAGAGAGCTGGAAGCCCAGAGCCGGCAACTGAGAGCCACAAGAGAAGGCGTCCGAGCTGTGGACCCTGGTGGGACCGAACTGTCCTGGCGAAGATGCCTGAAACAGTGCCGCCACCCTCGCCTCCACCCCCTGCGGCGGCGGTGGAGAACTCTCCCGCCCCCAAGAGAGGCTGAGCACCACCCTCGTCCTCATGTCCGTCGGAGTGGCCATCATCGGAGGAGACGGTTCTCAGCCGAGTGGCCGTGAGTAGGGGAAGGCTGCTGGCGAGCGGAGAGAGATGGGTCCACCTGACCCGACACATCCTCCACCTCCACCTCAAGGGATCTTCCCTGCCTGCCAAAGAAGAACGGCGGAAGAGTACCTGGTAGCCTGTCTACATCCGGGACGAGGAGCCGAATGCGAATCGGACCATCCCTAGACAAGGACAGAGGATCCAACTCCTAGAACACTCCGACCGCCTGAGAGATCCTAGCCACAAACTGGTGTGTCCGCGTCTCCCGAGGAAGGCCAAAGAGTTTGATCCATACCGGGGAGAGGGTGGCGATCGTGTCCGGGTCGAAGGCGGACTTGGTGATGGCGACATTGATGTTGTGCACTGGCAGAGTGGTCGTGGACGCCCATGACACAGCGTTGAGGAGGCCGAGGGACGGGAAGGCAACCGCAAACACAGAGGCTGAGATCTCCCTCACCACCCAGGGGGCCACTGCATCGAGAAGGACGAGCTCCTCACAAATGATCTCGCTCGTGATCTCAAACGAGTGCTCCACATCCTAGGTAGGCAGAACCTAGATGGTAGCCATGTGCTCCGGCGCGGCAATCTCAATTCCGCCCATGTCGAGGTAGAAGAACCCTGTGTCGATGCCCTGGCCCAATAGCTGCAAAGTCCCATGTCCCCCACACCCACACGCTCCTTCCCCCTCCAGAGTCGGTGTCGCGAAGGTCACCTCGGGACAGGGGGCTCCTAGGGACTGCGACACGGACACGTCGGCGGCGGGCTTCTTTTTTCTCCTCTTATTCTAGTTTTTCTTCTTGGCGTCACCATCCAACGGCTGAAACCCCGCCGCCGCCACCACCGCACGCTCGGCGGATTGAGGCACGCGTGGCGGCGACGAGTCACGGCCCACCCGCCCACGGTCGAGCCCCTCCAGCAACCCCGTACGCGGCCCGTCGCCCTCCGGCGCCATCGACCGAGAACTCCGCACACCTACACCGCCGGCGGGAGCTCCGTGTCTCCCATCCTTCGGCGTTACTTTTGTTTCTCAATCCTAGTCGTTTCATTTTAGAGGAGGGAAAGGATATAGCTAGATAGAATTCTAGAGATGACCTCGCGGCGAGTGGCGAGCTTGTCGTTGTCGTTGCCGTCGCTGTCGGAGTTCAATCGGGTAGGATCTCTTCACATACTGAGTAACGTCTCTATCCGTCGCCCCTCCTACTTAGTAGCGAATGCAGGTGAAGCGCAATCGATTCTATGTCTGTTGTGAGTCACAGATCGAGGAGCGATTTGTTGTGCTGAGACCGGTCTAGCTCGTGCTATCGAGCGATTTATGTGTTCATGGTTTCTGATGTGGTACTACGACCTAGTTTCCTTCTTCAAATTTGTGCGCGCTTGTGCCCAATAGCTCTTACACGATTTGTAGGGAAGGGTGGAAGGGGATGTTGAGACTGGGTGTGTTTTGAAGGCTACTGAATTTTGCTCGATGCGACATCTTTGCTTTGTCTGAATCTATAACTGCATATTGGTCAACTAATTGTACAAATGAAAGCGCTGTTTTGTGTGAATATATGACTGCATTTTGGTCATCTAATTGTACAAATGAAAGCTCCTCTTTGTCAGGATTTATAACTTCATTTTGGTCATCTAGTTGTACAAATGAAAGCTCTATGAGGTTAATGAAGGTTTCTTAGAGATTGAGATTGAGTGTGTTATGTTAATGGTGTTTTCTTAACTATCCTGCTGCCTCTTTTCGTTTTATTTTTTTGCTTCATCTACAACTGGATATGTATAACTAAACCTCACTCTATTAGCGCAACAGTCAACTAAACTTTGGTTGTTTTTCTTTTGTATATGTGTAACAGTCAATTATCAGTGTGTTATCATTCTTCCACTGCATTCATTGACTTCAAAGACCATTTTTTATGCATTTGTAACTATGGTGAAATTTGGGCGGGATAGCACTTTCGATACAAATATTCAAATAACTAATACTCCCTGCGATCCATAAAAAGTGTCGCTTGACATGATTTTTCCGTCAGGGAAATCATGCGGCGATGGTGATGGTGGTTACAAATTACTTTTGGGTTATACCTTTTGATAGATTATACTTTGTTGTTATCTTTCTGGTGTCAATCAGTAGTAGTCTTGATTCAATATGCCACCAGAGCTAGCTCGGACAAGTAGCATATAATTTGTGCTGGTGCCATGAACCAGCTAGCTCGGACATGAACCAGCTTAGCTGGGCTGGGCATGGCACTCCAGAAATATCTCAAGTTCTTGACTGGACAGAACTTGAATAGAATATAATTTCGCTGGCACACGAAACTAGTACTCCTAACACAATAGTCTTGATTCAATATGCCACCAGAGCTAGCTCGGACAAGTAGCATATAATTTGTGCTGGTGCCATGAACCAGCTAGCTCGGACATGAACCAGCTTAGCTGGGCTGGGCATGGCACTCCAGAAATATCTCAAGTTCTTGACTGGACAGAACTTGAATAGAATATAATTTCGCTGGCACACGAAACTAGTACTCCTAACACAAATATTTAGGAGTTGCAGTTTTTAGACTACACGCTAATCTGTTATTTTCGTCTTACCGACTAGTCTGCTATTACTTCATGGTAATCCATATATGTGCATGAGTCAACGACTCAAGAGATAAACATTCGTATGCCAACTTAAACGAGAACCCAACGGAGCTCGCGGCGAAAGTGGAACGGTGTCCCATCCTGGTGGTAGTGACGGGGGACTTTAACCTTATTCGATCCCCGGAAGACAAGAGCTCGGCCAATGTGGACCTCCCTAGGATGCGGTTGTTCAACGACTTCATCACGGACCTGGATCTACATGAGATAGACCGGGTGGGGGCTCGCTATACTTGGAATAATAACCAGGTGGACCCTATCCGGAGCGCCCTTGACCGGGGCCTAGTCTCAACTGAGTGGGAAATAGCCTTTCCCCTCTGCTCGCTACGGGCCCTCACGAGGGTAGGTTCTGACCACTCTCCCCTCCTATTCTCACCTGGAGGGGGAATTGTACCTAGGCCCAACCGTTTCCACTTTGAAGATTACTGGCTTGAGCAGCCAGGATTTGTGGAATCGGTGGGCATCAGATGGGCTGAGGCGGCTGCCACACCGCCTCGGGTGTTTAATGCGGTGGATGTCTGGCACCACTGTGCTAAGATGATTCGCCAATTTATGCGTGGCTGGGGGGCGAATGTGGGGGCGGACATTCGGAGACGAAAGGCCTCACTTCTCTCCCAGATCCAATCGCTTGACTCTGCGGCTGACTCACTAGGGCTGTCCACGGATGAGTGGATTCACCGCTATTCCTTGGGGGCATCTTTGATGAATATTTATAAGGGGGAAGAGATCTTCTGGCGCCAGCGTAGCCGCCAGAAATGGCTGTTGCTTGGAGACGCCAACACGGTGTACTTCCATGCTATTGCTAATGGGAGGCGCCGGAAATGCTCGATTCCTTGGTTGTGGGAAGATGGTCGCCTCCTCGAGGAGGCGCAAGAAATATCTACCCACATCTACTCTTTCTACAAGGAGTTGTTTTTGGCGGGTCCCCGCTCGGGGATCGCGTTATCTAGAGAGCTCTAGCGCCTAGGCGCGCTTGTCTCGGAGGGGGAGAATGCGGATCTTACCCTCCCCTCCTGACAGAGGAAGTTAGGCGTGCCATTATGGACATGAAGGCTAACTCTGCCCCAGGGCCGGATGGCCTACCAATCTCCTTCTTGAAAGATTCTGGGGCCACCTACATGCGGTAGTTATGCCAATGTTCGAAGAGCTCTATATTGGAACTCTGGTGATGTCGCGCTTGAACTTTGGCGTCATCTCCTTGATCCCCAAGGTGACTGGGGCAACGGATATCCGCCAATTCAGGCCAATCACGGTGATCAATGTCATCCAACGCATTTTCGCTAAGGTGCTGGCGCTTAGGTTGGCTCCGGTGGTACAACGCTTAACCCACCCTTAACAGTTTGCCTTTACTAAGGTCCGACATATCCATGATGGGATTCTGGCACTTCACGAGATAGTTCACGAAGTGAAGGTCCGACACCAGAAGGGTGTCTTCCTGAAGCTAGACTTCCAGAAGGCCTATGATCGGTTGGACTGGGCGTTCTTGCGCCAAGTCCTCGAACGTAGAGGGTTTGAAACAGGGTCATCTCCTGGATTATGCAAACTGTTACGAGCGGTAACACGGCGATTAACATAAATGGGGAGATTGGTCCCTCCTTTAGGTCCTCCTGCGGCGTGAGGCAGGGGAACCGTTATCCCCCATCTTGTTCAACCTGGCTGTAGAGTCCCTTGCGACTATGTTAGAGCTGGGCAAGGATGTTGGTCACATCTCGGGTGTGGTTGGCCACCTTATCCCTAGAGGTGGGGCAACCCACCTCCAGTATGCGGACGACACGAGGATCATGGTTGAGGGCTCAGACTTGGATATCCGCAATCTGAAGTTCCTCCTCCTCTGCTTTGAAGCTATGTCGGGGCTCAAAATAAACTTTGACAAAAGCGAGGTCGTGGTGTTGGGTTACTCCCCGGAGGAGAGGCAGCGAATTGCAGATAATTTCAACTGCAAATTAGCCTCTTTTCCGGTTGAGTACCTTGGGGTCCCCCTAGGGGACTCCAGGATCCTGCTACGGGATCTTGAGCCCCTCATAGACAAGGTCAGGGGGAAGGCTGAACCATGGTGCGGTAGATTCACCTCTAAAGGGAGCAAATCCATACTTATTGATTCTTGCCTTTCTAGCCTGCCTATGTGTATGATGGGCCTCTACCTTCTACCAGAAGGGGCCCATAAGGCGTTTGATAAGGAGCTCTCACGGTTCTTCTGGCCGGCCTCCAATGGCCAACAGAAGTACCATATGGTTAAGTGGGAACACGTGTGTGCCCCCAAAGATTTTGGGGGCATAGGTATTCTGGCCTCCCGGAAGATGAACACCGTTCTCATCCTAAAATGGCTGTGGCGTATCTTGCAGGACGAGGGAGGGCTCTGGCTCCAGCTTCTCAAAGGAAAATACCTTAGAGGCTGCCCTCTGCTGTCCTGCGAGCGCCGGGAGGGCTCCCAATTTTGGCAAGCCATCCAATCCATAAAGGGTGAGATCCGGAGGGGGGCTCGCTTCATTATAGGGGATGGGAGGAGCACCCTTTTCTGGGTAGACGTATGGTTAGGGGATAGACCACTCCAGCTGGCCTTCCCTAATCTCTTCGCCATTTGCTCAGCACCGATGATATATGTGGCCGACGCGGCTCCGAATGGAATTTGGAACATCTCGTTCCGAAGGACATTTGGTCCGGCAGAAGCGACAGCCTGGGCTGAGCTTAACGCCGCGTTACCGGGCCCCTTAGGAGGCGGCCCGGACCAAGTTACGTGGAGCTTGGCTCCATCGGGTTCCTTCTCAGTGAAGTCGGCGTATCGTAGTCTTTTCCCCGGACCTGGGTCGTGGTCCGCTAATTTGTGGAAAGCACCCTTGCCACTAAAGATCAAGATCTTTACCTGGCAATTGTTGCGGGACCGTCTCCCTTCGGGGGTGGAGGTGAGGAAGCGTCAAGGCCCGGGTGATGGCAAGTGTCCTCTTTGTGGGGTTCCGGAGACGGAAACTCATATTCTGTTCACATGCCCCGCGGCCAGGTTCCTATGGAATTTTGTATTTGAAGGTCTGGGACCCGATTGGAGGGCCTCAGACCTTGGTGAATTCCTGGAACGCCAGGCAAGGAGGACTGGGAGGGGGCGCCGCCTCTTCCGGGTCATCCTTGTTGGGATGACGTGGACCCTGTGGACGATTAGGAATAAGATGGTGATTGAACGGATCTTTCTTCGGCCTGTTTCTGACTCAATGTTCAAATTTCTTGCTTTTCTGCAGCAGTGGCACCCGTTGTGTAGACAGCGGGACAGGGTCGAGCTGGACGACATGCTGGTCCGGCTGGTGGCGGTGGCGCATCGCATCTCCGCCTACTCTACCCCTTCGAGCTGAGCTTGGTGTTGAGGCGGAACTCTGCGGTCTCGGCCTCACCTTGACCTCACTCTCCTTATGTTTCTTTTCTCTCCTCTTGGTGTAACGATGTTTTTCTTTGGGCTTATGTGTGATGTTGCCCTAGCGAACTACTCTTTGCTCCCCTTTCCTTTCTTGTGGCGTGTGTTGTATGAACTTGGTTGGTGGTTGCTTTACTTATAAAGCGGGGCGTAAAGCCTTTTTCGGTCGGTTAAACGAGAACCCATGTTTTCATGGTTTGGTCATTCAGAATATAGGTGGATCTCAACCTCTACAATGTATGTTCAAAAAAAAACCTCTACGATGTGAGGTGGTGGGGTTGGTTACATACGTGTACATCCAGTAGCAAAGTAGAGAGAGCCATTGCTGGTAAGAATGAAACGTACATTCTTAAGTACATTTTTCACCGGCTAAAAGTGGTTATTCCCAAATAAATGACACATTAGATTCTGTTTAATTGGTCTATAGAAAAAAAATCCATTCTATTTAGGTGTTTTTATCTACCATTTTCTCTATAAAACGCATATGCGTTTCGATGCATCGATAGAAAAGGAGAGTTAATTCGCATGTTGAAGAAAGGACCAACACCACACCATACAACTCAATCCAAACCTATCTAGGGAGTAGCTGGTGAATGCATCGAGCTCCCGCGCTCGCCCAATCACGCGCTTAGGCCTTGATCGCGTCGAGCAGGCATACCACCAAGGGGCGTCCATTGTCGAAGACTGCCGCATTCTGATGCTTCTAGATCCACCACGCCATAAGCATGATTAATGACAATGTGCCACCACGCAAAGTGTGTGTGGGGAGGGGAGGGGGTAGAGCTCGCGCCCACCAATATGTGAAGCTCCCTTCACCAGGGGTGACGATGTGGATCGAACCCAAGACAACACCTCATGCCAAATCGTCCTCGAAAAAGAGCAGTCGGTGAGAATGTGAGCCATGGTCTCCAGCGACTGGTCGCACAAGGGGCATCGCGCCACGTGAGGCAGACCGCGTCGCGCGAGGCTCTCCCCAGTCCAACAGTTGTCCTGACAGGCAAGCCAGGTGAAGAGGTTGACCTTTGGGCCGCCCAAGTCTTCTAGTTGAGCCGCTACGACCCTAAAGTCATCGTCCCTTCAAAGAGGGTTTGATAGCAGGATCGGGATGAGTACTCTCCGTCCTGTGTCCAGCGCCATATCAGGTGATCCAACGTGGCCATGAGCTACACCTCTCGCAGTCGAATCCAAATTTCGACGTACTGCCAGAGGGCCAAATGGCTGAGTGCGCGAGAGATATCAATGATCCAGCTGCGCTACTCTAGCGCTTGCCTCACCGTGCGGCACTTCTTCACCCGCTTTGGGATTATCTCATAGAGTTCTGGTGCTACTTGTCTGATAGCCTTCCTATCCAGCCTTCTGTGTCGTGGTGTGGAGAAGACAGATGCCATAGGGTGGCTAAAGTTTGGGGCCGATGGACATTGTAGGTATTCGGGGAGGGATCGCACGTCACGCAGACGCGCTCAAAAACACTGCAAACACCAAAATCTACCCAGGTTCAGGAACCTCGTGTGGAGGTAACACCCCTACTCCTGCCTACCTCTCTGTATATAGCTGGTACCGAGTAGCCACAGTACAATTCCGACCCTCTGCCGAGTAGCCAGCCTCTAGTTCTCTCTCTGTCTAGTGCTAAGTCTCGCAATAAATGCTCTCTGGGCCAACGTCCCTCGCGCAGGAGGGGGCTAGCCACCTTATATACTGGTGTCCAGTCGAGTAAACAACGATTAAAGGTACACGAAGTGACAACTCTACTGTGACAACGGCGCACGCCTCCGTGTTCCCGCTCACGCCTTTGTGAGAAGTCGCCGCGCCGTCCGGCTGACAGGCCTTGTCCACCCTGTCAGTCTCACAGAGTAGGCCCCTGACACGTCATGTCCCCCCTGTCAGTGACAGGACATGACAGGCGCCCACCCTCACTGTACCCACGCCTTGGCGCAGATAATCATGTTCCTAGTAAGTTGAACCGCACGCCTGTACGGCTGCGGGATACGCGGGATCTCGTCAGAACGGCTCCATTGACTTTCTGCCCGAGTAGGATTGCTGCTCATCTACTCGGACCACCCGAGCTCTACTCGGCTGATTCTGAACTTCACTTGTATCTTCTCCTTGCCTTCAATACTTACCACCGAGTAGCGTCTACCGGATACCAGATACCCGGGTAGCCGCCTACCCGGCAAACAGTACCTTGATCTCTGGTTTAGCACCTGCCTTACCCCTACTCGGGGGTTGCCCCCTACATTAGTCCCCGAAGCTGGTAGAGTCCAGTGAACTTGTTCGTTGGGCCCTGCCAGCTTAAACCAAATTGCCTCTGTGAAGAAGTGTGGCCGAGTTGCGCCTCAACTCGGACACTCACAATCTTTACTCGAACTTCTCTGATTACGGTCTGGGGAGAAATCTTCTCGGTGCCGAGTAGATCTCGTGATGCAGAGTTCTGCCGAGAACTTACACTTAGCGAAATTTTCAACGCGCTCCCGCTCGATCCAGAGCGAATCCATCTTCTCGTGTCCAGGGAGGGCACGTGTCACGCACCCGCGCTCCCGACGCCTCGGTTCTGGCGTTGCAGCGTGCCACGCGCCCATCACTGCACCTGGGGCCCACGGCCCGTTGTGTCACCTCGCCTGTGTACTCGAGAGCCCACGACCCACATCGTGGGATTAATTACGCCCGTTACGCGCGCATATCGCGTTGTGTGCGTTTCTAACGGGCAGTTAATCCCCACTCCGCACGATCTCACGCACGATTAATCCCACTTAGTAACTGCAATCCGCGGCGGGATAAATACCCCCGCGCCCCCCTCGTCATCTCTTTCCTCGCACTTTCCCCAACTCCCGCTCCCTCTCCGCCTCCGCCTTCGCAGCCGAGCACCGCGCCGCTGTAACACCCCAAAGTTTGCTACCTTAGGGTGTGTGGTGTGTGTTCATATCATACATGCATGAAAACAAAATTTTAAATCATGTTTGAAACCAATTTAAATTATGAATTCAAATGGTTTCAGAAAATATCACAAATGGTACCTATTTTGGTTCTCAAAATCTTGTTTTGAAAAATATTTCAAATACATCAAAGCAAAACATGGTTTTGTTGGAAATTTCATGAGCTTTCCAAAATGTATTTTTGCCAATTTTTCTGTTTCCAAAAAGGTCCCTAAAATTCTGTTTTCTGTTCTATTTTTAAAGAGAAAAGGACTCTTTTGCAATTTCCAAAAGTTCCAGGGGGTTTCCGTGTTTTCTTTTTCTTTTTCCTTCTTCTCCGAATCCGGCCAGAAGGATGAGCAGGTCGCCGAGCGCCACCTCCTGCTTCCAGCGCGACAGGGGCAGAGATGACGACGCTCGGGAGCCGTCCCGATCACCCCAACCCCGCAGAAGCCCCCTCCCTCTCGCTCTCTGTCTCTGTACCCTGAGAGCAAACCCTAACCGGAGCTAACCTCGCCGGCCGCCGCCCCTTGCCGCCGTTCCCGGCAAGTTCCGGCCGATTGGAAGAGACCAGGAGGAGCGCCTGGTCCTCCTCTACCTCCCCGTTGAGCCTCGCTTGCCGGGAAGGATGGAATCACCGGAATCGCGCCGTCTCCCTCAACTCTGGCCGCCGGCCACCTCCTCATGTCGTCGTCGTCCCCGACCCTTCCTCGCCATTCCCTCTGCTCCACCGGATTCACGGTGAGCTTCTGACCATCTAGGTGCTCTCCGCCATACCCATCCGCCCCTGGTTCCTCTCCCCGACGAGCTCCGCCGCCCGCCGCCATGCCGACGGTCGCCGCCGGCCATCCCGGTGACCATTTGGTCACCGGTTGGCACCCATCGATTCGCCTCGGCCAGGTCCAGCTCGTCCACTAGTTGGTTCCGTCAATTGCGCGCGATTTCTTTCGAATTTTGATCTCCCCGTGAAGAACAGAGGATGATGATGTCATCACTACGTCATAATGACGTCATAACTCCCTGTATTTAGTATTTCCATTAAATTCCAGAAAATGTATTATTTTGTTTAATTAATAACTTTTGTTTTATAGTTCAGAAAAATAAAAATGAGGTACCAAATCGATCAGAAAAATGTACTCTTTCCAAAAATACCATTTTCACACATGTTTGAGAAAGTCTAAAAATGAACATTATTTAATGTTGTTTAATCAGTTAAAAATAGAAAAATAAGTTTGTATTCACTAAAATTAGAAAATTAAAAGTTATATACCAAATTGCTCAAAATGACAAATGCAACATGTTTATGATGTTTTCAAACCCATTTGAGCACCCAAAATGGTACTCATTTCCAGAATTGCCCGAAGTACCCCTCCGGGGTCTATTTCGGGATAATTTCAGTAAAAATGCCTAACTGACATATGAACCCTAGCAACACAACGAGCATGTTTGCGGCTTTATTTCAGTGCATTAATTTGCTCATGCATACATGTTGTGCATTGCATCGATGCCATGTGTTGATTGTTATTTCTTCTTTTCGGTGTTTGTTCCCCCTCGGTAGAATGTGACTCCGAAGAGAAGGCCAGCAATCCAAATGACGAATACTTGATCCTAACCGACAAGTCAAACACTTATCCCAGAAGACATTTCAACTGGTTTTCTTATAACCAAGGCAAGCATAACCTCTTATCTGCTCATATACGTTTTCCAACAACATTTGATCTCGTACTTTGCATTCGATTCCAAAGTATTTGATGCTAGTAGACATAGTTCACCTATATGCTGCATTGCCTCAATATCCTGATCCACTGCTCCTAGCCGCCATAGAATTGCTTGTGCGCATCGCCAGAGCCTCATATCTGCTTTGCTTAGTCATACATGTTTGTTTACCTCTGCTCCATCCGGTTGATGAATCAGAGCTGCGATAATCTAGTATGATATGATGACGTGGTGAGATGAGCATTGTGTGGTTAACCAGACTAAGGCGTGGACGGGAGGCCACTTGGGAAGTGGTTCTTTGTCCTGTACTTGCCAACCCTAGGATTAAGGTCTCGCCGCGGAAACCAAGACTGAGCGTGCAACCACACGCGCGAGCCGATGAACCTCACTCGACTAACTAACTTGTTTTGCTCTATCCGTGAGTCACGTAGTTTGGGAGTTCCATCTGCGTGTGAGTCAAAAACCTTTTGGAGGTGTTTAGGGCGTGACCGGGACAAGTGATGGACGTACACGGATCTTGTTCCCGACTCACAGAACAAGTGCCGTCAGGAGGTGGCCAACTCCCTGTTGACGGGGTGGCCCTGTTTGGGTTGACTCATGGATAGGGTCGAGCAAGGTAAAGGTCGGAGCCATCCACCCTCTGCCGCGCTCCATGGAAGAGCGTACATGTGGCGCTAAGAGTCGGAGGGTACGTGTGGGTAAAGTGTACCACCCTGCAGGGATAAATCTTTCGGAAAGCCGTGTCCACGGTTATGGACGACTTGGTGAAAGTCACGAGGTCATAGATAACTTGAAAGTGGCGTAAAAGATGTTGGCAATGAATGAAGGGTGCCTCCCCGGAGATGCCGGGAGGGGTGATCCTTGTAGCACGTGAGGTGCTGGAAAATGATGTTGGTGGATGAAAAGATGATGATCTCAGTAGTTGAGTAGCTTTCTCATCTGTTTTGAAAACATTCTATGAGACGTGCTATTCCTTCCTCAATTTGAAAAACAAAGATTGCTTTACGCAAAACAGCCTTCATAAAACCTTTCTGAAGTTAGCAGATATATAATAGGTTAACTAAGTCTTGTTGAGTACCTCCCGTACTCAGGTTTGCTTAATTTTGGTTCAGGAGAAGATCTCACATCGGTGGTGATTCAACGTGGACATCGACGAGTAGTTCGGGGTTCCCAGGTAGCAGCCTGGAATCTATGGGCTGGGACGTCGCCTTATGTTGCGGCCTCTTAGGCCTTTTTGATTCTTGTTGATTAGCAACATAATTTGCCTTCCGTTGTCTGATGTAATGTTGGGTCGTGTGACCTCTGCTTGTAAGCTACTCTAGTAACACATGTTTAAGAAAGCTTCATGTTTAGAGTACTGCTTTGATCGGTTGTTGGTTTCGAGCTCATTGTTATACAGTTTTGGCTATGCCTGCATGGTTGTCGCAGTCGAGGGGTTGTGGAGCCGATGATCCATGTCCGAGCCCGCCTGTCGATGTGATCGGCCTGGGGCGAGGTAACCCCAGTAACCCTCGATTGTTGTTGCACTTTCTGGACACATAGCATCTCTGTATAGCTTTGGTCCCGTTCCCTTCAGTTTCATTCGATTCGTGGACGCTTTGATATGCATAGTTGGTTATGACTAGCATGGATACAAGGAGTAGTAGACTGGGGATCCGGACTACGTGCCGATGAATCCAGTCTGCCTGCCGTTGTTTGTTGCGGCCGGGGCTGGTAACCCTGAAGCCCTTGTGAGTCCATGTCTAGGAGCACATAACAGTATGTATATCTCTGGGTCCGGGGTCGTGACAAGTCATGGTATCAGAGCAGGACTGCCTGTAGGAAAACCTTACTGCTTGGTCGATGTCAAGTCTAGAGTTTATGAAAACTATTTGAAAACTCCAAATGGATTGTGAAAACCTTCTTAGGATTCTTTTTACTCCTTATCTGGTATCGCTCTAACTCTGGGTCACCTTACCTGTTTTGATTTGAAAAGGTTTTGCTATCTCTTCTAGTTATTCAAAACTTAGGTGCCTTCTTCGGCAAGGACGTTTCTTTCACCCAAGTTGACCTAGTGTTAAGTTCTAGAGTCGTGTGTGTTCCATCCTCCGTTACCTCTTAAATTGGGAGATTTCCTTCCATTCATAATCTCTCAAAGTTGTATCGATTCCACATTCTTCTATGTTGTAAAGTCCCAAATCCTGAACCTCGAGATTTTCTTTCCATCTCGAATGTATCCGTTATCCTCTGTTCAAATTCTTCCGGAGCTGTCGTTGTTTTTGGAAAGATACTTCGTGATTGCTACTGGTAGTGTCCTTTAAGACATTAAGAGAGTAGTTACTCCTTTCGTCGTGTTTTTAAACCTTGGACTTGAACCAAAGGTCCTGGAATGTGCTGAATTGCGGTGGGTTGAATCATGTGGTCATAACCATGTGATGCTCATGCCATCAGTACAGGATGCTGACCTTTAACCCAAGTTCTGTTTCTTTGGATCCTGAGGAATCCATTCTATCTCAGGATGGATAGGTAATCTCAATTCCAATAGCCATAGGCTTTCCTTTGGAATCAAGAAGGGATCACAACAAGAGTGGTCATCATGAAATCCACATCTTCGTTCTTAATTCAGCTATATTGATCCTCTAGCATGGGTTTTACAAATGAGTATCACCTGTGCAATCCCCATGGCCTATGGATTTTCCGGAGAATGTTCCTATCTTCCAGTTGCTTTCCGAACTCCATCGGTTGTTTGGAAACCAAGTTGCATATGAATGTTGGATTCTTCCGATGCATTTGTTCTTGTTTTCTGTCAAAACATTCCACCTTGGAATGTCATGAGAAACAAACTCCAGTACCTCGTTCATCTTTAGAACCAGGTCAAAGTTTTGTAATCCACAGAATAAAGAAGTTTCGTTAGCTTCTGTTCTGTTCCACCTTCCAGTATCACACTCTTTATATCAAGAGGTCGTGTTAAGTTTCATGGCCTTATTGATGAAGTGATGCTATTATCGTCTTCACTCCCCCTTCATCCAAGCTTGAATGCTTGAGTATGATGGGTTTGTGTTTTGAGGTGTGTATCAATTATTCTTAGCAATTCTTATTGCTTCGAAAAATCTAAGAAAACATATGTATCCTTCTTAGCCCTATTGGTCACCCGGTCTCTATTTGAAGTTGACTGTGTTATCAAATCCGTTCATTCCGGTGCACATTCTTGGTCAAAGAGTTAGGTTCATGCTGAAGCTCTCATGTTCATATCGGTTTCTTTGAAAAGCAAGAATTCCTTTCGAACTTCGAGACATACCGGTAGGTTGTGATATTCTGGTTGTCTTTCTAGAAGTATCACCAGGTTTCACCTGACCGTGATGTCTAAATAAGGGGTACTTTGAACTACTCCTTTCTCCAAGGAACTCTGCTGGATATCCTGAATTAGTTGGTTGAGCTTAAACAATAACTTGGAGAGTTGAAAGGCAAAAGCTTCGCCTAACTTGATCCTCTATTAAAGGATGTCTAGTTTCCTTTGTGTTGAAGCAGAATAGTATCTCCTTAGTGGACATGCTATCATTCTACCTTGATTTGATTTGGGCTATCGTCAAATCGAGAAAAGATCCAAGGACTATCTTGATGGTGTTTCACTCATGGTGTTTTTCCTGAGTATACCTCCATGTCCTATGGTCTGACCAATATTCTGCCTTGTTCATATAGCATATGAATCCCTCTTCTTGGAGTGTTTTGATAAGTGTGTTTTCGAGCCCATCGATGACATTCCTACCTTCTCCAAGTTGCGAGAGGCTCATGTTGAACACCTGGCACTAATGTTGGAAACTTTCGAGAACCATCTTTGTTTCGTTACGAAGATTGTGTTCTGGATGTTCGAAGTGACTTTCTCGGGTTCATGTGCTTATGGTGAAAGTTTTCGCCATGGATCCGAGTAAAGTTTTCTTGTTCCTTCGGGAATAATCCCCAGTCGGTCATGCATGTGTGGAGTGTTCTAGAGATGGTAGGTTGTTACCTCCATCTATCCGAAGAAGTTTACATCCACACTAAGCTACTGACTGATTGTTGGTGAAAGAGAAGAAGTTTCAGAACTTCGTTATCTTTGTATCGTCTTTCCCACAGGGACTCCGATGTGTTTCGTCGCAAGTAATTCATGTAGGTGAAACCGTCTTTCGCAAGTTGCTAACACATGAGTTTTGCAATCTCGCTCATCTTCTCGAGCTTGACATCTTAGTCCATGTCTTGAGAATCCAACATAGGTATCTCTTTGATAACCGGTGCAATCTCTTTGATCAAACATACGGAGTCTAAGTTATCAACCCACTAACCTAAGCTGAATCTCAAGCAGCAACGATGGTTGGTGTTTCCTCAAGGGTATTGAATTAGGTCTTTTCAGAATCCGGCATGGTTGATGTTGTGGTTGACACAATTAGCCGGAAGGCCTAATGTCATGTCTCTTTGAATCCGTAAGAACAACCACTCTCCGTGAGAATTCTTGTGTGGCTCATTCTAACAAGTTTTCCTCACCGTTCTTTCAAACCGGAGTTATACTTTCACTTGATGACCTACAGAAGGCTTGTCGTGAGCCTGTTGTCTGTACCTATAACATCCAGGATAACTTGGAAGTTGATCTTTCGAATCTTTCTCTGTCAATTCTACCAAATCCTTGTTCTCGTGAAAACTAGTTCCTCGTGGGAACATCTCTTGGTGTTTTGTAACCCCATTGATCAATTCCTTTTCTCAAGTTTTTTATACTTGAAGTTCTGTTTTTCTCACACATTGTGTGAATTTGTCAGTTACTTCAGCCATGGGGTCTTGACCATGTGGTAAACGTATTGCTACGTCCAAATCCACCATAGGAAAGAGATTCCCTAACCCTTCTCGTGTTTTAATCCTCGTTGGTTAACCAGTCTTATGGTGTGACCAAGAGTTCCTCCTTCACTACGGTGTTCCAACATCCTTTGGTTACTCATCTTCTGTTGTGAAGTAACATCCTGATCTTTGACAAAGTTTTCGACAAACTTTAATTGATGAAAGTTCCGTTATCTTCCGTGTCCACTCGAAGAGTGAACATGACCCTGTATCAAATTTTCTCCAACGCACGAATTACAGCGTTTTCTCGTGTTCTCCCTCGTTTACGGATATTACGTTGTGGTATCCAAGACCATCCTTTTCATCTTGGTTATCTGTTTGAAGAAACCTCGATGTCATCGGTTGTTCAACCTTTCTTTTTCAAAAGGATTTAAGGTCTTGTGCAAAGCTCATATTCTAAATCCTTTCAAGACCAATCGTCCGCAAACTTGAAACCATCTTCTATTCACTCTGTTACCTTGATGTGTTTCATGCCTGTTAACTCAAAAGGTTCTCTATGAACATCCCACCATGAGTTACCCATGGGATACCCGATCTTCGTGAAGATCATTTCCTAAGAGTTTCCCTCTTACCTAAGGTGTATCTGTTCAATACTTCAAGATGCTACGGATCAACCTCTTCGAGAAAAGAACCTTAAGGTTCGAGAAGATCATTCAAAACCGGTGTTCCTCCTTTCTTCTCCTTCGGGAATCTCGGGACGAGATTCTCGTAAGGGGGGCAGATTTGTAACACCCCAAAGTTTTCTACCTTAGGGTGTGTGGTGTGTGTTCATATCATACATGCATGAAAACAAAATTTTAAATCATGTTTGAAACCAATTTAAATTATGAATTCAAATGGTTTCAGAAAATCTCACAAATGGTACCTATTTTGGTTCTCAAAATCTTGTTCTGAAAATATTTCAAATACATCAAAGCAAAACATGGTTTTGTTGGAAATTTCATGAGCTTTCCAAAATGTATTTTTGCCAATTTTTCGGTTTCCAAAAAGGTCCCTAAAATTCTGTTTTCTGTTCTGTTTTTAAAGAGAAAAGGACTCTTTTGCAATTTCCAAAAGTTCCAGGGGGTTTCCGTGTTTTATTTTTCTTTTTCCTTCTTCTCCGAATCCGGCCAGAAGGATGAGCAGGTCGCCGAGCTCCACCTCCTGCTTCCAGCGCGACAGGGGCAGAGATGACGACGCTCGGGAGCCGTCACGATCACATCAACCCCGCAGAAGCCCCCTCCCTCTCGCTCTCTGTCTCTGTACCCTGAGAGCAAACCCTAACCGGAGCTAACCTCGCCGGCCGCCGCCCCTTGCCGCCGTTCCCGGCAAGTTCCGGCCGATTGGAAGAGACCAGGAGGAGCGCCTGGTCCTCCTCTACCTCCCCGTTGAGCCTCGCTTGCCGGGAAGGATGGAATCACCGGAATCGCGCCGTCTCCCTCAACTCTGGCCGCCGGCCACCTCCTCATGTCGTCGTCGTCCCCGACCCTTCCTCGCCATTCCCTCTGCTCCACCGGATTCACGGTGAGCTTCTGACCATCTAGGTGCTCTCCGCCATACCCATCCGCCCCTGGTTCCTCTCCCCGACGAGCTCCGCCGCCCGCCGCCATGCCGACGGTCGCCGCCGGCCATCCCGGTGACCATTTGGTCACCGGTTGGCACCCATCGATTCGCCTCGGCCAGGTCCAGCTCGTCCACTAGTTGGTTCCGTCAATTGCGCGCGATTTCTTTCGAATTTTGATCTCCCCGTGAAGAACAGAGGATGATGATGTCATCACTACGTCATAATGATGTCATAACTCCCTGTATTTAGTATTTCCATTAAATTCCAGAAAATGTATTATTTTGTTTAATTAATAACTTTTGTTTTATAGTTCAGAAAAATAAAAATGAGGTACCAAATCGATCAGAAAAATGTACTCTTTCCAAAAATACCATTTTCACACATGTTTGAGAAAGTCTAAAAATGAACATTATTTAATGTTGTTTAATCAGTTAAAAATAGAAAAATAAGTTTTTATTCACTAAAATTAGAAAATTAAAAGTTATATACCAAATTGCTCAAAATGACAAATGCAACATGTTTATGATGTTTTCAAACCCATTTGAGCACCCAAAATGGTACTCACTTCCAGAATTGCCCGAAGTACCCCTCCGGGGTCTATTTCGGGATAATTTCAGTAAAAATGCCTAACTGACATATGAACACTAGCAACCCAACGAGCATGTTTAGGGCTTTATTTCAGTGCATTAATTTGCTCATGCATACATGTTGTGCATTGCATCGATGCCATGTGTTGATTGTTATTTCTTCTTTTCGGTGTTTGTTCCCCCTCGGTAGAATGTGACTCCGAAGAGAAGGCCAGCAATCCAAATGACGAATACTTGATCCTAACCGACAAGTCAAACACTTATCCCAGAAGACATTTCAACTGGTTTTCTTATAACCAAGGCAAGCATAACCTCTTATCTGCTCATATACGTTTTCCAACAACATTTGATCTCGTACTTTGCATTCGATTCCAAAGTATTTGATGCTAGTAGACATAGTTCACCTATATGCTGCATTGCCTCAATATCCTGATCCACTGCTCCTAGCCGCCATAGAATTGCTTGTGCGCATCGCCAGAGCCTCATATCTGCTTTGCTTAGTCATACATGTTTGTTTACCTCTGCTCCATCCGGTTGATGAATCAGAGCTGCGATAATCTAGTATGATATGATGACGTGGTGAGATGAGCATTGTGTGGTTAACCTGACTAAGGCGAGGACGGGAGGCCACTTGGGATGTGGTTCTTTGTCCTGTACTTGCCAACCCTAGGATTAAGGTCTCGCCGCGGAAACCAAGACTGAGCGTGCAACCACACGCGCGAGCCGATGAACCTCGCTCGACTAACTAACTTGTTTTGCTCTATCCGTGAGTCACGTAGTTTGGGAGTTCCATCTGCGTGTGAGTCAAAAACCTTTTGGAGGTGTTTAGGGCGTGACCGGGACAAGTGATGGACGTACATGGATCTTGTTCCCGACTCACAGAACAGGTGCCGTCAGGAGGTGGCCAACTCCCTGTTGACGGGGTGGCCTTGTTTGGGTTGACTCATGGATAGGGTCGAGCAAGGTAAAGGTCGGAGCCATCCACCCTCTGCCGCGCTCCATGGAAGAGCGTACATGTGGCGCTAAGAGTCGGAGGGTACGTGTGGGTAAAGTGTACCACCCTGCAGGGATAAATCTTTCGGAAAGCCGTGTCCACGGTTATGAACGACTTGGTGAAAGTCACGAGGTCATAGATAACTTGAAAGTGGCGTAAAAGATGTTGGCAATGAATGAAGGGTGCCTCCCCGGAGATGCCGGGAGGGGTGATCCTTGTAGCACGTGAGGTGCTGGAAAATGATGTTGGTGGATGAAAAGATGATGATCTCAGTAGTTGAGTAGCTTTCTCATCTGTTTTGAAAACATTCTATGAGACGTGCTATTCCTTCCTCAATTTGAAAAACAAAGATTGCTTTACGCAAAACAGCATTCATAAAACCTTTCTGAAGTTAGCAGATATATAATAGGTTAACTAAGTCTTGTTGAGTACCTCCCGTACTCAGGTTTGCTTAATTTTGGTTCAGGAGAAGATCTCACATCGGTGGTGATTCAACGTGGACATCGACGAGTAGTTCGGGGTTCCCAGGTAGCAGCCTGGAATCTATGGGCTGGGACGTCGCCTTATGTTGCGGCCTCTTAGGCCTTTTTGGTTCTTGTTGATTAGCAACATAATTTGCCTTCCGTTGTCTGATGTAATGTTGGGTCGTGTGACCTCTGCTTGTAAGCTACTCTAGTAACACCTGTTTAATAAAGCTTCATGTTTAGAGTACTGCTTTGATCGGTTGTTGGTTTCGAGCTCATTGTTATACAGTTTTGGCTATGCCTGCATGGTTGTCGCAGTCGAGGGGTTGTGGAGCCGATGATCCATGTCCGAGCCCGCCTGTCGATGTGATCGGCCTGGGGCGAGGTAACCCCAGTAACCCTCGATTGTTGTTGCACTTTCTGGACACATAGCATCTCTGTATAGCTTTGGTCCCGTTCCCTTCAGTTTCATTCGATTCGTGGACGCTTTGATATGCATAGTTGGTTATGACTAGCATGGATACAAGGAGTAGTAGACTGGGGATCCGGACTACGTGCCGATGAATCCAGTCTGCCTGCCGTTGTTTGTTGCGGCCGGGGCTGGTAACCCTGAAGCCCTTGTGAGTCCATGTCTAGGAGCACATAACAGTATGTATATCTCTGGGTCCGGGGTCGTGACAGCCGCCGCGAGCTCGCAACGCACCGCCGCATTGAGAGCAGAGAGATAGAGAGAGAGAGAGCCTCTTCACGCGCTTCCGCCTTCGCCATCTCCCTCGTCCTTGACGTGCCCGCTTCTCCGCCAGCCGAGAAGACATGGAGCTCGATAATCTCGCCAGAGACCAGCATGAGGAGGAGGTGGCTCTGGAGCACGCCGGCTGGGAGGGATCTGACGTCGCGACAGCGGACTGCCAGTGGCTGGTGAACACGGGTCGTGTTCCTCCCGGCGTGATCTGCCGCCCTCCCGGAGACGAACTCGTGCCTGCTCCCGAATCCGGTGAGTACGGCGTCTTCCTCAGCCATTTCAAACGAGGTTTTGGGCTCCCCACTTCCAAATTTCTTCAAGACTTCCTGCGCCATTTTGGCCTTCAGCCTCACCACTTGCCTCCCAACGCTGTCGCTATGCTCTCCACCCACGCTACCGTCTGTGAAGCCTTCTTGGGTGTTTATCCGACTATCCACACCTGGGCCAAATATTTCTTCCTCCGCCAGCAGAGTGTTCCAAATCCTTACAACCCTCTAGCTCCAAGGGCAATGACCCAGACGGGTAGCGCTATGATGTTACAGCGCTCCACCGGGCACCATCCGCGGGTTCTCGGATTAGAGACCGTCCGCAAGTGGCACAGGGATTTTCTCTACGTGAAGAATGCTCCTGCTGCTAAAGCAGAAAAAACTGTGGACGGGATCCAACTTCCCGAGTTCCAGAATATTCGTCCCACGGGGCAGAATTGGGGGTACAACCCCAAGAAGACGGTGAACGACGCCGTCCAGGTTGACAAGCGCCTGGAGCAGCTGGTGAAGGAAGGACTCCTTCAAGACGATCCGGTGGCCTGCTGGATGGAGCGCCGAGTACTCCCGCTCCAGCACCGGGTACACAAGATGTGCTACATGGGCGGCCCCCGTGATTGCACCTGGACGACTACCTTCGAGCTCTCCATACCAGAGGTGGCGATCTGGGCGAAGTCCATTCTGCGGACCACCCTCACCGAGAACTGGTACTATGGCTTCGTGCCGTATAGCCGCACCAAACCCATCCCCCAGGTAAGTTCTCAATCATGCTTTATGCTTGCACTTATCCTTATACCGAGTAGTGCTCCTCTGCTAGAATTTAGCTTTATATGCTTTATGTTGGCACGCTATCAGAGTAGAGCTTCCATTAGTGTACTTGTTTAGGACTTAGCTACGAATTTTCTCTGTTTGCTTGCTAGGCCGAGTAGAACCTCTGCTCGTGTTCCCCTTCTAGGACTTAGCATTATGTGCTTCGTGTTGGCACGCTAAACCTAATGGAAAACCTATTCGGTTATCTCTGCTAGGCTTTTAGCTTTGTGTGCTTTATGTTTGCACGCTAGACCAGGTAATATATTCACTCGTTCATCTCTGCTTAGCGTGCTTGTATGTTTGCACTTGGTACCAGATAGGTCCTCTCTGTAAGAACTTAGCTTAATGTGCTCTTTGTTTGCACGCTGGACCGAGTAGAATTCTTTACCCTGTTGGGACTCAACTTAGTGTGCTTTATGTTTGCACTTTCAGCACATCAGTCGCCAGAAAAAAGAAGACAACCCCGTCTTCGAAAGGAACTGCAAGCCAGACCGGACTGAGGATTACGCGACAGCGTATGACATCCAGGATACCCTTTGTGTCCCCCGTGCCGGTCAGGATGGTAAGTCCCGAGTCGATGTCTCTATCCGGGACTGGTCAGAGGACGAAGAAGGCGACCGAGTTCACCTTTTTGCTTGCTTGCAGCGCGCTTTGATCCTCTTATTTTCTTATACTGAGCTTTGCTTCTTTTGAATACAGAGGAACCGGAACTGGATGATGGGGAAGAACCACTGGACGTGGTTCCTGTTTCCGTGGCTGCACCCACCACTACCAGGAAGAGGACGGGTAGCGGGGCACCGGCACCCCTGCCAAGAGGATAAGAAAGAAAGCAGGTGACAAGAAGACCAACCAGCGCAAGAACCGCCCTACCGCAGACGAGTAAGTGTTTCCGAGTTGAACTTAATCCTTTGCCTTCTATTCTCTTCCCAGTTTTCCTTCTGGCCTTCTTCTCTGCATCTCTTTGACATTTTTCCTTCTCTGCTTATCTTTTTTAGTGATGCCCTCGATGCTGAGGCCACTGCCGCACCAGCTCCCCAGAGGAGGAGAAGCCCGCCCCGAGACGTCGTGGAGCTTTCCGACGACGAAGGGACCAGAGTACCAGAGGGCAGGACGCATACGTCCTCCCCTCCCCGAGAAGAACCAGATCTTGGCGCCGGGAACACAGGCGCCAAGATGGAGACTGAGCACACCTCCGAGCAGCCGCAGCCCAACATCCAGCACGCTGCTCAGGACGCCACCACCGAGATTTCACCAACACCACCAGTCGGCTCCGCTGAGAAGACAATTGATCACGCCGCCGAGGAGCGGCAAGACAACGCCGCCGAGGAGCGGCAAGTCAACGTCGCCATGGAGCAGCCAGATCCTGCTGCGGAGCAGCGGGACGAAAAACCCACCGAAGAGCAGCCAAGGACCCCGCCCGCAGGGAACCCGGCTGTGGAGCAGCCACAACCTCAAGAGAAAGTTCAGCCAGATGTTGCGCCGGCTAGCCAGCCACCGGTGCCGCCAACAAAGAAAATGCCTCCGCCTACGCAGCCAGCTCCTGTGCCTGCCACCAAGAAGCAGCCAGCACCTTCCACTGCCAAGACGGCTCCAGAGCCAACTAGAAAACAACCCAAACGCAACGCATCTCAGAGCGGTTCGCAGCCAGCCGAGAAGCGGCAGGCCGGACAACAGCAGCTGACACCTCATCCTTCAGCGCCCCAACAGTCAGGCGGTCAGCCAGGTGGGCAACCCGCACAACAGCTGTCGCCACCCGAGAATGCCAACTCGCCACTTAACAAGCCCAGGAAAGCCCCCAACCCGAACACCAGGCTGGTACAGACCAACATCCAATTTGGCCCTGCTGAGAAGCAAGCTCCCGGTTCAGGCGCCAGCGACCCCAAGAAACCTCCTGCCTTCCCAGAATACTGGGTCCAAGTGCAGGAGCGGCACCAGATTAAGATGTCGCAGGAGGTTGAGCGGATAGCTGCTCTAAAAGAGCGAAGTTCCATGGCCCGCTCCGGAACCAAGGGAAACAGTGATTCCCTGACCATCAAAGAATTCACCTCCCGCGACGAGGATGAAGAAGAGCTCCCCGAAGAAGGCGTAGCAGCTATCCTCGACCGAGTAGGCTTGATCGAGAAGGTCTGGGATAGCAAATTACTCGGCCACGCCGCATGGGATGGTGTTGAGCTGAGGAACCTCGACAATTATCGTGTGGAGTGGAACAAGGCCGACATTGGCCCTGTTAGCATGGCCATGGCCGGATGCAGCAGCACCCTGGCTGGCAAGATGTTTGTTCTGCGCAAAAACATCGAAGACATTGAGCAGTCCTACCTGGTAAGTGCCTTTCTTCTTTTGACTTTTCCGAGTTGCCATATTCCTTCTTTACTTCTCTTCCTTCTATCCACTACCCAGTCCCCGAGATTCGGGCCGAGTAGGTAAAGCTCAACCGAGTTGCCATATATTCGGGTCAAATCTTCCCCACTCATCAAACTTCGTTCTTCCCTGTAGGATAGCATCCAAGAAAGGACCAAGGTTTTCCGCCAGCTCTTGTGGTCGCACCGACAGGTCAGAGATAGGAACCGGGAGCTGGAATACAAGAAAAGCGAGATGGATTCTATGGAGAAGAACGCCACGGAGAACGCCATCAGGCTGTCCGCTGTTGAAAGTAAGCTTCTAGCATTTCGGTTTGTGCGTTTTTTGCTTACGCCCATTTTTTTGCTTTTTGCTCAGTCATTGTCATCTCTGCAGGTGAACTCAAGGCTCTGGTCGAGAGGCACCAAGACTGCGAGGTCATGGCTGCCTCAGCGCAGAGTACGATCTCCTCTCTGGAAGGTGAGCTAATACTTCTCTGTTCTCTTCACCTAGCTTTCTGCTGCTTGCTCACTTTGCTAACTTACTGTTCTTCTCACAGAAGAGTACAAAAACTTCCGAGAGCAGCACCTGGAGTGCCTCACCCCAGCTGAAGCACATCACCAAGTGCAGGTCTGAGAGGCCGAACTGCAGAAGGAGTGGGATGCCGAGAAGGCGGAATTTGAGAAGCTCCAACTTGAGCTCACTGAAGCGCTCAAGACTGCCATTACAGCCATGGACAAGAAGAATGCGGTGACGAACCGGGCTGCTAAGGAGAAGCAGGAACTCGAGAAGGAGATCTCATCTCTGAAAGAGAGAAATCAAGCTCTCGAGAACATGCTCAATGACTCCCGTCGTGTGCAGGACCGGCAAATCCGACTTGCGGACGACTGGAAGGCCCGACTAGGGGCCGTTGTCTTGGAATTGAGCAGTAAGTTCTCATTACCCTTCACTTTACTCGGTTTTTTCCCTCTTTGCCTTTTCCTTACTTGGTTTTTCTTCTTCTTCCCGGTTTCTCTCTCTGATTCAAACTAGCGTGCCCTGACCCAGATACCTTCCCAGATCTCAACAACGCAGCTGAGTCTGCTGTGGAGAAAGCAAGAAGGGCCAGGGCAGCATCCGGTCTTGATACTGATCAGTCCGCCACCATTGATGATCATATTCTGAATATCAAGACCCGGGTAGCAGGTCTCAAAGGTCTGGGTAAATCCCTGGTATCCACTGCAATAAATCTTCACAAGCTATTCTGGCCAGAGCGCCAAATCCCGGATACAATCAGTGACATGGCCGCCAACCTGGATCATGTCAAGGAAGAGCTGAAGAAATGGCGCCCTTCCACAGCTCGGGCTGGAGCGGACGAGACCCTCCACTTCATCCTCTCGTGGTATGAATATCTTGATCTTGACAGGATCAGCAAACTCTGGAATGACTCGAAGTGGACGAAGCGGCCAGAGTGTGTCCTACGCCGAAAAGAAGTGGCGTACGAACTCGCCTCCTATGCTCAGACCAATCAGTATATCGATGGCCCCACTGAGCCGGATACTCATGTTGAAGAAGAGGAGGAGGAGGACGAAGCCGAGTTCGATGAAGATGCCGGCGAGGACCGCAACATGGACGAAGAAGAGGCCGAGCACGAGGAGGATGAGCACGAAGAGGCCGAGCATGAGGAGACCGAGCAGCGCAGCACCGCGGAGGAGTCCGGGATGCAAGCTGACCCGGAAACCGTCAAGCCAGCTGCTGGTTCGGATGAGGCCCAGGTTGAGCCGCAACCCGCCGCTCAGGAGGAGGTTGTCACCACCGAGATGGTGATTGACGACCCCGCTCCCGAGTTGGGCACGACTGGGGCTTCCACCGAGAACATCATTTCCGAGCTCTACCCTCTTCCCAGCGAGTAAACTACTCAGGCCTCCAACTCTGCATCCGAGCCGATCTCCGCTACTCCAACATCATCTGCGGCAGAGCCTGCGTCCACAACTGCTGCCACCGAGCCCATGGCGCCTACCAGCACCGAATCAGACACCACCACCTCCACTGTAGTTTAGGTTTCTGCAATTTTTATCCTCAAACACTTATCAGATCCCCGGGATGCCGGGTGCAGATGTAATAAATACGTTTAAGGTTCCTCTTGATACTCAGTTTTAACTTATTTCTTTTAGCAAGACTGGCTCAATGCTCGATTGCGTTAAAATTCAAGTCCCCGAGTTGCTTTTTTCATTCACTTGGTTCTTTTGTCTTTGCTCTTACCTGCCACTTGTGGCTTTTTTGGTAGTCGAGTCACAAGATTTCGAAAACCAAGTTTCAGATACTTAACCACTTACAAAACTGCATGTTAACACTTCCCATCACTTAGCCTAAAAAGAAAACAGAGAAGTAAAAACACCCTACTCGGTTGTCGCACTCTTCTTTCCTTAGTAGTTTTTTCATGTGTTCATGGACCTTTAGCTTGTTCTATTGCTTGCCATGAAGCCGGGTTGCGGACAGCAGCAAAGTCGAAGAGTTGGCTCTTGGGTTTAAACACACTACTTAACGTACGCATGAAATTTTGAGTAGAAGAACCGAGTAGGCAAAGGAAATAAAGTAAACCACACAAGGCAAGGTTTTTGCACAGGCAGTCCCCGAGTTTGAATTCGGAGTGCCGACTTGAATTTTAACTCGGTTAATAAGATACATACAATGTTTTGCTCATGAATGAAAACGGCGGAGTAGAGCAACATTCCAGGGACGTTTGGATTCCTCTCCGGATTTATCCGCCCTGTTCTTCTGTGGTGCCTGTGCATCGATGAGATAATAGGCATCATTGTGCAGCGCCTTGCTCACAATGAAAGGCCCTTCCCACGGAGGGGGTAGCTTGTGCATCCCAGCTGTGCGCTGCACCAGCCTGAGGACCATGTCTCCTTCTCGGAAAACCCTTGGGCTCACTTTCCATCTATGATACCTCCTCGGATTCTGTTGATACACAGCTGAGCGGGACAGATTTAACTCTCTTGCTTCTTCAAGCAGGTCTACATCATCTTCTCGGGCTTCTCTTGCGTCTGCCTCAGTATAGAGGGTTACTCTGGGTGAGTCATGCTCAAGGTCAGTGAGCAACACGGCCTCAGCTTCGTATACCAGGAAGAATGGTGGGTATCCGGTTGATCGGTTAGGGGTAGTCCTTAGACTCCACAACACCGCCGGCAACTCGTCCAGCCAACAATCAGGGTTCGTTGTAATGGCTCAATCAGCCTTGGCTTTATTCCGGATAGAACCATGCCATTTGCTCTTTCAACTTGCCCATTGGAAGCCGGATGGGCGACTGACGCAACATCTAGTCGGATTCGCTTCTCTTTGCAGAACTTGGCAAAGGCTCCCTCAGCAAAATTTGTTCCATTGTTCGTGATGATCCCATGCGGGTAGCCGTATCTCAGGATGATATCTTTCAGGAAGCTCACAGCTGTGTTCCCATCACACTTCCGAATAGGCTTCACCTCAATCCACTTGGTGAACTTGTCCACCATTACCAAGATGTGAGTCATGTTGCCTCTAGCTGGCTTGAAAGGGCCTACCATATCCAAGCACCATACTGCAAAGGGCCAATTGATAGGGATGGTCTTCAACTCGGAAGCTGGCATGTGAATCTTGCTGGCATATCTCTGGCACCCGTTGCACTTTCTCACTAGATCTTCTGCTTGCTGCAAGGCGGTGAGCCAAAAGAATCCATGCCGGAACGCCTTCTTGACCAGATCCCGAGATGAGGCATGATGCCCGCACTCTCCTTGATGTATTTCTCTCAGGATCTCTTCTCCTTCTTTTGGTTCAACATAGCGTTGCAGCACGCCAGTAGGGCTTCTCTTGTGCAGCTCTTTGTTGATGATAGTGTAGCCCTTAGATCTTCTGTGTATCTACGTGGCTGTGACCTCGTCACTCGGCAATGTGCCATCCGTTAGAAAGGATAATATGGGCAGAGCCCAACTCGGTGTCTCCCGGATGGGACACACTGGTTCGTCCATTTCCATTGGATCAGCTGCCATGACTTGCTCCGAGTTGGAGACGAGTCCCCGAGTCACCGAGTACTGATAAATAACCCCCTCGATGAATGCAACAGTCCCCGGGTTGGCAGAGGCAGTCCTCGGGTTGGATGGAGCAGTCCCCGGGTTCTCTTTTGCACCTTCCCAATCAATTTCCATAGGAACAGCCTCTGAGTCCAGCAGACCCGGAATGTATATTGATTCCGAGTTGGGAGATGGCTTGATAGATGGCTTCCTCAAATGCTCCAAGGCAATCCCAGGCGGGATGAACTACCAAGAAGATCCCAACTTGGACAGAGTATCTGCTGCATCATTTTCATCTCGGTGGATGTGATGGAACTCACACCCGTCAAAGAATCCGGTCATACTCTGCACCAGAAACCGATAGGACGCCATGTTGGCATCCAAGGCATCCCAAGTCCCCGAGACTTGTTGAACTACTAGGTCTTAATCACCATAGCAAACAATACGTCGAACTTCGATCTCCTTGGATACCCTTAGGCCATGTACCAGTGCTTCATACTCGGCAACATTATTTGATGCCGAGAAGTGGATATGCAGCACATATCTGAGTTGATCTCGCTTGGGTGAGGTGAGCACTACGTCAGCACCAAGCCCTTCTTTTACTTTGGAGCCATCAAAATGCGTCTTCCAGAAATCGGTTTCCGGCAAGGGAGGCTCATACTGCATCTTGTCCCAATCCACCAAGAATTCCGCCAGAGTTTGTGACTTGATTGCTTCTCTTCTCGCGTACAAAGGGGTGTACGTGGCCAGCTCAATCTCCCACTTGGAAACTCGGCCACTTGCATCCTTGTTGCCCATGATCTCCGAGATGGGAGCGGTGCTCACCAGAAATAATGCTTCAACTTCTTGGCACCCACGTAAACGCCATATGTCATCTTCTGGTAGTGAGGGTAGTTCTGCTTGGAGATGGATAGCACCTCGCTGAGGTAATACACAGGCCTCTGCACGATCTTCCCTTCCTCTTCTCGTTCCACTACCACCACCACATTGACTACTCGGTTGGTGGCTGCAATGTACAGCAACATTGGCTCCTTGGGCAAAGGGCTTGCCAAGATGGGAGCTCTACCCAGCATGGTCTTGAGTTCCTTCAAAGCCACATCAGCTTGTGGTGTCCAGACAAACTTGTCACTTTTCTTTATGAGCTGATAAAGAGGCAGTGCCTTCTCGCCCATTCTTCCCAGGAAGCGGGTAAGAGAAGCCAGGCATCCGGTAAATTTCTGCACATCCTTCAGTGATCTCGGCAAAGACATGCTCTCTATAGCTTTTATCTTTGAAGGATTGGCCTCAATGCCCCGACTGGATACCAAGAAGCCGAGTAGCTTGCCAGCCGGGACGCCAAATGTGCACTTGGTTGCATTTAATTTCATCTGATATTTGCCCAAGTTGGCAAATGTTTCCTCAAGATCTCCCAGCAGAGTATGTGTTTCTTTCGTTTTGATGACAATGTCATGTACGTACACCTGCACATTCTTGCCTATCTGGTCATGCAAACATTTATGCATGCACATCTGATAAGTAGCCCCAGCATTTCTCAACCCAAAACACATGACAACATAGCAATAAGCCCCGTACGGAGAAATAAAAGCAGTCTTTATTTGATCAGCCGGGTCAGAGGAATCTGGTGAAAACCAGAGTAGGCATCAATGAAAGACAAAAGTTCGCACCCGGCAGTGGAATCGATCACCTGATCTATGCGGGGTAGCGGGAACGGGTCCTTGGGACAGGTGAAAGTGCACTATGGTCAACTAGAGGGGGGCTGAATAGGTTGACTACCAATTTTTCTTTTATTTTCCTTTTAGTGAGGCTAAGCAAGATAAGATAATGTTCTCTAGATGTGCATCTAGGTGAGCAACCTATGTGAGCAAGATAATATGTGCAACGGAAGTAAAGCGTAAGGTAGTGAAGCAAACAACAAGTGTAAACAAGGAGACAAGGATATGATTCCCGTAGTTCCTTCTCAAAGAGAAGTACGTCTACGTTGGAGAGGTGGGGAGCCACCTAGGCGCTCCTCAATAGCACGGTTGTGCACACCTTGTTCTCCTTGAGCTTCTCCGGTGAGGGAGATTCTCGTTTCCACTATGAGGTCGACTTGAAGGCGTTGACCAAACCTTTACAAGGGCTCGAGGTCACTCCACAAGATGGATGGAGGCTCTCAAGCAATCCGTAGCTTCTTGCAACAAGGTGGAAGCTACAAGCACAAGATCTACTAAGGTTTCTAGGCCTCAAGTAGGACTCTAGATCTACTAGGTTGTGGTGGATGGATTTGGGATTCCTTTGGTGGAAGTGTGGATCTAGGCCTCCTCTAGCTCTCCACAAAGTATGGGAGTGATTGGGTGGACGGAGTGGAAGATCTAGGCGGATGAAGCTTTCATTAATGGCTAGGAGAGAGAAATGGGAAAAGCTTGGCATTTAAGAGGTAGGGGAAGGGGTATTTATACCCCTTGCATTTAAGGGTCGTTGCAGTCCAGGAGCACCGGAGGCTCCGGTGGTTTCACCGGAGGCTCCGGTGGGCTTCACTTGCTGGCGCAGTTGCGCAGTACTTTTGTGCACGCTGGCTGTACAACGTGGCAGAGGTACCGGTGGGTTTGGCGGAGGTTCCGCCGCACCGGAGGTTCCGGTGGAACCTCCGCACTTGCGCAACAGAAGGTGGTTTTGGCGGAGCCCCCACCGGAGGTCCACCGGACCCCATTTACGCAGTGGACAAGCTGGGCCACCGGAGGCCCACCGGAGGCTCCGGTGGAGCCTCCGCTCTGGTCCAACAGAATGCCATTTGGACGGAGCCTCCACCGGAGGCGCACCAGAACCTCTTGTGTGCGGTGGGAATGGCGGAGGTTCCGCCCCACCGGAGCCCCACCGGAGCTTCCGTCCGAGCCTCCGCAGTTGCGCTCCAGAGGGTGATTTGGGCGGAGCCCACACCGGAACCCCACCGGACCCTGGGCGGAGCCTCCGGTGGATTCACCGGAGCCTCCGCTCCTGTGCAAAAATCCCTTGATTTCTTTCTCCTTGCTCTTTTTGTATAAAACAAACACTTGCCCCATATAGATAGTGACCCTAATTTAACCTGGGCATTTTCATTCATCGAACAAACATTAGATCAAGTAGATATGTTGTCATATAATTACCAAAACGGACAATGATCTTTCATTCTCCCCCTTTTTGGTAATTGATGACAACATATCTATTTGCATGATAAAAAACTCAATATGAACTCAATATGAACGGAGCTCCCCCTAAAGGTATGCTCCTTTCATTTTGAGAGTATCTAGGCATGATATATAGGAATAAAATGACAGTGATATCACATAACACACATAACACATAGATAATATGATACGAGGTTCATACATGCATAATATAACGAGGTTCACGATAGATAGGAATAATGTAAACACACGAAGTTTCGAATGACCAAATAAGAAACCAGACTCCCTCAAGCAAATAAGAGATGCAAATCGAAGAAGCAAGCTTGAGGGAGACCCATGCAAATGCCCGTTCCTAATAGATATCTCTCTCCCCCTTTGGCATCAAGATACCAAAAGAGGGAGATCAAGATGCTTATGTCCCGAAGATCACTCGGAGGAGGCTTCCGGGTCCGGAGAGGGGGCACGGCGGTGAAAGCTAGTAGCTTCGTCTCCTTCTTCCTCGGACCACTCAATTAGCTTGCCCTTGGAGTCCTTTGCTTGCCATTTGTCCCAATCCGTGATGCTAGGAAGAACCGGGGAGTCAATGGAGAGACCTTCCTCACGGAGACGTTGACGAGAGGCTTGAGCTTTGTTGCGGTTCTTGAGCTCTTGATCATAATGAGATTCCCATTGATGTTGGTCAATCTTATTGTTCAAACAGAACACCTTCTTGAGGGCCCTTGCCATCCATTTAAAAGCATTGCTAGATGGAGGTGGTTGAGATGGACCGGCCTCTTCTTCTTCCTCATCAACAATGATGCGGGGCTTGGCCTTGTGCTTGCGAACGGCGGGAGTGGGATGCTCAATTGGTTCCGTGTGGTCCTTGATGAGGAGTCTCTTTTCCGTGTGAGGGATCCAACCCTCATCGTCAAGTGGTTCATCCGGAAACTTGTCATCCCACACGTCCAAGATGATCTTCATGATGAACGGTCCAAAGCAAGCATTCTTGCGGTTGATCACGGTGTGCCACATCTCATTCCAAATATAGTCAAGCACGTCAAGCTTGCGAGGAGTGTCAGCCATCCGATGTTGATGAGTTAGGAGCATGAGGTTCTTCAAGAAGCCCTGGATCTCATCCACATTCCCCGCCTTTGGGTTGATGGTCTCTCTATAGATGCGCAACATGATATCATATGTGGGGTAGAGACCCTTGACAAACCCAACGGCGTACTTCTTCCAGTGATAGAGAGGAGTGAGTTGATCCTTGGAAAGGGACACAGTGTTGATGACATGAACTCGGAACCATCCATTAGCAAACTCTTCACCCTCAGCAAATGGACCAAAATCCGGGTAACCAAGAAGAGTGCCAACATCTTTCCACTTGATGTCAAGTTGTCTTCCCTTAGTCATCCAAATGAGGTGGCGTTCGGTCTCATTGGAGAGATGAACGGTGGCTAGAAACTGACAGACAAGATCTTCATCAAAATCTTGTTGAAGACTGATTATGGGACCAAGTCCAAACCTCTCAATGAGCTCAAGAGCCTCCCCAAAGTAGTTGTGGTTACTTTCCATGTGCCCAAGGTTGATGGCGTGTTGAGGGACGACATTATCCTTCGGCTTCCTCATCAAGATCTCATTATAAATCTGCCCTTGGAAAACAGTGTGGAAACGTGGATCCTTGCCCCGCAATTGTGGCATCAAGCGATCACGGGCAACCACATAGGGGTTCTCACGCCTTTCCTTCACAAAAGCCGCCTCAGACATCTTGGAGGCAGTTTTGGCGGTGTTCTTCTTTGACAGCTTTTTCTCGGTGGCCGAGAACCGCTTGCGCTTGGTTTGAGTGTTGTCAAGTTCTTCCTCAATCTCATCCACTTGAGGAGTCTTGCGACGACCGGTGGTCTTGTAACGAAACCCCTTAGAACCGGAAGCATCTAAGAGAAAAGCAAAGAGATCATGAAGCAAGAGTAATGCTCGAGTTGGTAAAGCACGCACAAATCCAAGAAACCAAGATACACATGGTGTTAGGGTTGAATAACTAGGGTTAGGGCAAACCAATCTTCCCTACAACCGCAACGATTCAAGGCTAACACGCATTATCTAGGTTGCTAGGGTTTGTACTTGAGAACTCTCACTCCTAAAACTCCAAATCCACGAATCTAGAGAGCAAGAACATGAACTCCTATGCATCCCATCCATCAACTAGATGAGAGAGAGAGAGAGCACATACCCGCGTCATCCATGGTGAAAAGGAAGGAGGGAAGGTTCCCGGGGCGTCCCAAGGCAAGGAGAAGGTCTCCCCACGGTGGAGCTCCTCAATCCGGCGGCGAAAAGCTTGGGGGCGGCGGCAGTTCGTGAGGAAGAAGAAAGGGGGCGGGTGGGGGAAAATGAGATTGGATCTCACTTACCCCCGCACGCCCCAGCCCTTATCCACGAAAAACTGCCCCGGCGGAGCCTCCGCTCCCCCCAGCGGAGCCTCCGGTGGTACCCACCGGAGCCTCCGCCCCTTGTCCAAAAAAATAATCAATTTCAGGCCCGCTGACCAAATATGAGCTAGCGGAGCCTCCGGTGGTGTTCCGGTGGATAGGGGCAGCGGAGCCTCCGCCCGTGGCAGCGGAGCCTCCGGTGGATGCACCGGAGCCTCCGCTCAACCAAATTTTCGCGCGCCAAGATTGTAAAAACACGAGCATTTCGATAGAAATATTGGTTTGGGCAAGGGAGGCTTGGGTTGGAAAATCGTCACTGATATACGAGAAACATTACTCGAAGGGGTTCGCAAGAAGCAACAAAAAGGTAGAAGACCGAACCCGTACGAGTTGTCAAGACGGAGATATGATAGGCGTGAAAGATCCAAAACATACCAAAGGTCGGTAGCCGAAGCCACCATGTTTGAGTGTGTAACTTGGCACCGCGAAGATATATCTTGGGTCCAAAATTACTACTCACAATTAAGCACAATAAGTCACAATTGACTAGATATGCAATATGAATTGTTTTTCGCATAATAGGAGGAGTGCATATTCATGAGTTGAGTAGCGCTCCCCCTATGTCCATGCCTAAATCTAAGCCTAATAGCATGCATAATGAGGGTAGATATGCAAGGTTTCAAGTGAAGTTGGAGGAATCGATGACATTTAGTTCATTTCTCAAAGCTCGAAATCTTGGTTCATCAAGGGCCTTCGTGAAGATATCGGCAAGTTGATCCGTCGTGGAGACATATGAGAGATCAATATCACCTTTCTCAACATGATCCCGAATGAAATGATGACGGATCTCAATGTGCTTCGTCTTGGAGTGAAGAACCAGGTTGTAGGCGATCTTGATAGCACTCTCATTGTCACAAAGAAAAGGCACCTTGTCAAAATGAATACCATAATCCTTCAAGGTTTGCCTCATCCATAGCAATTGGGCACAACAACTTGCCGCGGAGATATACTCGGCCTCGGTGGTGGAGAGAGAAATGCAATTTTGCTTCTTAGAAGACCAACATACCAAGGAGCGGCCAAGAAATTGACAACCCCCGGATGTGGACTTCCTATCCGTCTTCTCTCCCGCATAATCCGCATCCGAGTATCCAATGAGCTGAAAGCTTGAACCCTTGGGGTACCGAAGACCGAAGTTTGGGGTATGAACTAGATATCGAAAGATTCGTTTCACAGCTTCCAAATGACTTTGCCTTGGGGAGGCTTGAAACCTTGCACATTTACCTACGCTATACATGATATCGGGTCTAGATGCACAAAGGTAGAGCAAAGAGCCAATCATGGAGCGGTATACCTTTTGATCTACCTCTTTACCGTTGGAGTCGGGTTTCAAGTCGGTGGTCGTGGACATAGGAGTCTTCATAGGTTTGGCATCATTCATATTAAACCTCTTGAGCATGTCTTGAGTGTATTTGGCTTGTTTGATGAAAGTCCCTTCATAATATTGATTTACTTCAAAGCCAAGGAAGAACTCCAACTCTCCCATCATAGACATCTCAAACCTATCGGTCATAAGCTTGCAAAACTCCTCATTGAACAAAGTGTTAGTAGACCCAAAAATGATGTCATCCACATAGAGTTGGCATATGAACAAGTCACCTCCAACCGTCTTGGTAAAGAGGGTGGGATCGATTAAACCAACATTAAACCCGCGATCTACTAGAAACTCTTTAAGGTGCTCATACCACGCACGTGGAGCTTGTTTAAGTCCATAGAGCGCCTTATCAAGTTTATAGACATGATCGGGGTGGTTGGGATCCTCGAACCCGGAGGTTGCTTGACATATACTAACTCATTAATGGGACCATTAAGGAAAGCACTTTTGACATCCATTTGTTGTAACTTGAAGTTATGATGAGATGCATAGGCAAGTAAGATCCGAATGGATTCAAGGCGATCTACGGGGGCAAAGGTTTCACCGAAATCGATACCTTCGACTTGAGAAAAACCTTGGGCCACCAATCTTACCTTGTTGCGAATGACAATGCCATCTTTGTCTTGCTTGTTCTTGAACACCCATTTGGTGCCAATGACATTTTTGCAATCCTTGGGTCTTGGCACTAATTTCCACACTTTGTTGCGCTCGAAGTTATTGAGTTCATCATGCATGGCTTCAAGCCAATCTTGATCTTCGAGAGCTTCATATACCTTCTTGGGTTCAATGAAAGAGACAAAAGCATGAGCCTTGCTAAAATCCGCCAATTGCCTTCTAGTGACCACTCTTCCACGAACTTGTCCAAGAATCATGTCCTCCGTATGACCCGCTCGTTCAAGATTTTCTAGCCTTCTCTTTGCTCTACGTGCTAGTATCTCTGAAGGGGTCGTTGCATAGAAAACAAAAAATTTCCTACGCGAGAGACACCCAAAAGGCCAAGATCTAATCTAGGAGACGAAGTGCAACGGGAAACAAGAGGGTTAAGGAGAACACATACCCTCGAAGACTCAAAGTGGTACGAGATCAAATCTCGTTGTTGGCGTAGTCGTACTCACATCGATCCCGATAGCGAGAAGATGGGCACCGCAATCCGGCGGTGCATCCGTGATCGGTCACACGTACGGTTGATGACGACCTCCGTTCCCTCGTTCCAGCGGGGCGTGGAAGTAGAGGATCCCTCGGAACTCCAGCAGCACGACGGCGTGGTGGTGAAGAAGAATCCCACGGTCAGGGCTTCGCCAAGCCGGAGACCATGAAATGGAGCAGCGGGTGGAGGGAAAGGGAAGTGGCCAAGTGTGTGGAGAAGAGGAGCTCTCACCCTCCTTTTATAGGGGAAGGGGAGGCAGCCCAAGAGGGGGGTGTGGCCAGCCATGGTGTGCCCCCACCTCTTCCCTCTTCATGTGAGTGGAAGCTCCACTCACACCCACTCATGCTCCCTTAATTTTCCACTTGGAAAATCCAAAGGTTTTCTTTTAATAAATAAATAAAACATTTTTATTTCTTTATTTATATTTGTTAATTCCATTAACAAACATTTGCATATAGCACCTCGAATCATCTGTTAATTCTATTAACAACCATTCGACGAAAACCCCTTGAACTATTTCAATTTTCCCCAAAACAATTTCAGTGCTGCCCAAAATATTCTTCGATATTCCGTATCCTCTCAAACGCGTCATCGAACCTTAAGTGTGTCACCCTACGGTTCGCGAATAAGATAGACATGATCGAGACTCCTCTCCGATCAATAATCAACAGCGGGATCTGGAGATCCGTGATGACTCCTATATATTCAACGATGACTCTCGTGATCGTGTGAACCAACAACGCCGTGAACTATTCCCTTTGTCTCGCGATATTTTACTTGTCCGAGATTCGATCATTGTTATCAACCATACCTTGTTCAATCTCGTTACCGACAAGTACTCTTTTCTCGTTCCCGTGATATAACATCCTTTGTGATCATATCACGTGCTTGCAAGCGGTTTCGATGTGATATCACCGAGAGGGCCCAGAGTATATCTCTCCGTCATTTGGATGGACAAATCCCACTCTTGATCCATGATCCTCAACTAATACTTTCCGAATACTTAACGACACCTTTATAGTCACCCTGTTACGGTGTGACGTTTGATGCCATCAAAGCACTCTTCCGGTATCAGCGATTGACATGATCTCATGGTCTAAGGAATAAGTTACTTCGTATGTTTGATATAACAATGTAAACTAAATGACTTGATCGCATTGCTATATTCTCTTTGGGTATATGTTCATCACATCATTCTTCTAATGACATGACCCCGTTATTAATAACATCCAATGTTCATGATCAGGAAACCTTGATCATCTATTAATCAATGAGCTAGTTAAAAGAGAGGCTTTACTAGGAACCATTGTTTGTTTATTAAGCACACATGTATCAACGTTTCCGGTTAATACAATTATAGCATGAGAAATAAACATTCATCATAAACAAGGAATAAGATAATAACCATTTTATTATTGCCTCTCGGGCATATTCCCTTCAGTCTCCCACTTGCACTAGAGTCAATAATCTAGTCTGTAAGCACTTTAACACATATGGCGTACCAGTGTTATTACCATGCTTTGCATGCGGTAAACATCATCAAAAAGATCTGAACTGTTTAGGTCCTATTGTATTTGCATGTTCTTTGCGTCTACACGCATCACTCATTCTCTAATGATATGGCTTTGTATATATATGGTCAATTGGTGAAAACTTAATTCCTCAGCTTAAACTGATGTCACTAACATTGTGAAAATGTAGCTTCATAGTGTTAGCATTCTTGGAAACTCACCAAGTTCCGGTGATACCTTAATTCCTCAGCTTAAACTGATGTTACTAACATTGTGAAAGTGTAGCTTCATAGATTCAGCATTCTTGGAAATTCACCAAGTTCAATAAAGAACTCCTTGACACAAAATACGCTTATAATCAGTTGTTAACACAACGATATACTTTAGCCTTTGTTGTAGTATCTGTCACAATATTTTAATTTTGAAACTCTTTCAAATCCAGCATGGAACTTTCTTCCATCCTATTGTGCTACCTTCATCACATATTTTAATTGAGATAAAATTACTTGAATAAATGACAAGACTATTAGTGTAACATATTACAACTAATATTTTGTCATTACTATATAGAAAAACATATCCTTAGCATTTCTAAAATGACACAAGGATCTCTCCCACTATTGTCTAATCATCATATGAATTCTCCTACTATAACATTTTATAGCATAGGACTCATCTGGTTGTGTACATAGCATGGAAACATGATTTAGAAATCTCAATTTCAATGATGCTCATCATGTGTCAAAACACATGAATCTTGCTCAATTATTTTCCATGTGACAAGAACTCCTTCTTGTCATTTTCATATTGACTTACTTCAATATTTCATCTATGTAATTTGGCTTCAATCATATCAGGTGCGTCAACCCATCTTTTATAGATATCGATGCCCAATATCTTCTAAGCCTTTCATCAATATGAAATCAAAAATATTAACCGTGTTAATTTAAAATACATATTTTCCAATCAACCATATGTCATCTACATAAAGTATTGGAAATATGTCATAGCGCTCCCACTTAATTTCTTGTAACTCTACAAGAATCTTTATCATTCATGATGGAATCAAACTCTTTTGATAACTTCATTAAGCTAAAGATTTCAACTTCTCTATGCTCACTTCAACCATTGAAGTGTGCATACCTTTCTAGCAACCTTTTGAATTTTCCAAAACTCTCAGACTTTGTCAAGTACACATCCTTGATCAAACTTCCTCGAGAGGAGAGTTGGTTTTGTTATTCAACTGCCATATAATAATATGTAACTTTTTGCTAGAACTATCCGCAAAGACTAAAGCATCACTACGGAAGATCGAAATCTTGTATTAGTCAACTTTTTGAACTTCGTCGAAAACAACTTTTCGATAAGTACAACTTTCAAAGGATGTAAAATCCATGTCTTTGTCACTATATAGACCCTTTTGCTATCGTTAGGCATCAAGCCTATCGAAAGGACTACCAAGTCACATACTTGATATTCATACAAGGATACTATGGCGGATATAATGACTCATAGTCAATTTTACGAAGTCAGGGCCCATCATTTGCTTCCTTTATAAGGTCCAGGTCCTTTTGTTGTCAAAACAACACTTTACACTTAAACCACAAGTTGTTCTAAGTACAAAGTTTTTGGACTTTACTGGTACAGTTCGCAAACTCATTTGAAGTATCTACAACATTTGTAGTGTCTTCTACTTAGTCAAAATAGTAAACCCCGGAACAACTTCCAGTGCTGCGCTACTCTTGACATGATAACGAATATTCTCTAATCTCGTTTAGTTTGTACTGTGCTCCCACTCACTTGTTTCGCAAGAACTACTTTCTCGAGAAATCAACCCTTTCTGACAAACAACATTTATCTTTTGGTTCGGTGATAGGAGAAATACCCAATGTTTTATTTGGGATAACCTTATAAAGATATATTTATCCTATTTTGGTTGTAAACATTTTACATGCTATGCATACCAAAACTTAAGAAAAATGACAATTCGGGTCATTACCCAAACCATATCTTATATGTTGTCAATTTCAACGGGTCATGATGGTGCTCTTTTCAGTGTAAAAGCGGTTGTCCTTAATGTATAAACTACAAAATTATAATGGCAATTTTATTAATCTTACCATGTCAAACAGGGTTTGATTTTGTCTTTTGAATACTCCAATCTAATGTGGGGTATTCGAGAAGTATAAGTTGTAGAACAATTCTGCAACTTCTCAGATGTTTTGCTAAACTTGTAACTCAAACTTTATCCTTTATGATCCAGTCATAAATGCTTGATTATCTTGTTACATTGATTTTAACTTCATATTATCAACCTTTTGAACCAATTCAAAATGTCAAACTCCTATCCCTTTAAATAGATATACTCACATATCTACTCAAGTCATCGACAGAATTTTATGAAGGAAAAATTAATCCACCATACATGACTACACATAATGGACTATATACATCAATATGTATAATCTCCACTAAATTAGTCGTCCATTCTACTTTGGCCTAAGAACGGAATTCTAGTCATCTTTTGGAAGAGGTCTCACAAGCGTCAATAAAATGACTCCGGAAGTCCATCAATATGGAGTTCCTTCATGTTTTCCTTTCCGATATGAACTAAAATGGTGGTGTCACAATTTAAGTGAAACTCTTCAACGTCTTGCAACGTTTAGCATTTAGTCTTATAGATGTTTACTTTACCAACATGATTTATATTAACATATCCATCAATTATGGAATATGGTCATAGTTTGAACAATCTCATTTGTTCTCACAAAAGACTAGAACAAAATAACAACTTATTAAGTTCTTCAAATAAATCTTGAGTGTTTGGTTCGATACGACAATGAACACAATAACACTTTATTTATGTTCTTGTCATAATCGATTCCACATCTATTACTAGTTCCTTTTAGGCCCTTGTATTTCTTGCATTGTGTTGCTTTGTATGACAACTCATACCAACCAATGTGGTATCAAAATACCCAAAAATACTTTGTTAACTAGTAATACATCTATAACTTGTATATCAAGCATATACTCCTGAGCTGGACTTTTCCAGTTATCTTCTTTTCTGCCATATATCTATTTGCAATTCTATTTTCAATATTCCATTTCCTTTACAGAAGAATCATTCAACATCAAACAATTCTAGCCGTACTAGCTCATTTTCTTTGGCGTGTTAGTCATATACTATCACCCCTTGAGTCATACTTTGAGTTTGATTGTTCTACTAATATCACCATATTAATAGCATTCTTCTAGATTCCACTCTTAGCAATCTCCAAGTAAGGTAAACGACTTTACACATACTTTTAATCCATCCCATCATAACAATTTTATGATTAAGATACTATAGCTCGAAGGAAGGGATTTAGAGGATAATTTTTAGCGCCCAATTTCTTGGAATATTCAAACGCCTAGCGTCTTCAATCATTGCATATATTCAAATAATATAAGCATACATTGTCACGCTAAATTATACTCCGCCATGTTGCCACAAATAAGTTTCTAGATATCAATATATCTTTCACTTGATTGTTTCTGAAAACAATTCTTTTCGGTTCCTAAATCACTTTGATCAACAAAACATTCTTTTGAAGATAAAGTAATACGGAAGCAACCATGACTTTGGATTCTAAGTAGGAATTGGTTGCTCTCTAGATCAATCAATCATTAATCACATGGAGGTAGGTAGGAAATACCGAAAATCTACAATAGGATTCAATTTTAAATTTCACTAATACGGTACCAATCTTAAATGGTATTTACCAGATCATAACAGTTATATCTCAATTAACAATCTAAGTGTAAGGTAATTATAGATGCCAATGAATACTACAATTTGTGCAAATTCACTTTGATTTGTTGTTCATGATAAATAATTTCAAGTTAATTCAAAAATTAAACCATGAACTCCCACTCAAAAACAACATCCCTCTTAGTCGTCTTTAGTGATTACACGAACCAAATTCACTACACCAAAACCGATCATCACGTGAGATGATGTAGTTTCAAAGGCGAACATCGACATGTTCATCATATCATCCATATGACTCATGCTTTACCTTTCGGTTACGTGTTCCGAGGCCATGTCTGTACATGCTAGGCTCGCCAAGTAGAACCGTAGTATTGTGTGTGTTTCAAGGCCATGGCTGTACATGCTAGGCTTGAAAACACCCGTTGTATGCGAATGTTGAGTCTGTCACACCCGATCATCACGTGGTGTCTCGAAACGACGAACTTTCTTAACGGTGCATACTTGAAGGAAGAACACATTATTATCTTGATATTAAGTGAGAGGGATCATCTTATAATGCTACCAACGTTATCTAAGCAAAACAAGATGCATAAAAAAGATTAACATCACAGACATCACATGAAAGGATAACGTGATATGATATGGTCCTTCTTGCACTTGATCTCCATCATGTGCATTATGGTATGATCTCAATCATTCCACCGGCGTGGTACCAAGTACCACGGTACCCCAAACTTGATTGTCCATCAATAAGAAGACAACCATATGGATACCTTCCGGTATATCAATAATTTACAAAATAGATCATCTCATAATCAAATTTGTAATATTGACCATATCACATCACATGCCCAGCAAAAACTAGTTAGACGCTTCTAATCTATTTTTGCATATTTTACGTGGCTTAGGGCTTTCGAGGATAGAACCGTTCATACCTACGAACATCAACCACAACATTGATAAACATATTTTTAGCAACCCTTCGTAGATTAGATCTTAACTATAGTAGGAGAAACAGACACCCGCAAGCCACTTATGCAATACAAGTTGCATGTCAGTTGTGGAACAAGTCTCATGTACGTGGACATGTAAGGTTAGTCCGGGCCGCTTCATCCCACTATGCCACTAAGATCATAAAATAATCAAGGAGGTAATAACATGATCATCAACGCCCACATACACCTATGTGTTCTACCCGTACAAAACATCTACGCATAGATCCGGCTCTGATACCACTGAAGGGGTCGTTGCATAGAAAACAAAAAAATTCCTACGCGAGAGACACCCGAAAGGCCAAGATCTAATCTAGGAGACGAAGTGCAATGGGAAACAAGAGGGTTAAGGAGAACACATACCCTCAAAGACTCAAAGTGGTACGAGATCAGATCTCGTTGTTGGCGTAGTCGTACTCACATCGATCCCGATAGCGAGAAGATGGGCACCGCAATCCGGCGGTGCATACGTGATCGGTCACACGTACGGTTGATGACGACCTCCGTTCCCTCGTTCCAGCGGGGCGCGGAAGTAGAGGATCCCTCGGAACTCCAGCAGCACGACGGTGTGGTGGTGAAGAAGAATCCCACGGTCAGGGCTTCACCAAGCCGGAGACCATGAAATGGAGCAGCGGGTGGAGGGAAAGGGAAGTGGCCAAGTGTGTGGAGAAGAGGAGCTCTCACCCTTCTTTTATAGGGGAAGGGGAGGCAGCCCAAGAGGGGGGTGTGTCCAGCCATGGTGTGCCCCCACCTCTTCCCTCTTCATGTGAGTGGAAGCTCCACTCACACCCACTCATGCTCCCTTAATTTTCCACTTGGAAAATCCAAAGGTTTTCTTTTAATAAATAAATAAAACATTTTTATTTCTTTATTTATATTTGTTAATTCCATTAACAAACATTTGCATATAGCACCTCGAATCATCTGTTAATTCTATTAACAACCATTCGACGAAAAACCCCTTGAACTATTTCAATTTTCCCCCAAAACAATTTCGGTGCTGCCCAAAATATTCTTCGATATTCCGTATCCTCTCAAACGCGTCATCGAACCTTAAGTGTGTCACCCTACGGTTCGCGAATAAGATAGACATGATCGAGACTCCTCTCCGATCAATAATCAACAGCGGGATCTGGAGATCCGTGATGACTCCTATATATTCAACGATGACTCTCGTGATCGTGTGAACCAACAACGCCGTGAACTATTCCCTTTGTCTCGCGATATTTTACTTGTCCGAGATTCGATCATTGGTATCAACCATACCTTGTTCAATCTCGTTACCGACAAGTACTCTTTTCTCGTTCCCGTGATATAACATCCTTTGTGATCATATCACGTGCTTGCAAGCGGTTTCGATGTGATATCACCGAGAGGGCCCAGAGTATATCTCTCCGTCATTTGGATGGACAAATCCCACTCTTGATCCATGATCCTCAACTAATACTTTCCGAATACTTAACGACACCTTTATAGCCACCCTGTTACGGTGTGACGTTTGATGCCATCAAAGCACTCTTCCGGTATCAGCGATTGACATGATCTCATGGTCTAAGGAATAAGTTACTTCGTATGTTTGATATAACAATGTAAACTAAATGACTTGATCACATTGCTATATTCTCTTTGGGTATATGTTCATCACATCATTCTTCTAATGACATGACCCCGTTATTAATAACATCCAATGTTCATGATCAGGAAACCTTGATCATCTATTAATCAACGAGCTAGTTAAAAGAGAGGCTTTACTAGGAACCATTGTTTGTTTATTAAGCACACATGTATCAACGTTTCCGGTTAATAAAATTCTAGCATGAGAAATAAACATTCATCATAAACAAGGAATAAGATAATAACCATTTTATTATTGCCTCTCGGGCATATTCCCTTCAATCTCCTCCAAAGATTCCTTGGATATGGATTGAGAATCACCTTCTTCATCGGAGACATGTCCATCTTCATTTTGTCCTTGATCAATGATGGGTGATAAATCACCACTAGGTTGAGCATTCTCAACAATAATAGAATCTTGATCATGATTTAGATGAGTTGCTTGGCCTTGTTCATTATCTTGGCCTTGATTGTTAGCTTGAGGGCTTGGTGCATCTTGTTGGATAGCTTGATAATCAATGGGTGTAGTCAATGGCTCCACTTGAGTGGGGCATAGTCCTTCTCCCTCCATCATCCGGTAACCCTCAATGGGAATTATTTCACCAATCCCCATTCTTCTTATGACGATGGGAGGAATTTCATCTCCTACAACACCATGATCTATACGCCCCCCTTGGGAGCCGTTGTCCTCATCAAACACTACGTCTATAGCTTCTTCAACTTGCCCGGTGGACTTGTTGTAGACTCTATAGGCGTGAGCATTCGTGGCATAGCCAACAAAGATACCCTCATAAGATCTAGTCTCAAATTTTGACAACCGTTTTCCTTTCTTGCGAATGAAGCACTTGCAACCGAAGACCTTGAAATAAGATACATCCGGTTTCTTGCCCGTGAGAATCTCATAGGGAGTCTTGTTCAAGATCTTGCGAAGATAGAGCCGGTTGGTAGCATGACAAGCGGTGGAGACGGCTTCGGCCCAAAAGTTATAGGGAGAAGAGAACTCCGCAATCATAGTTCTAGCCGCATCCATCAAAGTCCGGTTCTTTCTCTCCGCAACACCATTTTGTTGAGGGGTATAGGGAGTGGAATATTGATGAGCAATGCCTTCTTCACTAAGAAAACCCTCAACGGTGTAGTTCTTGAACTCCGAGCCATTATCACTCCGAATGGCCAAGATGGTAGCATTGTGTTGGCGCTCCACTAGAGTGATGAACTCGATGACTCTATTTTGAGTTTCACTTTTCCTCTTGAAGAAATACACCCAACAATATCTTGAATAATCATCCACAATCACCAAGCAATACTTCTTTCCTCCGAGACTATCATAGGATAGTGGGCCAAAGAGATCTAAGTGAATGAGCTCGAGAATTCTTGTGGTGGAGATAGTTGTCTTGGTTGGGTGATGTTCTCCATGTTGCTTCCCAAAGGTACAAGAGCTACACACACGATCTTTAGCAAACTTAGCTTTGGTTAGTCCTAGAACGTGATTGCCACTTTGGAGGTCATGTAACATTCTCATATTGGCGTGGGCTAGTCGGCGATGCCAAAGCCACCCCACATCAACTTTAGCCATTAGGCATGTCGCGGCACACGTGTCTTCTTTAGAGAAGTCCACTACATACATGCTGTTCTCGACAAACCCAACAAAGGCTACTTTAAGAGAAGTCTCCCAAGTGACAATCACACTCTCTTTATTAAAGAACGAGTTAAAGCCACAATTTGCAAGTTGAAGAACAGACATCAAGTTATAGCCAAGGGACTCAACAAGGAGAACATTCTCAATTGATAAATCATTTGAGATAGCTACCTTGCCTCGTCCCAATACCTTAAGCTCGGACTTGTCACCAATTGTAACGCAATTGAGATGTGGTAAAGGAGGTTCAATATTACTTATTGCGTCATGGCTTCCGGTCATGTGTTGGGATGCACCACTATCCCCTGTCCATCTATTTGATCCGGAAGCGTTTCCCTACAAGAGATCAATTTCTTGATTTAGGTACCCATCCTTCAATGGGTCCTCTTTTGTAAGTCACAAGGGTCTTAGGAACCCAAATACTCCAATGATAATCATCACCATAAGAAGTACCAACGTATTTAGCATAAACATGTCCATCTCTAGATTTCATAAGAACATAAGATGGGTTATATTTTCCGGAGAAATCATTATGAGTGATGCTCCCCCTAGAGGTATCACCGCCCATAATGGCGTTGGTCTCCTTCTCTTTGGTCACCTCACCCTCTTTCACAAAGATAACATTTCGGGAGGGAGAGGTGACATTCTTGGATTTCTTCTTTGACTTGGAAACAAAGCCAAGTCCCTCTTTTCCTTTCTTGGCACCTTGAGAGCTTATTGCATCATTGAGAATTCTTTCCTTCCCTACAATGTTAGTTATAGTAGAAGAGGTAGGCACAATAACAATGCTATTTGATGAAGATGCAACATGCTTATTAGATTGTTGATCTAGAATCCTGATTCGAGACTTGGCAAGTTTGTCATGAATTTATTTGAGAGATGAAAACTCCCCTTTTAGTTTGTCATGCTCCTCGACAAGTTTTTCATGAGCTATTCCTAGCTTCAACTCTTCTTCAAATTCTTTAAGTAAAACAAGAGATTTGGCATGTTCTTTCTTAAGCTTGGCAAGAGATTTTTCGTTATCTTTTCTAAGCTTTGAAACACTAATAGCATAAGTCTCTTGTAGACTAGATAATTTCTCTTCAAGAGAGGCTCTCATGGATCTCTCCTTTTCAAGAGCCTTGACGAGTTCGTCATCATGATTATCATTTCTACCACCATGGTTCTCCAAGGTCATGATGATATCCTCCTTCTCATCGATGAGGGAGTTAGCCTCATCAAGTTGCCTTAGGAGAACTTTTACCTTTTCTTTAGTTTCACCTTCAAGACTACACAACCAAGATCCTAGGTTCTTGGCCTCCTCGTCATCAACAATGTTTTCAACACAATCCAACAATGAGGGAGAGCTAGTGATAATAGACTTGGAGGTGGAGGATATTACCGCGGTGGCTTTTGCCATGAGACATGTAGGTCGGATCGATGCCTTCTCATTGGGAGATTCAAATAGAGAGACCGATGAAGAGGAAGTCGTAGCTATGGCGACGTGGGCAACACCTACGACTTCATCTTCTCCTTCATCTCCGGAGTAGTATGTTTCCAATGTGGGGCCCTCTTGAACATATAGAGCCCTTGGGACTCTTCTAGCGAGGTTCTTGTTTTGTGGAGCTTTGTTCTTGTCCTTGCGAACAAGCTTCCCTTCATTCTCTTCTCGTGGCTCAAAGGGACACTCCTTGACGAAGTGGTTTGCACTTCCACAATTGTAACATGTCCTTGTCCGCTCCCCTTTCTTCCTAAAGATCTTGTTCGTTGAAGGTCTAGGGGCACCGGCCTTGTGAGCCTCCCATCTCTTCCAATACCCTTGCATGGCAAGATCAATACATTTGTGGGCACCCTTGGAATTGAGGGAGTTGTAGTCGGATCTTGTTCGAATGCTAGTGGAGAGATTCTTCTCAAAAGGAGTTATGGCCTTGACAAATTTCCTCTTGATCCACTCATCGGAGATTTCCTCTTTTCCAAAGTCCCTTAATTGATTGCCAAGGGTGACCACTCTTCTATATAGCTCCTCGGGACTTTCATCTTCAAGCATGATAAAGTTCTCGGACTTGTCAAGAGCAACATCATATTTGGATGATTGGATGCTTGCATTGCCTTGGAACAAGGAGTCGAGCTTATCCCAAGCTTCCTTGGCGGTCTTGATACCGCGAATTTGTTCAAGATGTTCTCTTGGGAGAGCCTTTTGGATGGTCACGAGAGCGGTCTTGTTGATTTGAAATTCCACATCCTCTCTTGGAGTCAAGTTGTTCGGATCGTGAGGGTGGAATCCATGGAGAATGCTTCTCCACAAAGCGGTGCAAGATCCTGAAATGTGAGACTCCATATCGAACTTCCAAGAAGAGAATTCGTTAGTGTTAAGCATGGGAGGAACTCCAACATTAACCATGTGTGGCATAGTGGCAATAGGGTGGATAGAATCATAATTGGGAGGTGGTGGAACTTTAGATTGAGACCCCGAACCGTTAGCCGATTGAGACATGGAGCCCTCGGAGCTCCCACCACTCTTAGCCTTTTTATCGGCTTTCGCCTTAGCTAAAGCGATGTTAGCTTCCATATCGTCGATATCCGGAATGGATTCTTCGTCCGAGCTAACATCGTTGGTGGTGAGGGGTGGTTCCGTGGACTCCTTGGTTTTCCCCATCAATACCTCCATCATTTTCTTGATGCTAGAAACCTCCGTACTGACACTAGAGCTAACCTTAGACAATTCGGTTTGGAGAATTCCAACCGTGTCTTGTAGGTTAGATATATTGTCGGCCATCTTGGAGATTTCCGCACTAGAACTACCGGGGGCATTTTCATCGACCATTGTACTCTTAGGCGGTTAAGCCCTTAGTAAGAGCCGAGGCTCTGATACCAATTGGAAGTGCACTATGGTCAACTAGAGGGGGGGGTGAATAGGTTGACTACCAATTTTTCTTTTCTTTTCCTTTTAGTGAGGCTAAGCAAGATAAGATAATGTTCTCTAGATGTGCATCTAGGTGAGCAACCTATGTGAGAAAGATAATATGTGCAACGGAAGTAAAGCGTAAGGTAGTGAAGCAAACAACAAGTGTAAACAAGGAGACAAGGATATGATTCCCGTAGTTCCTTCTCAAAGAGAAGTACGTCTACGTTGGAGAGGTGGGGAGCCACCTAGGCGCTCCTCAATAGCACGGTTGTGCACACCTTGTTCTCCTTGAGCTTCTCCGGTGAGGGAGATTCTCGTTTCCACTATGAGGTCGACTTGAAGGCGTTGACCAAACCTTTACAAGGGATCGAGGTCACTCCACAAGATGGATGGAGGCTCTCAAGCAATCCGTAGCTTCTGGCAACAAGGTGGAAGCTACAAGCACAAGATCTACTAAGGTTTCTAGGCCTCAAGTAGGACTCTAGATCTACTAGGTTGTGGTAGATGGATTTGGGATTCCTTTGGTGGAAGTGTGGATCTAGGCCTCCTCTAGCTCTCCACCAAGTATGGGAGTGATTGGGTGGACGGAGTGGAAGATCTAGGCGGATGAAGCTTTCATTAATGGCTAGGAGAGAGAAATGGGAAAAGCTTGGCATTTAAGAGGTAGGGGGAGGGGTATTTATACCCCTTGCATTTAAGGGCCGTTGCAGTCCAGGAGCACCGGAGGCTCCGGTGGGCTTCACTTGTTGGCGCAGTTGCGCAGTACTTTTGTGCACGCTGGCTGTACAACATGGCGGAGGTAACGGTGGGTTTGGCGGAGGTTCCGCTGCACCGGAGATGCACCGGAGGTTCCGGTGGAACCTCCGCACTTGCGCAACAGAAGGTGGTTTTGGCGGAGCCCCCACCGGAGGTCCACCGGACCCCATTTACGCAGTGGCCAAGCTGGGCCACCGGAGGCCCACCGGAGGCTCCGGTGGAGCCTCCGCTCTGGTCCAACAGAATGCCATTTGGGCGGAGCCTCCACCGGAGGCGCCCCGGAACCTCTTGTGTGCGCACGCCAGGTTGTGTAGGAGGCGGAGCCTCCGGTGGGAATGGCGGAGGTTCCGCCCCACCGGAGCCCCACCGGAGCTTCCGTCCGAGCCTCCGCAGTTGCGCTCCAGAGGGTGATTTGGGCGGAGCCCACACCGGAACCCCACCGGACCCTGGGCGGAGCCTCCGGTGGATTCACCGGAACCTCCGCTCCTGTGCAAAAATCCCTCCTTGGATTTCTTTCTCCTTGCTCTTTTCGTATAAAACAAACACTTGCCCCATATAGATAGTGACCCTAATTTAACCTGGGCATTTTCATTCATCGAACAAACATTAGATCAAGTAGATATGTCGTCATATAATTACCAAAACGGACGATGATCTTTCAACAGGCCTTGTTCAAGTCGATGTAGTCCACGCACATGCGCCATGCTATGGCGGCCTTGGGATCCTCCTTCTTCTTCTCCACCATGACCGGATTGGCCAACCAATCCGGATGCAGCACCTCCATGATAAATCCACTTGTCAGCAGCTTTGTGATCTCGTCACCAATAGCTTTCCTTCTCTCAGCCGCAAAGCGGCGCATTTCCTGCTTAACCGGCTTGGCGTCAGGGCGCACATGCAACGAGTGCTCAACCAACTCCCTCGGGACACCCGGCAGGTCCTGATTGGACCATGCGAAGACATCCCGATTCTCACGGAGGAAGTGGATGAGCTCGCTTTCCTATTTCTCCTCCAACCCGGCACCAATGATGGCCACACGCTCCGGGAACTCCGGGTCAATCTGCACTTTCTCTGTCTCATGGGAGGCCTAGAAGGTAGCCCCATACTGAGAACTCGGCACGCTTGGCATACCGACTTGAGCTGCTTGGGCCATAGCCACAACCTCATGTATCTTCTTCTTCTCGGCAGCAATGACCATGGACTCGGCAAGCCGAGATCCAGCAGATGCACACTCCAAAGAGCGCTTGTAGTCACCCGATATGGTGATGATGCCATTGGGACCAGGGATCTTCATCTTCAGGTAGGCCGCATGAGTAGAGGCCATGAACTTGGTCAGAGCAGGTCTGCCGAGTAGAGCATGATAAGGACTCTGAAGATCAACCACCTCAAACTGCAGGCACTCGGTGCGGTAGTTCTCCCTGGTGCCGAATAGCACATCCATCCAGATGCGGCCGATTGGAGCACAAGATACTCCTGGCACAATGCCATGGAATGTAGTCCGACTGGGTAGCAGCATGTTCTCGGCAAGGCCGAGCTTCTCCATGGTATCTCGGTACATGATGTTGATGTTGCTCCTGTTTTCGATCAACACCTTGCTGAACTTCACGTTCTTCTTGGTCCCCAAGAAAGTGGGGTCCACTACCAGAGCATATGTATCCGGGTTGGTCATAATATTGGGATGATCAGCTCTGGACCAGACTATCTCCTGGTCACACCACTCCATGTAGTGAGGCACCGATGGCATCACGGCATTTACCTCCATCACGCGCCTGCGCTGAAACTGCTTGTCATCCGGCTCAGTGGTGAACACCATGTAGCTCTCGTGGTGCTCCTGGTACTGGTTCCGGTCCCCAGCACCACCATCATTGTTGTTGTTCTGGTTGGCATTGTTGTTGTTCCGATTGTTGTTGCGGGTGTAGTAGTTGTTGTGGCGGTTGTTGTTGTTGTTGAAGTTGCGGTTACAGTTGTTGTTGTTGTTCCGGTTGGCTCCTTGAGCTACCTGGTTCATATTCTCCCTCCTCTGGTTCTCGGCTGGCCTGGGAGCAGCTGCCCGGATAGGCTGCACATTGGAGCCTGGGAGCGGAAGAGGAGGTGGAGGAGGCAGCTGACCGAGAGCCTCGCTCTTGATCCTGTCCCACCAACTGCACTGCCGGGTAGTGTGATTGGCCAGCCTACTCGGATGCCGAGTATGGAAGCTACACGGTCCATCCTTCATGTTCTAAAAAATGAACCTGGCAGGATCTCCGGATCCCTGGGAGGTGTTGGGCTGCTGAGGAGCATTGTACTGCTTCTTGAAGTTCTGGCCCTGATTCTGGTTTTGCCCGTCTTGGGCTCCAGCAGTTTTTTGCCTTTGGCTGCTCCCGGCAGCACCCTGATCCTCAGTAACATCAGCTACATGGTCAGACCCGTGGCGGATATCCGGACGGTCTTCTCTTCTCTTGTTGCGGAAATCCTGGCGGTCATGGCGCCGAGAACCATCATGGTGCTTCCTCTTGGGCTCGAAGGAATCAAGCAGAGGCTGAGTAGGATCACCGAGTGCATACATATCAGCAATCTTGATTGTCTCAGCAAGAGTACTCGGCATCTCCCTCTGCAGTTTCTGCCACAGCATGCTTCCATGACGGCAACCCTGCGCAAACCACGCAATGGCCTACGACTCATTCACACCCTCACAGGTGTTCCTCAGAGTACTACACCGAGTAAGGTATTCCCGGTCAGTTTCCTCCTCTCTTTGCTTGCATGCCGAGAGCTGCTGCGGCCTGTTTGGCCTCTTGTAGGTGTTGGTGAAGTTGCTGATGAAGGCTTCCGCGAAGTCAAGCCAGTAGTTGGTGCTGTCTCTAGGCAAGTTGTTGAGCCAGATTCGGGAAGGGCCCTCCAACATCTGGGGCACATACCGAACTGTCCATCTCCTGTTGCCACCTGCAACGTACACGGCAGTCACATAGTCATTCAGCCAGTCTTCCGTCTTGGTGCTTCCGTCATAGGTTTTGGTCCCTCTAGCCAGCTGGAACTTGGACACGGGTGGCTCCCCCATGATCCTGGGACCAAAACAATCTGGCCCTGGCGGGCCCTTCGCTTCTATCTCCTCGGACCGGTAGAGCCGGTCCAGCTTGTATCTTGCATCACTTGGTTCCAGCATCCTTCCACCCAACCGGGTTGCGAGATCTCTTGGGTCGGCGTACCCGGCACGCTCCATGGCCGAGTACCCGTCATTGTAACGATCTTGAGGCACAGGTCCGGGTTGAGCAACCGGGTTGGCCACAACAGCAACCACATTTGGCTGAGCCACATGTTGGACAGGGTTAGCAACATGCTGCTGAGACGGGCCTTCTAGGTTACCTCCTTGCCCCTCTTGATGAACTCTTGTGACCGGATGGCCAGTACCTGCAGCGTTGTGTTTTTGGCCGGGCTGCCGCGCTACAGCGTGCTGTTTTCTGGCGACAGTCGGGTCGTACACCTGCATATGTTTGTGCCTCCCAGAGTTTACACTCTGTGCCCTCTCTCCCCCGGGAAGCGACGATGAGGCCTGGTCCACGGATCTTGCCCCATGCGACTGAACAACATGAGACACACCGCCCCCCAGGTTGGCTTGCCGAAATGCCTCATTCTGCCTGCCAGCTTCCAGAACGAGCTCATTGAGCCGCTCCTGCTGCCTCACACGGGCCTCGCCAGTGAGATTTGGCAACTCTGCAGCAACTGCCTCTGCATCTCTAAGTGTCTTTGCAGGGGAACTATATTTCGGCCTACCAGCTGTGTTTTGACTGGTAGACTTGCTAGCAGCTCTACCATCTCTAGCTAGCTCAGCGCCTAAGTTACGCCGAATAGTCCCTATCTTGCTAGGATTTCTAGAAATAGGGGTAAATCCATGCGCCTATTGTACTCATTCTGATCTAAGTTAAGCTCAAGCCTAACCTTCTCCAGCTCCTGGGCCTCTCGCAGCAAAGCGAGTCGCTGCTGCTCGAGCTGCGCCCTCACCACCGCCGTATCAGCGTTCATGGCAATAGGCATGCTGATATGCTCGACACCAGCACGAGCAGCCAAAATCATGGTCGATGTAGAAGGATCCACGTAGCCCGGAATGTTCCGAGGCATCTCGTAGGGATTGTGGACCCTGGCAGCAGCCGGCTCCTTGATGACCTCAGCCGCAGTGGCCGCGCCCTTCCCGGCATCGATAGTCGGGCCCGTCATCATCACCTCCACACTACCCGCAGAGCAGCCAGCCGGCTTCTCGCGGACAGCAAGAACAGCGGGGGGATTGTCAGCGACGAGCACCACCTCAGGGTACTCGCGGATGACGGTGGTGGCGACGTACACCAGATGCGCGCCGAAAGACAGCACAGAACCGCCTGTAGGCAAGGGCCTGCCGCCGAAATCGCCGGCGTTGTCGCTGACGAAGTCGAAGGAGCCGAATCTGTGGACAAGGCCACAAACCACACGCTCCCCCGACGGAGTAACCGGTCCCATCCGAATATGCACCCCAGCCAGCGCCGCTGGGTGCGCCACGGTGGGAGCCAACTGTCGTGGTGTGGAGAAGACAGATGCCATAGGGTGGCTAAAGTTTGGGGCCGATGGACGCTGTAGGTATTCGGGGAGGGATCGCACGTCACGCAGACGCGCTCAGAAACACTGCAAACACCAAGATCTACCCAGGTTCAGGGCCCTCGTGTGGAGGTAACACCCCTACTCCTGCCTACCTCTCTGTATATAGCTGGTACCGAGTAGCCACAGTACAATTCCGACCCTCTGCCGAGTAGCCAACCTCTACTTCTCTCTCTGTCTAGTGCTAAGTCTCGCAATAAATGCTCTCCAAGCAAACGTCCCTCGCGCAGGAGGGGGCTGGCCACCTTATATACTGGTGGCCAGTCGAGTAAACAACGATTAAAGGTACACAAAGTGACAACTCTATTGTGACAACGGCGCACGCCTCCGTGTTCCCGCTGACGCCTGTAAGGACCCCAGACCGGCAGTCTGAAACCCTACGTATGCATACATTCACGATCCCAGAAAGATCAGTCGTGAACAACATACACAGTTGGCACACAGAAATACATCATCCATTACACGAATACATAAAGGTATTACACAAATGATCACATGATCAAGTTTAACGCAACTGCCACACGGGGCAGGCAACTTATCAAACACAGCGGAAGACAAATAAAACACATCGTAGTTGAGCCCAAGTCACGCCTTAACCTACAGGCTGCTGACCCGGAGACGATCCTAGTTCGCAAAGCCGTCAACTCCGTACTTCTCTTCATAGATATCCTTTGGAGGCTCCTTCTCCAAATCTGATAAGTAGATACCAGGGGCGAAACCATAATGAGTACATTTGAATGTACTCAGCAAGACATCCATCATGTCACTTACCAACATGCAAATATGCTTATATGGTGGAATAGGTAGGCTATAAATAGGGTTCACTATCAATGGTGTTCATATATGATGACACCACAGTTGCAGTCAGGTTAATCTGTATCTTTGTTGAAGAAGATACTTCAGAAGAAAATGAAATAATATAGTTTTATTTCTCTTGTAGATATCACATGTACAAGAGGTTTTTGTAAAGCTTTGTTAAAGAATATTTTCTCTTTGCAAAACTTCTTGGAAATCAGTTTCCAGAATTCTTGCTTAGAGTAGAAAAGGTTTTCTTTGCAAAACATTTTGTTTTGTATATCAGCATCTGGCTTTTCATCATCGACGATACCTCCACGGTATAAGTTTCCATTCCTTTCCGAACTTCACAAGTTCAACACTTCCTTTCCAAAATTCCCTTTTCAAAAACTTCCTTTTTTGAAAACATTGACACAATGCTAGCTACATGGCCATTCAACTGTCCATATCCGAGGACGCGGCTTCTTCGAAAAAGTTATACTCTGCAGAGGTGTACACATCCACCAGATCCAGTACACCTCCCGTGAACAATCACGGACTGTAACAACAGTATGAAAACATCAGGTATCTGATCATAACCATCCACTATGTTCAAGCTAGAATATGCCTATCTCTCAGTTGAGTTTTACCACATCCCCGGCATCGAGCTAATCCCCGCCAAGCCAGGATGCCTCAACTGATGCATCCGGAGGGAAAATTAATCCCACACTTTATATGTCTCCACGACATTCGGTTCAGAGGATCGCATCCCCTATAGCCCATTGAGATAGCACACACTAATAAGAACAAACTTCAAGTTAAGCCCCTTGCCCATGTTGGGGTAGGGTGGCAGTACGGTAAAGGTTGTCCGGCGAAGACTAGGTTATGTGTCATTTTTGAAAACACCACTTTCTCAAAAATGACCACTTCCACATTCCTCCGGAGAACAAGGATCCGCCTTTTCTCCGGGTTTTTCCGTAAAGCCTTTGTTTTGTAGAATCACAATTTTAGGGTGTCCACTTAGGGACTAGTATATTTGATGGTAATAAATACCATGTGGTGGCTTATGGGCTTGGTATTACCAAGTTTAACTACTGGCATGATAGTAACCTATGATATAGTATAGTAGTAATTTCCACCTCAAAAATAGTTTTGATAATCAAGTTTTTGTAAAACTTCAGAGGTAAGACATGCATGATAGATAATGATAAGTATTGTATCAGCAAGCATCAGGATGGCTTGCCTGGTATCTCCTTGTGTCCCTGTTTTTGGAGTGACCGGAACTTGAAACAGATCTTCACGACACTTCCTTCCTCTTCGTTTTCTAACGTCGTAAAAGGAATAAAGGACACACATTCAGAACCAATCAAGGCAAGCAGCCATACATAACAGTACATACAGCAAGGAAATCTAATAATAACAAAATCACTCAATTATTAATTGAGGCAAACAATCAAACAATCCTACTTGGCAGAAATGCCATTTAATAAGACAACTTAAGGTTGGAGGGACATATCTCACAACCTTAATATCATGGATTCAGTGGGTGTGCCACTCTCATACCAAGATATTAATAAACCCAAAATATACTTAGTTTCACAAGGGTGAGACTACTAAAAGTATATAAAACATGCACCACATTAATCATGGCAATGGGTCTATCAACCAAACAACAAAAAGAAAAAGGTAGCTATCTTACTAAGTCTAAATTCACATCAAGATTAAATAAGACACATGATTTGAAAAAGTTACTTTTACAAATCAGTGAGCCTACACAAGTGTAACAAGGTAATAGACTCATCACAAAACACACAGTTTCTCATAGTGAGAACAATAGAAACAATGGCTAAAAAGGAGGAATCCTATAGACATGTTTCTACTAAAAGTTTGCTATGCAAGCATGCATAATACGTAAAGTAATAAAATGCAAACAAGGAACCATGTTATCATAATGGGAATGAAAACATGTCCTCATGCAAGGATACACAAATATCTACCAAACACAAGTTGGCAGGAAAAATAATTTAACACAAAAACTGCTAAGGAAACTAGTACTACTTAAACATGAAGAATCAATGGATGCATTTCAATCAAGTAATTGAAATACAACCAGAGGGTCCATGTCATAAAAACAGGAGTGAAAAATATCTATACTTGCTAAAAAAAAAATCCCATTTGATAAAACAATACATCAATTTGCAGGGCAACTCCTACATACTAGTAGTAGTAACAAGGGCATTACTTAGAGGAATCAATCAACACTCCAAGAATGTATTTTTCCTAGCAAGCCACACATGATTACAACCACTCACAAACATAAGCATACACATTTTTATTTAGCACTAAAAATCCAAAGCAAAAATACTAGGCACTCATTAGTTATAGAACTATATAAAAGAAATACATCTAGTGTGGGGGAAATAATATTTCCACCAAAAATGAAATGAAACCAGTGGGTGTTCCACTAGCATATCAAAACATTAAGAGGTCACAAAGCCTCTGGTCATACTTGACAAAAATTAGCAAAATGCTAAACTAGCATCTAGTGCATTAACCATACTAGTAGAAAATAATAGGGTGCTTAAATAAGCAAGGCAATGCTACTCATGCTATTATTTTCACACAAGTGAAAACTTTAGGGGTCAAGTACTCATAACAACATTATCAAAATGCTACTGGTCCTATGAATACAACACAAAAATATGTGGTTTTACAACCACAAATCCTTATGTCAAAAATTCCACACATGAGGGAATTTTTCCATAACATTCTCATAGTAATGATTAAGCTACTCATGCTTTTATACCAACTCAAATGCAAGCTAGCAGAGGTGATACTAAAAAAATATAAGTACCAACATGGTACTGAATCTAATATCTCAACACAACAATTCAATCACTTGCACACAATTAATCATTCAAAAATTATATGCAAGTAATAAACTAGAGATGAACATATGATATTAATATAAATCCTATTTCTTCTCAACTCAAGTCCACACAATCTAACATGCTAAAATAGTTAAGTAACACTTATAAAACAAGTTCACACAACTTATACATGCTAGAAAACAATATTGCAACACAAAAATATAATTACCACAATTAATTAGCTAAAATGCCAAAATGGCAGAAACATGTAAAATAAAGATCTGTCCACCAAATTTTATATGAGGCTCTAAAAATTAAACCCAACTAGGTTTGGATAGACCTAAACATATAAAAGACCATCCAATTGAGTTTGCATCAAAATTCATCTTTAATTAATTTATAAAAATCACCAAAGTGCTCTCTGGTGTTTTACCAAATTGCATGCCATTTCAAAAATACTTGGAATTTGGAAGCAAGGTTAATTGCTCCTGTTAGGCAATTTCAAGGGCTTTCCAATGCAATTGGCCTCACTTCATTATGAGTTGTGAAATACAAATGGTGCTCATTTTGGTGTTTCTGGTACCTGTTGCCAAAACATTTTTCATTTCAAAACTATTCATCCAAATGTAGATCTACAAGTTGGAGGTGGTTTAGATTTTGTTTATGTACCACTGTGAACTTTGGTTTGGTCAAATTCATTTGTTTGGTTGCCTTCTAGAGCCAAAAGTAACTATGCAACAATCTGCAAGAAAAATAAATGGAAAAGAACATTACATGGGCCAGATCTGAATCTGGGCCGGCTTGGATCTTTTTCCACCGCGAGCGGATCTAACCTAAGCCGCTGACTCGCGGGCCAGCTGCCACGTTGGCTGCCACGCGCGCAGTTCGCGGCCCCACGGGCCAGTTTGACTCTCCCGCGCGGGTCCAGGGGACATGACGCGAGCGTGACCTCGCCGTGATGTCACTCGCCGGCGGGAGACAACTCCGGCGAACTCGTACATAGCGAATCCGGCCACCAAAAATCAAAATAAAAATACCTACACGCTGCTCTCGACGAGGGGAACCAACTGAGGGATGTTTCGCTTCCCGGGAGCGGCCGGAAAAGCGGCAGCGACGAGGGCGACGCGGCGGCCGGAAGGGAGCACGGCACGGCCACGAAATACACGGAGAGGGAGAGGGAAAAAGTACCGGGAGAATCTCCTGCTCACCGTGAATACGTTGGATGGCTCGGATAGGGAGGAGGAGGTCCGTGGAGGCGGCAATCTCTCGCCGGAGTTCATCGGTGCCGAAGAGGGAAACGGATGGCGCGGCCACCACGGTGCACTCCGGCTCGATTCCCTCCGCACGGAGTATCACCACGACGAGGCGGAGCTAATGGCCTACACGGCGGCCGGCGGCGAGCTCGTACACGGCCCAATCGACGGCGGCCATAGACTAGGGTTCGGTTTTTGGGGCTTCTTGAAGAGAGAGAGAGGGAGAGCTCTAGGGGAGAGAGAGGGGGGCATGTGGGCAGACAAGCACATGGGGGGCCTCTTATCATCAAGGTTTCCTTCTACTCGAAGCAATGGAGTAGGGGTGCTGTTTTCTACAGGGAGCTAGAGGTTGAAGATGATGACTGGGATTACATTTAGGTCCCTGCAATTTACAACAAGGTCCCTGTCCTTTCTGAACAATGTGATTTTCACCAAGCAAACAAAGACAAAATTTAATTTCCTTTTGCCCAAAATTCTTATTAGTCTAGATGCACAACATATGTGAAAATTGGCTCAATAGAAGAAACCTTATAATTCAAAGTTGTTCAAATTTGAATTCTTACATAAATGGACATTGAATTTATTAACCTACTTAGGAGCTTACAAAAATGCTAATTTTTGGCACACAATCCTTATTTGATGTGCTCCTTATGTGGTAGAAAATTCAAGTCATTTTGAGTTACTTCATAGAACAAACTTGTTCCATTTTCAAAAAGGTGCTGTCAAGAAAACAGGGGTTTTTGGCAACTTAAATTATTCAAAAACTTGTGCCCTTTTGGTTTTCATCCTTATTTATGATATAGAGCATGTGGTATTTATTTCATGGCATTTGGAAAAAGTTTGTAGAACAAACTTGTTCAAAATCCCAAATGTTGCTGTGGAGAAAAATCATGTTTTCAGGACTTTAATGGATTCAATTTTTGGTCTCCTCTTGTGTGTGTTCCTTATTTGATATAAGGAAGCAATGGTATGAATTTCAAATCATTTTAAGAAAGTTTCCAATAGTAACTTGTTTTAGTTTTCTGTTTCTGGAAATATTGGAATTTCTATTTAATAGCACTTGGCTTTTCTTTAGCAATGCTTTGCCAAAATATTTATGTGACTAGAGATAGCAAGTCAATGCTCTCCAATACCTTTGTTTTTAATCTTGCAAGGTTGGAAAAACATTTGATAATATTTTGGTGAAGCATTTAAGAATGCCTCTTTTTCTGATAATCTTTTAGGGAAATTTTATTAAGTGTTTCCTCTTTCTTAATTTAGGTCTTGGAATAATATTCAACAAGTATGAGATTCATAAGATGTTTTTGGAAAACTCTTTGATCAATATTTACTTTAGAAAATATTGCCAAGGTCATTGGAACAATATGTTGAATATTTTGTTTTCAATTTCTTAGCCATGTAAGTTTATATAATTAGTTTGTTTAGTTGCAACAAACACAACCAAGGTTTATTAGTCAAGAAATTAGCAAAACAATAGTGTTATCAGGTATTCCAAAATTGGGATGTGACAGGTCTTCCCCCCTTAAAAATAATCTCGTCCCCGAGATTCGCAAGCGAGGACTAAGGGAGGGCCAACAAACACAATGCTAGTGTTGGAGTGCAGGTGCTTCCCCCCTTTGACTTTTCTTGGGAGGTGGGGTACATCCCTAAATTAGAAAATTCTCTCTAAAAAGTACACCAGTACTGTTTTAGGTTCAAAACTTTTGTTTCCTAGTTTGAACAAAAATTAAGGTTAGTGCAGAACTACCTGGAAACGTACCGTCAATTTTTTACATGAGTTCCTAGCTACATCCCACATCTTACATAACACATATGGAGTGGTGTACCACTCTCATAATAAGTTATATAATAAGCTAAAAGTATAGCTTGTGGGTGCAAAAAGGTTAGGTTGCTAAGGTAAAACAAACAGACAGAACAAATACCCATGGCAGTGGTTATTACTCACCACAAGCAACTATCACTTAATATGTTCATGATTTTAGTTGGATGTTTTTAGTTTAATAAGATACTCTTAAGCACAATCATAACACAAGTATTAACTCATGCTAAGGTAAAACATTTAAACAAAATCCAACAAGCAAGCAAACAACACCACAAATGAATAGACTATTTATTCACTAGGTTATTGTTTATTAGAGGTTTTGGAATCCATCAATCATGAACAATTAGCAAACAACCAGTAGCTAAAAACCAATGAATTCAATTATAAAGGTACTCAAAAATACCATCTTCACACAAGATAAAACTCCTATTACACAGGCATAAAAAACACAGGACTGCACAAACAACACACTAGTATGACAAATCTACACCAGCACGCTATAAGAGATAATCATATCCTATAACCATAGAACATGCAACTAAATAATTCAGGGCATGATAACAGAAGTAATAACTTCCTCAACATGCTATATCAACACATATACTCATAAAATAAAAAGAGGGTAATACTAGAGCAAAAATCACCATTTTCTGGTGGTGAAACTAGTTTTGCCTTAGAGAAGCAAACAATGCTATCATGATGTTTAAACTTAAACAAGAAAGTCATGAATATAAGTGTACCTAATAACAGTACACAAAACTCACTCATGTTATTAAGCACAAACATCAAAACAATCCCAAGATACAACTATTAAACATGCATAAATTTCTTCTAGCAATTTCTGTTTTTCTTTAACCAATCACTAGCAAACAAGCAAGGTATAACTCACACAACCAGTAGCTATGCAATTAATGAAAAGTTATCTAAACCTTTTCAAAAATCCATACACTCAATTTAAAATTATTCACAAACAATCTACCAATCAAGAGGAATTTATTTTATTTGCGAATAATTTAATTTTAGCACACGATAGTGAAACATTTCTTAACATGATACCCCTAAGGAATATTATGCTAACAAAAGGATCACACCTAAACATATTAGTATTTACTAATAAGAAATAAACTTCTCACTTGCATAAGTGAAAAGAAACAATTATATTTTCCATGGTGGAAAAATAGAAATCCATCACATAGTGAAACATGCTATTTTCACACATGTGTATGGTTGGGGATTTTCATCCTCAAGCCAAAATGAAATGGGACCAGTGGGCTATGGACTACTAATACCAAGGAAAAATAGGTACTAAGCCTCTGGTTACTCATGAAAAACTTTGCACACAAGATAAAAATATAAGGCTATTTAATCTAGTGAAGCAATACTAGTGCATATTGATAGCAATGCTTACGTATGCTTTATTATTAAAAGACATGCAAGCTAACATAGGTACAAGCATCAAAATAACAGTACCTAAATGTTACTTGACTCAAAGAACACATAGCACAAAATCTACTACGAAAGTATATACAGATCTAGTTCTCACAATATTTCCAGATAATAAACTAGAAGGTGACAAATGCCATTTCATTTTTATTCGAGTTTCCAATCATGCACACACTTTCTAAGGTAGATTTATTGTAATAAACAACATAATAACAAGTCCTAACAACTCCATATAAGTTAGGAAGCAAGATTGAATAAAACACAAATTTATTTCAATCAAGAGCACACAAAGAGACTAAAACAGGAAAACTGTTGTTTCCTATATTTATCACAACCGTTCCATCGTTCACTTAATTTCTAAACCCCGAATTTCATAGTAACTACAATGCCTTATTAAAATTTGGTTTCCAAAGTAGATACACATGATATCCTATTGACTAGTAAACGAATAGGTCATCATCTTATTTTCTCGTGACTTCTCCTTTTTACCAACTATATTAAAAAGTGTCGTAAGCCACTTAATTCTTTGGTTTAGAAAGAGTTGTCAGTAGTTTGCATGCCTTGGTTAGGTGTCAACCTAAGATTAGGCAAAGCATGTTAGTCTTGTTAGCTTTCTATTTAGTCATGTTTGTCCGACAAGATACGACTAGCGTCATACGTCGAATATTGAATTGTGCTCTTTTGATTGGCTTTTTAGGGGGTTGCGCATCATGGCATGTGAAGACTTCTTTTGCACCTTTCTCCAGAGGAGGGAGGTATATAACTTTTAAAAAGGGATTTCTCCTGTTTGGTCTTTTAAAAGGGAACAAAAAAAAGTGCGACAGTTAGCCAACAGGGTAAAAAGAGTCTTTTGCAAACAGACAAAACATAGAGGTTTTTGTCAGTATTGGTTGGTTTTCTTCACGCCCTTTCTTCTTTGAGGGGTGTCATTGTTGGAGCTTTAACTGTTGGAGTGCAGCATTGTTAGCAACGCTAGCAGCTCGTGTGGCTTGATGGTCCTATATATAGGCCCAACGGTGCTTTCATTGATTGTGGGGAAGATGGTGGCGGTTCACGACGGGTCGCATTATGAAGCGAAAACAAGTATAAGTCTAAGCAACAAATTCTTGTTTTTGAATACTCTACAAACATTTTTGCTTGCAAAAATCTAACACGAGGTGATTCGAAAACAAGAGCGGGGCAAGCACAAATCTGCAAATTTTGAGCACCCCACAAACATATAGAAGCCTAGATGAACCAAAATCTACACCACACAATAGCACAAAGTCCTACGGACACACATAAGCAAGCCAAAACACACAAGCAAGGCTCCATTGGAGCTACGTCAGGGGAGGCGACTCATGGATTCATCGCTAAATTACTCCAAACTAGACTAATCCAAAAATCCTAGAAGTGGCTGAAGAACTATATCTACTTCTGACCATCATCACTGTAGAGCTAGGCAATTATTTTGGTCTTCTCGGGACATCGGCAAGTATACAAGTTTTTGGATGAAAACAAGATAATAGAAGTAAAGTTTTGATGAAACTTTATGCAACAATCTGTTTTTGAAACTCCAACTATTTTCTGGACAGAAAACTTCAAAGACGAGAGATGTTTCAAAAACAGAGCGGGGCAGTTGCAAACAAGTAAGAAATAACTCTTAACCGAGAGAGATACTAACTCTGTAAGGCCCGCCCTTCGAACCACTGTTCAAGGACGCCCTTGATATGCATTTAGAATCTTTTGAAAAGATCAGAAGGAGGGGAAAATATACTAAAATTCCCTTAGATAAAAATAATGTAGATAGTAAATAGGTTTTTACTCAAAAATACTTTTCTTTCCTATCTGACGTCCATGCTAACTAAGGTCTCCTAAGGTCAGGATGGCTCTGATACCAACTCTGTAAGGACCCCAGACCGGCAGTCTGAAACCCTACGTATGCATACATTCACGATCCCAGAAAGATCAGTCGTGAACAACATACACAGTTGGCACACAGAAATACATCATCCATTACACGAATACATAAAGGTATTACACAAATGATCACATGATCAAGTTTAACGCAACTGCCACACGGGGCAGGCAACTTATCAAACACAGCGGAAGACAAATAAAACACATCGTAGTTGAGCCCAAGTCACGCCTTAACCTACAGGCTGCTGACCCGGAGACGATCCTAGTTCGCAAAGCCGTCAACTCCGTACTTCTCTTCATAGATATCCTTTGGAGGCTCCTTCTCCAAATCTGATAAGTAGATACCAGGGGCGAAACCATAATGAGTACATTTGAATGTACTCAGCAAGACATCCATCATGTCACTTACCAACATGCAAATATGCTTATATGGTGGAATAGGTAGGCTATAAATAGGGTTCACTATCAATGGTGTTCATATATGATGACACCACAGTTGCAGTCAGGTTAATCTGTATCTTTGTTGAAGAAGATACTTCAGAAGAAAATGAAATAATATAGTTTTATTTCTCTTGTAGATATCACATGTACAAGAGGTTTTTGTAAAGCTTTGTTAAAGAATATTTTCTCTTTGCAAAACTTCTTGGAAATCAGTTTCCAGAATTCTTGCTTAGAGTAGAAAAGGTTTTCTTTGCAAAACATTTTGTTTTGTATATCAGCATCTGGCTTTTCATCATCGACGATACCTCCACGGTATAAGTTTTCATTCCTTTCCGAACTTCACAAGTTCAACACTTCCTTTCCAAAATTCCCTTTTCAAAAACTTCCTTTTTTGAAAACATTGACACAATGCTAGCTACATGGCCATTCAACTGTCCATATCCGAGGACGCGGCTTCTTCGAAAAAGTTATACTCTGCAGAGGTGTACACATCCACCAGATCCAGTACACCTCCCGTGAACAATCACGGACTGTAACAACAGTATGAAAACATCAGGTATCTGATCATAACCATCCACTATGTTCAAGCTAGAATATGCCTATCTCTCAGTTGAGTTTTACCACATCCCCGGCACCGAGCTAATCCCCGCCAAGCCAGGATGCCTCAACTGATGCATCCGGAGGGAAAATTAATCCCACACTTTATATGTCTCCACGACATTCGGTTCAGAGGATCGCATCCCCTATAGCCCATTGAGATAGCACACACTAATAAGAACAAACTTCAAGTTAAGCCCCTTGCCCATGTTGGGGTAGGGTGGCAGTACGGTAAAGGTTGTCCGGCGAAGACTAGGTTATGTGTCATTTTTGAAAACACCACTTTCTCAAAAATGACCACTTCCACATTCCTCCGGAGAACAAGGATCCGCCTTTTCTCCGGGTTTTTCCGTAAAGCCTTTGTTTTGTAGAATCACAATTTTAGGGTGTCCACTTAGGGACTAGTATATTTGATGGTAATAAATACCATGTGGTGGCTTATGGGCTTGGTATTACCAAGTTTAACTACTGGCATGATAGTAACCTATGATATAGTATAGTAGTAATTTCCACCTCAAAAATAGTTTTGATAATCAAGTTTTTGTAAAACTTCAGAGGTAAGACATGCATGATAGATAATGATAAGTATTGTATCAGCAAGCATCAGGATGGCTTGCCTGGTATCTCCTTGTGTCCCTGTTTTTGGAGTGACCGGAACTTGAAACAGATCTTCACGACACTTCCTTCCTCTTCGTTTTCTAACGTCGTAAAAGGAATAAAGGACACACATTCAGAACCAATCAAGGCAAGCAGCCATACATAACAATACATACAGCAAGGAAATCTAATAATAACAAAATCACTCAATTATTAATTGAGGCAAACAATCAAACAATCCTACTTGGCAGAAATGCCATTTAATAAGACAACTTAAGGTTGGAGGGACATATCTCACAACCTTAATATCATGGATTCAGTGGGTGTGCCACTCTCATACCAAGATATTAATAAACCCAAAATATACTTAGTTTCACAAGGGTGAGACTACTAAAAGTATATAAAACATGCACCACATTAATCATGGCAATGGGTCTATCAACCAAACAACAAAAGGAAAAAGGTAGCTATCTTACTAAGTCTAAATTCACATCAAGATTAAATAAGACACATGATTTGAAAAAGTTACTTTTACAAATCAGTGAGCCTACACAAGTGTAACAAGGTAATAGACTCATCACAAAACACACAGTTTCTCATAGTGAGAACAATAGAAACAATGGCTAAAAAGGAGGAATCCTATAGACATGTTTCTACTAAAAGTTTGCTATGCAAGCATGCATAATACGTAAAGTAATAAAATGCAAACAAGGAACCATGTTATCATAATGGGAATGAAAACATGTCCTCATGCAAGGATACACAAATATCTACCAAACACAAGTTGGCAGGAAAAATAATTTAACACAAAAACTGCTAAGGAAACTAGTACTACTTAAACATGAAGAATCAATGGATGCATTTCAATCAAGTAATTGAAATACAACCAGAGGGTCCATGTCATAAAAACAGGAGTGAAAAATATCTATACTTGCTAAAAAAAATCCCATTTGATAAAACAATACATCAATTTGCAGGGCAACTCCTACATACTAGTAGTAGTAACAAGGGCATTACTTAGAGGAATCAATCAACACTCCAAGAATGTATTTTTCCTAGCAAGCCACACATGATTACAACCACTCACAAACATAAGCATACACATTTTTATTTAGCACTAAAAATCCAAAGCAAAAATACTAGGCACTCATTAGTTATAGAACTATATAAAAGAAATACATCTAGTGTGGGGGAAATAATGTTTCCACCAAAAATGAAATGAAACCAGTGGGTGTTCCACTAGCATATCAAAACATTAAGAGGTCACAAAGCCTCTGGTCATACTTGACAAAAATTAGCAAAATGCTAAACTAGCATCTAGTGCATTAACCATACTAGTAGAAAATAATAGGGTGCTTAAATAAGCAAGGCAATGCTACTCATGCTATTATTTTCACACAAGTGAAAACTTTAGGGGTCAAGTACTCATAACAACATTATCAAAATGCTACTGGTCCTATGAATACAACACAAAAATATGTGGTTTTACAACCACAAATCCTTATGTCAAAAATTCCACACATGAGGGAATTTTTCCATAACATTCTCATAGTAATGATTAAGCTACTCATGCTTTTATACCAACTCAAATGCAAGCTAGCAGAGGTGATACTAAAAAAATATAAGTACCAACATGGTACTGAATCTAATATCTCAACACAACAATTCAATCACTTGCACACAATTAATCATTCAAAAATTATATGCAAGTAATAAACTAGAGATGAACATATGATATTAATATAAATCCTATTTCTTCTCAACTCAAGTCCACACAATCTAACATGCTAAAATAGTTAAGTAACACTTATAAAACAAGTTCACACAACTTATACATGCTAGAAAACAATATTGCAACACAAAAATATAATTACCACAATTAATTAGCTAAAATGCCAAAATGGCAGAAACATGTAAAATAAAGATCTGTCCACCAAATTTTATATGAGGCTATAAAAATTAAAAAAAACTAGGTTTGGATAGACCTAAACATATAAAAGACCATCCAATTGAGTTTGCATCAAAATTCATCTTTAATTAATTTATAAAAATCACCAAAGTGCTCTCTGGTGTTTTACCAAATTGCATGCCATTTCAAAAATACTTGGAATTTGGAAGCAAGGTTAATTGCTCCTGTTAGGAAATTTCAAGAGCTTTCCAATGCAATTGGCCTCACTTCATTATGAGTTGTGAAATACAAATGGTGCTCATTTTGGTGTTTCTGGTACCTGTTGCCAAAACATTTTTCATTTCAAAACTATTCATCCAAATGTAGATCTACAAGTTGGAGGTGGTTTAGATTTTGTTTATGTACCACTGTGAACTTTGGTTTGGTCAAATTCATTTGTTTGGTTGCCTTCTAGAGCCAAAAGTAACTATGCAACAATCTGCAAGAAAATTAAATGGAAAAGAACATTACATGGGCCAGATCTGAATCTGGGCCGGCTTGGATCTTTTTCCACCGCGAGCGGATCTACCCTAAGCCGCTGACTCGCGGGCCAGCTGCCACGGTGGCTGCCACGCGCGCAGTTCGCGGCCCCACGGGCCAGTTTGACTCTCCCGCGCGGGTCCAGGGGACATGACGCGAGCGTGACCTCGCCGTGATGTCACTCGCCGGCGGGAGACAACTCCGGCGAACTCGTACATAGCGAATCCGGCCACCAAAAATCAAAATAAAAATACCTACACGCTGCTCTCGACGAGGGGAACCAACTGAGGGATGTTTCGCTTCCCGGGAGCGGCCGGAAAAGCGGCGGCGACGAGGGCGACGCGGCGGCCGGAAGGGAGCACGGCGCGGCCACGAAATACACGGAGAGGGAGAGGGAAAAAGTACCGGGAGAATCTCCTGCTCACCGTGAATACGTTGGATGGCTCGGATAGGGAGGAGGAGGTCCGTGGAGGCGGCAATCTCTCGCCGGAGTTCATCGGTGCCGAAGAGGGAAACGGATGGCGCGGCCACCACGGTGCACTCCGGCTCGATTCCCTCCGCACGGAGTATCACCACGACGAGGCGGAGCTAATGGCCTACACGGCGGCCGGCGGCGAGCTCGTACACGGCCCAATCGACGGCGGCCATAGACTAGGGTTCGGTTTTTGGGGCTCCTTGAAGAGAGAGAGAGGGAGAGCTCTAGGGGAGAGAGAGGGGGGGCATGTGGGCAGACAAGCACATGGGGGGCCTCTTATCATCAAGGTTTCCTTCTACTCGAAGCAATGGAGTAGGGGTGCTGTTTTCTACAGGGAGCTAGAGGTTGAAGATGATGACTAGGATTACATTTAGGTCCCTGCAATTTACAACAAGGTCCCTGTCCTTTCTGAACAATGTGATTTTCACCAAGCAAACAAAGACAAAATTTAATTTCCTTTTGCCCAAAATTCTTATTAGTCTAGATGCACAACATATGTGAAAATTGGCTCAATAGAAGAAACCTTATAATTCAAAGTTGTTCAAATTTGAATTCTTACATAAATGGACATTGAATTTATTAACCTACTTAGGAGCTTCCAAAAATGCTAATTTTTGGCACACAATCCTTATTTGATGTGCTCCTTATGTGGTAGAAAATTCAAGTCATTTTGAGTTACTTCATCGAACAAACTTGTTCCATTTTCAAAAAGGTGCTGTCAAGAAAACAGGGGTTTTTGGCAACTTAAATTATTCAAAAACTTGTGCCCTTTTGGTTTTCATCCTTATTTATGATATAGAGCATGTGGTATTTATTTCATGGCATTTGGAAAAAGTTTGTAGAACAAACTTGTTCAAAATCCCAAATGTTGCTGTGGAGAAAAATCATGTTTTCAGGACTTTAATGGATTCAATTTTTGGTCTCCTCTTGTGTGTGTTCCTTATTTGATATAAGGAAGCAATGGTATGAATTTCAAATCATTTTAAGAAAGTTTCCAATAGTAACTTGTTTTAGTTTTCTGTTTCTGGAAATATTGGAATTTCTATTTAATAGCACTTGGCTTTTCTTTAGCAATGCTTTGCCAAAATATTTATGTGACTAGAGATAGCAAGTCAATGCTCTCCAATACCTTTGTTTTTAATCTTGCAAGGTTGGAAAAACATTTGATAATATTTTGGTGAAGCATTTAAGAATGCCTCTTTTTCTGATAATCTTTTAGGGAAATTTTATTAAGTGTTTCCTCTTTCTTAATTTAGGTCTTGGAATAATATTCAACAAGTATGAGATTCATAAGATGTTTTTGGAAAACTCTTTGATCAATATTTACTTTAGAAAATATTGCCAAGGTCATTGGAACAATATGTTGAATATTTTGTTTTCAATTTCTTACCCATGTAAGTTTATATAATTAGTTTGTTTAGTTGCACTTAAACAAACACAAACAAACACAACCAAGGTTTATTAGTCAAGCAATTAGCAAAACAATAGTGTTATCAGGTATTCCAAAATTGGGATGTGACAACGCCGTTGCGAGAAGTCGCCGCGCCGTCCGGCTGACAGGCCTTGTCCGCCCTGTCAATCTTACAGAGTAGGCCCCTGACACGTCCTGTCCCCCCTGTTAGTGACGGGACATGACAGGCGCCCACCCTCACTGTACCCACGCCTTGGCGCAGATAATCGTGTTCCTAGTAAGTTGAACCGCACGCCTGTACGGTCGCGGGATACGTGGGATCTCATCAGAACGACTCCATTGACTTTGTGCCCGAGTAGGATTGTTGCTCATCTACTCGGACCACCCGAGATCTACTCGGCTGATTCTGAACTTCACTTGTATCTTCTCCTTGGCCTTCAATAGTTACCACCGAGTAGCGTCTACCGGATACCAGATACCCGGGTAGCCGCCTACCCGGCAAACAGTACCTTGATCTCTGATTTAGCACCTGCCTTACCCCTACTCGGGGGTAGCCCCCCGACATTCTGTGTTTCTAGAAAAGAGTTGGGTCCCTGTCGCAACCACCATATAAGTGGAGACGTCAAAAACATCTCTCTCTTCCTCGGAGAACTGCATGTCGACCCCGCGCCATGGGCTCAAGGGGTCGGTGCGCATCCTCCACAACCAACGTACCATCAAGCTGATGGACAAGCGAGCCAAGTCAGGGATCCCTAAACCATCCAAATGCAACGACCGACACACCCTAGACTAGTTCACATGACAGTGGCCCCCATTGGCATCCAGTCTGCCCTCCAAGAGGAACCCACGCAAAATCTTGTTCACCTGTTTTAGAATTTTTTTTTTGTTGAGGCTCAACACAACCAGCTGGTGAAGAGGAATAGCTGTGAGAACTGAGCGTTTAAGTGCTAAGCAGACCGCCCGCGACATCATAGATGCCTTCCGGGTAGGAAGTGTTGGATGTATGCCCAAGAGACAAGAAAATACATCAGTTTAATGATTAATGTATTATGTTTTTATACTATAACTGTTATGGTAACTGTATAAATCTTTGTCATGTCTCACAGCCAAACTCATTAATATTACATGACCACGGTTTCCTGGTCATGGACATTTGTTATGTCAATATTAATAAGAGCACAATATTTTTCTGGATAGACCAAATTAGTTGAGATACTACGAGATTAGTTTTGCTAAATAGGATCATCAAAGATTGGTCGTTTTGTTTGCTTCCTTAGAGCATGAGAATATTTAATGATGTTTATCGTAAGGATCATTTTGGTATAGTCAATTATCACACCGTAAATTGGATGATCAAAAAGGCTAACACTGGGTGGTCACGAAAGTATTCATTCACTGTGATTGTTCAAGATTGGGAATTACTCCTCTAGTTGATAGAGAGATACATCCGGGATCCACTCGGTGAAATAGTATCGGTAAATAAGTCTGCACAGACAAGGACATGTTACTAGTCATGGGGATCAAAATCCCGACCGATTAGCAGTTAGGCTAGGAAATCCTCGGCGCCGGGCGCCAAAAGTTTCTTCGGGGGCTCCTCTTTTTCTTGGGCGCGCATGAAAATCGGAGCCACCTGAGCCGCTAGCAGCCACTGCATGCAACAAAGATACCATAGTTTGTTTGCATGCAACAAGACTATAGCAACTACTACCTCTGATCCAAATTATAAGCCGTTTTAGTAAACTAAATTAGTATGCTAAACGGCTTATAATTTGGAACGGAGGAAGTAATTTTTAGCGCTTAGTATTGCAGAACGGCGGCGTTTGGCACATAATTAGATTATTTGATATTTATTATTTTTACTTAAGCGTCAACTTAAGCTGATGCTCTTATCCACAATGCGGCGCTAAAACATAGGCGTTAGGATTTCAATCCTCGTCAATCGGCGGTTGTGGGATTGGATCCTGGGTGCCCGGTGCTAGCTGCTCTTTTGCCTGGAGCGTGGAAATCGAAAACCTATCAAAAACTTTGATTACAGCATGTACATTGCAGCGCTTAGGTAGACGCTTAAGAATAAAAAAACAATACTTTAATTATTAGCGTCTGTGTAAGAGTCTCCCTTCCGAACGTTGAGGCATCCGCAGAGACGCTAAAGAGTTTTTTCCTCGGCTGGATAGTGCTTGCGCTGCATACAATCGCTATGTGCATGTGAAAAAAAAGAACTAAGCGTGAGGCGTCTTGTTTTGCGCCGATGCTTAGACAAATCCCAGCTATGGACGGGAATCTTTCCTAACGGTCGGGAATTTCTTCCCTAACGCTCGTCTAAACGGCCCCGTTGTACGTACCCTTAACGCCTTGCGCGGGAAGTGCTGACTGCCAATTTTATTTAGTTAGATTTATTTTTTATACTTCCTCCATCTCATATTAATTGTCTTAAAGTTGAAGAAAAGTAGATGAATCTAAACATATTTTAGGGTTACATGCATCTATTTTTATCCAACTTTAAGACAATTAATATGAGGCGGAGTGAGCCCCTGCATTTATACCCCGAGCTTGGGGAGCTAGGATTGGAGGAAACCCCGGGCCAAAAACTTGTCATAAAAATTCAAAAGAAAATATTGTAATGGCACACAAATTTGACAAGAATTTGAGGAGCTTCAATTTCTTCGTTTTGAGGATCTGTCGACTGGTTTGGTTTTGACTTTTGAGATTGATGGAAAAATCACCGCATCTTTTCATATGTAAAAAATAAATCAATACCAAACAATTGTTAGATCAACGTTATAATATACTCCAATTCAATAGAATTGAACTAGTGAAGAAAATTACAGAAATTACCTGTTAGCCGAGCAACCGTTCAAGGCTTCAAGTAGTCTTTGTGTAGGTCTGTTGGCTGTTTTGCCTTGTTTGGCTGCTGCTAAGAAGTGAGGAGGCAGAACCGCATCAGCTGGGCGGCGCCGTCCAGTCTACGGTGGCGCGGGGGCGGGAGGTAGGCGAACAGGCAGGGTATCTCGCGGGCCAGCGGCGGCGGCGCAGCAGCGCAGGCGAGCAGTGGGGACGGACCGACAGAGCTTCGGCGGAGAAAAACGGCGAGGCCTGGCCGCGGTGAAGAGGAACGTTAGAGGCCAGGTGCTAAAATCCAGAGTTCCAACTGCTGCTTCCGGGCTACCGGCGACGACGGAGAGGAGAGCAGCATGGCGGAGCCGGCGCGCGTCGTCACTGGTCAGCGAGCAAGGGAGGCAAGGGCTGAGGGTTCGATTCAGTTCAGTCAATCAGTCGTCAAGTCTTTAGTCTACTAAGGCTGGTGCCAACGCAGGCTGTAGGGGCGGGCGGTAGTGGGCTTACCGCCCGGGGCGAGGCGAGAGGGGGAGGTAGGGCGGGGCGGTAGGCGGCGGCGGGCGGTGGCGCTGGCGCCCGGGCTGTAGCCCGTGTCGCCCGGCTTGCCGCCCGCATAGGCGGGGCGGTAGGGACGGGCTGGGGCGGTAGGGGGGGGGGGGCGAGAGGGGCGGTAGGCGGGGCGGTGCGTTGGCGGGCCGGGGCGGTAGCGCGGGGCGGCAGGGAGGAGCCGTTGGCTCCCAACGGCTAGCTGACGTGGCGCCCCCCTATTGGTCCACGTCAGCTAGCCGTTAGGGGTATCCGTTGCTGTCCAAAAAAAATGAAAAAAAAATCGAAAAATTTGAAATTTGGAGCTGATCCCTCCTATAAATACCCCCCCCCATATGCTGCACTCATTCCACACCAATTTCATCCTCTCTACTCTTCATTTCCACCCTCTCGACGCTATGTCTTCGTCAAGCAGCAGCGATTCGAGCGAGGGACTGGAGGGTGAGATGATCGCCGCAATGCAGGCGGCAATGGAGGCCGAGTACGAGGCGGCGCTCCAAGCGGTGCCAAGACCGCCGCGGCGCCGTCGACAGTTCATCAGGCGTGATCGTGTTGGCGCCGCCGAGCGGCTCTACGACGACTACTTCGCCCCCAACTGTGCTTATCCTCCGAGCTTCTTCCGGCGAAGGTATCGGATGAGGCGATCCCTTTTTCTACGCATTGTGGATAGATTGGGTGAATACTCTCCGTATTTCACCCAAAGAGTTGATGCTCTGAACCGTACGGGTTTTACTCCGCTACAAAAGTGTACTACGGCGTTGCGTCTGTTAGCTTATGGATCCGGTGCTGATACCATAGATGAGTGGCTTAAGTTAGCTAGACAAACTTCGTCAGACTGTCTAGATCGATTCTGTGAGGGCATCATCGACTGTTACGGTGAAGAGTTTTGCCGTCGACCTAACGTCGAGGATACTCAGCGTCTGTTAGCGAAAGCCGAGGAGCGCGGCTTTCCGGGCATGCTAGGGAGCATAGATTGCATGCATTGGCAGTGGAGGAACTGCCCAGTTGCGCATGCCGGTCAGTTCACAAGGGGAGACATCAAACACCCTACCGTAATCTTAGAAGCCGTTGCGTCGTATGATCGTTGGATCTGGCATGCTTTTTTTGGAGTCGTCGGGTCCAACAACGACATCAATGTGCTCAATCAGTCCCCATTGTTCACGGAAGTGCTTAGAGGAGAAGCACCCACAGTGAACTTCACGGTGAATGGACACCAGTACAACTGGGGTTACTACCTTGCCGACGGCATCTACCCCTCCTGGCCGGTGTTCATGAAGGGTGTTACTCTTCCACAAAGTGACAAGCAACGTGTCTTCACTGCTGCTCAATCGTGTTGACGCAAAGATGTGGAGTGTGCATTTGGAGTGTTGAAGTCTAGATTCAACATTTTAGCAGTTCCCGGACGCTCCTACTCCATGCGCACTCTTGGGTTGATCGTGCGTGCATGTGTCATTCTGCACAACATGATCATCGACGATGAGCGTGGTACCAATTTGGAGAACACCTATGAGACAGTTGCGAGCAACGTCGGCCCTCCAATACATACCAATGCACCACCAAGCCTAGCAGCAAGGATTCAGATGGACAAAGAAATGCAGGACTCGCCGATGTATACACAGCTCCAGGGGGATTTGATTGAGCATGTGTGGGCTCATCAAAACTAGATTATGTAATTTTCTCATTTTTTATGTAATTTTTATTTATTATTATGTAATCGGTACAATTTTAGTTGAATAAAATAATTTCTTCTATTATTTGCAATGTTTTTAATCTTCAAAATATGTGTTGACGTGGAGGAGAGAGAAAAGCTGATGTGGCAGAGAGAGAATCTTATAGCCCGGGCTATAGCCCGTGCACTGGCACCGTGCCCGTGAGAGTGGCGTGATAGTGGTGAGAGAAGATGACGTGACGGGGGCTATAGCCCGTGAATAGTGGGCGGTGCATTGGCACCAGCCTAATAGGATTTCAATCCTCGTCAATCGGCGGTTGTGGGATTGGATCCTGGGCGCCCGACGCTAGCTGCTCTTTTGTCTGGAGCGTGGAAATCGGAAGCCTATCAAAAGCTTTGATTAGAGCATGTACATTGCAGCGCTTAGGTAGACGCTTAAGAATAAAAAAATAATAGTTTAATCATTAGCGTCCGTGTAAGAGTCTTCTTTCCTAACAGGCATCCGCAGAGACGCTAAGTCTAGTCACAATGGGCAATAACTAAGTAGTAATATCAATACCACGTAGGCAAAAAATCTGACGTGGCAAGTATTTAATGAGGAGAGAGATGGTTGTGGTAACTTAGCTAGTTACCGTAACATCACACCTCCCAATGCAATATGAGTTTATAAGCTAATAAATACACCTTTGCATGACACCATTTTTATGTTACTACACATTGTGAAGGTAGTATCCTGGTCTAAAAAAATGTGTATGTTACCACTCTATGTTACTCCCTATTGTGACTATCCTAAAATGTTTTTTCCTCGGCTGGATAGGGCTTGCGCTGGAAAAAAAACTAAGCGTGAGGCGGCTTGTTTTGCGCCGATGCTTAGGAAAATCCCAGCTATGGGCGGGAATCTTTCCTAACGGTTAGGAATTTCTTCTCTAACGCTCGTCTAAACAGCCCCGTTGTACGTGCCCTTAGTGCCTTGCGTGGGAAGTGCTGACTGCCAATTTTATTTAGTTAGATTTTTATTTTATACTTCATCCATCTCATATTAATTGTCTCAAAGTTGAAGAAAAGTAGTAGATGAATCTAAACATATTTTAGTGTTACATGCATCTATTTTTGTCCAACTTTAAGACAATTAATATGAGGCGGAGTGAGCCCCTGTATTTATACCCCGAGCTGGCGGAGCTAGGATTGGAGCAAACCCCGGGCCAAAAACTTGTCTAAGAAAAAAAAATTGTAATGGCACACAAATTTGACAAGAATTTGAGGAGCTTCAACTTCTTCGTTTTGAGGATCTGTCGAATGGTTTGGTTTCGACTTTTGAGATTGATGGAAAAACCACCGCATCTTCGTACGTAAAAAATAAATCAATACCAAACAATTGTTAGATCAACGATTGATTTCAATCAGCTATAATATACTCCAATTCAATAGAATTGAACTAGTGAAGAATATTACAGAAATTACCTGTTAGCCGAGCAGCCGTTCAAGGCTTCAAGTAGTCTTTGTGTAGGTCTGTTGGCTGTTTTGCCTTGTTCGGCTGCTGCTAAGTGCTAAGAAGTGAGGAGGCAGAACCGCATCAGCTGGGCGGCGCCGTCCAGTCTACGGTGGCGCGGGGGCGGGAGGTAGGCGAACAGGCAGGGTATCTCGGCGGGCCAGCGGCGGCGGCGCAGCAGCGCAGGCGAGCAGTGGGGGCGGACCGGCAGAGCTTCGGCGGAGAAAAACGGCGAGGCCTGGCCGCGGTGGAGAGGAAATCCAGAGTTCCAACTGCTGCTTTCGGGCTACCGGCGACGACGGAGAGGAGAGCAGCATGGCGGAGCCGGCGCGCGTCGTCACTGGTCAGCGAGCAAGGGAGGCAGGGGCTGAGGGTTCGATTCAGTTCAGTCAATCAGTCGTCAAGTCTTTAGTCTACTAGTACCGCTTCACATGGGCCATACCTGGGCTGCGCCCTGGGCCAAGCCAAAATTTTGTATAGCTGGCAGGCCGGTGACTATGCTACGCCCCGGGCCATAGCCCTGGTTGCCTGGGACCCAGCTCCGCCCTGCCCAGCATGACAGCTAAATTACATTTTAAGCTTGATCAATGTGACTAGATTCTCGAGCGTGCACACACACACACACAAAATAAATAAATAAATAAATAGATAACCAGCCAGTGATCCATTGCACTCATCAGATGATGAGGCGAGGAGTTTTTGGCTGCTCATCTTATAAAATATAGTGAGCGTTTCCTGAATTTCGCGCACAGGACTGACATTGCAGGAAATGTAACTAGCTTGGATTCTCCACCAATGGAATATGCTCATTTCATGATGGCATTTCAACATTTTGCTCTACGGGCAATATATGTGTTTCAGTCAATTCAAGGCACGCATCTCAAGATTGACACCTAGGAATTTTCTCCATACATAAAGGCACCTAACCTGCGGTGCTAGGAATAATGCAGCCTGGAACCTTTATCGGGCCAGTGCCAAGAGATCAAAAGAGAACAACCCAGCAACACACACAACTACGCAGCTGCTCTCTTGTCCTTGGGAATCAATCCTATCAGTTCTGCAACCTTGAGCTTCTTCCTAGCGTACCGCTCATACGGCCCTTGCGTCATCCCACGCTGCAAATTGAAAGAACAATTAAGCTACGCATACCAAGCTGCAAGTGGGTACAATCTTGTTTCGCCACTCAACAAACATACCCTCCAAAGAATTTCCTGTGCAATCAGCTCCCGGGCTCTATGTTCTGGAACCTAGAGACACAGAAAAAGACATCACTTACAAGAATAATGTAACGCATACCAATGGATGCTAGACAACACCATACAGTACTTACTTTCTCACTAAGGCCTTTCGTGCACTGACAAAACTACAAGGAGACACGACCAATGTAATTTTCATTCAGTAAAAGATATATACTGATTATAACAAAATGAAAGCACATATAGAATGTCTGTGAAAAAAACATACTAGCAGCCACATGTTGGAACCACCGTACTCCAGCTCATTCTTAATATGCCTATTGTGTGCTGGAAACAAGTTGTCATCATAAACTTGGCTGAGAGCATCTCTGAAACCCAGCTGAACATTGTCCAGCGAAGAATAAAGCAACATTACCAAGCATAAGTCGAGAGAAAGCGTTCAAAAAGTACATTCAGTAAAACATCAATGTTGACTTCTGATAAGGCTACTGTACAGCAGCTGACCTGATGATCCCTATTGACCCGCCTCCAAATCTCATAAAAGATACCATCGAGATATTTATAAAACATGATATGTATGCGTGTGCCCCATATATACTCCTGAATTGAATCGAAATAATGCAGCTGTTAAATTCAACCATAACTAGGGCCGACCATCTTAATGAGAAAGGGACAAAAGAATCTTACCTCCAAACCAAGACCTGCTAGTTCCATAGTCAGATTGGGAAACTTGGGAACGATATTAGATACTTGGATCGAAGCTTCAGAATGAATTTTCGCCCACTAAATAATAGAACCAAAAAATTATTGTGCTGCTACAACATGTACATCACTTTTTACGACATGGTTTTGAGAGGTCTCACATATGTATATACCTCATAAGAAAAATGATTTTTCAGCAAATGCTGTTCGAGCCACTGTCAAGAGCAAATGTTGTTAGTCCAAGAAAACAAAAATACTGAACAAAGTTCCAAACTTGAACTAATTGATCGTTGCACCGGACATACTTTCATTTCCTTTACAAGTGTTTTCCAGTACTGGAGATATTCTCTATCATCTTCAGGGGTGCAATAAAATTCTCGGTATCTACTCCAACTTGTATACTCATCACCCTGCACCAGGGAAAAAAAAAAGCAAAACGACGTATTAGTATTACAGCTGTTCTAAGAAAAACAAGCACTAGACATCAGATGACAGGATGCTCTTAAGATAACTGATTGGAGTACTTGTGCAGTTCAAGAGGATCGAACTAATACATTGTACATGAACATGCCAAAAAAATGGGGGAACTCAGAAAAACGGGATAAATGTGATTTATACATACAGAAAGCAGGATAGTAATTGTATTCCGGGAGTGCCACATAGCATATTATCATATTTAGGACTTGTTTCTTACAAAGAGTAATTGTAAATTAATCTCTGCTTCTTTCTTAATCGAAAGACCGCACTACCGCCTGACTCGAGAAAAGAGGTCTGCCATTTCTATTCATTGCAGATTGCACATATTCATAATCCGCCACAATTTATTGTCAACACAAATATTCTAACTTTCTTAGACTTTCTCCAAGACCCTCATGGCCTTCGACCTGAGAGGTTACTCATTTGAAAGTCATGCTGCAAGAAGAAGTTGCATTCATAATTACTAAACTGTCTGATCTCTCAATGAGAGGTAAGCAAATATGTCCATTCAAATAAAGGGAAAAAGAAGAAGAAACTAGTTATCGACTGCATGTGTACAGATTATTAAATGTAGATGCATTACTGAAATAAAAGTAGACAGTACACATACTTACCTCACTTATCAGGACTAGCCGCTGGTAGTCGGTGAAGAACTCGTTGGCACAGAGTTCATCATCAAAATACCAACCAAAGTAGCCAACATCTGCGTAGTGGAAAAAGTACTCGTTCTCCACGATAAGCTCCGGAGGGTACCTACGCTCCAGTGCAGCAATATCCAGCTCGGCAACCGGATTTCCTTTCAACAACTACACAGATGGAGTAGGTACATAAGAGAGCATGATTATTTACGTATACAGGATAGATTAATAGACAGCTAGGAGCACTGATATGGGACAAGTAACCAACCAGGGCAGCTTTGATGCGATAAAGTGCAAGCTTCAGATGGAGCTTGTTGGTCTTCTCTTGGTCCAGTTCAGTATAAGTGTCAATTTGAGTCATGCGAGCCCCCGAGCATTCCTCCTTTGGGATAACATTGCCCGGTTCAGAATCAGATTCTCCAGAATCTCTGTCCCGTCCCTGTATGTCTGATCCCTGGGTTTCTCCCTGGTAATTCCCGCATCGGTATTGTCAGGGTATAGTGTGGTATGTAATAGGGAGTATGGAATAGTAGTTGGTAGCCTGAGGGCATATATGGTATTTCACCTATGTGGGTAGTTGGTGTTGGCTAGCTCTATAAAAGCCACCCCTTGTATCTTGTTCAATCAACCAAGAAATATAAACCCTAGTTTTATCTTGCAATTACCTTTACTTTAGTTTCAGCAATTTACTGTTTTTATCTTCGATTCCTCCCAAATCCTCTCTTATTCCGGATCAGGATCCATCGGGGTCCTGACAATTGGTATCAGAGCAGTCGATCCATCGGCCTGCATCCCACCCTTCCCTCCCTTCTTCTTCGATTCCGTTCGATTCAGTCGCACCGGCGATTTCTCCCTTCCCCCCCCCCCTCTTCGATTCTGTCGCACCGGCGACCTCCCTCTTCCTCTTCTTCATCTCCATTCGCATCCATGGCGACGTCACCGTCGACTATCCCTTTCGTCACCGCCCCAATCCCCACCACCGCACCCGCGCCCATGTACGCGCCCATCACCTACCTTCCCCCGCCTCCATTTGGCTTCGGAGCACCACCGTACGCCCCCTACCACCACCCGTACTCATACTTCCCCTCAACATACCCCTACCCGTCTCCCGCCGCCGCACACGCACCACCGCCCGGCTTTGTCCCCGCTCCGGCGTACGCACACCCACCCCCTTTCCCCTACCCGCCTCCCACTCAAGCGTATGATCCGTTCGGATTTTACCCCACCGCCGCCACAACCTCTTCCGCCGCCCCACCCGCTACAACCACAAAAGCTACGAGCTCGACACCAACAACCGCCCAGCCATGGGTCGCATCCTCACCAAGCCCAGGGCTTTATCCTGTGCGAGTTCCCGAGCCGCTGCCCGTAGTGATGGCGACTGCCGCACCTGTACGCAGCCCTGATGGGGTCCTGAGTACTCCTATCCCGTGCGGCGCCTGCAGCAAGACAGAGGAGAACGGCAGCGCGACCCCGCGCAAGGACTACGCTTTGCAGGTCGAGAAGACTGCGGGCGTCACCTCCATCTCCGAAGAGAAGCTCGTCCACAAGCACGGGCCAGGGCTCGTTTCCATGGCCAACAACGTCCCCGACCACAGCTTCGTCGGGCTCCAAGCCACGAGCACTGCCACCGCATCTGGAAGCACAACGACAAGGACATCCTCCTCCCGGGTATTCTCTGCTTCCTCAATGTCGCTCAGTGCTGCTACTGCTTATGCTGCACCCCAAGTGTTTGGTGAAATGCCAACACCCAGCTCTTGCAATGGAACAGCCGGCTATGATCACTACTCATCTGGGCATCAAACTCCAGCTCAGTTTTCTTGTGTGCAAGCAGGCAGTACCAATCTCAATATGATCTCTAAAGCTAGTGCAACAACAACCTCATCAGCAAGCTCTGGAAGCTCCCCTGTTGAAGCATCAAGCATTGCTTTTGTTGCTCCCCAAGTGGTCGGTGAAATGCCCAGGCCAAGATACTGTACAAGCAAAAACAGTTCACCTCTACACTACTATCAGGAACAAGGAGATCCAGTTCAGAGAACATCTGTGCCAGAGGGACACAACAACCTCAGCGAGCAGAATCTGGATGGAAGGCCAAATACTTATGGTTTCCATAATCTTGATCGCCAGAGTGTTGTTCTAGCAGATGGAACCAAGCGCAGCTACTTTACTCTGCCGGCGGTCTATCCTTTGGAGAGAGCAACTCCACCAATGTCACCTTCAGCAGACCAAAACGCTAGTGTCATGGCTCCACTACCTGTAGAAGCACAAGCAGCAGGCCTGACTCCAAGTCTCTGCTCTAATGACAACCTGCAGTTACCATTAACTGTGCTAGATACACAAAATATATGCAAGGAAATGCATGTGTATGATATTTTTGTAGAAGAAGATGCCCCTTGTCCGAACATTATCTCACATGTGCAGGATTTCACTCTTGAGCTGCAGCAACAGGATGATAAAAAGGCACTCACTGGTCCAGTCCAAGAGGCCTCCGATTTATATGTCACAAGGTACAACCAATTCAGTACTATGCAGAGAGAACTGAGGCTGCTATGGGATCCAGGAGCTTCAACTCCACTCCACTCCAGCAAATTTGGCACTTCTGTACAGCAGCTGAAAGACGCAAGCTGGAATGCGTTAATAGTTCCTGCGCTCAGAACTGAATGGGATCCAGGAGATAAAAAAATCCATAACCTGCTCCCAGTTGCTGCCGACGCTACCAAATTGCAGTACGGATATGTTTACAACCCTGAGCTGCTACATGTACCTGCTGTGACTTTCGGTACAGGAGCCGCACCCATTTTTGCTTCTGCCATCATGTGTTCCCTTGCTTTTCAGTCGAGATGGACAGAACTGAATGCATCGGCTTTGCTCTCCCTATTTGTCCCATGTTCTACAGGCAAGTCTTGCTCCTTACCTCCATTTGAAAACTGGGTTAACCGGCAATGGAACCCTGGCATTGAACTTTCCTCGGACATTTATATCTGGCCGCACATGAGAACAGTGAAGACATCAACTTGGTTACAAAGTCAATTATTCAATGACTTGCACTATGAGCTACAACCGAGAAAAGCATTCAAGAAGCTCATCTGCTACTCTAGCATATTCAGCTCGACTGCATTGTATGTGTCAACCGCTACAAATGTATGCAACAGATTGGTTTTGACTTCGGGGAAATTAGCTCAATCAGAAAAGGATGCTACAGATATGTACCAAGTCTTCAAAACTCAATTACCAATGAGAAAAACAACTCATATTTGGGATCCTGGTACTATGTTACTTCAATACAGGATACTGTTCACAGAAGAAAAGGAAATGGTTACGCTGGTTACTGAAGAAGGCAGTTTCCGGTTCAATGCTATGCCCTATTTCCAGATTTTCGAAAAGTGCATTGCCATGAGTTCTCAGCTTTATTGGCATGAACACAACAACTTCAATGGAATAGCTCTTTGGGTGGTCCGTTTTCAACCCCCTTGACAAAGGATGCACTGATTTTTTCAATCTCTCAGTACACCAAGTGAAGCACTATTGCCTTGTCTTGAAGAATTACAATGCAACCAGTATGCTCTCTTCACACAAGTATCTCTAGATCTGAACTGCATATTATTTGCATTACCTTTCTACCTCTCTGATATGGTCAATGGATTAAGATGGATAATTGTCGGTGTTAAAAGTTTCCGTAGAAACTTGTTCCATTGGTGACCAATGGTCTCAAGGGGGAAGGAATGTCAGGGTATAGTGTGGTATGTAATAGGGAGTATGGAATAGTAGTTGGTAGCCTGAGGGCATATATGGTATTTCACCTATGTGGGTAGTTGGTGTTGGCTAGCTCTATAAAAGCCACCCCTTGTATCTTGTTCAATCAACCAAGAAATATAAACCCTAGTTTTATCTTGCAATTACCTTTACTTTAGTTTCAGCAATTTATTGTTTTTATCTTCGATTCCTCCCAAATCCTCTCTTATTCCGGATCAGGATCCATCGGGGTCCTGACAGGTATTCTAACAGAGCAGCTCGCAAATCATCATCGAAGAAATATTTACGAGTAAGGGCTTCGAGGGTTTCAATGGAAGGGGGATCGGCCGAGTCTGGATTGTCGCGGTCGGTGGCTGGTAACTCCAATCGGTGGAGGCGCGAGGCGATGAGTTGCAGGTACTTTGGCTTTGTTGAGGACGTAGCAGGCTCGTCAGAGAGTCCGGCCGGCGGCGAAGTCGTGATGCTGCTATCCGAATCGACACTGGGTCCAGCCAACGATACGCCATCTTCACCAAGGCGCCGGCGGGAGAATCCTTCTAGAAGAGGCCTCTTGCTGCGGCGGCGGCGCCTCTTCTGCGGCATCGGCATCTGATCGACGATCACAGGGGTGGAATCGTGGTGACGGAGATGGGAGGGGATCGCGATTCAGCCGCTAGGGTCAAACCGTCGATTCATATCCTTTGGCAAACGCCCGTCTCCCTTCCGCGATGCCTTTCGGCTTGAGCAGCAAAATAGCTACAGCAAACCTGGAAATTCAAAAAAAAATCTAAAAAATTCAAAAAAAAAAAGGTACAGCAAACCTGGAGTCATCTTGGGAAAGCAGGAACTTTTTTTTTTGACAATCAATACCATATATATTTATCGTATCAAATAGTACATGGTAGAGATACATAAACTGACTACGACGATTACAAAATAAAGTCTAAAAACGACAAGCGAATCTTCGAGATCTTCAAACTCTTTCTTCTTCCAGAACAGGATCTTGTACTTTTCTGAATGCAGCCATAGAACAATGACATATATAGCTAACCATAAACCTGTAAATACCTCTGAAGGTTCTCCCATAATTTTTTTAGCCGCAATGCCAAGGCTACGAGCACGCAAGTAGCCATTAAAGTAGTCAACCAATATCGGCAAGAGTACCAGCACCAGTATTGCAGGGAAAAACAACCGAACAGCTTGGTCAACGTCGTTGGGAGCCGAGAGCGAATCACCATTGTCGAAGACATAGCAACCGGGACAAATATTGCGAGGACAATCCTCCCCGCGGCAACCAAGAGAAAAGATCCAAAACTGATCTGGCGAAACAAGATCTGAAGGACCATACCTAGACAAATTTAATCTTCCAACACCACGATAAACGCCGGGATGAAGATCTCGTCGTCGAACGAGGGGCCGGAGAATCACTTATTGTAGACGATGCCATCTCCATTGACGCGGATGCCAAAACGAAGAAGGCTACCAAAACCCTAAATTATTGAAATCACTAGTTTAACGAAAAACTCCACCCATAGATCGGGTTCCCCACCCCTCCTGACGCCGGCGAGGCCGACCGGAGGAGGGGGAGCCGTCTTGTGGAGGAGGCGGAGGTGGAGGCGGTGGCTCCTTTTTCCTGGCGGCGAGATACGTGAGAAAATAGGGTTTCGTGGGAAAGCAGGAACTTTGGTTGAACTGCAAGAGAAACTCAATTCTGTTACGGGTGCGTTACAAAGCTGGGGCAGGAGCACATTCGAGGGTGTTCGAATGGAAACACGTAGCAAGAGCAAGAGGGAGGAGCTACGGCGTCTACGTAGCACACACGGGGCCATCCCATGCGGAGATAAACATAGTTTGATCGTCCTGTGGAACTAGATCACCGCGAAGAGGTGGCGTGGAAACGCGGTCACGAATACAGTGGCTAGCAGAGGGCCATAAAAACACCAAGTTTTTCCACTTGAGAGTTAGGCAAAGGAAAAGGAAAAATAAAATAGTACTCCCTCCGTTCTATATTAGACTTTGTAATATGAACGTACTAGCACCAAAATATGGCTATATCCAATTCAAATTCATCTAATATGGAACGGAGGGAGTAAGCCTTAGGAAACCTGATAGTGTCATGACCGAAGATCCACAGGTGATGACTAATGATTTTTATGGTGATCTATACAGGTCCGAGGGCACGGAAGATAATATGGTCATGGCCGAGATGAACAGAGACATGATAAGCTTGATCGGGGAGAAAGAAGTAAAGGAAGCTCTCTTCTAGATGTTACCAGCAAAAGCCCCGGGGCCGGATGGACTCCCTACGCATTTTTTCAACGCCGTTGAAATTTATGTGGAGAGGAGGTTTCAGGTATTGTGTTACGCGTGTTACGTGGAGAGGATGACCCGGCTGCTTTCAACAAAAATTTCATAGTGTTGATTCCGAAGGTTAGCAAGCCGCAATAGTTGGGTTAGTTTCGCCCCATTGGCCTGTGTAATGTGATATATAAGATTGCATCAAAAGTGCTTGCTAATAGGTTGAAGAAGGTGCTCCCGGAGATCATCTTGGAGGAGCAGTCGGTTTTTGTTCCAGAGCCCTTTGAGCACGCATAGTTTTATCAATACCTTCCTCTCTGAGTTAGCCCAATCGGGGAAAAGGAGGCGGGCAAGAGAGGCATACATGGTCCTTCCACTCGGCATGTTTGGATCCCTCCATCAGTTGGAGTGGCAAAGATAAATGTGGACGCATGTGTTGCTAGAAAAAGGGAGAAAGGTGTGGTTGCTGTCGTGGCAAGAGATTCACAGGGAGTATACTAAGGTGCATCTTCGGTGGTTTTTGATGGTATCACGGACCCAGAAGTACTGGAGGCACTAGCGTTAAGGGGAGGAATAAACCTTGCGCAAGACCTCGCGTTATTAGCGATACGAGTGGCAAGCAACAGCCTGTCGGTGGTTGAGGCGACACAGAGGAAGAATCTGGGAAGATTTAGTAATATACTGCATGAAATAACGGCCACGGCAAAGTCCTCCTTCACGCAGGTTTCCTTCGTTCATGAACATCGTTCTTCAAATAACGAACCTCATGTACCAGCTCAAGTTGTGATAGGGTCGCCAATAGGACGCTATATCCGGCTCATTGATCCGCCTACGGGCACCTGTATCCCGAAAGTTTTGATAATTTAATAAAAGGGCCGGATGATTCTAAAAATATATAAGCAAAATAGCTTCCCCTAAAAAACTTTCCCCTAAAATAAATAGAGGAATCGTCAAAAAAGAAGTAAGTAACAAAACTACAATAGTTTTTTCAGTTATCTTGTTTTGGGCAGACATTTACATAAGAGCCTAAACAAAACTCAAATTACAACATCATCCCCACAAGATGCAAAAGGACATTCAAAGCAATAAATGTAATCAGCTCCCTCCCCTCCGCCGATGTGATCGGACCTCCAAGCTTGGTCGTCAACCACACTGTTATGGACAAAACCGCTTGGGGCGTCGATGACGTAGTGCGCCATGTTGATATCGCCGAAGATCCTCGGAATTGGCATGCCAACCAAGAAGCAGAGTTGGTCTAGGTGCACAATGAATCTAATTAAGCATGAGTGGCCCCACTGGCCATGGACAATGTCGGCAGTGCCGGTCTCCATCTAGCGAAGCTTACAGTTTTTGCTTAGACCTCTAGATCCCGCAGCCTCCACCAGTACCACGCCTCCATGACCAGCGGAATAGAGAATAACACCACCTACAAGAGCTCCTCCGAGCTTATTGGCGATGCTCTTGTCAGATTTAGGCCTCTTCGTCACTCTCCACCGTGGAGAGACACTAGTGAAGCTTGCTGCCAGCCCACCACTTCTGCTCGCGAATGGCGCCGAATAGATTTTATCAACCATCGTAACACCAAAGGCCACATAATACACGCTAGTCCAAAACAACCCTACTTTATACAAGCCCCGCTGCACATTGATGACCCACATAGGGTGTGTATCGCAGTACTTTCGATAAATAAGAGTGTCAAACCCAACGAAGAGCAGAAGCTGTTGACAAGCAGGTTGGATAAAGAATTCATTGTAAACACTAGTAAACGGGGTTTTGGTTGTTTTGGATATATCAGATAAATAAAGTGTGAGTAAATAAAGAGCAGTAAATAATATTGCAGCGAGTGGTCCAATCCTTTTGAGAGCAAAGGACAAGCTGGTTGTGTTACTTATGACTACCAAACGTTCTCGAGGACACATGGGAATTTCGTCAAGTGCTTTCGCTTCGTTACGGTTGATTAATATCCATTGGTTCGTGAAGTGTTGTGTGGGTGAACCTATGCTAATGCACCGCCCAACTAGAAATAATACATACTTATGATTATGCGCCTCGTAAGCATCCGCAAATACAAGAAAGTAATTAAGATAAATCTAACCACAACCTTAAAACTCCGGATCCTACACTCCCTCGTGCATTGGTTTCCTAACCGGGGTTTAGATTTCTGTCACTCCGGCAACCCCGCAATTAGTAGCCAAATAAGCAAGTCATCCTCCTAGATCCATAAAGGTGAAGTATCATGTAGTCGACGTTCACATGACATCACTACAAGAATAGCACCACAACTTAAATACCGAACCACGAGATATTACTTCAATATACCTTCACTACTAAAATCATGACTTCTCCCATGTCCTCAAGAACTAAACAAACTACTCACAAGACATCATATGGATCCTAATCATAGGTGATATAATGGATGAAAACAATCTGGTCATAAAGTGCTAACACCGATAAATCTCACAAGGATCAACTACTAACAAGTAATCCACATCGGGAGAGAGATCTAATGTAAAACAACGATATAGACCCCTAATTTTTACAACGGGATGACGGTGGATGATGAGGGTGATGGTGCTGGTGGTGATGATGATGATGATTGCGATCTTTATGATGCCCGGAGTGATGACGGTGACGATGGCGATGATTTCCCCTCTCCGGAAAGGAATTTCCCCGGCAGATTTCTCCCTCCCAGAGAGCTTTTCTCTCTCGGGTGTTTTCCGCCCCGAGGGGGCGGCGGAATAATTCTTCGATGATGGTCTGGGGCTTAGGGTTCCCTCAGGGTCTAGTACGCGAAAGATGTCGACTAGAGGTGGGCCAGGGTGGCCACACCACCTAGCGGTGCGGCCCCTGGTGTCCCCCATCTGGCTCCCCTTTTGGTTGGAGTCCTCCTGTGAACATCTAAGACACCCCCGGTGTCCCCCCTCTTCTTCTAATCTTCTGAAATACGGTATCACGACGGTGCTTTTTCCTTCATATTTCTGGTCCCGGTGTTTATTCTACAAAAATTATGAAACATAAAAAATAAGATAAAATAACATAAGTAATGCATCATAACATGAAATATATCGATCAATAACAGAAAGTAACAATATAAACAGTGATTCAAAATGGACGTATCAACTCCCCCCAAGCTTAGACCTCGCTTGTCCCCAAGCAAAATTAAACTCAGTAAGCATGACCACATGTTTATGGAGTGAGGTGTCGATAAATGAAATACGTACAAGAGACATCACATCTAACAAAAAACAAATCATTTTAGATAGCAAGTTCCTCTCATATAACCAAACTTGAAACAAGCAGGGGAACAATAATGGTGCAAAAAGTAAATCAAAATTGGTAAAGGCAAACTTCATTCTTGGTCAGAGAACAATTAACAATGTACTCATCTTTCGATCAGATCTTTATACTAGAGCTATATTGAAGAGTTTATCATGCTCAATTATAGCGGTCTCTTTGCAAACATTGGTAACTTTCTAAGTGGTATTCAAACAGATAAAAGCATTTGTACAAACAAGGAAGAATAATAAACATGGTTGAGTAAATCAACATGGAGTCGGATGAATTACAACAAATCAAATGCTTGCTTAAGACAAAATGAAATGGTTTTGCTGACTCAACATAAATGTAAAAGATATGCCCTTCGCAGAGGAAAGCATGGATCACTCATGTGCTATAGCTTTTATTTTAATAAACATAGGTATAAAATGCATGACACTCCTCCCATCCATATTACACAAACCATGGCTGACCGAATCCTCGGGTGCCTGCCAACAATCACAAACCATGGAGGAGTGTCTACTTTTGAGAGGTATATGTTAGTGTCAATGAATGGTAAACAGAAAATACAATACGTCACAAGCCAACTAGACTTCACAAGAGCGGCTCCCATATGAAGGACGTAACTGGTGTAGAAGGTCATCCATCATTCTCTTCTGTTTACATGGTTATGCTTTGACTGATAAATCAGGGGGAAATAGTGAAGAGAATTTGTGTATTTGTTTGGGGCTGCACACCCCGCTGCCAGCTCTTCTAGCATTTGGATAAGCGGATGAAGTCACTAGTCCAAGTGTGTGAAATCCAATCAACAAGTGAGATAAAGGTTCTCTATTTACGTCGTCATGAGCAAAAAACAGGAACAGAAAATAGGAGTAATTTTGAAAGTTTTAAAGGTAGCACATGAGCAATTTACTTGGAGTGGCGGTTAGTTGCCACAAATAGGTAGGTATGGTGGACAAAAATGGAAAGGTTTTGGGGTTCAAGGTTTGGAATGCACGAGAAGCATTCCCTCTCATTAAAAGTTTATGGCTAGCAAGGTTGGGTATAAAGCATAAGAGTTGAAGTAAAACAAACAAAAACATATATGATAAAGCCAATCATGCAATCTTCCTTGAAGGTGCAAACGAGCTTATTTGAGAATACTAAGCTTATGAGCTAACAAAGAAGAAAGATCATGGAATAATATATCTACATGCAACTCCCTCTTTTCTACTTAAGTCTCAACATATTGTTGCTAATGACCAATGCTAAGTTTGCCAAAACCAACTAGATTATCTTGAAGCTCCAACATTGATACCAATACTAATAACAAGATCAATCACATAACAAAGATTGCATACTAAAATAAAGTAGAACGAGTACATGATGAAACTTCTCATTAATATTCCATTACGACAACTCAAACCAAGGGATACAACGATAACCAACTAAGGAGTGACACTTCCATACTGCAAACCATACTATATGATATTTCCTCTACTCACGATATGACTCTACTAAAAGGTAAAAAGGAGTGAAAGATAAAGGTGATACCGAGGCACTCCCCCAAGCTTGGAACAAGCCAAGGGGGTGCCAATACAAATGATGAATCAATTCTTCAGTGGTGGTGGTGGTGAATCCTTCGCGATGAGCTTATCAATTGATTTCTTCAATTACGAATATAAGCATACGAATCATATCCATATTGTACTCAATACGGTTTGCATGCTTGTCAATCGGTGCATTCCAGCCATATGGATTTTCCTCCCACGCTTCCTTAGGTTGAGATCTTTCTCTATCTTCATGGTTAGAATGATACATATCCTAGCAAGAAGGCAACCTGGACTCGGTTACCCTCATATATCGATATTCATGAATTAAGGTGTGGAAAGGTCTCTTAATACTTGAATGTGGAATGTCCGGGGAAAAAAAAAGACGCCGAGCTAACCATCCAGTGTTAGTCCTTGACATGGGCTTGGAAAGTTTTGCAACCACTCCAATGCTCATGACGGTAGCACATGGATGCACCCGCGGGTTTTCTTCTACATCTCCTTCAGCTCCACTATCAATCTCCTTCTTCGGCTCCCGGTCTTGGAGATCTTCTTCCTTTGGTCCCTTCCCCTTGTTGTTGTTGGTGGAGACCATGGTGCTTCTAAAACTGAAAACAGAACCTGGAAGAAACAACTCGAAAGAGAAACACGACGAGAAAACGATGTACAGACCTCGGGGGATCCGGGTGATTATATAGCAAAAATATGCGTAATGAAAGGAAAGTCCAGGTCAAAAACGAGTCGGAGAGGGGCTCCGGGGATCCCACACCATAGAATGGCGTGGCCAGGGGTGGGCCCGCGCCGCCACATGGTGTGGTGCCTCCGGGCACCTTCTCCAACTCCTCTTCGGCTCGGCATTTTTCATATTTTCCAAAAAAATCAATAATTAATAACTTAAAAGGTAATCTGCGAACTTTTTCTTAACATAACTGTTACATATTCCAAAACTGACTCTGTAGATTCTGGAATCTTCCCTCCGATGAATTTCTCCGGAGTCATTACTTGAATAACATGGACATCTTCATCGTAGGAATCCCCAGAAATATAATGTTTGAGTCTTTGCCCATTTACCACTTGTGTAGTGTTATCCTTGAGGGAAGCAATTTTGACTGCCCTGAACGATACACTTCTTCAATAACATAAGGTCCTTCCCATCGGGAGAGTAATTTTCCTGCAAAAAATCTGAGACGAGACAGATACAATAGAACTTTCTCACCAACATGAAACTCTCTTTTAAGGATTCTTTTAGCATGCCATTGTTTAACTTTCTCTTTAAAGAGCTTGGCATTTCCATAAGCTTCCCATCTCCATTCATCTAAATGATTCAAATCAATCATTCTTTTCTTACCAGCAAGTTTAAAATCTTTATTTAATTCTTTCAGTGCCAATAAGCTTGTTGTTCTAATTCTAAAGGCAAGTGACAAGCTTTTCCATAAACCATTTTATAAGGATACATACCCACGGGATTTTTATAAGCAGTTCTATAAGCCCATAAAGCATCATTCAACTTATCTGAACAATTCTTCCTAGATTTATTAATAGTCTTTTGCAAGATAGATTTAATTTCTCTATTTGATAATTCTACTTGCCCACTGGCTTGGGGATGATAAGCTGAGGCAATTCTATGATTAACATCATATTTAGCAAGGTTCTGAAACCACCATGAATGAAATGAGAACCTCCATTGGTCATAAGATATCTAGGCACACCAAACTTAGGAAAAATAACATTTTTAAGAATTTTTAACGAGGTTTCTCCATCAAAACTTTTAGTAGGTATAGCTTCTACCCATTTAGTAACATAATCAATATCAACAAGTATATGTGTATGGCCATTTGAAGGGGGAAAAGGACCCATAAAGTCAAATCCCCAACAATCAAAAGGTTCAATAGCAAGAGAATAACTCATAGACATTTCATTACGTCTAGAAATATTTCCTACTCTTTGACAATCATCACAAGATAAAATAAATTTACGTGCATCTTTAAAGAGAGTGGGCCAATAGAAACCTGATTGTAGAACCTTTTGTGCGGTTTTATCTCCAACGTGATGTCCTCCATAAGCACTACTATGGCACTTCTTCAATATTTCACGTTGTTCATGATCTGGAACACATCTTCTCATAATACCATCCACTCCTTCTTTATATAAATGTGGGTCATCCCAAAATAATGCCTCAAATCATAGAACAAATTTTATTCTTTGTTGAGCTGTAAATGTTGGAGGCAAATACTTTGAAACAATAAAGTTAGCGTAATCAGCATACCATGGACTATCTTGAGGTTTTACCTTTATTGCAACCAATTGTTCATTTGGAAAACTATCATTAACAGGAATAGGATGAAAAGTAATGTTTTCCAATCTAGACAAGTTATCATGAACATGATTTTCAGCACCCTTCCTATCCACAATATGCAAATCAAACTCTTGTAAAAGCAACACCCATCTAATAAGCCTAGGCTTAGCATCTTTCTTTTCCATAAGGTATCTAATAGCATCATGATCAGTATGAATAGTGACCTTTGAGTCAACAATATAAGGTCTAAACTTATCACATTTAAAAACTACAGCTAAGAACTCTTTTTCAGTAGTAGCATAATTCTTTTGAGCAGCATCAAGATTCTTACTAGCATAATGAATAACATTCAACTTCTTATCTATGCGTTGTCCAAGAACAGCACCTACACCAAATCACTAGCATCACACATAATTTCAAAAGGTAAATTCCAATCAGGAGGTTGAACAATAGGAGCAGTAGTTAAAGCCATCTTTAAAGTTTCAAAATCTTCCTTACAATCATCATCAAAAACAAATGGTACATTTTTTTGAAGAACATTAGCAAGAGGCTTGGATATTTTAGAGAACTATTTAATAAACCTCCTATAAAAACCAGCATGACCAAGAACATTACGAATACCTTTAACATCCCTAGGACAGGGCATTTTCTCTATGGCTTCCACTTTAGCTCTGTCAACTTCAATACCTCTTTTAGAAATTTTATGTCCAAGAACAATTCCTTCATTAACCATAAAGTGGTATTTCTCCCAATTAAGAACAAGATTAGTTTCCTCACATCTATGCAAAACTTTGTCAAGGTTGTGCAAACAATTTTCAAAAGAAGTCCCATAGACGGAGAAATCATCCATGAATACTTCCACAATTTCTTCATAAATATCATGAAAAATAGCAGACATGCATCTTTGAAAAGTAGCAGGAGCATTACACAAATCAAAAGGCATACGTCTATAAGCGTAAGTACCATAAGGACATGTAAATGTTGTTTTCTCTTGATCTTGTTTCCTAACAGCAATTTGAGAAAATCCAAAATAACCATCAAGAAAGAAAAAATGAGTTTTCTTAGAAAACCTCTATAGCATTTGATCAATAAAGGGTAAAGGATAATGACCTTTCTTAGTAAATTTATTAACCTTTCTAAAATCAATGCACATTCTATAACCAACTACTACTATTTGTGGAATGAGCTCATTGTTTTCATTAGGTACAATAGTCATGCCTCCTTTTTTAGGGACACAATGCACAGGGCTTACCCATCTACTATCAGCAATAGGAAAAATAATACCAACATCAAGAAGTTTTAATACATCATTTCTTACCACTTCCTTCATCTTAGGAATTAAACGGCGTTGATGTTCAACTAATGGCTTTGCATCAGGTTCAATATTAATAGCATGCTGACATATAGTAGGAGAAATCCCCTTCAAATCATCAAGAGTATATCCAATAGCTCCAAGGTGTTTCTTCAGAACTCCTAATAATATTTCCTCTTCTTCACCTAAAAGTTTAGCACTAATAATAACAGGATATGTTTTCTTATCATCAATATAAGAATATTTAAGATCATCAGGCAAAGGTTTTTAATCAAAGATAGGATCCTCCTTGGGTGGTAATGTGGTACCCAAGTCTTCCACGGGTAAATTAGGTTTCAGTATCACTGGTTGACGAAGAAGAATATTGTCAATCTCATTTCTCTCTTCCATAAATACCTCACTCTCATGGTCCTCCATTTATTGATGCAAAGCATTATTAGGAGCAAGTTCAATAGAAGCAAGTTGTTCAATTTTAAAATTCTCATCGGGCAATTTAGATTCATAAGGTGCTCTAGCAAATTTGGAGAAATTGAACTCATAATATTTTCCATCAAATTTAGTCAAAATCTTCTCTATTTTACAATCTATAATAGCACCACAAGTGTTTAAGAAAGGTCTACCAAAAATAATAGGACAAGTCTTACTAGAATCCTTACCAAGTACTAGAAAATCAGTGGGATATTTAGTTTTACCACATAAAACTTCCACATCTCTAACAATACCAATAGGAAAAAAAATCTCTATTAGCAAGCTGAATAACCACATCAATATCTTCAAGCTCACAAGAACCAGATTCATGCATAATTTCTCTATAAAGCTCATAAGGTAAAGCACTATAACTAGCACCAATATCACACAAAACATAATAGCAATGATCACCAATCTTAATAGAAAGCACATGAACACTAGTTTTCTTAGGCCTATGAGGATGTGAAACAATGTTAGAAGCATCCTCACAGAAGACAATGTGTTCATCCTCCACATTTCCACCAACAAGATCTTTTACTATTGCTACTGCAGATTCAATAGTTATTGTTTCATCGGGTTCAATAGATTTCTTATTACTCTTATTAACCACACTAGCTATCATAGAATGTTCTTTCACTTTAGGAGGGAAAGGTATTTTTTAACATAAGGCTCAGGAACAGGAGGATTAATAGCATGTGCTTCTATATTACTAGCAGGAACAATATCTTTATAGGGTGCATGGTACTTGTGATAATTCTTTTTAGGAATATCAAGATAGGAGGCAAAAGCTTTAAGACAGTTTGCAAAAAATTGACAATCAAGACCACAAACAGCACTAACATCATAGAAATCATTGGTAACCATAAAAGATTTAATGCATTCATAATCATAATTTATACCTGACTTTCTACCTTTGTCATTCTCCCATCCTTCAGTGTTTTCTTGAATATGGTCAATAAGATCCTATTTAGCTTCTTCCTTCATACGTGTGAATGATCCAGAACAAGAAGCATCCAATAAATCATTATCATGAAGATAAAGCCTTGCATAAAAATTATTGACAACAATATTACGCAGGAGTTCATGAACGAGACATTTGAGCATTAATAACTTCATTCTCCCCCATCCTTGGGCTATACTCTCTCCATCATGAGGCCAGAAATCACATATTTGATTATGGTATTTATGAATCTCACTAGGAGGATACAATTAAAAATAAAAGAGAGGAACAATATCCTCCCATCCAATAGATTAACCATTCTTCAGTAATTTGAACCATTCAGCGGATCTTCCTTTCAGCGATAAAGAAAATAATTTCCTTTTAACTTGATCTATAGTAATATATCCACACCTGAATAACTCGCATAATTCATGTATAAAGAGCAAATGATCACCGGGATGGACAGTTCCATCACCGTAATAGCGGTTATCCATAACACGTCCAACAATGTTCATAGGTATTTTATAAGGATTTAATTCAGCAGATGACGGGTCAATTACTACCCTAGCAGTGATAGTAGTAGTGCCTCTAAACAGACAATCAAAAGTATTATCCATGATGAAATAAAACAGTAGACAGAAATAAAAACAGCACTCACAATAAAAGTTTCTCTTACCAATTCCACTTACCAATAGCGCTTCACTCCATGGCAACGGCGCTAGAAAATAGTCCTGATGACCCACAAGTATAGGGGGTGTATCGCAGTACTTTCGGTAAATAAGAGTGTCGACCCAACGAGGAGCATAAGGTGTTGACAAGCAGGTTGGATAAAGAATTCATTGTAAACACTAGTAAACGGGTTTTTGGTTGTTTTGGATATAGCACATAAATAAAGTGCGAGTAAATAAAGAGCAGTAAATAATATTGCTGTGAGTGGCCCAATCCTTTTGAGAGCAAAGGACAAGCCGGTTGTGTTACTTATGACTACCAAACATTCTCGAGGACACATGCGAATTTCATCAAGTGCTTTCGCTTTGTTACAGTTGATTAATATCCTTTGGTTCGTGAAGTGTTGTGTGGGTGAACCTATGCTAATGCACCTCCCAACTAGGACTAATACATACTTGTGATTGTACCCCTCGTAAGCATCTGCAAATACAAGTAATTAAGATAAATCTAACCGCACCCTTAAAACTTCGGGATCCTACACTCCCTCGTGCATTGGTTTCCTAACAGGGGTTTAGGTTTCTATCACTCCGGCAACCCCACAATTAGTAGCCAAATACACAATGCATCCTCATAGGCCCATAAAGGTAAAGAATCATGTAGTCGACGTTCACATGACACCACTAGAAGAATAGCACCACAACTTAAATACCAAACCACGAGATATTACTTCAATATAACTTCAGTACTAACATCATGACTTCTCCCACGTCCTCAAGAACTAAACAAAATACTCACAAGACATCATATGGATCATAATAAGAGGTGATATAATGGATGATAACAATCTGGCCATAAAGTGATAACACCGATAAATCTCACAAGCATCAACTACTAACAAGTAATCCACACCGGGAGAGAGATCTAATGTAAAATAGCGATAGAGACCCCTAATTGTTACAGCGGGATGACGGTGGATGATGAGGGTGATGGTGTTGGTGGTGATGATGATGATGATGATGACGATCTTGATGATGCCCAGAGTGATGACGGTGACGATGGCGATGATTTCCCCTCTCCTGAGAGGAATTTCCCCGGCAGTTTTCTCCCTGTTAGAGAGCTTTTCTCTCTCGGGTGTTTTCCGCCTCGAGGCGGCGGAGTAATAATTCTTCGATGATGATATGGGTCTTAGGGTTCCCTCGGGGTCAAGTACGCGAAAGATGTCGACCAGAGGTGGGGCAGGGTGGCCACACCACCTGGTGTCGCGGCTAGGGGCGCCACCTAATGGTGTGGGCCCCTGGTGGCCCCCTCTGGCTCCCCTTCTTGCTGTATTCCTCATCTCAACATCTAAGACACCCCCGATGTCCCCCCCCCTCTTCTTCTGGTCTTATGAAATACGATATCTCGATGGTGCTTTTTCCATCAGATTTCTGGTCCGGTGTTTATTCTCTAAAAATTATGAAACATGCAAAATAAGATAAAATAACACAAGTAATGCATCATAACATGAAATATATCAATGAATAACAGAAAACAACAATATAAACAGTGATGCAAAATGGGCGTATCACACATCCCCCTTGACGCCAGCCGGCAGTGCCTCTAGAGAGGAAAGAGAAGCGAGAAGGGAACACTAGGGGGCATCTCAATGGTGAAGAGCATTTGTGCCCTAAATTATTTTGGTATTTATGACACTATAATTAGCATACTAATCGTGTGTATAAGTTTTATAAGTATATTTTAAGATATCAAATGACGGTTTGATGCCCCTCAATTTTGATAGAAGTAAAGAAAGTGTGTTTGACGGGGTTTTTTAGACGTATGAACCTCGTACTATCAAGAGGGGGGTCAGTAAGGAAAGGTATGGGTTGTATTCGATGTCCAAAATGCTTTCATAAAGCCTTCTTGTATGGGAGAGAGATCTCCTCAACAAGCCTTGGTCTCAAATAAATAGCAATACCGCAAGAACTTAATAAGCATCCAGTTGATCATGTTGCTTATTCAGATGATCAACTTTAGTGCACAGGACTTTGTTGCAAATTTCTTGCATGTCATTGACTAGTGCATTGATACTGCCTTAAGACCAACATTCATTGTTGTCCATAGAAAAATGTGTTGCTGGTGTTCGTTTCATTGACTTGTGATGTTATGATAACTAGCTATGTTACCACAACCATCCATATAAATTACTTGCCATGCTAGATTTTTTATCTATGTGGCATTGATGTTACTACTTATGTTACTCCTAGTTACTACTTATGTTACTCCCATTGTGACTATCCTAATAGTGCAGATAAGAGCATTGACTTCTATGCTAGATCCCAAGTGCACACCTCTTTACTTGGACTTTAAAAACTAATTCTTGAGCTACACCTTTCTCAAGATAAGTGATTCAACTATGCATAACTCAACTCTACATTATCTTAAAAATATCTTCGCCATTTATGATCAAGATGGTTGTACGCCAGTAACCTAAGCAAGAACCTTTTAGTACTCACTTAGTATTGGTCAAGATGGACAACATATGAATGGTAATTTGCTACTCCTTTCTATCCATATTTGTCACTAGATCAGATATATCTAGATATGTTTTAGTGCTAAATATATCCGATTCAACGACAATTAATATGAGTTGGAAGGAGTAGTAATATGGGGACTAGAAACCCAAGAATATATGATATCTCATAGGAAAAAAAAACCATGAGGACATAGGCCAAAATTCATATTGAACCCCCACACATAACTTAATGAAACTCTTAAACGGACCACAACGTCCGATGATGGACATTGATGTTAGAACGCGTAGAGATAAACAAAAACTTTTCTACGCGGTAGTTCCAAGATCTAGCCGAGGTAGAAGGCCACGAGGATTACCACTAGACGCGCAGGTGCGGATTATCGATGAAGCACGTCGATGCAGTGTAGTCCCACGATCCGATCCAGCCGATCCAATCCCGCGAACGTCGAAGTGCTGATCATACAACACCTCTGTCGGTATTCACACGTACGAGGAGGGAGCTCCGGCGGCAAACTGCTAGGTCTGGCGGCTGGACTGAGTGGGGCTAGGGTTCCCAACGCATTGGAGTGGAAAAACTTGTGCCCGCTGGGCAACCTGCTCCCCTCTTTATATAGCGAGTGGGAGTGGGCTTCACAACGCTTGTGGCACATTCCCTCTGTCAGTCCATTTCCGGTTTGGGTCCAACCCGACCAATATATTTGCTCCCGCTCTTAAGTGTGTGACCCTGCAGGCGCATGGAGACTTGGACACGATTGGAGTCCGACTCCCAATCGATCACCCGGTAGCGGCTCCTAGCAGAACATGCCGAATCCCAAGTGCCATAGAGTCATGACGACATACCTTCCGATGTGACTTTCATCTGAGTCCCTTTTGCCTCACGATATACCTTGTCGAACTATAGGCTAATTATCGTCATCCCTTGAATATCTCAACTCTCTTCTCGGTCTGTGATATATGATTCATCTAACTAACTCTTAGTCAATAGACCCAGTTAACACTTAACCGAGTCACGCATGGCCATGCTTCTGGAATCATACCACTCGAGAGGGCCTAGAGAATATCTTTCCATTCGTTGGGAAAAATCCTATCTTGATTATCCACATCACGCAGCTTGATTCTCATTCGACCCGAACTCTACCTTTATAACTGCCTTGTCACGGAACGGCGTTTGACAGAACCTAAGTCGGTGATCCACAACTCGGATTGTGCGACAATCTCAGTTCTAAGGATTACATTGATTGAGACATGCAAATGACAACTTACTCGTTGCATCTCAATATGGGTCTGTCCGACTTTCTAAACTCTTTAGCCAAGTCCGTGAACATTGGAATGGCATCGCCATGCCCATGACAAGTGGAACTGAGTCATTAGCCAACACTCACATTAGTCTAGGGTGTGTGTCCGGCACAACCTTAATGACCAAGGACAATTTAGCATGAACAACATGAAGACATAATTCCACAATTGAAATTTGAATCACATATTCAATGACATATATCAGATGTTCAAAACAAGGACGAGTAAATAACTTTATGAATACATTGGGAATTACATCATACATGATTGCCTCTAGGGCATATTCCCAACATTTGAAACTGAACAACTTGCTAGTATTGCAAAATTAATGAGAAAAAAAGTACAGGGGAAGGAATGCATCATGACTTGGGTACTACAAACCAACGAGCATAAGGTCTATCCCCAAATAGCAAAATAATATAATGCAACAGTCCAACATGTTAGACTAGAATTAATTACGATGCATTTGTTGGGGAACTAATATGTCTCAAACGTATCTATAAGTTCTGATGTTCCATGTTGTTTTCATGCCTTATGCTACATGTTTTCTATACACTTTATGTCATTTTTATGGATTTCTTGGGACTAACCTATTGACAAGATGCCACAGAGCCAGTTCTTGTTTTCTGCTGTTTTTTGTTTCAGAAAAGTTGTTCTAAAAATATTCTCGGAATTAGACGAAACAAATCCCAGGGTCTTAGAAATTTCTCACGTACAGGGAGTCTGGAGGGGAACCGGAGGGGGGCCTGGAGATCCCACACTATAAGGCGGCGGGCCACCCTTGGCCGCGCCACCAGGTCGTGTACCCCCTGGCCACCCATCGACGTTGCCCTCTCGCCTATTTAAGCTCCTACACGGGTTAACCCTAAAGAACCGATCCTTTTTCCACCAAAAGTTATGTAGCCGCCATCATCGTCAACCCTAGTTCGGGAGGGTTATGAAGCTCTCACCGGCACCCTGCCGGGAGGGGGAATCATCACCGGAGGGCTCTTCATCACCATGTCTGCCTCCGGAGTGATGTGTGAGTAGTTCATCCTTGGACTACGGGTCCATAGCAGTAGCTAGATGGTTGTCTTCTCCTCTTCATTCCTAATGTTTAGATATTGTGAGCTGCCTAACATGATCAAAATCATCTAATTGTAATGCTACATGTTCTGTTTGTTGGGACCCGATGAATATTGAATGCTATGTCCAATGATTATCAATCTATCATGTTTATGTTATTTATGATCTTGCATGCTTTCTGTTACTAGTAGATGCTTTGTCCAATTTGATGCTTGTAACTCCAAAGGGGGTATTTATGCTCGATAGTGGGTTCATGCCTCCCTTTCACTCACGCTCGAGTGATAGAAATGTAACAGCTAGGGGATGTGTTGTTGTCATTAGGGAGAAAACAACGATGTTTGCATTACATACTTTGCTTAATGCAATTATTTTTTGCTTGCAGCTTAATACCCGAGGTTTGGCTGGATGACACTCCGAGGGTGGATTATTACTTTATTAGTCATAGATGCAGTTGGATAACGGTCTACGAATTATGTTGTAATGCCCGCATGAATCACATAGTAATCATCATGTCATGCATATGCACTACGGTGCAGCCTTTATATCTGTCAATTGCCCAGTTGTAATTTGTTTACCCAGCATGTTATCTATATGTTTTGGAGAGACACCACTAGTGAACTGTGGACCCCAGGCCATTTCTTTTACACTTTTAATACAACCATTGTTTTACTACTGTAATTACTGTTTTCTTTTCATTCATTGCCATCACTGTTCTCTTTTCATTTACTGCAAACAAGTACTATTTTTCACACTATACATCTAATTATTTGTGTTAACAAAACCGGTGAGATTGACAACCTCACTGTTTCGTTGGGGCAAATTACTTTGATTGTGTTGTGTAGATTCCATGTTGTTGCTGAGCCTGGTAGTGCGCCCTGCCAACATCAGATATGTTCAACCTTCATAAGTGATTTCTTTCTCCTACTGGTCGATTAAACCTCAGTTTCTTTCTGAGGGAAAACTTGTCGCTGCACTCTTCATTCGTAACACTTGGGGTCTCCCAACGAGCGTGTGTTTACCCATCAACCCTTACACCATCAGAAATGCGCTACTCAAAACAAAAAAATCTAGAGCGTTACCAATATCCAATGCAAGGCGGGAGGCAACGAAATGTACCCTCGTGTGTCGAATTTACTGGGAGATTGTCGGTGACGAGGTAGACGTGGAAGTAGACGTAGTCGGTCCCTTAAATCAGACACATCTAATCACGAGGAGATGTATATCTCAAGAATGAGTACCACAAGTGCGGCACCTCCACGGTAACCACCCATACGTGTGAAAGGTTTCGACGCAGAATAACAAAGAATATCCAATGCAAGGAGAGAGGCAACGAAATGTACCCTCGTGTGTTGAATTTACTAGAAAATTGTCGGTGACGAGGTAGATGTGGAAGTAGACATAGTCGGTCCCTTAAATTAGACACATCGAATCGCGAGGAGATGTATATATCACGAATGAGTACCGCAAGTGCGGCACCTCCACGGTAACCACACGTACGTGTGAAGGATTTCGATGCAGAATAACAAAGAATTTCCTAACAACAATAGCCGATAAAGGAAAATATCTATTACTATGCAAATATGAAGTAGCGGAGGGAATCAGTGTTCATACCTTGAAGACCGAAAGTGGGGATTACGCTTCTGCACAAAGGTTGTTGAGGAAGACGAACATAGCCGGCCTAAATGTTGTAAAGTCGTAGCAGCGACTAGTGCCACAAAAGACAGCACCTTGTAGCTCTACACACATATAGTGTAGACGACGACTTCTGGGCTCTTGTCCAACAAAGCAGCGGAAGTTGGAGACTTTGATCAAAGAACCAATAGCACGACGGTGTGCATAAGGTGAAGAAAACCTCGACTCGTGCGCAAGTCCAATTTGGAACCACAGTTGGGCGGATGGAGAGAGAAATTATGGTGCCTTTTGGGAGAGGGGTGCCTCTCCTTATATAGGAGGAGTGAGCCACCCTCCTTGGCTTAGCTATGTGCCACATGGTTGGATGGCCAAGGGAGGGAAACCCCTGATGGGCTATGGGGACCCCAGACTAGGAGTCTGAGACCTCTAGTATGCATACATTCATGATCCCATGATCAGTTAGTCGTGAAAAACATACTCTAGTTGGCATTGAAATTATATCGTCCGATACAAAGAATACACGTATTACACAACTGATCACATGACTCAGTCGAGAACAACTGCCACACAGGACAGGAAACACAATAAACAATGGAAGTTTTCAAAAATAAATTCGTGGTAAAGCCCAGTCATGCCTTGACTACCTACATGCTACTGGTTGGGAGATGTTCTTAGTTCGCATAGTCGTCAGCGTAGATCTCCTCCTATGGCTGCTCCTCAAAGTCTGACTAAGTAAATAGCTAGGGACAAAACCAATGTGAGTACATTTGATTGTACTCGCAATTCACCCCAAATGAAAGCTTAAGAATGCAATTATGATATATTAGTGGTAGTAGGAAGGCTGTTGTTAGGGTTCATCTAGCCACGATGAGTGAAAGATCCATCGTTGTTGATCAAGTTTTAGACTTTTTTTTAATAAGATACTTCAAAAGATATTTAGTTTCTTTTGTAGATATCGCATGTACACAAGGTTACAATAAAGCATTCTCAATAAAGAAAAGTTTTTCTTTGCAAAACTTTTTGAAAGAACACGCCTTCAAGATCATCATTTCTCCGGTACCTCAAAGGTACGATCATTTCCCTTTCCGAGTACCTCCCAAGTACAACACCAAAACAATTTTCAAGTTTTTGAAAGCGTCGACACAATACTAGTTGCATGGACATTCAACTGTCCATATCCGAGGACTCAGCTATTATAAATAGTTTTACTATAAAGAGGTGTACACATTTCACAAGATCCAGTACATCCGTTGTGAACAACTATGGACCTTTCGCGACAGTATGCAAACATCAGATAACCGGTCCTAACAAGACACTATGCAAGTGCTAGTAAATGACTACCTCTTCAACTGGGTTTGTTCTCCCCGGCACCGAGTGTGTCAGCCGTATCGAACCAGTTTCACCTGACATCACACTGCCATGACAGGAGGCTCAACTATCGCAACCGGTGGCAAGATTAATCCCACACTTTGAATTTCCCGTTACTCCCTCCTGGGGACAATTCGGTTCGGGGGAATCTAACTGTTGATGACTCATATCTAGGGGTGGGCATAAAAAACCGAGAAACCGAACCCAAACCGAGACCAAAACGAACAAACCGAAATATAAGGTTGATTCGGTTTTCGGTCCATATATCGGTTCCCAACTTTAGAAAACCAAAATTATATCTGTTAGTTCGGTTTTTAGTCCATGTTAACCAAACTAACCAAAAGGACCGATTCATCATGCAAGCAGATATTTCAAGACCATGTGACAATCTATATCTAGGGTAATAAATCAGTTATCCCATTAAACATATCTATCATTTCCAACACGATCTCCAGCCAAATCCTATGTATTGCTATCTCTTAGGCAACTGCAATTAAAGTTCACAACAAAGACATACCCATCCACATGTCGTGTAATACTAGCTGCCATGGCACTAGGTCCACACATCCATGTCGTCCCGGCGAGGCTCCGCAACTCCACTCTCTCAGGCTGAGCTTGACAGCTCCATCCTAGCGGGCTAGTAATGAAGTTGAGGCCACCTTAGGTGTGCTAGTGCAACGTTGTGCCAAAGATTTTCACAACAGCCCCATGCAACCACACCCTATCCAATCATTTTTCCTATCTAATTCTTGATTTGAATTTTTTGCGTGTTACAATCTCGGTTAATTCGGTTTAAACCGAACCAATTTTTTTAAGAACTGAATTGTCGGTTCCTATAAAATGATAGGTTGATTCGGGTGTTGCTATGTGTTGTTGGGATACCCCAAGAGGAGGGTGTGATGAGCATAACGGTAGGAGTTTTCCCCTTAGTTAAGAACCAGGGTTATTAATCTAGTAGGAGAAAGAGAATCTTCGGAAGGTTGATGTCACTGACGGTGGTGTTGACACTTCACCGGTGTCAGCAACAACGTGGAACCTGCACACAATACAACCAAAATATTTTGCCCCAACGGTACAGTGAGGTTGTCAATCTCACCGGTCTTGCTGAAAACAAAGATTAGACGTATAGTGTGGAAAACAGTTGTATGCTTGCAGAAAGTAGAGAGAGCATGAAATTTTTGTGGTTTGATTAACAGTGTGGAAAATGGACTGGGTTCATAGGTTCACTAGTGGTGTCTCTCCATAAAAGATAGCATGATGGGTGAACAAATTACAGCTGGGCAATTGACAAATAAAGGTTGCACCGTAGTGCACATTATAACATGATGATTACTATGATATTTAGTGCGGGCATTACAACAAGATACATAGACCGACATCCATCTGCATCTATCACTAATAATCCATCCTCAGGTTATCATCCGAACCCCCTTAGGTCTTAGGTTGCAAACCACAGATAATTGCATTAAACAAAGTGTGTAATGTAAGCAATGACAACAGCACATCCTCCCCCTTCATGTTTCTGTAACTTGAGCAAGGCAACAAGGAGGCATGAACCCACTATCAAGCATAAATACTCCCTCTTGGAGTCACTAGCAACTACTTGGCCAGAGCAACCACTAGCAATGGAAAGCATTCAAGATCACAAATAAAATATGCAATAAAGACTATAATCATATTGGCATAAGGTCAATATTCATCGGATCCCAGCAAACACAGCATATAGAATTACATAAAATCGATCTCGATCATGATAGGCAGCTCACGAGATCTAAACTTGGAGGCATATGAGGAGGATAAAACCATCTAGCTACTGCTATGGACCCGTAGTACAGGGATGAACTACTCACGCATCACTCCAGAGGCAGGCATGGTGATGTAGAAACCTCTGGTGATGATTTCCTCTCCGGCAGGGTGTCGGAAAACAACTAAAGAACCCTCATGATCTAGGGTTGACGGTGACGGCGGCTACGGAACTTTTTTGGGGATTTTGATCCAGTACTTAGGGTTTTCCATCGGGGGGCTTAAATAGGCGAAAGGGCAAAGACGGTGGAGCTCCAGGGGCCCCACACCCCTAGCTGGCGCGGCCAGGGGGGCGGTGCCAGCCCATGGTGTGGGCCCCCTGCTGCCCCTCTTCGACTCCTCTTCGGTCTTCTGGATGCTTCCGGGGAAAATAGGACTTCCGGGCTTCGACTTTTCAAATTCCGAGAATATTTCCAGAACAACTTTTCTGAAACTAAAAAACACCATAAAACAGGGAAATCGCTCTGGGCATCTTGTTAATAGGTTAGTTCCGGAAAACGTATGAAAATGTTATAAATAAGGGAGAAAACATGTAGCAATTGGCATAATATGATCATGGAGCATCAGAAGTTAGGGGTACGTTTATGACGTATTGATACGTGCATTTTATATCATCATTTATACCCTCCATATATGCATTATTGGGATGTTTTATCAATGTTATGTCATTGTTTTGCATGTTTTAGATGATTTTATGGGACTTACCTACAAAGTCCCTATTTTTGGTATTTAATTTCTGGGTGTCAGAAAACACCTGTTTTCATGTTTTTGATGTTTCAGGAGCTACAGGTATCCAAATTGCGATAGAAAAGAAACCCTGTCAGTTTTTCTTCGGGAGAAAGGCCGTGGGCACAAGACACAAAGGAGGAGGGCCAGGAGGCCCAAAAGGGGGTAGCCCACGCGACCAGATTCCCTGGCCGCGTGTGGGGCCCCCAAATGGGCCCACAGCACCTCCTCCCCGAGGTCTTTTTGCTGACGGCTCCGTCTTCCCCGAAAACGAACACCCTAATTTTCCCGAGACGCGACGGAGCCACCAGGGCAGCGAAACTCTCGAAACTCTCCGCGGGAGAGACAGATCCTGCTGCTCCGGAGCTCCGGAGAAGGGGGAAATCATCCCCATCTTCATCCCCATCTCCTCCTTGGCGTGGGAGGAGGCATCTCCATCACCATCCTCACCAGCACCTGCATCTTCACCATCACCATCACCGTGATCCACTCCGTTCCCCTCATAGTTTGATCATTGCTACAACCTAGATACGTGTTATTGTACTCCGTTGCATGTTTGGGATTGAGTACTTGTCATTATTTGGTGGTGGATCCATTGTTTCAGATTGTGTTGTACCACATATGTCACCATACATGATCATGTTTGCACGTTGTGAGTAGTTCCCGCATGTTCCTGAGGGCATAGGATGAATTAGCAATGATTTGTTACATGAGATGAGTTGTTATTTGGTCTAGTATTTATCTTTTATGTGATTCTATGATGGTGTTGTACGAACGTCGACTGTACAACACTTCACCTACATGGGCTCATAGGAGAACACCGTAGTGTAGTGACGTGACGATGTCTTTAGGTGACAGGAACTTGAGACATAGTCGTTGAATTGCATTATGAGGGTACTTGTATCGGGGACCTTAGAGCATAAGGCTATGGTGAGACATCATGTCTTAATAATTCTCGTGCTGTCATTTAATTGGCCACGTGATCCATCATAAGGGGTGATAGTTTATTTATTTAGCTATTCCTATTTGTGGCTCCGTCCGAAGAAGATTAAAACTAGACAAGATATACAAACATGTTATGCAATGAATCACTATGCCAGCTAAATCCGTGCAGCCCTCGGGAACGTTTTCCACATATAAGACACAAACACACACTTGAGCTTGTTCTCTTGCGCATTAGAGGATTGGGCTTTGTCTCTCATTGAGACCTACTACTTGCTGCAATTTACTTTCCGCATTTTACTTTACTTGCACTACACAATTAAAACACAAAAACACCTGTTCCTTTTATTATTCCTTTGCTATTCTACTTACCAGTTCCTTCTGCTCCTCGTGGGTTCGACAACCTTTCTAATTCGAAAAGTACTACAATTGATATCCTGCACTTGGGAGCCATCAAGACACTTTTCTGGCGCCGTTGCCGGGGAGTGTAGCGCTATTGGTAAGAAGTTTGGTAAGGAAACTTGAAAGTTGAATTTTACTTGCTGTTGCATCCTGTTATTATTATGGCTTTTATGAGAGATGCTTCGCTGAAACTTGCTTTATATGAGAGTGCTTATGCTATTAAACCTAAAGTTTTTGAAAAAGCACCTCATGATGATGGTTATATTATTCCCCTTGAATTTGTTAAAGCTGTTAGGAATGAGTATTTTGCAGGGGATGGAACAAAGGCTGCAAGTGATCACATACGGGCTATTGAGGATATATGTGGGCTAATTAGGCTCAAGGCTATTTCTGAGGAGGAGGTAAAATGCAAGTTATTGTACCAGTCCTTAACTGGTGATGCTCGAAAATGGTATATGTCCCTGGATGAAGAAATTACACATAATTGGGATACTTTTATGAAGGTTTTCTTTCTTAAATATTTTACTCCTAAAGAGGCTTATGAGAACCGTTGTTTATATTTAATTTTTTGCCACACCTTGGAGAGAGTATTACTCAAGCTTGGGGGAGGCTTAAGGACCTCCTTCGTAAGAATCCTTGTCATGATCTCACAAATAAATTACCTGATAGGCTAAAGCAATATTTGGATGGTTCATCTGGTGGAATCTTTACAAATAATACTGCAGAAGAAGCTTGGAATTTATTGGAAATTATTTTGAAGAACTCTGAATATTGGGACTTAGAAAAAGGTAATGAAGCTTATTTTGATTATGGATATTCATGTGTAGAAAGTTTCTCTAGTTCTATTTTGTTCAAGAATGTTATTAAAGATTTTGGTCTTGATCCATATGTTGCAATTGAAATAGCTAAGAAATTTGCTGAGCACATTCGAATTCCTAAAAGTGGCTTTGATTATTATGTTGAACTTGTTAAATCTTCTATTGTTGTCCCTAAATTTATTAAAGAAACACCAGTGTCATCTGTAGTAATAGAAGAATATATTGAACCACCTCCCTATCCTGAAAAAGTTAAAGAGAATTTGCTTATTGTTGTTGCTGACAAAAGTAGAAAGAGATGTTCTCAATCTAAAGAACAGGTGGAAGTCAAGAACCAAGTCTCTATTATTAAGAAATTAAATGCAGAAGATCCTGTTGATGTTTATTTATGTGAAGATGTTACCAAAGTTATTAAAGGGAATTCATCCAAAGTTGGTAAGCCAATTATATCATGCTCTATTGGGACTTCTTGTTATCATGGTTTATGTGATATTGGAGCAAGCATTAGTGTCATTCCATATTCTCTCTATCAAGAAATTAAGCCTGATATTGATCCTATCACCATGGAAGAAACAGGTATGACCATTCAGCTTGCTAATAAAGATTATATTAGTCCCTTGGGAATTGTTAGAGATGTTGAAGTATTGGTAGGAAAAATAAAATATCCTACTGATTTTATTGTGCTTGGTTGTCCACAAGATTATTTCTGTCCTATTATATTTGGTAGACCTTTCTTACATACTGTTGGTGCTGAAATTGATTTTCCTAGAGAAAGGGTGTTTATTGAATGTGCTGGAGAGAAACTTGAATTTAATTTTTCTAAATTTGCTGATAAACCTGCTAAGAAAGAACCAAAATCTAAAGATATTATTGAAACTCTTGCTCATATAGCTGTAGCTTCATAAGATGTGGTGGAACGTTATATGCTTAATCAGGAAGAGCCATTTAATGATGCAAAAAAAGAAGCTTTAGAACAAATATTATGGCAGCAACCTCCACAATTACAATTGCATATCCCACCTGATAATCTAGGAGTACTCCCACCTCCTAAAGGAGATCCTAGTTTTGAATTAAAGCCTTTGCCTGAAAATCTGAAATATGCATACTTGGATAAGAAAAATATATATCATGTTATTATTAGTGCTAACCTTTCAGCTGAGGAAGAAGAGAAATTACTTGATGTGCTTAAAGCCCACCGTAAGGCTATTGGTTATTCTCTTGATGATCTTAAGGGCATAAGTCCAGCTCTATGTATGCATAAAATTAATTTGGAAGAAGATGATAAACCTGTTGTTGATTTCCAACGCCATCTACATCCAAAAATGAAGGAAGTGGTAAGAAAGGAGCTAATTCGACTCATAGAGGCTGGTATTATTTATCCTATAGCTGATAGTAAATGGGTTAGTCCTGTTCATTGTGTTCCTAAGAAAGGTGGAATTACTGTGGTTTCTAATAAAGATGATGAACTTGTTTCTCAACGTACTCTTGTTGGTTATAGAATGTGCATTGATTATAGAAAATTAAATAAAGCAACTCGTAGGGACCATTATCCATTGCCCTTTATTGATCAAATGCTAGAGAGATTATCTAAACATTCTCACTTTTGTTATTTAGATGGGTATTCAGGCTTCTCTCAAATTCCAGTTCATACTGATGATCAGGAAAAGACCACTTTTACTTGCCCATATGGTACATTTGCTTATAGGAGAATGCATTTTGGTTTATGTAATGCGCCTGCTACTTTTTAGAGATGCATGAATGCTATATTTGCTGATTATATTGAAAAGATAGTGGAAGTCTTTATGGATGATTTTTCGGTGTATGGTACTTCTTTCGATAATTGCTTGTTCAACCTTAACAAAGTTTTGCAGCGTTGTGAAGACCAACACCTTGTTCTTAATTTGGAGAAGTGTCACTTTATGGTAACAGAGGGAATTGTTCTTGGGCATCGTATTTCTGGAAGAGGAATAGAAGTTGACCCAGCAAAAATTGAAGCTATTGAGAAATTACCATATCCAAGGGACATCAAAGGTATAAGAAGTTTTCTCGGCCATGCAGGTTTTTATCGTAGGTTCATTAAAGATTTCTCTAAAATATCAAAGCCTCTAACCAATCTTTTGCAAAAGGATGTTCTGTTTTCTTTTAATGATGATTGCATATAATCCTTTAATGTTTTAAAGAAAGCCTTAATAACTGCACCTATTATTCAACCTCCTGATTGGAACTTGCCTTTGAAATTATGTGTGATGCTAGTGATTATGCAGTTGGAGCTGTTTTAGGCCAAAGGGTTGATAAGAAATTGAATGTTATTTACTATGCTAGTAAAACACTAGATGGTGCTCAAAGAAATTATGCTACAACTGAAAAAGAATTTTTAGCGGTAATATTTGCATGTGATAAATTTAGATCTTAAATAATTGATTCAAAAGTCACTGTGCACTCTGATCATTCTGCTATTAAATATTTGATGAATAAGAAAGATGCTAAGCCTAGGCTAATAAGATGGGTAATTTTGTTGCAAGAATTTGATTTACACATAGTAGATAGGAAAGGAGAAGATAATCCCGTAGCTGATCATCTTTCTAGAATGGAAAATATACCTGATGATCCTATTCCTATTAGTGATAGTTTTGCTAATGAACAACTTTCCCTTGTTAGTGTTGCTAGTGCCAAAGTTGCATCTCCTTGGTTTGCTAATTATGCAAATTTTATTGTTGGGAAAGTTATGCCACCACAATTTACTTACCAGCAAAGAAAGAAATTCTTTTATGATCTTAGACATTATTTTTGGGATGATCCATTCTTGTATAAGAAAAGTGTTGATGGCATTATTAGACGTTGTGTACCTGAGCATGAACAGCAGGCTATTATAAGAGATTTTCATGACAGTCCCTATGGAGGACATCATGCAGGAGATCGTACTGCAGCAAAGGTATTACAATGTGGTTTTTATTGACCTACTCTATTCAAGGATTGTGCTGAATATATTAAAACTTGTGATAAATGTCAAAGAGTAGGAAACATTGGTAGAAGGAATGAAATGCCTATGAACTATACATTACCACTTGAACCATTTGTTGTGTGGGGTTTTGACTTTATGGGACCATTTCCTGCATCTAGTACAAAACATACTCACATTTTGGTTGCTGTTGATTATGTTACAAAATGGGTAGAAGCAATTCCTACTAAGAGTGCAGACCATGCCACAACCATGCAAATGCTTAAAGAAATTATTTTCCCTAGATTTGGTGTTCCTAGATTTTTAAATACTGATGGTGGATCTCATTTTATGCATGGTGTTCTTAGAAAAACATTGGCAAAATATAATTTTAATCATAGAATTGCATCACCCTATCATCCTCAAACTAGTGGACAAGTTGAATTAAGTAATAGGGAAATTAAACTTATTTTAGAGAAAACAGTAAACAGAGCTAGATCTGATTGGCCACTTAAAAGTAATGATGCATTGTGGGATTATAGAACTGCTTACAAAAATCCTATGGGTATGTCTCCTTATAAAATGGTTCATGGAAAAGCATGTCATTTACCCGTTGAATTAGAACATAAAGCTAGATGGGCTATTAAGAAATTAAATTTTGATTTAAAAACAGCGGGGGAGAAGAGATTGCTTGACCTAAATCTATTAGATGAATGGAGGAATGAAGCATATGAAAGTGCAAAATTATTTAAAGAGAAATTTAAAATTTGTCATGACAAGAAAATTAAAAGAAAGGAATTTAAAGTAGGTGATCAAGTCCTATTGTACAACTCTCGTTTTAAGTTTTCTGCTGGGAAATTAGCTTCAAAATGGCAGGGTCCATTGGTAGTACAGGAGGTATACCGTTCGGGGGCCATCCGTCTTCACGGTGATATGAAAGGTAAACCTCATGTGGTCAATGGACAACGCCTAAAACATTATATTGAAGGAAAGAGTTTCATAGGAACCATCGAGGAGATAAAGTTAATGACACCGGAGGAGGTAATTGTAAGGGATCCTGCAGTTTCAGAAACCCAAATTCAATAATTTACAATTATTGTGTTTGGAAGTTTCTCGGAATTGCGTGAAAACTTACGGAACTCATTTTTTATGGAAATTAACGTGTGGGACAAGAAAATTGGAAGGAATTGGACCTCGAGGGGGAAAACAGGACCCCACACGCGGCCAGATTCCTTGACCGCGTGGAGGTACCCCTTTTCCACCTCGGAGTCCCGTTCCGTCTCGTTTTCGACTCCGACACTTCGTCTTACCCTAAAACCCGTCAATATATACCCCCTTTTGTCGATCTAATCCCGCACCGAGACTTCTCGCGTGATCTTTGTTTCTGTTGTTTCTGTCTGCCAGGGTTTAGCCATGTCAAGCTCCGGATCCAACCTAGGGGGGAAGATCCACCCAAGGGAGGCATTGTGAACCATTACCTCAACTCCGTGATGACCCCCATGAAAACCCTGACCTTGAAGGATGGTGTGTTGCTCATGGAGGAGGTGAAGGCTCCCAAGACCGAAGGCACGCTGGAGGAGAGGCTGGAGGCTCTGGAACAAACAGTTCCATGGAAGCAGGAAGAGTGGAAGGAAGATTACGACAAGAAGAAGAAAGAGTGGTGGGCTGAGTACGAGAAGAAGGGAGAATGAAGAAATTACCGCAACCATCTAAGCTTGGGGGAGTTTCACCTATCCCCCGTCTTTTATCAGCTTTATCATGTCTATCTAGTTTTGGTGTGTCTTGCTTTTATTATCTAGTTATCGTTTTCGTTTAGGCTTGAGTGAGCTCATTGAGCATTATCATGCATCCCCATCTTATGGTTTATCAATGAATAATAAAGTATGATGTCATCCATGATTCCCTTGTTTTGGGGATTTATGGGTAACACTCATGCAAATGAGAATGGCATATTTAGAGGTTTCAATCACATCTTGCCTTGAAATTAATTAACTTGAGTGTGTTGGACAATTGTAGAATTATCTCAATATGACATAAATCCACTATCTATCTATTAGCTTAATGGCTATTCCGAGCATGTTCACCATGTTATAGTTTCATTTATGCTCTAAATTAAGATGCTTATGTTATTAATTGGCATGGGCTGAATTTGCGATAAGACTCTCACGAACTTTTGAATGCACACATTTATTTCTATTGCACTTAACAAACATGACCCATTAATGGGAGCTAAAAGTTTTGTGCTTGACAAGGATTTTGGTTGGGAGTTGGCTAACACGTGCATCACGTGAAAAGCTTTCAACATTGCACAAAGAAATTTTATATTTAGTTGATGCCATGTGCTTTTGTTTTTGGACTCCTGCCATGCCGAAATGAAATAAAGGAATAGTAAGTTTTGATGAGTAAGTATATATGACTAGAGAAATTGCATTGGACCGCTAACCCAAGCCATGCTTGATCATGGTGGAAATTTATTTACAGCTAGAGTGGACTCTACAAACACATCCTACAATAAAATAAAAAGCTATGCATATAGTGAATGAAATAAAAAAGGATGATGAGTCTACTCCGTTTGTTCATCTTGTTATTGTGACATGGGCTGGTTTCTATGTCATGGGGCAAGAGGTACCTCTTTGCAATTCTCTATGATGTCATTAATACTTATTATGATTGTACAAAGCTTATTAGGAATCTTAAGTTGAGTAATCATGGAGTAGATTTTCACACTCACGGGGCATGAGACATTCAACCAACACCTTGTCAACCACATTACTTCAACATTCATAAATTAAGATGCTAATGATAAAGGGGCAATGAGAGTCTTAGTCCAATTGATGCCACATTACAATTAGTAATTTAAGCTGAATAGTTTGGAAACTAAATGAGACTTGATCATGTTTTACCTCTACTCATTTATCTTTCTCCAAATTAAAGAGTATAATTCGATTGTCCAACATACAATGGTTATTTGCTTTCAAAAGTATGGGGTGTTTGCTAGAGCTTCGAATATGTTATCTTATATGTATGAGTTCTATTCATTCATCTTGCATTATAACTGAACATGATGATGATACAATGCCCGTATTTATTTATCAACCATAAGTCCATTGATGCATGTAATGATCTATGTCCCTATTTACTCGAGGACGAGCAAAGGTTTAAGCTTGGGGGAGTTGATACGTGCATTTTATATCATCATTTATACCCTCCATATAGGCATTATTGGGATGTTTTATCAATGTTATGTCATTGTTTTGCATGTTTTAGATGATTTTATGGGACTTTCCTACAAAGTCCCTATTTTTGGTATTTAATTTCTGGGTGTCAGAAAACACATGTTTTCATGTTTTTGATGTTTCAGGAGCTACAGGTATCCAAATTGCGAAAGAAAAGAAACCCTGTCAGTTTTTCTTCGGGAGAAAGGCCGTGGGCACAAGACACAAAGGAGGAGGGCCAGGAGGCCCAAAAGGGGGTAGCCCACGCGGCCAAATTCCCTGGACGCGTGTGGGGCCCCCAAATGGGCCCACAGCACCTCCTCCCCGAGGTCTTTTTGCTGACGACTCTGTCTTCCCCGAAAACGAACACCCTAATTTTCCCGAGACGAGACGGAGCCGCCAGGGCAGCGAAACTCTCAAAACTCTCCGCGCGGGAGACAGATCCTGCTGCTCCGGAGCTCCGGAGAAGGGGGAAATCATCCCCATCTCCTCGTTGGCATGGGAGGAGGCATCTCCATCACCATCCTCACCAGCACCTGCATCTCCACCATCACCATCACCGTGATCCACTCCGTTCCCCTCATAGTTTGATCATTGCTACACCTTAGATACGTGTTATTGTACTCCGTTGCATGTTTGGGATTGAGTACTTGTCATTATTTGGTGGTGGATCCATTGTTTCAGATTGTGTCGTACCACATATGTCACCATACATGATCATGTTTGCACGTTGTGAGTAGTTCCCGCATGTTCCTGAGGGCATAGGATGAATTGGCAATGATTTGTTACATGAGACGAGTTGTTATTTGGTCTAGTATTTATCTTTTATGTGATTCTATGATGGTGTTGTACGAACGTCGAATGTACAACACTTCACCTACATGGGCTCATAGGAGAACACCATAGTGTAGTGACGTGATGATGTCTTTAGGTGACAGAAACTTGAGACAGAGTCGTTGAATTGCATTATGAGGGTACTTGTATCGGGGACCTTAGAGCATAAGGCTATGGTGAGACATCATGTCTTAATAATTCTCGTGTTGTCATTTAATTGGCCACGTGATCCATCATAAGGGGTGATAGTTTATTTATTTAGCTATTCCTATTTGTGGCTCCGTCCGAAGAAGATTAAAACTAGACAAGATATACAAACATGTTATACAATGAATCACTATGCCAGCTAAATCCGTGCAGCCCTCGGGAACGTTTTCCACATATAAGACACACACACACACTTGAGCTTGTCCTGTTGCGCATTAGAGGATTGGGCTTTGTCTCTCATTGAGACCTACTACTTGCTGCAATTTACTTTCCGCATTTTACTTGCACTACACAATTAAAACACAAAAACACATGTTCCTTTTATTATTCCTTTGCTATTCTACTTACCAGTTCCTTCTGCTCCTCGTGGGTTCGACAACCTTTCTATTTCGAAAAGTACTACAATTGATCTCCTGCACTTGGGAGCCATCACGTATCAAGGATCCCCAAGCTTAGTTCCTACTCGTCCTCGAGTAGGTAAACGATAAAACAATAATTTCTGAGGTGACATGCTACTAACATAAACTTGATCAATCTAATGTAAAAGCATATGCACGCTGAGATCATAAAACTTTAAACACATGCATGAAAAATAAAACTTTAATAATAAAGCATAGCAATTACTTTGCATCACGAAGAGTAACTCAAATAAAGGATCATGAATAATAATGCAAAGAAAGGTAAATGTTTGTTTCAGGTATAGAGGAAGCATGGAAAAGTGGTATTTCGCTAGTCCTTAAGAGTGGGACAAAACATAAATGCCAGGACACTTTGAAAGTTCAAGACGAAGAATAGAACAAATAAGTTAAGAACAAATGATAGCACATCATAGAGTAATTATTGATGTTTATGGGACAAATTCACATAGAACTCGGAATGGCAAAAATGCTCTCTCAACTGTGCATAAAGTTAGAAGATGGAGACTCAACATAAAAGTAGAAGAAAGTCCCTTCGCAGAGGGAAGAAGGGATCACTCATGTGCTAGAGTTTTTATTTTATTAAACAGAGGTATTAAAAGTTTGACATTTGTGGAGGAATTTCTATATTTTAGGAGAGGTGCATGCGTGTCAACGAATGGTAAACAGACAATACAGTACATCACAAGCCAACTGGATTCACAAGAGCGGCTCCCATGGTGAAGGACGCAACTGGTGTAGAAGGTCATCCCTCTTTCTCTTTTGTTTACACAATTATGCTTTGACTGATATGATCGGGGGAAAAATAGTGAAGAGAATTTGTTTGTATTAATTTGGGGCTGGGAACCCTGCTGCCAGCTCTTCTATCATTTTGATAAGCGTATGAAGCCACTAGTACAAGGTGTGAAATCCAATCAACAAGTGAGATAAAGATTCTCTATTGACGTCCTCATGAGCAAAAATAAGAACACAAGGCAGGAATAATTTTTGAAGGTTTTAAAGGTAACACATGAGCAATTTACTTTGGAATGGCAGTTAAATACTAGGAAAAATTCCATTCTAAACCTTAAACTCGTAGAGGTTCGACAGATTGAACCCTGAAGTCGAAATCCCTGTCGTTTGTACCCTAAACTATTAGATCCCGGTCTAAATCGAACCCTGGAGCTATTTTTAAGAGAGAAAATAAAATTCTAAATTACTAAACTGGCTGGAAATATCTATTGTCTCACTGACAAGATGGCCCCACTTGTCATATACATCTCTTCCGCAATCTCCCTCAAAATCACCCCTGGATCAAATCCGTTCTCCATTTTTGTGTTGGTGTTGCGCATGGCATTGCTGTAGGCTGGATCGGAAATAGCTGGCCATACGCGCAATACCTCTTTGGAAGCAACGATCTTAGTACTTGTACATCATAAGCTAGCTGTAACGTGAACATCATCGATCGATTCTGTACGCATACATGATTCGTGACCCAGCTAGCTTGCGAGACCCACCGGTTCCGGCCGCCGGATACACAGAACGAATCAGCGGTAGCGCCTCGACGAGCAGCACGCCATGATAGATCTGTGCGAACAACCAGGAGCTCGCTGCACAGCTCCACGGCAACATGCCGCGTGCGGTGCTCGTGGTGCTCAGGAACGCTACGCTTCGCGCAGTCGGGACGCTGCCTCGCCGCCGCACGTCCCGTCCTGGCTTAGGCAGCTCTACGCCGCCGCCGGTGGGCAGCCAGGAACGACGAACTAGCACTGGGCTGCGCGGAGGTAGTCACGCGAGAGGGGCGCCAGAGGCAAAGGTGCCTGTCCCGTGCCGCCGCACTACCACGACTCATCCAGCGCGGGGTGCCTGCTGTGCTGCTGATGTTTTTACTTGATCGGATCGATTCGGGACTAAGAAAACAAAAGAAATTGGGGGAAGTTGGAAGAAGATGAATATGACACTTGGACCCAACTGTCAGTGAAGTAAACTGCAATCCCGGTTGGGATTTTTACTTTCCCAGCGTACCAAACAGCTACGGGGTTCGATTTAGACCGGGAATCAATAGTTCAGGGTACAAACGACAGGGATTTCGAGTTCAGGGTTCAATCCGCCGAGCCTCTACAAGTTCAAGGTTTAGAATGGACTTTTTCCTAAATACTACATGTAGGTAGGTATGGTGGACACAATGGAAAATCTTTGGTTTAAGGGTGTTTGGATGCACGAGTAGAGCTCATACTCAGTACATGCGGAGGCTAGCAAAAGACTGGGAGCGACAAATCAAGAGAGCATAAGAGCCATAATCATGCATACACTAGTAGGGAAAGGGCTACCAGTGACGAACAAATATCAGCTACCGCTGGCGAACACTTGTTCGCCAGCGGTACAACGCCAGTGGTAGCAGGTTACCGCTGGCGAACAAGGGTTCGCCAGCGGTAGTGCAGGTTACCGCTGGCGAACAAGGCCTTGTTCGCCAGCGATATGTTCGCCAGCGGTAGTGCAGCTGTTCGCCAGCGCTACTGGTTCGCCAGCGGTAGTCAGGGTGTTCGCCAGCGGTTCAGTTCGCCAGGGGTAGGTACTGTGTTCGCCAGTGGTAAGTTTCACAGGTTTGTATTTTTTCTTTTTTTTTGTATAACAGTTTATATATTCTGATTCTGTATATATTCCCAGGTCCAAATACATTCAAATTCTATAATTTATAAACTTTCACACATATAAATCACTGATAGCACATCGATAAATCATAGATACATATGCATCCATCCATAACGAATTTAACACATCGATAACGATATTAACACATCTATACATATGCATCCATATCCAATTCTCATAAGTACAAATACAACACATTGATCTCAATAATATGTCGGAAGATTTCGAACCCAAAATATAGCCATCTAATTAGTTCAACGATTACAAAGGTATGACTACTACATATCTATGCAACGTACGCGCGATATAGAGATCAATCGCAAAGAAGACTAGCTAGATATACGGTCCGCCTCCGCTTTAGCTTCCGCCTCCGCTTGCGATCTTTCGCTAGGGCTAGCGCGCCGTCCACTTCTTCATCTCTCTGTAGACCAAGATAAAAGCATTAGACCGGCAAAGGAAATCACAAGTTCTTATTAGGAGCAATTCGTAACGAATCGAATACATACCGTCGATCATTTCTTCCTCGATGTTGTGATCTTCTGTTTCTTCTCCGGAGGGAACGGAAGAGCACCTTCTAACGAGTTGAATGGTCTCTCGTCAGTCTGCTCTAGCACATATTGTCGCAACTCTTTGTTAGATGGTGGGGTACCGTTCCAGTGGAAGCTAGATCCTGAAGTTACTACATCCTTATAGATGATTGTGCAGATCTTGCGCTGGATGCGACCAAAGTTTTGTCTGTACTCAGCATCAGACCATTCCACGATGCTGCGAGACCATTTGTCCACAGCAGACATGTATTGCAGACTATGTTGGTCCTTCACGATCTCCGTCATGTGTTGGATGAGGTACCATGCCTCCATTTGGCCGCCTGGCGCCTGCTTGGGGCAGGGAAACTCTGTTCTGTGTCTGAACACATATTTTCCTTTAATTTGTTTCTTCCTGTCGCAGAATCCTTCCCCCCTGATGTAGCCATCCATAGCATCATTGAGAACAGACTTGATGAGGGTGTAGTTCTTCTCCTTCATCGTACTCCCGGAGTCGAGATATACTGCGTGCGCGTCTCTCGGGTAGAGCATGATGAGGGTGCCGTATTTGTTTCTGCGCAAAACAGGAGAGTCCATATATATAATCCTCAAAAATTGTATATGCGCGAACTTATGTAAAGATGGGAAATATAACTTACTCAGGAAAGTAGGGCACGAGGGTGATCCTCTTGTGCATATGGTTAGTGAGCAACACTTGTTCGAGGTACTTTGTCGCTTTTGCCCTACCCTTGGGGTTGTTCAAGTACATGTCGTGCATGTAGTAGGGGTCTGCTAGCCCGATGTTGCTGACATTCTCTACGGATAGCTGATGCGCCAAGCTGAGCGTAAACAGACGGACGATTGACGAGTGGAGTGCTTTCATGTGGAACATCCGGAAAATGTCGTCAAATCTAATGATGATCTTGTTTGCGTTGCCTTCAGTGACAAATCCCGCCGTAGATGGCACCTTTGCGACCAAAACCGGCAGCGTTGGATTTTTCTCTTTGAGAAGCACCTCCTCCATATATAGTACACCGTCATGGACGCTACGCATATCACCTGTCAGCAAGGCGACCAACCTCGGCGGAAGCATCGGTTTCCCCAACTCATGGATCTGATGCCAGTCGGTTATGGGTATCCTATCCAATACACGTCCTGTCTGCGGCTTAGACTTGGTCCCCTCCACCGGTTGGCTCATCGATGCAACGGCAGGAGCCTTCTTAGTTCTTTTCCGTGCATACTTGATGTTAGGCTGAGTCTTATGAAATACATCAGCTACCGCCTCTTTGAGGGCATCCTGGCTGATGACTTCTTGCTCGGGGACTGCCGGCTCTTGAGAAGAGAAAAGACGCTTTGTGCATCGATATTTATCCGCCTCCTCCGCTGGCAAGAGAAGTTGATCAAGATCATCCAGGCCGGGCGCCCCCTCGTAAGGATCGTCGACGAGGTAGTCATTCGGGTTCTCATCTTCGTCGTCGTCGTGCTGCACGGACTTTGCAGGTGAGAAATCCTTGTGTTGGCTCGGGTGCCCCGACCCCTGGACCGGTGTTGGAGTGTTGGCAGGAGTACTTTCCAAACGAATTAGTGATTTCGGCCAGGTCAATGGCCAAACCAAGCATTGCTCCAGGTTCAACTCGCTGTCGGCTGCGGGTGGTTGGTTCGGAGGATCGAGAGCACCGCAACCAGGGAGCACCCGACTTAATGTCACTCTGAACACGTCCTCGGGCATACGAACGCCGTGGGATACGCGGTTCAGAGGTGTGATGATTTTTCCTTTGGCGACGTCCTTTAACTCGCCGTTCACATTAAGGAGCAATGTGCATCCCGTCTCGTCGGCCTGCGAAACGTCGCGCGATCGTTGTTAGAGACTGATGCCGTCACGAATCAAGTCATAATATATAATTAAGCAGTGCACGTTGAATTACCGTGAGGGCATTGAGCTCGGACAAGGGGGATGGACCGCTAAGTGTCGGCGGCGGCGTTGATGAGATGTGGCGGGGCGGCGACGGATCTTTGCGACCTTCCGGCTGAGGGTTGGGGGTCGGCTCGTTCCGCGCAGCAGACGCCACGACGGGGGCCGCGTTCTGCGGCGCCACGACGGGGGCCGGGTTCTGCGGCGCCACGACGGGGGCCGCGTTCTGCGGCGCTGGCTGCACAATTTGGGCTACGTTTATCTGCGGGAGCGGCCCTTGTCCTCCACCTAGCATCCACGGCGCTAAGGACTGAGCGACGGTCGAACAGATGGTAGGGAGGAGCTCATTGAGCCTCTCGTTCACAAGCTCGTCGACCGTCTTCTCCGGGCCCTTGTTCCGCTCCTTGCGCTTTTCCCTGGTGTCGGGGTAGTATTGCGCATGCCGATGACCCTTTCCGAGGCCATGCACATGGCTACGATTCGGCTTCTTGTCAAGGGGCACTCCCTTCATCGCGTTAAGCGCCCTAATGAAAGGGGTGTCATACGGGTCCTTGTTCGTCGTCGCCGAGGACCCCGCGTCAGATTGAGATAGGCGTTCTTTTTCTTGTTCCTCGATATACTTATCCTCGAGCAGCTTGACCTTCTCGTTCAACTCAAGATCGCCGGGCTTTTTGGGATCTTCCCTGTAATGGGCCCTGACAAAATTTCTCACCTGCGGGTCGGTGATCTTGTCAAACGGGTTCGGCCCTTCTCTCTTCGAATCCTCCTTGGCCCATACTTTCTGCTTCCCAAGGTAACCCCGGCTTCCGAGATTGTGAGGGCCAATGTTCTTTTTTCGCTGTTCTTTCCCCCATTTAGTCAGCGCAATCCTTTCCGGTTTGAGTTCGTCGATCTTGAATTGGGCCAAGTCTTCCTCGGAAATGGAGGGCCACATCTTATGGATCTCATCAAAATCCTTACCCTTCGCAAGCATCTGCCGCAAACTGGATCTCCAAGTCGTAAACGCCTTGGCGAACTTGTTCAGTGCTAAGGAGTTGACCATATTCTTCTTCAGGTCCTGGTTGTCGTAAGGATCCGGGAATTTATACCTTGTGTGCAGCTTCTCAATCAGCAGGGCGGCATGAGCCTTGTTTTCTTTAGCTTTCAGGTGCTCCATGTTAACGTTGCCGAAGTCTCGAGCTATGCAGCCTATCTGGTTTCCATAGCCCTTGGCATAACTCTCCGGCTCGAGTGGAGCACCGCTGGGGTCCACTTCCGTGAACTCTTCCCGCATGGTGGCGAGCATGTTGTGCCGCCTCTCTTTGCGCCTAGCCGCCGCCTCGCTACCGGAGGCGGTATCCCCGGTGCCACTACCGGTTTGATCACCTTCTGCGCCCGATGTATCGTTGTGTCGCTCTAGCTCCTGGCGAACGGTTTCGTCCATCTCGTCGTCTGCATCGTCACCCTCCATCTCTAGATCCGGGTGCGGATCTACGGGTCCGCCTCCCGTGCTTAGCATGGAAAGCCACGCATCGTCGTTGTCTCCGCCGTGTCCGAGACCAGAACCACCCGCCTCGTCGTTGTGAGCCATATCTAAGGAAGGAGAGAAAACCCGAAATAAGTTCAACAAATCCTACAATTTAGACGATGTACCCCATATGAGTCCAAATTTCTCGGACACTCTAAGTTGTGATATTTTTAGCAAAGATCATGCCAAAATTCACGGAAAATTTCGGCATGACCTTTGCTAAAAATAGCACATATGGAGTACCCAAATTTGCCGGAACGGAAATTAATCAACATTCCGGCAAACAGGGACTCACGTGGGGTACCTGCACATAAAAACCCACCCCTCATATAATCCCACCCCTCATATTATCACCGTCATCCACACGAAGGTGGGAACATATCAATACGACCACACCATCACCACCATCCATACACCACGCCATCCATCACCACCACCATCCATCACCACCATCCATACACACCATCCATCACCACCAACCATCACCAAAGTAATTAAATTTAAATTATGCAAACCCCAAAGGAGAATAAGTTGTACACCAACCATCCTCTGTTTGTTCCATTTTGATATATTGATAAAACCACATCCCATACTTATAATAGATGGGTTTTAACAGATCAGAAGGAATAACTAACATCAGTCATAGCAAACATGTTAGTGTGCCATCTATCTTATGCTCAGAGATTATATTTTCTGGTTCTTGCTTTTACTTGGGCTATATGTTTGGTATCCTTTCATGCTGATCTTCCTGTATGTAGCCTTATAATTAAGAGACGTACACTGACATTGGAGCTTTTATCGTCAAAATTTTTGATCGCGCTAATTTAGACATAAAAGACTGAAAAACAATTTGTGGTGCATCCACAGTTACTCACTCACACCTGACAACATCTTGTGTGCCATCTTCTAGAAATGTGATCCAAAGCCATCAGGCAATTGGGATGCAATGCTATCATGGTGACTTATGAGATATATCCATTTGCAGGAATCATCTTAATATTATCGCTCTGTTCCCCAACGGCTTATATTGTGGAACAGAGGGGGTACTACAGCAGGAGCAACTTGGTTCGCAGCATGAACAGTCGAAGCAGCTTGGTCTTTTGCACTTGGGTAAGCACTGGCAACAGCAGCAAAACCATGAAGCACACACGCACAATTTTGATCTGCAGGAGAAACATTTCCCCCCACCAATTTAAGTTCAGTGCTGTCAGACTCATAAAAGTGACAATTTTGCCATGATTTTTTCTTCAATACTCCTACCAGACCTGGGCTGCTTAGATTAACAGATGAAAACTGCATCCTTACCATGATGACATGAAAAATTCATCTCTCTTTTCTAAAAGAGAGTTAACCATTAAGATGCATACGCAGTTGTATCAATTGTTGTAAAATGTTTCTGTACTATAGTTGACTGATGGTATGAGTCCTGGGCTTATAACTATCATGCCATATGAAAACAAGCATTCAGGATTGCAATGAATAACTCATGTGCTACTATTGGTACTGTAATGTCATTTTTCAAACAAATTCTGTGACATCAGTACCAGCAAATAGAGCCTTGGTATTTTCTCATAAAATGGTGGGAAGAAAATATAAATTAGTTGTACAAACTATAGAGGCAAAAATTATGACTACTGGTTGATAGTCAAAATCAAGACTATGCGTACCAAATTGCTGTATCAATTTTCCAAAGAACCCAAGGTTGAAAATATAGCATTCTACTGGTTTGCTCATGTGGATGTGAGTGTATTATTAATTTGGATTCTCCGGTCAGAATATAGGAAGCCATAGGAAGCTCACATCACCATAGCAACAACCAAATCCACCAATACATCCACTCAAATTCATGTGAAAGTAAAGATCCACATGGGATAGACCAGACATGAACAAGATAAAGTCCTGGATCCAAAAGGGAAGAAGCTAGGAACTGAAGCAAGCAAGGAAGCCAGCAACAACAACCAGCAGCAGATCCTCAAGCACACCACATCCACAGCATCAACACAATGGCAGGTTGATCCCTACACACCATTCAGCAATAAATTGACTTACTAGAGTGGGCTGGGGTTTTTTTTCTCATTCCAGCAATAGATTGCTAATTTATGCACAAGGAGTAGGTTGGGGTATTTTTTTCCTCAGTCCAGCATAGGAGTGTTATGCTAAATTCATCCCTCAGAATTAAAAGCAAGTACAAATATGTTGTTATAAAAAGGGAGTAGGCCTTGGACAAACATACATCATAGGCCAGGGCCAATAAATCAATGGATAATCTGTTCTTATCAGTTTAAAAGGCCAAATAGGGGTAAATTCACAAATATTAAAGCACAGCAGCTGTGTTATACATGCTAGGCATGAACGAAGCCTGGGCACATCCCAACAGGGGCACCACAGGGAGGATACATGCCAAACAATCAAGCACATGGGAACAGTTTAGGATAAATTGGCTAACAAGATATACCGAGTACATGCCAAACAATCAAGCACACAACTCACACTTCTATAATTAGCACCACCAAATCTTAGGGCTCACAGAAATAATTAGACATACAAGTATGTCCATTTACATAGATTAAATGTCAAATTATCCTTGCAGTGGCACATCCAATAGAGAGGGGGAAAACAGTACCTGTTTCTTGCAGAACAGGTGTCGAACACCTTCTGTGCAAGGTTGAAGAGAGGGCAGCAGAGGCAGTAGGCCGGCGCCGCCGCGCTAGGAGGCAGTAGGGGCGGCGGAGTGGAAGAGGAGGGAGACGTAGGGGAGGTGGAGGCCGGCCGGCGTGGCGTCGATGGGAGTGGAGGAGCGGCGCGGCGTGCAGAGAGAGGGGGAGGGCCGATGGAGGGAGGGGAGGGCGCAGTGGTGGAGGGAGGGAGTGGAGGGGAGGGCGCAGTGGTGGTGGAGGGAGTGGAGGGAGGTAGGAGAGGGCCGGAACGCGCGGTGGTCGCCGGAGACAGGGCCTCGCCGGAGCTACAGACGTGCGCGCGCGGTTGGTTTTGGAAACGATGGATTGAAAAACGGCTAAGTCCCGCGGCCCCCTGTGTACCTCTCTATGGGGGCTTACCGCTGGCGAACATGGCTGCTGGTTCGCCAGCGCTATACTACCGCTGGCGAACAAAGGTTTGTTCGCCAGCGGTAGCATAGCGCTGGCGAACCAGCATCCATGTTCGCCAGCGCTACATTTTTTTTATTTTTCTTTGAAATGATTTACTTTATTATTTTTTCTTAATTTTTCTTGAAAAACATTACTGTTTTATTTCAAACACATTACAAATAATAATGTTTTATTTTGTTTTCTTTATTTGTTTAAATTATTCAAATACATTTCATTTATAATAATTCAAACACGTTACAAATTAATTTCAAACACATTACAAATAATAATGTTTTATTTTGTTTTCTTTATTTGTTTAAATTATTCAAATACATTTCATTTATAATAATTCAAACACATTACAAATTAATTTCAACACACATTACAAATAATAATGTTTTATTTTGTTTTCTTTATTTGTTTAAATTATTCAGATACATTTCATTTATAATAATTCAAACACATTACAAATTAATTTCAACACACATTACAAATAATAATGTTTTATTTTGTTTTCTTTATTTGTTTAAATTATTCAAATACATTTCATTTATAATAATTCAAACACATTACAAATTAATTTCAACACACATTACAAATAATAATGTTTTATTTTGTTTTCTATTATTCCCTTTATGTTTTCAATTAATATAAGTCCACACATTTGAAATACAAAACAAGGGTACGTACATTAAATTTATAATAAGTGCACATCGATATCAGACTAGTTGATCCATGCATATACATAGTTTCGTCGCATACAATTGGCAGAAAAATATATACATAGTTTCTCATCAGTGTTTGATTTTTTTGCCTTTTTTGGTCGAAGTTGCATAATTTAACCCCACATTATGACTTCTTCTTCTGAATGGAAGACCATGCCTAGGTAGCGTAGTTCTGCTTCTTCTTGTTGTGTATGTTGCATGACTATCATCATCATCTTCTTGATCATCGTCAATATTTGGGTCGCCGAACGTGTCGAACTCGTCCTCGTCAACGACTCCATCCATTCCGATGATATTTCTTTTCCCTCTCCTCACGACAACACGGCTAGGCCTTGCGGGGTCTGTTATGAAGAAGCATTGTGACACATGCTTAGCCAATACCCATGGCTCATTTTGCGCTGTGACATTCGCGCTTGATGAGGTTCCGGCTTCGGGAATAACCATGGTTGTAAAGTATTGGTCTTCTTTCCTGACGGTCGACATCCTAGCCCATCTGACGCGGAACATAGGCACCTTCTCTCCAGAGTAGTTAAGCTCCCATATCTCCTCGATCCTTCCGTAGTATCTTAACTTTTTGTCACCGGTGTAGGATTCCATCGTTACCCCTGAGTTTTGATAATCGGAAGTTTTGTCTTTCTCCTCTGTGTAGAAAGTGAACCCGTTGATATCATATGCTTGAAACGTCGCTAGGTTGGGAGCTGGGCCATGTGCCAAGGCGTACAAAAGTTTATTTTTCGCACAATCCCTTGGCGGTGGATTAGCGACGATCACATCTTTAAACCAACGCAAGAAAGTGGAGTTATGCTCTCTGATTATTTCTCCTTCGGTCCTCCGCTTGCCTTGTTCACTGTACTTTTTCATAATCGAGCTCTTGTGTTTTTCCACCCAAGTATCGACCATGTCAATGTGTTGGAGAGCTACTAAGTTTGCCCTGTTAAAGTCGGTGCGTCGACAAGCCCGATCCACATGCACTTCTCTACGTCCATTTTTGTGACCTACTCCATCGAGCTTGCCAATGTGCTTGTTTCTGGGCAGACCAACTGGGTCCTCCACGTCCATATGATTCGTGCAGAAAGAGATGCACTCTTCGGTGAGAAAGCCCTGAACGATGCTTCCGTCCGGACGAGCTCTGTTGCGAACATATCCTTTGATGACCCCATTCATCCTTTCAAACGGCATCATGTTGTGCAGGAACAACGGCCCGAGATGGATGATATCGTCCACGATATGGACCAACAGATGAACACATATGTCAAAGAATGATGGTGGAAAGTACATCTCAAGCTCGCATAGTATCACGACAATCTCTTCCTGCAGCCTTGAGATCTGCTTCCCCGTGATCGACTTTCGAGATATAACGTCGAAGAAGTTACAGAGGCCAAACAGGGTTTCCCGGACGTGTTTGTCCATTATTCCGCGGATCGCAACCGGAAGTATCTGCGTCATCATCACGTAACAGTCATGAGACTTCATCCCGCTAAACTTTTGTTTCTGCGCGTCGAGGAATCTGCTTATTAGCCCTGAGTAACCGCTAGGGACTTTGACTCCGAGAAGGCACATCATCAATTTTGTGATCTCGTCCGGACTAAGAGTGAAGCAGGAGGGGGGGCAGTAATAGTCATTCCTCTTAACCCTTTTGGCCTTGCGACCATCCGTCTCCTCATCACACGATTGATCGCCGTCGTCATCATCCGGGCGTCCCCCCTGAAGATCTACCCTAATACCAAAATATTTCAGGTCGTTTCTTGCTTTCACCCCGTCTTTGGTCCTCTCCGGCATGTTGAGCAGCGTGCCAAACAAACTTTCAAACACATTCTTCGTGATATGCATCAGATCAAGGCAGTGAGGCGTATCGAGAAAGGGCCAGTATGGCAAGTCCCAAAACACCGACCTCGTCTTCCATACATCCAGAAGCGGTTTTGGCGCCTTTTGCTTCTTTCCAGGCTCTGGGCATTCCTTCCAATCATTCAGCAAATTGTAGATTTCTTCGCCGCACCTCTTACGTGGAGGTCCACGGAGCTCATCCTCACCGTTAAAAAGGTCTCCTCGCCTTCTCCACGGGTCTTTGTTGGGTAGCCACCTTCGATGGCCAACGAAAACTGTTTTCGAAGACCCAGGATCTTTCGGAAGTTGCATAAACGTGGGGTCATCCATGCACCTCACGCAACCGTTATGTCCGTGGCACACCTGGCCCGCCACATATCCGTAGCCTAGTAGGTCGTGAACCGTACAGAGTAAGACAGCTCTCATTGGGAAATATTGTTCAGCGAAGGCGTCCCATGTGTTCACCCCTTCCTCGGCCCATAGCGTTTCCAGCTCATCTTTAAGCAGCTTCAGGTATAGATTTATGTCGTTGCCTGGTTGTTTCGGCCCTTGAATTAGCATACTCATGTGAATATACTTCCTCTTCATGCACAACCAGGGAGGGATGTTGTACATCCATACAAACACGGGCCAGGTGCTATGGGTGCTGCTCTGGTTGCCAAACGGATTGAGTCCGTCGGTGCTCACACCCAACCTGATGTTCCTTGCCTCCGCCCCGAACGTTGGATATTCACAGTCAATTGCTTTCCATTGACTTGCATCTGAAGGATGTGTCAGAATTACTTTTTCACTTCGATTTGGATCTTTCAAAACTTTATTCCTCCTTTTCGCGTGCCAGCGCATGAGCTCTGCTTCCTTGCGGTCCGCGAAATACCGTTGCAGACGGGGAATGAGCGGAAAGTACCACACAACTTTCCGAGGAGCTTTCTTCTTCCCTTTCTTGTATCGAGCGGCGCTGCAAACTGGACAAATGGTTTTGTTCGCGTCCTCTTTCCGATAAATGTAGCAATCGTTGATGCACACATGGTATTTTTCGTGAGGTAAATCAAAGGGGCACACGACTTTCTTGGCCTCGTCGCAACTTTTAGGACAAGTGTTGCCCTCTGGAAGGACATCGTGCCAGTATTGCAGGCTTGCATCGACGCTTATGTCGCTCCATTTGTATCTCGCCTTCATCTGCAGAACATCGAGGGCCACTCTCAGGCGGGACTCTCCCGGACCGCAGCCTGCATACAACGGTGTCTTCGAGTCTATCTCTAGTTGCGCCAGCTTCGATTGCTCTCTAGCAGCAGATATCGAGTTAGTCGTCTTTCTCAAGAGCAGTTCTTTCAGATGAGGGTCACGCACAACTTCCGTTAGGGGTGTCCCTGTGTCCTCGTGATCTTCTTCCACGTCTTGTTCAACATCTTCTCCATGATCATGTGCTGGGTCATAAGGCTGATCTTGGTCCTGTTGTAGTTGGTCCTGCTGTAGTTCTATTCGATCGTTGCTATTGTCCTGTTGCACATCATTTCCTACCGCCGCCGCCCCATGGACTTCATCATCTTCATCATCACTTACCCACTGACTGTTATACCCATCCATGAAACCATACCTTAGGAGGTGACTGAGCAAGTCTCCGGTAAAGGGATTGAGCAAGCCCCCTAGTTTGCACTTTCGACATGGACATCGTATCTCCTTGCGGCCATTTTGTAACATGTCTTCTGTCGCGTGTCTCAAGTAACTATTCACGACACGTTCACTCTTAACGACCACCATTATATGTCGCCTGCACGAGAGCGCGCGCCGATATAATTAATATTAGAACCAAACATAATATATATATATATTGCGATATTCACGGAAAAAAATCGGCATGACCTTCCTACAAATTGGAGGTTAGAGGAGTGCCAAACTATGCCGAGACGGAAATGAATCAACATTCCGGCGATAGTTGGCTACTCAATTTCATTCCACAACAAATTGCGCACACATGCATTTATCGTCTCCATCACACGACCATTGTTGAATCCGGTGAAATTTCACACATATTGCATATCGCGTGTATCCGGACAAAATTTATATACAAACTCATTTAATTATATATTATCATTCATCACACCTCAAATGAATAGATGCCCACACGATGATATCCGGAGAAATTTGGAGCTTTGGAGAGAAAGGGGTTAATTCTAGATCTAGATGGCTAGGGAGGGAAAATTTGGGGTAGAAATGATGTTAGGAGGGAGATAAACATATATATACCAACTAAAATAAATTTAGTTGGTTCAAAATAAGGTAGGAGGGTGAAGAAATTGGCATAATTTCGAGCTAGAGAGAGAAGAGGGAACAAGGTGAAGAAGATAGAGTGGAGGGGAAAGTGGGTAGGTGGGGGTGCCACTTTGTGGCAATATCTGCGGACTACCGCTGGCGAACAGATGCTTCTGTTCGCCAGCGCTAAGATGCGTGCTGGGCCCACATCTTAGCGCTGGCGAACAGAAGCATCTGTTCGCCAGCGGTTGTGGTAGTAGCGCTGGCGAACAATACAGGCCGTTCGCCAGCGGTAAAATAAGGCAGCGGCGCTACCATTTCAAATCGCGCGCAGGTGGGGCCCAGGCATACCGCTGGCGAACAAGGGTGGTTGTTCGCCAGCGGTAGTGCTGGCGAACAGGCATAGTTGTTCGCCAGCACTATTAGCGCTGGGCAACAGCCATTCTGGTTCGCCAGCGGTATGGTGGTGGCTATAAGCCATTCCCTACTAGTGATAGCAACATAAGCATCATTAATTAAAACATAAGAAATATCACAAGTTCAAAAACTAAGTGGTCATGGAGGCTATTCGTGACTGGTTTGTAGTCATAAACATGGTGTGAGCATGCGCCAAGTCAATCAAATAAAACATTCCAAAGATAATACCATATATTGATGTTTTACTATGACAAGAACAAATCATGAATCTTTCAATACATATTAAACACTTTCAGATATTTGAGGCTAATCATGCTACTCAATAACCATAAGGATTTAAAACTAAAATAACATTTAGCATGGCACGAAAAAGTTCTAGCCACAGTCTATACAAGCTTCTACTAGTATTGTTATAGATTCTACTTCAAGCAGCACTTTTCTTTCTCCCAACAAGCACCATACAAAACATGCTTTAACAAAAAAAATCTTTATGATACAACAAGAAAACATGAGAATACTAAAATAATAATACTAAAACTAACAGCTTTGATAAGAGATGCATGCAAAATAGGAGCTAAATAAATACAACAGTTAGACAAAGACTAAGAATACAACGCATTCTCATGAAAAAGCGGAGCGTGTCACTCTCCAATAAAAGAATGCTGGGGTCCAACCAAGATTATTATGAAAGAAAAAAAAACAAACTGAAAGCAAAAGCAAAAGAAAACTGAAAATAAAAATAAAATACGCTCCAAGTAAAGCACATAAGATGCGAGCGAATAAAAATATAGTTTCACTAGAAGTGACATGATAATTTGTCGATGAAGAAGGGGATGCCTTGGGCATACCCAAGCTTAGACGCTTGAGTCTTCTTTGAATTTTCTGGGATGTACCACCGTTGCATCCCCAACCTTAGGCTTTTCACTCTTCTTGATGACATCATATCATCCTCTTCTCTTGACCCTTGAAAACTTCCTTCACGTTAAAATTCTCACGATCTTCATTAGCAACGTAAGTGCAATCGAAATAATAAACTCACATGGTTCAGTTTCAACACAAGACTAGCAATCAAAAACACATTAGATACTGTCAAAACTTCTTTTAAAACTCCTTTTCTCAAAATAACACCAAAAGAAAGAGATTAATATGCAAATACGATAAATGGCAGAAATCTGTCAAAACAGAACAACAGGCAGAGATCGAGTTTTTAGAAAATATTATGTTGATCAAATCAAAAATTAGTCATCTAGTAATAGTTGTGTATATAACTCGGGATTAAGCACAAAAAAGCTCAGGTCATTTCGAATTTTCTGTGATTTTTAACGGAATTAACAGTGGACAGTATAAATCTGTTTTCTACGCAGAAATCCGAAATATAGTGTCAACTTTCCACTAGAGGCTTTACTTGGCTCAACAAAAATACAAAAGAAAATATACAGAGGGGTTTATAAGGAAATAGACAACACTCAGGTGCAAAGCACACCAAAGAAAACAAATAAAAAAACCGAATGAAAACAGAGAAATAAAACGGGTTGTCTCCCGGTAGCGCTTTTCTTTAACGCCTTTCAGCTAGGGCAACTCAAGTATTTTCAAATGAAGAAGCATCAACAGTAACTTGATCTAAACCATTATTTGCAGCAATAGGTACTCCAGATGTTTCTGAAGAATCAACATGGAGGTCACTCTTAGTTTCATTAATTGTTTTAGCAATTTTCAGCACAAATTGAGATTTGGGTTTCGTTGTCTTGGGAACGTACATGAATCTTTGCTCCTTTACCACGAAGTCTTTCTTCTTATTGAAATTAAGGGATGAAAAAGTTGAGCTTAAGGTTCCTGTAGCATCTTCTAATTTACCAATCCTACGATTCTGATTTTCATGAGTGTTGCTAGCCTCTAAAGCAGTGATTCTTTTATCAATAGTAATTATTGATTCATTAGTTTTGCTAGCATTATCCAGGAAAATTGATAAGTTCATTTCCAAAGAGTTTATTTTATTAATAACATCCTCCAAAGTTATCTTAGTTTTAATAGTTGTAATGGGGGTGATCCTACTAAACTTTCAATCAAATTGCAGGCTTCTACGGCATGAGTTCCTAGAAAAATTACCACCTATAAGAGTATCTAAAACATACCTATACCAACCAGAAATGCCAACATAAAAATTTCTCAGGAATACCAAGGTAGAATATTTTTTGTATATTTAATATGAGCATCATTTATTCTATACCAAGCATCATTTAAACTCTCTTCCCCTGTTGTTTAAAAGAACGAACCTCAACTTCAGGAATACTCATTTTAACGAAATAAAATCAAGCAAATAAATAACAACTATGAAGTAAACTAAAAAAAATTGTGTCTGTTTTCAATATAGAGAATAAAAACAAGACAAAAATGAAAACAAGAAAATAAACAAAATAAAGAGGTTGAGAGTGAGAGACTCCCCTTGCCATAAGACTTCTTTCTCCCTGGCAATGGCGCCAGAAAAATCGTTGCTATGTGTTGTTGGGATACCCTAAGAGGAGGGTGTGATGAGCACAACGGTAGGAGTTTTCCCCTTAGTTAAGAACCAGGGTTATCAATCCAGTAGGAGAAAGAGAATCTGCGGAATGTTGATGCCACTGACGGTGGTGCTGGCGCTTCACCAGTGTCAGCAACAACGTGGAACCTGCACACAACACAACCAAAATACTTTGCCCCAACGGTACAGTGAGGTTGTCAATCTCACCGGTCTTGCTGAAAACAAAGATTAGACGTATAGTGTGGAAAACAGTTGTATGCTTGCAGAAAGTAGAGAGAGCATGAAATTTTTGTGGTTTGATTAACAATGTGGAAAATGGACCGGGTTCATAGGTTCACTAGTGGTGTCTCTCCATAAAAGATAGCATGATGGGTGAACAAATTACAGCTGGGAAATTGACAAATAAAGGTTGCACCGTAGTGCACATTATAACATGATGATTACTATGATATTTAGTGCGGCCATTACAACAAGATACATAGACCGACATCCATCTGCATCTATCACTAATAATCCATCCTCAGATTATCATCTGAACCCCCTTAGGTCTTAGGTTGCAAACCACAGATAATTGCATTAAACAAAGTGTGTAATGTAAGCAATGACAACAGCACATCCTCCCCCTTCATGTTTCTGTAACTCGAGCAAGGCAACAAGGAGGCATAAACCCACTAGTTTCCTAAAAAAATGATAGGTTCCTAAAAAAATGATAGGTTGATTCGGGTGTTTCTATGTGTTGTTGGGATACCCCAAGAGGAGGGTGTGATGAGCATAACGGTAGGAGTTTTCCCCTTAGTTAAGAACCAGGGTTATCAATCTAGTAGGAGAAAGAGAATCTTCGGAAGGTTGATGCCACTGACGGTGGTGTTGGCACTTCACCGGTGTCAGCAACAACGTGGAACCTGCACACAACACAACCAAAATACTTTGCCCCAACGGTACAGTGAGGTTGTCAATCTCACTGGTCTTGCTGAAAACAAAGATTAGATGTATAGTGTGGAAAACAGTTGTATGCTTGCAGAAAGTAGAAAGAGCAGGAAATTGTTGTGGTTTGATTAACAGTGTGGGAAATGGACCGGGGTTCATAGGTTCACTAGTGGTGTCTCTCCATAAAATATAGCATGCTGGGTGAACAAATTACGGCTGGGCAATTGACAAATAAAGGTTGCACCATAGTGCACATTGTAACATGATTATTACTATGATATTTAGTGCGGGCATTTCAACAAGATACATAAACCGACATCCATGTGCATCTATGACTAATAATCCACCCTCAGGTTATCATCTGAACCCCCTTAGCTATTAAGTTGCAAGCAACAAATAATTGCATTAAACAAAGTGTGTAATGTAAGCAATGATTATACACGCGGGTACTCTAACCGCTGTTTTCTCTCTAATGGCAACAACACATCCTCCCCCTTCACGTTTCTATCACTCGAGCAAGGCAACAAGGAGGCATGAACCCACTATCAAGCATAAATACTCCCTCTTGGAGTCACTAGCAACTACTTGGCCAGAGCAACCACTAGCAACGGAAAGCATGCAAGATCACAAATAACATATGCAATAAAGATTATAATTAACTTTGCATCAGGTCAATATTCATCGGATCCCAGCAAACAATCATATAGAATTACATAGGATCGACCTCGATCATGATAGGAAGCTCACGAGATCTAAACATGGAGGCATATGAGGAGGATACAACCATATAGCTACTGCTATGGACCCATAGTCCAGGGATGAACTACTCACGCATCACTCCGGAGGCAGGCATGGTGATGATTTCCTCTCTGGCAGGGTGCCGTAAAACAGCTCCAGAACCCTCCTGATCTAGGGTTGACGGTGACGGTGGCTGCGGAACGTTTTTGGGGATTTTGATCCAGTACTTAGGGTTTTCCATCCGGGGGGCTTAAATAGGGCAAAGGCGATGGAGCTCCAGGGGACCCACACCCCTAGCTTGCGCGACTAGGGGGACCCGCCCTAGCCCATGGTGTGGGCCGTCTTCTGCCCCTCTTCGACTCCTCTTCGGTCTTTTGGATGCTTCCGGGGAAAATAGGACTTACGGGCTTCGAAATTTCCAATTCCGAGAATATTTCCAGAACAACTTTTCTGAAACTAAAAACAGTAGAAAATAGGGAACTGGCTCTATGCATCTTGTTAATAGGTTAGTCCCGGAAAACGTATAAAATGCTATAAATAAGGGAGAAAACATGTAGCAATTGGCATAATATGATCATGGAGCATCATAAATTAGGGATACGTTTATGACGTATCAGGTGTCACTTTCTAAAAACCGAATTATTAAAAAAATTGAAAAACCGAACAGAAAAGGCCGAAAGAACCGAATTCCCACCCCTACTCATATCAACAAATCCCCCGAATGGCATGGTAGGGGTTTGAGAGTAGGAATCGATTAGGCGCTGGCTGACTCCATGGTTAACAGGGGTACAATTTACCTAGGTTCGGGGCCCTCGTAGAGGTAAGACCCTTACTCCTGCTTGTATGATCTTGTATTCTGGTGTGACATTACAATGGTGGGCACTCTAGTCGAGAGATTGGATCTCGAGAGGCTGCACCTTTGGCAGCGTAAAGATTAGATATACCCCCGGGTGGTTCTCTTAGCCTTTATATAGGAGGCTAGGTCTCAAACTCGTATGCTGGTAGGTTACAAACCCTAGCCTCAGTCGGAAACTCTTTCTTGCATTGGCTCGTAAGTCTAGCGTGTTGGACGCAGTTGGGACTTCTGGAAGATTAAGGCAATCCCTCATATTGTGCATTCATGCTTTAGCTTAGACCGTATAGGCCCATCAGGGGGACTCGGGAGGCATCCCCACGTCAGTAGCCCTCGAGTGTTCATTCGACTCGGAAAAGTCGGGTAAGCACTCAAAGCTTGTCTAGGTTCTTGCGGATGAGTGTCCGGAGCTTCGTGAAGGATATGCCAATCTTGTGTGGTCAAGACTCGAGTATCGAGGTAATGAGTGTGTCATATGTCGGCTTTTTTCGCAGAAGGATATAGCTCATTCGCTTGGTTCACTCAACGGATCGGGACCAATTAATTGCTCTTGGGAAAAAGTAGACTTGGCTTACACACAGACTCGAGTCCTCCGGCTCGAATCCGGCTAGGTGATCATTGCGACTCGGGCCGCGGAGGACTTATCGAGTCGAACTTAACCTTTAAATGGGGTACTCGGCGCGTCCGCTAGGATTTTTCTTCGTGCCGCCGGCACGGAAAATTACCATAGGACAAAGCTTGAGTGCGATTCTGGGCCTAGAGGACGGATCCTTGGGTCTTATCTTCGCACTCGAGGAATGCGGCATCCAGGCGTGTCGCGGTGGTCAAACGACCCGGGGTTTGAAAGCAAGGCGCGATGTGTTTGTACATCAGAGTCATGATTGTTGTTGTTGTTGGGAGTATCTACTCGCGTTTTCACTTCCGTAGTATGGCGAGTCATGTTTTAATGGCTTTGTAAAGTAGCGAGTAGCATTGTTTCTGCAATCCCTGAGAGAGGCGTGCCTTCTCTTATACGAAAGTGATTTCATGTGTTGAAATTTTTCAGTGACGTCACAACACACTCGTATGCTCCCGATGTGATGTGACATAGTGGGACGAGATGAGGTGGGTCCACCATGTCATCTTTTCCACCGGAAACCAGCCGTCGTGCGCCAGTTTTCCCACCTAGTGCGCGGTTAATTGGTGCCACGTGTCTCTCTTTGATGAAGATGGACGACTGGAGGCGGATAGGCCGTAGTATAAAGTGGGTCCCTCGGGAGAATCGCTTTCCCTTTCGTCTTTCCCATCTTTTTCCTCCAGCGCATCTACAATCTCCTACGACAAACTCCCACGGCCGATGGTGGAAAAATCAAGCGCGATGTGCCCGCAGCGTCTAGCAAGGATGTGGACGCCGGCTCGTCGACTCCCCAAAAGAAGACGGGCAAATGGCGCTCGTCGAATGTGACGAAGAAGAGCCTCGTGCAGATGCAGAAGGAGGGGCTGATCCCTCCTGAGGATTCGAATCGCGTGCGGTAGCCTGGGAAGGAGGAGGAGGTCCCGAGTCCCGCGTCAATGAACGTGCCGTGTTCTCGGAGTGCGTTTCCCAAAGTTTGTCCTCCCCCTCCACCCATTCCTTCGCGGCTTGCTATATATTTACGATATACAACTCCACGGCCTCCCACCAAACTCGGTGCAGCACATCTCATGCTTCATCGTACTTTGAGAGTACTTCCTCGGCATTCTCCCGCACAGGGGCTTTGGAGGACGATTTTCTCGGTGAAAAAACACTGGGAGAAGCGACCCACTGGTGAGAAGAGGCATGGGGAACTGCTGGCGACTGGTGGCTTCGGGATCCAGACCAACAACGACTTCCCCTATTTCGAGATGAAATTCATTGAATCGTTCCAAGGATGGCGTAGAAGATGGTTCTACATCCATGATACTGATGCGAATGGCATTCCTGAGTTCAAGCCATTTTCCATTTTGAAGAGGAGAAAATCTTGGAGCCATACCATGTCATCCGAGGAAGTCAAAGCCACGGCGCTTCTGCTAGATCAAGTCACGCAACTTCGAAGGAAATACAAGGGGCGTCTACTTAATGGAGTGCATTTGGCGAGTGTATTTTTGCGTCGGAGGGTGCAGCCGCTGCAATGCATGCCCAATACCCCGTGGCAGTACTCGGATGCCTCCAACCCGAGCCGTACTTGCGATGATGATCTCTCGAAGAGAAAATTTGAGTCAAAGCTCACCTCCATCACCAGCCTAAAGAAGGGAGAGAAATTTACTGCTTCCCCCGTTGATCCTTTCGAGTCCGAGCATCCTCCAACTGAAGTAAGTTCCTTCTTTTCCCTTTGTATCGTTTTGATGTTTTCGAGTTATCTTCTGGTCGAATTTTCTCTTCTTCTGTAAAACCAGGATGTTGCGACGTGCTACCCGCCACTTCCTGGGATGGACGGTGGAGGTTCGGACTTGCTGGCGAGCAACTTCAATGCTCCTCTTGATGACATAGTTGCGGATGCTGAGACAAGCGAGGAGCGAGAAGAGGTTGAGGAGGAGGAAGAGCATGGTAGTCTTCACCTCATCTGGCGTAAGCGCCGCAGACGCGAGGAAGATGAGGTGACCTCCAAGGATGCTTCTTTGAGCCAAAAGGTGGTCGAGGAGGTTGATCCCACCGTGGTCCACTCGGTGACTCCTCTAATAACGCTTCTGCCTTTGTTCTAGCAGCCGAAAGTTCCTACCACGTGGAACCTGGATGCTTTTGACGAGGATGAAGACGACAAGTAAGCTTCTTACCTTATTAGTATTGAGTTTCTTTTTTGTTCTTTCTTAACATTTGTCTAGATGTGTGATGCTCACCAAGGACGAGTTTGCATCTTCGGTTCTGTCCGCCAAGCAGAAGGGAGTGATACGTCATAAATGTATCCCTAATTTCTGATGTTCCATGTTATTTCCCACATGTTTGTTATACACTTTATGTCATTTTAATCGATTTTCTGGAGTAACCTATTGACAAGATGCCATAGAGCCAGTTCCATGTTTTCTGCTGTTTTTAGTTTCAGAAAAGTTGTTCTGTAAATATTCTCGGAATTGGAAAAGTCGAAGCCTGGAAGTATTAGAATTCCCGAAGGTTCCACGGAGTCCCGGAGAAACCCGGATAAGGGCCTCGGGGGGCCCACACCATAGGGAGGCGCCCCCCTCGCCGCGCCGTGGGGTTGTGTGGGACCTCCAGGCCTCCACCGCCTTTGCCCTTTCGCCTATTTATCCCCCTGAGGCATAAACCCTAGAGATAGTCCACTTCTTCCCGAAAAACACATGAGGCCGCCGTCATCGTCATCCCGAGATCGGGAGGGTTCTGGAGATCTCCCCGGCACCCTGCCGGGAGGGAAATTCATCACCGGAGGGGTCTACACCACCATGCCCTCCTCCGAAGTGATGCGTGAATAGTTCATCCCTGGACTACGGGTCCATAGCAGTAGCTAGATGGTTGTTCTATCCACTTTGTAACTCATGTTTAGATCGTGTGAGCTACCTAACATGATCAAGATCATCTTTATGTAATGCTACATGTTGTGTTTGCTGGGATCTGATGAATGTTTAATGCTATGTCTTCTGATTATGAATCTATCATGTTATCTTCATGCATATGTTATTTATGATCTTGCATGCTCTCTGTTGTTAGTAGATGCTCTGGCAAAGTAGATTCTAGTAACTCCAAGAGGAAGTATTTATGCTTGATAGTGGGTTCATGCCTTCTTTGCATTTGTGCTCGAGTGACAGAAACGTGACGGATGGAGGATGTGATGTTGCCATTGGGGAGAAAACAACAATGCTTTGTCTAAGGATGATTTTATTGTTTATATTACACACTTTTCTTACTGCAATTATCTGTTTTTTGCAACTTAATACCCAACGTTTGTTCGGATGATATTCGGAGGGTGGATTATTATTCATAGATTAAGTTGGATAACGGTCTATTTATCTTGTTGTAATGCCCGCATGAATCACATAGTAATATTTATGTCTTGCGTATGCACTCGGTGCAACCTTCATTTCTGTCAATTGCTCAGCTGTAATTTGTTCACCACACATGTTATTTATCTTTCACGGAGAGACACCACTAGTGAACTGTGGACCCCAGTCGTTTTTCCTCATACTGATAAACACCTACCGCTTTCATACTGCTCTCATACTATTTTCCTATTGTTTTCCACACCATACGTTTAACCTCTTTGTGTTCAACAAAACTGGTGAGATTGACAACCTCACTGCTTTGTTGGGGCAAAGTTATTTAATTGTGTTGTGTAGGTTCCACGTTGCTTTTGAACCGGTAGTGCGTCCTGCCATCTCAACTGCTTCAACCTTCTGAAGTTACTCCTTCCTCCTACTGGTCGATTCAACCTTGGTTTCTTTCTGAGGGAAACTTGCTAATGTGCTCTTCATACCTTCCTCTTGTGGTCTCCCAACGAACGTGTGTATCACGCACATCAAGCTAATTTCTGGCGCCGTTGCCGGGGAGGAAGAGAATTTCTGCAAAGCAGTCTCTCACTTCCAATCTCTTTACTTTGTTTTTGTTTTGCTTATTTTATTTTATTTTTTCTTGTTTGCTTCTCTATATCAAAAACACAAAAATATTAGTTCTTATTCTAGTTGTTATTTTTGCATTATTATGCTTTCTATCAATGGTTATTGTCTTTGAAACTAGATCTTATTGGCAAGGTGGGTCCATGGATGAACAAAAAAATTATTATAAGGAACACCGCTTGTCACAAAAAGGGATACACTTATGGGAACAAATTAATAAATTGCATGACCATGCTAAAAAATTGTGCTCTACCTATAATGTTACTTATTGCTTTGATAAATCTCGTTGATGTAGGAGGTATAAACACCTCCCTTTTCAATGTGAGTATAATGATAATGTTACCATATCTTCTTATGTTCAGGGAAATTATGAATTTTATGATCTGGACCAAATTGAAGAATTTATTGCTTGCAAGGGTGCATTCGAAATTGCCTATTTGCTTGAAAGTATTGATGGTGCACCTTATAAATATGAGATTTATGATATACTTGAATATTGCTTTGATAATTACAAGGATTGTAATTACTACATACTTGATTATCTTAATAGATTCTCTCCCCCAAAGAGAGAGACTAATGCCTTGCAGGAACCTATGGAAGAAGAAATTGCTGAAACTGGAAGCTCATTGGATGAAAAAGAGGAGGAGAGTAATGATCAAGAGGAGGAAGAATGGAACCCATGTCTACCTCCCAATGATAGTAACTCTTTAACTCATAATTTTGATGATCATATTGATTCTTTTGAAACATCCCTTTTTGATGAAGTTGATACTTTCTATACTTGTGACCTTGATAATACTATGAATTAAACTTGTGAGAATGATATTGCTACTTTTATTTATGATAATCCATGCTACTTTGATAAATCCTATGAGAATCCTCTATTTATGCCAACTATTGATATGCATGATAATGAGGAAGTTTGTTTAGAAAATTTATATGATAATGTTCTTGATGATGGTCCTATGTTACTTGATGTTATAAATCATAACGCTACTGAAAATAGGATTGCTATAATGTGTCCTATACCTTTTATGAGTGATCAATCATCTTGTTTTGCTATTGCTAAAAGTGGGAAAAACAGGAGCTGATTTTAAATTTTGATCCCACTGTTTTTTAGCTTGATATGAATTGTGTGCTTTTAGACCATGACAAACATGCTTTATGTGATAATTATGTTGTTTAGTTTGTTCATGATGCTACTGGAAATTATTATGAGATAGGAAAATATGGTTGTAGGAATTTTCATGTTACTAAAACCCCTCTCTTTTTGTTGAAAGTTTTGAAGTTGCTCTTGTTCTACCTTCTCATGATTTCTAATTTGAGGTTCTTTAATTTATTTCTTTACAAGATTCCTATGCACAGGAAGTGGGTTAGAATTAAATTTTTTGTATACTTGCTTCTTGATGCTCTATTTTTCTTAATTTATATTTCTTATGTGAGCATTTTCTTCACTTGAAAATACTTGATTCCATTTTTTGGGGCCTAGCTAAAAAAGCGTTAAACAAAAGCACTTCTTGGGAGATAACCCATGGTTTTTTTTTCTTTTTTTTCTCTGTTTTGTTTAATTTAAGGGGTTGTATACTTTTGTAGTAACTCCTTTTTATCTTTATTTTCATGTTTTAGTAGTGCCAAGTAAAGTTTCTGACGAGAGTTGGAGTTGATTTTCGGATTTTGCGCAAAAAAACAGAATTCTCCCGTCCACCGTATAAAATCTAGAAAAATCTAGAAAGATCAGAATGACCTGAACTTTTTTGTGCTTATTCCCCGGCTAATTAAGAAACTTTTTCGTTCTTTAGGTTTTTAGATTTGAGAAACTTAAGTGCCTCTAAAAAAATCGCCTTTACAGGTTGTTCTTGTTTTGACAGATCCTGCCATTTTTCTTGCATTGACTCTTTTGCAATGTCAACTGGATTTCTTTGCTTCACGAAACATCAGTGGATGTATCTAATGTTTCAAAGTATTAATAGAACTTGTTCCATACAGAACCCATGGTTTTTTATTTGTTGCACTAACCCTCTAATGCGAATTAATGTTTGAGTATGGTGTGAAGGAAGTTTTCAAGTGTCAAGAGAAGAGGTGATATATGTGATCAAGAAGAGTGCAAGGTCAAAGCCTGGGGATGCCTACGTGGTTCATCCAAGAATATTTTTAGAAGAATCAAGCATCTAAGCTTGGGGATGCCCAATGCATCCCCTTCTTCAACAAACATCTATGAGGTCACTTCTCGTGAAACTATATATTTATTCGGTCACATCATATGAAGTTTACTTGGAGCGTCTATTTGTTTTTATTTGTTTTTTTCCTTGCTGCAATAATATCATTGGAACTACCATCCTTGTTTGGTAGAGAGACACGCTTCGCTTTTTTTTTTGAATACTTGCTATGCTAGTATTCTTAGTTTTTCTTCTAGTTACTGCAAACATTCCTGTTCAGCTCTTGTTTTCATTGCATCTCTTATTTAGATATGTTATTTTTAGTAGTGTTATGGGAGTAATCTCATGTTTGCTTGCTGTATCATGTAGAGCATTTTTGTTAAAACATATTTTGTATGGTGCTTGTTGGAAAAATAAAATGCTACTTCAAGTAGAATTTTTAACGGTGCAAGTAGAAGCTTGTATAGACCGTGGCTAGAACTTTTTCATATCATGCTAGATGTTATTTTAGTTTTAAATCCTTGTGGTTATTGAGTACCATGATTATCCTCAAATAGCTGAGAGTGTTTAATGTGCCATTCAAATAATCATGAGTTGTTCTTGTCATGTTGAAGCATAAATTTGCGGTATTCTCCTTTGAATGTTTTATTTGGTTGACTTGGCGCATGCTGACACCATTTTTATGACTATAAACCAGTCACTAATAGCCTCTATGATCAATTAGTTTTAGAATTTTTGGTACCACTTATGTTTTTATTAATGATTTTTATGTCGCTATGCATGATTATGGCTCTTATGCTCTCTTGATTTATCGCTCCCAGTCTTTTGCTAGCTTCCACCTGTACTGAGTATGGAATTCTACTCGTGCATCCAACTCCCTAAAACCAAAGTTTTCCCATTGTGTCCACCATACCTACCTACATGTGGTATTTAACGGCCACTCCAAGTAAATTGCTCATGTTTTATCTTTAAAACCTTCAAAATTATTCCTGCTTTGTGTTCCTGTTTTTTCTCATGAGGAAGTAAATAGAGAATCTTTATCTCACTTGTTGATTGAATTCCACACCCTGGACTAGTGGCTTCATCCGCTTATCCAAATGATAGAAGAGATGGTAGTGGGGTTCCCAGCCCCAAATTAATACACAAAATCTCTTCACTATTTTTGCCTTGATTTATCAGTCAAAGCATAATTGTGTAAACAAAAGAGAAAGAGGGATGACCTTATACACCAGTTGCGGCCTTCACATGGGATCCGTTCTTGTAAAATCTAGTTGGTTGTGACGTACTGTATTTTTTGTTTACCATTCGTTGACAGTAGCATACATCTCCCAAAATATAGACACTCCTCCATGGTATGTGATTGTTGGCAGACACCCGAGGATTCGGTTAGCCATGGTTTGTGTAAGATGGATGGGAGGAGTGTCAAACTTTTAATACCTCTATTAATAAAATAAAATCTCTAGCACATGAGTGATCCACGCTTCCCTCTGCGAAGGGCCTTTCTTTTACTTTTATGTCTAACTTTATGCACAATTGAGATAGCATATTTTCCATTCTGATTTTTATGTGCATTTGTCCCAAAAACATTATTAATTGATTCATGATGTGTTATTCCTTGTTCTCTAACTATTTGTTTTAGTCCTCCTCATGAAGCTTTGAAGGTGTCCTGGCATTTATGTTTTGCCCCACTCTTAAGGACTTGCGAAATATCACTTTGCCATGCTTTCTCTATACTTGAAACAAACGTATATATTTCTTTGCATTGTTATTTATAATCTTTTATTTGTGTTACGTCTCATGATGCAAGGTGATTACTATGCTTTATTATTAAAGTTCTATTTATCATGCTTGTGTTTTAAGTTCTATGATCTCATCTTACATATGCTTTTAGATTATGATGATCAAGTTTATGTTGGTAGCATGTCACCTAAGAAATTATGTGTTTTTATCGTTTACCTACTTGAGGACGAGTAGGAACTAAGCTTGGGGATGTTGATACGTCATAAATGTATCCCTAATTTCTGATGTTCCATGTTGTTTTCATGTTATTTCCCACATGTTTGCTATACACTTTATGTCATTTCTATCGATTTTCCGGACTAACCGATTGACAAGATGCCACAGAGTCAGTTCCCTGTTTTCTGTTGTTTTTAGTTTCAGAAAAGTTGTTCTGGAAATATTCTCGGAATTGGAAAATTTGAAGCCCAGAATCTTAGAATTCCCGAAGGTTCCATGGAGTCCCGGAGAGGGGCCTCAAGAGGCCCACACCATAGGGCGGCACCCCCAGACCACGCCGTGGGTGGTGTCGGACTCTAGGCCTCCATTGCCTTTGCCCTTTCGCCTATATATTCCCCCCGAGGCATAAACCCTAGATATATTCCACTTCTCCCCGAACAACACCCAAGGCCGCCGTCATCGTCATCCTGAGATCGAGAGGGCTCTAGAGCTCTCCCCGGCACCCTGCCAGGAGGGAAATTCATCACCGGAGGGGTCTACACCACCATGCCCTCCTCCGAAGTGATGCGTTAGTAGTTCATCCCTGGACTACGGGTCCATAGAAGTAGCTAGATGGTTGTTCTCTCCACTTTGTATCTCATGTTTAGATCTTGTGAGATGCCTAACATGATCGAGATCATCTTTATGTAATGATACATGTTGTGTTTGCTGGGATCTGATGAATGTTGAATGCTATGTCTTCTGATTATCAATCTATCATGTTATCTTCATGCATATGTTATTTATGATCTTGCATGCTCTCCGTTGTTAGTAGATGCCCTTGCCAAGTAGATGCTAGTAACTCCTAGAGGGAGTATTTATGCTCGATAGTGGGTTCATGCCTCCTTTGCATCTATGCTCGAGTGACAGAAACGTGACGGATGGAGGATGTGATGTTGCCATTAGGGAGAAAACGACAATGCTTTGTATAAGGATGATTTTATTGTTTACATTACACACTTTCCTTACTTCAATTATCTATTGCTTGCAACTTAATACCCAACGTTTATTCGGATAATATTCGGAGGGTGGATTGTTAGTCATAGATGCAGTTGGATAACGGTCTATGAATCTTGTTGTAATGCCCGCATGAATCACATAGTAATATTTATGTCTTGCATATGCAATACGCTGCAGCCTTCATTTATGTCAAATGCCCAGCTGTAATTTGTTCACCACATATGTTATTTATGTTTCACGGAGAGACACCACTAGTGAACTGTGGACCCATTCCTTTTTCCTCATACTGCTTTCATACTGCTCTCATACTGTTCCTACCGTTTTCCACACCAGGGCGACAGTTCGGCGTGGCAGCACCAGCAGGGTCCCACGTCCGGCTTCCTCATTCAGCCACATGGGTCCCATGGCGGGCCACCTTTTCCAGCCACACCCACAGCAGCCACAGGGACCCACAGCGGACTTCCTTTTCCAGCCACACCCACAACAACCACATGGTATTTATATTCACATACTCTTCATCTCAATATACACTGGGATTGACTATTTATGCATTTTTTATATGATCAACTTTAGGAGTCTATGGAGGTCAGTCCTCTATGCCCATGGTCGGGTCCTCATGGAGCAGTGAGCACGATGCCGCCCACAGCCAGGAGGCTCCCATGTCCCAGTACGACGAGTGGTTCGGCAACATCTTTCACACTCCTCCACCAGGTCCTACCCCAGATACACGGTACGACGAGTCCGGATCCTTGATTCTGATGCGTCAAGTTCGGTATCCTGACATGTTAGGCTGGACGCATCCTTATGCTTGACCATCGCCTCCGCCTCACCAAGCCAGACGTCGGCGTTGATGGTTTTATCTGTCGCCAGAGACATGCCTATCTACTTATGTATGAGACATATGTTTATTTACTTATGTATGAGACATATTTATATTCCATGTATGACACATATGTTTATTTAGTTATGTACGAGACACATTTGTATTCTAACTAATTAAACTCGACGACTTCACTTCACAAGACCGGAAATAAATTAACATACAACTCACGACAACAAACAACTGCAACTTGAAATAATAAAAGATGCATAGCGACGAATAATTAAACACGACGACTTCACTTCGCTCTCCCACGTGATCGTGATGGAGGCATGAAGTCGTCATCACTATTTTCATCATCGACAGATTTAGATGAACCTACACTCTTACACATAGTCTTAAACATGGCTCGACTTCTCGGCGTAAATTCATCGTCATTGTTCTCGTCAGCAACTGTCTTCGATGCGGAAACTCTCTTCCCCTTCGATGCGGCAGCGACAACACTCTTCCCCTTCGATGCGCCAGCACTCTTCCCCTTTGATGTCCTGCCACTCTTCCCCTTTGAGGCGTCACCACTCTTCCCCTCCGATATTGTCCTCAAGATCCACTCGGCGTGGATGCTCGACTCCGGTAACCCCCTAGGGCATGGCCCAAATAGTATGTTCATCCATCCATAGTGCTTGATCTTTTTGTTCAGAAACTTTGCGTCCACATGCCAGTGCTGCATATTGAGAATAAAAGACAAACATAAATTAGGACGATGAAGATTCATTTAAACATTATGTGAACTCGTAAATAAATTATCTCAACGTGAAGTGCATAGGCCTCGGGAGAAAATTGTATCTTATCGCTAGTAGTTGAGATAGACAAGTCCCGAAGACCCGACTCAATCCTTTTTAGCTCAACTACTCTGTACCACTTATGACACCACCTCAATAGTTCATTCCTAATTTCGTCGGTGGTTATAGGCGGGAGATTATATCTGGCTATATCCCCCCCAAAGCAACTACGTAGTCACAGCCGGTCATTAGTTCCATAAAACTAACTGTAGCTCTACCCTCCCTCCTATTACCCGCATGAAACTTTTGTCGCATGATATAGAATACACCATGAGCTGTATGGATCGAGACCACCACTACCACTATCTACCATCACTCTAATGCCTCCAACAAGTTCACTGCACAACACAGACCACACAACACACACTTGCATCACAAAGTATGCATGGGGTTTATATAGAAACCCTCTGGACATGGTGGTGAAAAAAATGTGCGAGAGAAAGTGGCGGGAAAGAACGACGAGAGATGCTACCGGGAAGAAACGAGCGGGAGAAACGGCGGGAAACAAAAAAACCATAATCGGGTATGCCGTACCCGACTGGGTTGCTGTCGGGATGGCCAGGCCCGACAAATTTTGGCCTGCCCCGACTGGGGATGGTTGCGTCACCCAGCCTCTTATCTGGCCCAGCGTGATCGACATGTCTTAATCGGGCCCAGTGTAGCCGATTGGATATAGTCGGATACGGCTGGCCCGATTGGATTCTATTTTTGAAAAACAATAGATCTGCGTATTATTTTTCGAAATACATATTAAAAACGTATTAATTAAAAAAAATTGCATGGAATTTTAGTGCAGCAGCAGACAGACCCCGGCGCCGACTGGTTTATTGAAAAAGTTGTGGGCCAGGGTCCCTTTGCCACGTGAGCGCGCATTTGGTCGCTAGGTCGATCGAACGGCGCAGTGGGCGCTCGCCACGTCTAATTTGTGCAGCTGCGTTAGGTGGTACCCCTCCGTTTCTTTTTAGTCCGCGTATTAGAATTGTCTTAAGTCGTTGCAAAGTTTGACCAACTTTATATAACAAAATATCAACATTCATAATACCAAGTCCATATAATATGAAAGTGTATTAGATAGACAATCATATAATATTGATTTCATAATATGAATATTAAAAAATCCTATAAACTTGGTCAAACTTTAGCAAGTTTGACTTTAGAAAAACCTAAAAAGAAACAGAGCGAGTATTTAGGTTTTTACTAGTACATTGGAGCTAATCTAAAGGGAAACGCTTAGAATCGTCCGGGGGAACGAGCGCTCGTATCCCCCGCACGGACAGCGCGCCACGCGTCCGTGCCACGAGGAGAAGCGGTGCCAGCGAAAAGGGGCGAGGGCCCACCTTATCTCTTCCTGCGAGCGGTTCGGCGTCATTTCTTCCCCAAATCGAAGCCACACACACTTTCCCCCACGGGCCAGCTCCTCCCGACCGCCGCTCAGCCATGCGCTTGAGCTCCTGCCGCCGTCACTCCGATCTCCGGCAAGTTCTCGCCCCACACGAGCTCTCCTACCTTGCTTTTTCTCCGCTATCTTCTTCCTCCACCACTCATCCAACCACGCTGCCACATCGTAGCTTCAAATCGAGGCTGATTCCGGCGGACGCCGTCGTCGCCGGCCGTTGCCAAGGCACGCCTGCGAGCGGTGCTTCCATGGGCACCGGCCCGTGCTCCCGACGGCGGCCGGAGGTGCTCCCAACGGAGTCTGGTGGTGCTCCCGTGGAGATCGGGCCGCGCTCCTAGCGGCGGCCGGAGGTGCTCCCATAGGCACCGGGCCGTGCTCCCAGCGGCGACCGGAGGTGATCCCACAGGCACCGGGCCGTGCTCTACAGAGCATTTTTTAGCAAATCTCCTCTTATGTTTTTTATCTCGATTTGGTGCGCATTTTTTGTGTATGTTCTGTAACAAAAAAATCTCTCTATGTGAGCAAACAAATCTCTCTATCTGAGCAGGAGAATTTCTCTATATGAGCAAAAGAAATTCTCTATCTGAGCAAACCCTTAGAACATTTTTAGCATTTTTTTGTTATGTTTTTTTTCTGGATGTGGGCGCAATTTTTGTGTACGTTTTGTAACAAAACAAATTCTCTATCTGAGCAAAAAAAATTCTCTATATGAGCAAAACACTTTCTCTATATGAGCAAAAATATTTCTCTATCTGAGCGAACCCTCAGAACAATTGTAGCAATTTTTTTTGTCTATCAGAGCATTTTTTGTATGCTTGATAGCAAAAAATTTCAATATCTCGATGCAAATCCTTGGAACAATCAGAGCAAAAAAATTCTCTCTCGATGCAAATCCTTTAAATAGTGCAGTTTTTTACAATCTTATAGCAATTTGTTTCTTCTCCGAAAGCAAAATGCAGATAACCACTGTAGCAGAAATTTCGGGGGACTCGTCAAGCTTTGCATGGCGGCGCAACCAAGCTTTTCCATGGCGGGCGCAACCAAGCCGCGCCAGCGACAGCCGGAGTGGATGCTGCAATTAGGCTCCGATGGCGCTGCCAGCCATGGATTTTTTGCGATGCTACCTGTCGTAGTCGGAGGGCTGCTACAGAGATGGAAGGCGCTGACTAGTAGTCATTGACGGCGGTGCTCTGATAGCGGTTGCCGGCGACGGCGACTCGGTGGGGGTTTCGCCGGAGATCTCGAAGGCAACGGTTGAGGTGCGGGGGGGTCAACGGGAGATGTTTGCGCGTCAGGGCGTTTTTTTTTTCCTGGGGGTCGCTCTGTGTGTTCTCGCAGGGGAGAGGACGCGGGTCTCGATCAGACGGTGGAGCGCGTCTGGATCAGACGGCTAGCGACCCGGGGGATCGGGCGTTTTGGTCCCCCGGGGACGCTCAGCGCTATCCGGGTTCTTTGTAAATGGCAGGCAACATCTGGTTGAACTAGACGCGAATCATCTTTGACGAGTCGAGTCTCCCGCTCTCGCTCTCGCATCTCCGTTCCCCATCCCCTCGCCGACGGCGCCGCCATGCTCCGGCTGCGGCGCAGCATTCTCACCAGCTTCCTCTCGTATCCCTCCGCCTGTCCCATCTCCCATCTCCACCGCCTCCTCTCCGCGGCCGCGGCCGCGCCCGCCGTTTCCCCAAGCCCTGGATTCAACGTGGAGGACTACCTCGTCGAGAGATGCGGCCTCTCGCGAGCCCAGGCACCCAAGGCCTCCGCGAAGATCTCCTACCTCAAGTCACCCACCAATCCCGACGCCGTCCTTGCCTTCCTTGACGGCGTCGGCTTCTCCAGCGCCGACGTCACCGCCATCGTCGCCACTGACCCTAAGTTGCTCTGCGCGGATGTGGACAAAACCCTGTCCCCCACCGTCGTCGGTCTCAACGGCCTCGGTCTGTCGAGTTCTGAGGTCATCCGCCTCGTCTCGGTTGCCCCCGGCGTATTCCGCCGTAGATCCATCGTGTCCAATCTGCAGTACTACCTGCCCATCTTCGGCTCCCTCGGGGACCTCCTCCGAGTGTTCAGGTTCAACAGCAGTTTCTTCAGACACGACCTCGAGAGGATCGTGAAGCCCAATATCGCGGTCCTGCGGGAGTGCGGTCTAAGTGATTGCGATATTGCCAAGCTGAGCATAGCTGTGCCGAGGTTGCTCACCAACAACCTGGAGCGATTCCAGGCAATTGTGGCTTGTGCCGAAGTTTTAGGTGTGCCCCGTGGCGCTCCGATGTTCAGGCATGCCCTGCACGCTGTTGCATATTTCAGTGAGGAGACGATTGCCACCAAGCTAGAATACTTGAAGAAGACGTTTAGGTGGTCAGATGCTGAGGTGGGCATTGCCTTGTCTAGGGCTCCGTCTGTGCTGACAAAGTCCGAGGACATGCTGCAGGGCAGGGCTGATTTCCTGATCTCCGAGATGGGGTTGGAACCCAAGTACATTGCTCATCGTCCGGCAATACTCTCTTATAGCTTGGATGGTCGGCTCAGACCCCGGCATTATGTTCTAAAGTTTCTTAAGGAGAATGGATTGATAGAGCGCAAGGCGAGCTACTATACAGCAGTTTTGGTGACCGAGAAGGTGTTCGCAGAAAAGTTCATACTCCCTCACAAGGAAGCTGCACCGCACCTTGCTGAAGACTATGCAGCCGCTTGCAGAAGGGAAGTGCCGGCTAATTTCATATTTACATGAACCTATAATTAGCCATGGAAGCTAGTAATAGGTGATTGGCACAACAAGGATTTCACTATGAGCAGTAAGGTAGTCATTCAAGTTTCAGTGTTCTTTGAGTTACAGGCTGATTTGGGTGTTGCTATTCCCATATGAAACTGATAATATGATTTTGTTAGTCCTGGTATGTCCATTACATCATCCAGTGGAGAAGAAAGGATCGCACTGTTCTGAACTTGTCTATCCTCATGTCATGTTGGCACACTTATTGGAACTAAGAGAGTGTGAGATCAGTCATTCTGCAAATGCTTTGAATGTGCTGACAAAGTCCAAGGACATGCTGCATGGTAGGTCTGGTTTCCTGATCTCCGAGGTGGGGTTGGAACCCCCCGTGCATTGCTCTTTGTCCTGCAATACTCACTTATAACTTGGAAGACCAGCTCAGATCCCAGTATTATATTCTAAGGTTTCTTAAGGAGAATGGATTGGTCAAGTGTGACCCAAGCTGAGATACAGTTGTCAAGCCCACCAAGAAGGTATTCATAGAAAAGTTCATACGCCCTCACAAGGAAACTGCACTGCACCTTGTTGAAGACTATATATGCAACAGCTTGCAGATTTATATATTCATTTTTCTTCTATCCCAAATAGCTGGCAAGAATATTTTTTGTAGATGCAATCATTTGTGTATGACATTTGAACATAGTCGGAGAGTAAGTATGCATGAGATGATTGATTATCAGCTGTCTATCAATTATTATTACTACTAGTTAGAGTATGTGATATGAGTGAGCTCATGTTAGTAAAGGCATTTTATTGATTCTCGACTTGTAAAATAAGTTCACTTTTTATTAAATAGTTGCTGCTACTGCACATACCTGTGCCAATTTCATTTGCACCTTATTGATTCACGAGATCTCCTGTTTCAACCATTCTAGTTTGTCAAAATTCAGCACCTATAGATGTTATCTTGTTCCATATGGTCACGGCCGATCTCTGTGCGCTACCTGTTTATTTGCATGCTCATCTGTTACGAATAAGAATTCATCACATTTACAGGTCTATGCTTTAGCATTTTACACTATTTGATCAGACATTGATCTAGGTTCTTTTTCTGAGACATTGATCCAGGCCTATTGCAAGAATAGAAATATATATATATTTTGTTTGTTTGTGTAGTAGACAGCTTTGGCTCATGCTTGCAGGGTATGATAATAACCTGTTGCTGTGCTGCCTCCCATAGCCATCATCCCCTCCTCTTGGCATCAAGGGAGATTTGCATCCATGTATTTCTTGTGATTTTTTAACGAAGGTATTAACATATTAATCTTGTAACGGACCACTCATGAAGGAATGCTAAATGGCATCAGATGAACTTTTCTTTCTTTTATTCAATTGTCTTATACAAATGACCAATCAATAGGTAAGAACCAAAATTCCATCATAGTAACAGTTACTATTCATTGGTAACAGTTTGCTGAATTTATCATCATCTGAGAATGTATAACAGGCACAATAGAATATGTATTACAGCCTTAGTTTCTACATTGATCTATTCATTGGTAACAGTTTGCTGAATTTATCATCATCTGAGAATGTATAACAGGCACAATAGACTATGTATTACAGCCGAGCTGATTTTTCATTATTAATCTCAGTCGAAATAGGAAAAAAAAATTCCCTTGCCACTTCTTAATTGCATCAAGCTCATATTTGGGGAGGGTGTGCTGCAATGCATGTACCAAAAGGGCACAGCTGCTGTTGAGATAAATCTTCAGAGGTAGGAGATGAACCACGAGAACTACTTCCTCGGTTACCCAACAATGTCATTCACACCAAGGAGCTCTGGTGTTTTTCCCAACCGACTGACATTTGCACCAATTTCTTGTCTTCATAAAGAATGCCCATATCTAACCTGAGTTTATCAAATGATTTAGCTATTATCTTTTTAGGATTATATAAGGTGTCTGATAAAGTTTTTGCGTGCAGGTAAGAATACTTCCATGTGATTCCCTTTCTGTTCGAGTCTTTTTGGGGTGGTACAGCATGGTCACAACATATTTTTCTTACTCCTACAGGGAAATTTGTTGGTTCTACATTTGTTGGAGCTTTGGGAAGAGATATAGTATTAGGTCAATAGTAGCTCAGCAAACTACTCTACCCTGTTTTAGTACTTCTCTCATTTTTTCCCGAGATTTATATGCACCATGTCGAGATTGCAACTCCATACAATGAATGGACTCACTAGACCACTATGATGGTCCTGATACCCCTCCTTTTGTAAACCGTTATGATGATCCCGATACCCATATCTGACTGTTAACTCTTACGGTTTTCTTCTTTTAGTTCTTATTATGCAATAGCTAACTTCACAGGGATTCTGCATATTCGCTCATATTATTAGAAGCCAGGCAAACCTAACAAACTTGAACAAACAAAAAATATGAAAATGAAACAAGCCCAAGTCCTCATGCCAGACGGCTACTAACCTAAGGTAAAATGCTAAATAAAGAGAAAGCTAATGATTAAGTTGATCTGTGAATAGGCGGATAAAATTTTAGCATATGTACGACACACACAGAAGAACTACAAGGTGGAAAGTTTCTTTGTTTCCAACTCCTCTCCGATGATTAAATACATCTAAGCTAGAGGAGTTTCAGTTATGCATTACAAGAAACCAAGAAGTGAACACAGGCTTCTTCATCCTGATCTGTTGCACAACTTGATCCGTTACAAAATGTAATGCAGAACTGAAGCTACAACATAGTTATAAGTCAAAAATATATTAGTAGTAGACAGTGGCTGCAGAAACATCACTCCTCGATCACGATCTCCATGTCCATGTCATGTCGTCCGCCCCTGCTCCCAAGAACCTCACCATCGGCAAGCCTCTGCAGGTCAACAACAGAGAGCTGATCAAGCCATCTCACAACATGGTTTGCTGCGTGAAGTTCATAGGCCCGGTGGCGGCTGGCAACCGCCACGCACCTCATCCCAGCAGTGTGTGCAGATTCTGTCGTCAGGTTTGAGTTGCCCATCACAAGGCAAACGTCAGGCTCCAGACCGAGTTGCTCTGCTGCAACCTCAAACATTTCGCCTTCAGGTTTCCCTCGGCAGAAGTTCTCTGCCGCCACTACGGCATCAAAATAGCCTTGCAGACCAACAGCTTTTATCCCTTCTTCCAGGCTTGTTCGTGGGCGAGAAGCCGTGATTGCTATTGGAATGTCATATTCCACAAGGGTGTTCAAGAAATCGAGAACACCTGGCCGCAGCTGGTAGAACCTGCCTCGGAGCTTTTGATATATAACCTCCTTACGTGCTGCTAACCTTTTGATTTCTTTTGGATCTTCAGACCAATTTAAAACTTGTGAGATAGCCTGATCAGTTCTCATTCCCTCAATTTCCTTGAGCATTGCATCCGGAGGAAAAGACTTAGCCTCTTCGAGTGATAACACATACCACACCCGGGGCTCCAAATCCGGGTCATCATTTTCCACCACAACCCCCTCCCACTCCAATATCACACCAAACCGATTGACAGCCACAGCTCCTTCCTTTTGCTGCTTCTTCTTTTTGGCTGGTCTCTTGACCCTTTCTTGTGATACCAGCAGCCAGCTAAGGCTTTCAGGGAGCCTATAAACTAAGTTGTAAAACACATTGTCTTCCCCGTGGGGCTGAGGGTTCCTCTTGAAGTCAGTGGCACGGGGCTTGAGATGTGCCATCTTGATCCTCATGCTTTTACCCCCAGATTTTGCAACTGAATGCATGTTCAGCGTGGAATGCGAGTTATTTGGCCAGCATTTTCTGTGCAGTCTGTGAATAAGCCGGCCGTCGACTAAGCTGATGGACGAGTTCATTGCTCCAAAGTCCTGTATACTTGCACTAAAATTATCAAGCGTTTTGCAGCGAGGTCAAATGAGCTCACGTGTCACTGATCGATGAGAAACATAGCAATGCACTTCACCTGTGTTAAGAACCAAACAAAAGGTATAAGCACAAAATGCACAAGTATACTCTCAGCTTACAGAATGCAAGAAGGAAAATGAATGCAGAGTCGCCAATTTTTGGCAGCGAACCTGACCATATATCCACACGAACTATAAGCCAGCCTTTATTCAAGTACTTGAGAGCTCCCCGGTGCTTTTGGATAAAGAGACCCCTACGCGTTTCTAGGAAATCTTACTGTTCGTGCAAGGGGGGAAAGTTCACTTTTGTATGAAAGGTGCTCTGCTCACATTGGAAAATACTCCAGTTAGATGGCAATGCTGAGAGTTCTCATGGCAAGCTGACCCGGCAGTACACTAATATTTGGTGGCTCCAGTTAGGCACCAAACGGCCAAATGCGAATCCTTCTTGAATATAAACTCAAGAACGCAGAGCAAAAGAAGAAGAAAAAAATGTATGCTACATATATCTATGCGCAAGCAAAATAAATACTCTGCACAAATCTGGGAGCAGGAGAAGCGGGGGATCTTGCTTACCCGACGGAGAGGAAGAAGAGGGGAGGCGGAGTAGGAGGAGCTGAAGAGAGCATCGGCAGGAGTGGGGAGAGTGGAGAGGAGGCGCCCCCGCACTCTCGGTCGCCTGCGCTTCCCTTTGGATGGTGGAGATGGCCTCTCATCCGGATAGGCAATAATGCGGCCGGCTGCCCTCCCGTTGGCTCCTCGCGGCGGTCAGTTCGCGTCGATGGCAGGTGGGACGTGCTTGGTTACGGGCCACTGGTCAGTCAGTGAGGCAGAGATTCGGGGAGGATGCTCGAGCGCTGTGACGGCGCTACCCTGCGCGGCGGTGTGTCTTCTGTTTTTCTTTTTTCTTTGGTCGTTTCGTGTTCTTGGGCAGCCGTTTGCCTGCCCACGTAGAGATGTGCAAGGCCGGCCGGTTGGTCCGTTTCCACTCAATCCCGAAGGCGATTTCCTGGCGTTATTTAGCAAATTTGTAAATCTTAGGCTGGTGCCAATGCACCGCCCACTATTCACGGGCTATAGCCCCTGCCACGTCACCTTCTCTCACCACTATCACCCCACTATCACAGGCACGGTGCCAGTGCACGGGCTATAGCCCGGGCTGTAAGATTCTCTCTGTGCCACATCAGCTTTTCTCTCTCCTCCACGTCAACACATATTTTGAAGATTAAAAACATTGCAAATAATAGAAGAAATTATTTTATTCAACTAAAATTGTACCGATTACATAATAATAAATAAAAATTACATAAAAATGAGAAAATTACATAATCTAGTTTCGACGGAAGAAGCTCGGAGGATAAGCGCAGTTGGGGGCGAAGTAGTCGTCGTAGAGCCGCTCGGCGGCGCCAACACGATCACGCCTGATGAACTGCCGACGGCGCCGCGGCGGTCTTGGCACCGCTTGGAGCGCCGCCTCGTACTCGGCCTCCATTGCCGCCTGCATTCCGGCGATCAGCTCACCCTCCAGTCCCTCGCTCGAATCGGTGCTGCTTGACGAAGACATGGCGTCGAGAGGGTGGAAATGAAGAGTAGAGAGGATGAAGTTGGTGTGGATTGAGTGCAGCATATGGGGGGGTATTTATAGGAGGGATCAGCTCCAATTTTCAAAATTTTCGAAATTTTTTTCAGGTTTTTTGGGCAGCAACGGATACCCCCAACGGCTAGCTGACGTGGACCAATAGGAGGGCGCCACGTCAGCTAGCCGTTGGCCCCAACGGCTCCTGGCCTACCGCCCCGCCCTACCGCCCCACGCCGCCAACCCACCGCCCCGCCTACCGCCCTGCCGCCCCCCCCTACCGCCCCACCCCCCCGCTACCGCCCCGCCTATGCGGGCTATAGCCCGGGCGGCAGGGGCTATAGCCCGGGCGGTACCCCCACCGCCCGCCGCCGCCTAACGCCTCCCGCTACCGCCCCCTATCGCCCGCCTCCGGGCGGTAGGGGCTCTACCGCCTCCCCCTAAAGCCCCCATTGGCACCAGCCTTAGTATAGCGTTTTATATCTCCAAAGTTTTCAATACTTTGTCATTTTGTTTGGGGTAGCTCATAATACAAAGAATTTTGTGTTATGATTTTACGTGTTTGTAGGCTACATCATGGATCACATTCAGAATTATTTAGAAAGAATTTAAAACGAAGAGAGCACCGGACCTAGGAGAAAAATATGACTTTTGGTTCTCCCCTCGTTATAACTCTTGTATCTTTCTCTTTGTGCTGCATGGTCAAAACATGCATTTAATCCTATTGCGGCCCACCTCTTTGTGTTGCATGTGAGCACTAGTCCATTAGGGCACGTACAACGCTGGACTCTTACATAGGCGCTTAAGAAAAAGAAAAAAAATGTTAGGAAAAAGTAAAATCAACTAAGCGTCCCTTTCCCCAACGCAAGACGCTATTGTCGGAGGCTTCAACAGCAATTAAGCGCTCCTATCCTCCAATGCCAAAATTTAAGCGTCTACTGCAGGGAGAAGAGAACGCTGCCAGAGTCTACCTCGGTGGCTACACTGATCTATTCTAGCGGGATTGACACCATGCCCAGCCTCCTCACGTGCTATCCCCATGGCCGACCGACGACACGGGCACACGGCTGCAGCAAATCCCCATAGCCGACCTTCTAACCTGCAGCAATCCCTCTATATCTTGTAAAAATGGAACCGCTGCCTCTTTCTGATCACGCGCATGTCCTTGGTTTTCGCTGGCGAGATTCAGCGGCTTCGCAATTATCAACTTTTGAAGGCCCAAACCCTCGTTCGTTGAAGAAGGCTAGTGCGTTTTCTTTTCCTTCGCGGCTCGGGTAGCGCCAGCCTCCCGCAATATCCGTGATCTAGCATAAGCGTCGGGCGCAACATCTTGCGTCGACGCAAGGATGGATCCCAGGCTCGACCGGGATTTTGGCCTAACTACTGGGATTTTCTTCCCTAGCGTCTCTGTAAGAGGCCGCGTTGTACATGCTCTTAAATGGATGGATGATTGTATATGGACCCCGGTCAAGGTTCTAAGAGCATCTCCACTCGTGCCCTCATAGGCCTCCAAATACTATTTGGAGTCGCGGACGAAAAACGGTATCACTCACGTCCTAAATACTCTAGTTTCGTATGGCATGACCCAACATCTTGCAAAGGATTTTCGCCTGCGTTTTCAGATGAACAAGGTTTGTTCTTGCAGCTGGTGCATTGTGTGAGGGAGTAAAATTTATACTTTGACGCTAAGAAGAACTACATGGGAATGGATGGTTCCTCATCAATTCAGAAGTGCATTGGTACTATGAGGATGTCTGCATATGGAGTGCTTAGAGATGGTAAGACGACTATGTACACATGTCCGACTCCACGTCTACCAAATCCATGTACAGATTATGTAGTGTGGTGATGGTTGTGTTTGGATTATACTATTTCAGAGGACCAAATAGAGAAGAAACAACTCGGATCCTAGCACCAAACAAAGCGAGGGGATTTCCTGGGATACTTAGAAGCATCAATTATATGCATTGGAGCTGCAAGAATTGTACATTTGCTTGGCAAGTGCTTTACAAAGGGGGCACCATGGATAATGCAGTCTGGTGCTTAAGGCTGTGGTGGATTATCTGATTTTGCATGCTTTCTTTGACATGATATATGCCACAATGACAACAACATTATGTAACGCTCTCGGGTGTTTGCGAAACTTATTGAAGGTCATGGTCGGACGGTGAACTCTAAGATTAATGGTCACACGTACACCATAACGTATTGACTAGACGATGACATATATCCAAAGTGGTTGACATTTGTGAAGACAGTCTCTAATCCTCTAGGTAACAAAAGATTTTGGTTCGCCTCTCAACAAGAGAGTACCAGGAACGATGTTGAGAGGGCATTTGGTGCGCTCCAAGCTCGGTTTTCTATTGTGAGTTACCCTAATTTGATTGGTCGAACGAGCGGATATAGGAGGTAATAAATGCGTGTGTGATCATGCACAATATGATCACCAAGAGTGAGTGTGCCAATCCGGTGCATTATCCTCTTCTGTATGAGTTCAAGTGTCCTCTCACCGCCGTTGAGCCCAGGTGCTGGCAGATTTTTGATGATTTCCTCGCCGTGCATACAAAGATCCGTTATGAATTCTTCATGATCAAACTCAAAATGATATAGCGGAACATCTATGGGTGCGCAAAGGATTGGCCACCATGATCTAGTTAGAATTTAATTTATTTGAATTCTAAAAATAATTTATATATTCCTTGAATTATTTGGAGCTATATTTATGTGTTGCAAACTATGTAACATGAAAATGCTTTGGTTTGTATTTTGCAAAATATTCAAAATTTTCCAACAAAACTATGTTTTATGTGTTGTGTGTATTCTTTGCTTTCTCCCCTCCTCTCTCATGAGACCTCTATGTTGGTGTACGTTGCAGAATTTTAATTGTTTGCCCTACGTAACCGCCAAGATCACTATGTAGACAACGATGTATGCCCATACATGCATTGATCAGGATCACGACTCACCGGATTGCGGAATCGATGTAGTCGTAGAAGAGTTCTAACAATCGTAGATCCTCACAACTAGGCCTAGTTGTAAGGATCTCACTAAGCTTCCGTCGTCAAGGATCACATATGTAACCCCACTTATGGTGTGAATGCGTACGCTCGTGTCAGCCCGCCAGCGCTCCGTCATCCAAGACTCGGCACTGGTGAAGAGAGGCAGACTTTCGGCGTTGCTAATTTGTAGTTCTAAGCAACTGTGATTAAATCTATATGATTATGTAAGTTTCTCAACACATGATAAAGAATAGAAATGAGAGTTAGGTCTAATCGGGAGAGGACACCTCAAAACCCCAATTAGAAGAATTTCGAATCCAATTAGAGGGACCCTAATTAGAAGGTCTAATTAGACCCTCTAATACTACTAGAGAGGGGCCTGAGAGCCAATTTTTGTGTTCCTCAAAGGAGGCGTGGTGGGGATTATACAGGTGGCCTCAAGGGAGGCCTTCCATGGCGGTCGGTCGGTTTGGGAGCCACAAGGGAAATCCCCAACCCCTCCCCTAGGTGGACTCGGACTGGACTCCTCTTGGAGTCCAACTTCCTTTCCACCTCCCCCTTTTCTTATTCCTTTTTTTTTCATTTTCCACTTTAACCAAACATGAAATAAATCTAGGAGGAGCAATGCACCTTGGTTGGTGGCCCCTGGGGCGCACATGGCAGCCCTGCCCCTCCCCCTTCTCGGTTTTTGCTCGAAACTCTTCCAGAACCATATCATCCCAATAGATAAAATCAACAACCTTATCTAATGATGTTACAAATATATTTATAACATCTCGGTACATCCCATGTCCTCTTTTATATCTCATATAAAAGTTTGCCTACCACGGGCATTATTTCTCTCTTATAGTAACTTCCTCGAAACCTCTCCGATTGGTACAGAACTTGTTTCTGTCAAAGGATACCACACGATTTCGGGAAAACCATCTAAGTCCAACAAGACTTTCCAATTATAAAGTATCCATATACTCCTATACCCATGTAGATTGTTCGACATTGCATACACATGCCACTTCACAAACTAACCATGTATTTTCTGAAACAAGAGCCTTTTCCTATATGAGGGTGATACGTCATAAACGTATCCCTAATTTCTGATGTTCCATGTTGTTTTCATGTTGTTTTCCCACATGTTTTCCTTACACTTTATGTCATGTTTACACGTTTTCCGGGACTAACCTATTAACAAGATGCCATAGAGCCAGATCCCTGTTTTCTGTTGTTTTTAGTTCCAAAAAAGTTGTTCTGGAAATATTCTCGGAATTGGAAAATTCGAAAGCCAAAAGTCCTAAAAGTCTCGGAAGCTTCCAGAAGTCCCGAAGAGCCCCGGAGGGGGGCCACAGGGTGGCCACACCATGGGGTGGCGCGGGTCCCCCTGGCATCTCCACCTAGTGGTGTGGGCCCCCTAGACCTCCACCGCCTCTACCCTTTCGCCTATTTAATCCCCCCGGATGGAAAAACCTAGGAGAATCGACCTTTTCTGCAAAATACATCCGTAGCTCCGCCGCCGCTGACGACAAGTTTCGGGGGACAGATCTCTGTTCTGGCACCCTGCCGGGACGGGGAAGTGCCCCTGGAAGTCATCTCCATCGACTCCACCGTCATCTCCATCGCCGTTTCTGTCTCCTATGATGAGGAGGGAGGAGTTCTCCCCCTAGGCTGAGGGCTCTATCGGTAGCTATGTGGTTCATCTCTCTCTCCCATGGTGTGATCTTTATGTGATCATGAGCTTTGTAATCTAGTTGAATATGTAGATTGATCTTCATCTATTATGATACTCAAGTGGGTTTGTTATCTCCGTAAACACTTTGATCACGGGGTAAAGGTGATAGTGTGTGCATCGTGTAGTTTAGCATGATATTTATATCTTGTGTTGGAATATGAACCTATGAAATTGTGGCGTTTGTTTAGTACTAATTTATGGCGCTCGTAGTGACATTGGGGTGCCCTAGAGAGGGAATATAGACTTGAGGAGTGTTGTTAAAACCCTACGCAATGATTAGTGTTCATTATTCGACCGGAGAGTGGTTCGGAGTAACATAGTGAAGAGATGATATTTATGCATTCAATTATGTGATCATTGTTGAGACTGTCCTCTAGTGAAAGTAGGAGCCCTAGGCCTTATTTCCATGCATTGAAACACCGTTTTCCGCCTGTTCTGCTACATGTTTGCTTGCTGCCATTTTTATTTCAGATTGTTATTATCGCTTATAATCATCCATACTGCTTGCATTTTACTCTGTCTTCGCCGAACTAGTGCACCTATATACCTGACAAGTATATTGGGTGTTTTGGGGACACAAGAGACTTCTTGTATCTTAATTGCAGGGTTGCTTGAGAGGGATATATTTGACCTCTACCTCCCTGAGTTCGATAAACCTTGGGTGATCCACTTAAGGGAAACTTGCTCCTGTTCTACAAACCTCTGCACTTGGAGGCCCACACTGTCTACAAGAATAGAAGCGTGCGTAGACATCAAGCTCTTTTCTGGCGCCGTTGCCGGGGAGGTAAGGTAAAAGGTACTCACATCCTCGGGTGTGAGTGCTCGAAGTTATTTCCTTTAGATTATGCAATTATATCTTTTTGTTTCTTGTTTTCACTAGTTAGGTTTATTTTACTCGCTTCTTGTTTTTATTTTTACTAGTAGTCTTAATGGATAACAAAAAAAAGTATGAGAGAGCTTTATAATATTTATCTTGAATTAGGACATGATGTGTTTGAAGAGAAAATTAAAAAACCTATGGAACTTTATTTGCATGCTAATAGCAATGTTATTAGTATGAACGTTTTGAACAATATTATTTCTAATGCTATGGAAAAGTCTAAGCATGTGGAAGCTAGTTTATATGAAAAATGGTCTTTTTAGTTCCCCAAGCACGGAGGAGAAAGTTTTCTTCGATGATGAACCTATGCGTGTTTCATATAGTAGTGATCATGATTGGGAAGAGCAAACTACTTTTGATATTGAAAATGATGATATAGAAATCTCTAAACTTGTGGATGATGTGTTTGAAAATCCTTTTGCTACTGATGTATGCTTGATACATCTCCTCCTAGTAAAAATAATGATATGTTTACAAATGAACACATTTTGGAGGATAACTGTTCTATTTCTTATGATGATACTATTCTTCATATATATTATGATTGCAATGATGAATATGATATTTTCAGTCCACCTACAGTAGAGGAAAATATTAATTATGATTACAAAATGCCTCCTATGTTTGATGATTATGGTGATGGGAATTATAATGATAGCTATTTTGTTAAATTTGCTCCCACTACTATTAATAAGAATGACTATGCTTATGTGGAGAGTAATAATTCTTTTATGCATGTGGCCCGTGATAAGAATGATTCTTATGATAGTTATATTGTTAATTTTATTCATGATGCTACTGAAAGTTATTATGATAGAGGGAAACATGGTTTTATGCATCTCAACAATATTAAGTTTCCTCTCTTTATGTTGCATTTTTTGAAGGTGCACTTATTTTGTCTTCCTATGCTAGTCACTTTGTGTTTTCATGACTTGTTTTTGCACAAGATTGTTTTTCATAGGAAGTGGGTTAGACTTAAATGTGTTTTATATTTTCTTCTTGATGCTTTTTGTTCTTCAACTCTTATTCTTATGTGAGCATATTTTAAAAATCATTGTGCCTACCTTAAAGGCGTTAAAGAAAAACGCTACCGGGAGAAAACCCGTTTTATTTCTCTGTTTTCATTCAGTTTTCCTTTGATTTATTTGGTGTGCTTTGAACCTGGGTGTTTTTATTTCCTTAGAAACCCCGCTGTATCTTTTCTTTTGTGTGTTTCTTGAGCCAAGTAAAGCCTCTAGTGAAAAGTTGAGACTATATTTCGGATTTCTGCGCAGGAAACAGATATCTGTTGTCCACTGTTAATTACGTATAAAATCACACAAAATTCAAAATTACCTGAGCTTTTTTGTGCTTAATCCTGGGATATATACGCAACTTTTATTAGTGTGCCACTTTTTGATTTGAGAAACAGAAGATTTTCGAAAAAAATCAATCTTTACCTGCTGTTCTGTTTTGACAGATTTCTGCCAATAATTGCATTTACCTCTTAATCTCTTTCTTTTGGTGTTCTTTTGAGAAAAAGAGTTTTAAAATAAGTTGTGACAGTAGCTAATGTTTTTATGAGTGCTAGTAGTGTGTTGAAACTGAACCGTGAGTTTATTATTCCAATTGCACTAATGTTGCTAATGAAGATTGTGAGAATTTTGGTGTGAAGGAAGTTTTCAAGGGTCAAGAGAAGAGGATGATATGATGTGATCAAGAAGAGTGAAAAGCCTAAGTTTGGGGATGCCCCAGTGGTACATCCCAGCAAATTCCATGAATACTAAAGCGTCTAAGCTTGGGGATGCCCAAGGCATCCCCTTCTTCATCAACAAATTATCAGGTCACTTCTAGTGAAACTATATTTTTATTCAGTCACATCTTATGTGCTTTACTTGGAGCATCTTTTATTTTTGTTTTCAGTTTGTTTGGTTTTATTTTCTGTAATAAATTTTTTTATCTTATCATACTTGTGTGGGAGAGAGACACGCTCCGTTTTCATTGTTTAGAACACTCTAGTTTTCATTCTTATTGTTTTGTGAGTGTTCACTTTTTGCTAGTACTACGTTTAGCCTTTGTTTCCATGCATATATTATTTAGAGTTGTTAGTTTTAGTAGTGTTATGTGATTACTCTCATGTTTTCTTGCTGTAGAATTTAGATATTTTTTGTTAAAACATATTTTGTATGGTGCTTGTTGGGAAAAGAAACTGCTGCTTGATGTAGAATTTACAACAGTGCTAGTAGAAGCTTGTATAGACTATGGCTAGAACTTTTTCATGTCATGCTAAATGTTATTTTAGTTTTAAAGCCTTGTGGTTATTGAGTAGCATGAATAGCCTCAAATAGCTGAGAGTTTTTACTATGTCTTGAAAGATTCACGAGTTGTTCTTGTATAATAAAGCATCAGTTTATGATGTTCTCTTTCGAATGTTTTATTTGGTTGACTTGGCGCATGCTCACACCATGTTTATGACTATGAACCAGTCACGAATAGCCTCCATGACCACTTAGTTTTTGAACTTGTGATACCGCTTATGCTTTAATTAATGATGCTTATGTCGCTATGCATGATTATGGCTCTTACGCTCTCTGATTTGTCGCTCCCAATCTTTTGCTAGCCTCCACCTGTACTGAGTATGAGCTCTACTCGTGCATCCAAACTCCCTTAAACCAAAGTTTTTCCCATTTTGTACACCATACCTACCTATATGTGGTATTTAACTGTCACTCCAAGTAAATTGCTCATGTGTTACCTTTAAAACCTTCAAAATTATTCCTGTTTTGTGTTCTTGTTTTTGCTCATGAGGACGTAAATAGAGAATCTTTATCTCACTTGTTGATTGTATTTCACACCCTGTAATAGTGGCCTCTTCTGCTTATCCAAATGATAGAAGAGCTGGCAGCAGGGTGCCCAGCCCCAAATTAATACTAACAAATTCTCTTCACTATTTTTGCCCCTGATTTATAAGTCAAAGCATAATTGTGTAAACAAAAGAGAAAGAGGGATGACCTTCTACACCAGTTGCGTCCTTCACCATGGGAGCCGCTCTTGTGAATCCAGTTGGCTTGTGACGTACTGCAATTTCTGTTTACCATTCGTTGACATTAGAATACACATAGACATTCCTCCACAAATGCCAAACTTTTAATACCTATGTTTAATAAAATAAAAAGCTCTAGCACATGACTGATCCCTGCTTCTCTCTGTGATGGGACTTTCTTTTACTTTTATGTTGAGTCTCCATCTTCTAACTTTATGCTCAGTTGAGAGAGCATTTTTTCCATTCTGAGTTCTATGTGCATTTGTCCCATAAACATCAATAATTATTTCATGATGTGATATTATTTGTTCTAGTCTTCCTCTTGAACTTTGAAAGTGTCCTGGCATTTATGTTCTGCCCCACTCTTAAGGACTATCGAAATATCACTTTGCCATGCTTTCTCTATACCTGAAACAAATGTTTACCTTTCTTTGCATTTTTATTCATGATACTTTATTTGAGTTACTCTTCGTGATGCAAAGTAATTGTTATGCTTTATTATTAAAGTTTTATGATCTCAGCGTGCATATGCTTTTAGATTATATTGATCAAGTTTATGTTAGTAGCATGTCACCTCAGAAATTATTGTTTTATCGTTTACCTACTCGAGAACGAGTAGGAACTAAGCTTGGGGATGCTTGATACGTCATAAACGTATCCCTAATTTATGATGTTCCATGTTGTTTTCATGTTGTTTCCCACATGTTTTCCTTACACTTTATGTCATTTTTACACGTTCTTTGGGACTAACCTATTAACAAGATTCCACAAAGCCAGTTCCCTATTTTCTGTTGTTTTTTGTTTCAGAAAAGTTGTTCTGGAAATATTCTCGGAATTGGAAAACTCGAAAGTCAGAAGTCCTAAAAGTCCCGGAAGCTTCCAGCAGTCCCGCAGAGCTCCGGAGGGGGGCCACAGGGTGGCCACACGATGGGGTGGCATGGGTCCCCCTGGCCGCACCACCTAGTGGTGTGGGCCCCGTGGACCTCCACCGCATCTGTCGTTCTGCCTATTTAATCCCCCCGGATGGAAAACACTAGGAGAATCGACCTTTTCCGCAAAATACATCTGTAGCTCCGCCGCCGCCACCGACAAGCTTCGGGGGACAAATCGTTGTTCTGGCACCCTGCCGGGACGGGGAAGTGCCCCCGGAAGCCATCTCCATCGACTCCACCGCCATCTCCATCGCCGTTTCTGTCTCCTATGATGAGGAGGGAGTAGTTCTCCCCCGAGGCTGAGGGCTCTACCGGTAGCTATGTGGTTCATCTCTCTCTCCCATGGTGTGATCTTTATGTGATCACGAGCTTTGTAATATAGTTGAATATGTATATTGATCTTCATCTGTTATGCTACTCAATTGGTTTTCTTATCTCCGTAAACACTTTGATCACGGGGAAAAGGTTATAGTATGTGCATTGTTTGGTTTAGCATGATATTTATATCTTGTGTTGGAAGATGAACCTATGAAATTGTGGCGTTTGTTTAGTACTCATTTATGGCTCTCTTAGTGACATTGGGGTGCCCTAGAGAGGGAATATAGACTTCAGGAGTGCTGTTAAAGCCCTACGCAATGATTAGTGTTAATTATTCGACCGGAGAGTGGTTCGGAGTAGCATAGTGAAGAGATGATATTTATGCATTCAATTATGTGATCATTGTTGAGAGTGTCTTCTAGTAAAAGTAGGAGCCCTAGGTCTTATTTCCATGCATTGAAACACCGTTTTCCGCCTGTTCTGCTACACGTTTGCTTGCTGCCTTTTTTATTTCAGATTGTTATTATCGCTTATAATCATCCATACTGCTTGCATTTTACTCTCTCTTTGCCGAACTAGTGCACCTATATACCTGACAAGTATATTGGGTGTGTTGGGGACACAAGATACTTCTTGTATCTTAATTGCAGGGTTGGTTGAGAGGGATATCTTTGACCTCTACCTCCCTGAGTTCGATAAACCTTGGATGATCCACTTAATGGAAACTTGATGTTGTTCTACAAACCTCTACATTTGGAGGCCCAACACTGTCTACAAGAATAGAAGCGTGCGTAGACATCAGAGGGTTATAGTCGTGTGGGACTTGTATCATCGTAACTCCTTACGGCAAGTTGACTTTCACTGTCACCACATATCAGAAAACATAACTTCAATTCTCACCATCCACTAAAATATATACTTGACGTTTGTTCATCGATCCATTCAGGGATCGCTCTAGAACTTGTTCTTCAACCAAGAACTTGGGTCACACGTGGTCGAGCATTCAACATGATGACATGACAGAACATATGAAAAATGCATAGAGGATGTCAGACATCCTTCTCTTCAGTTAGTTATTGTTAACATGCCGAGATAAACTTTATATTTTCCTTAGTCATACAAGTAAGAACTCCTTCATTCCTTGTCCTATTCTAAACACCTTTAGAATCCGGTCTAAGAAAATGTTCCCACTTAGTGTCATTAAGCTTCTTGATCTATACACTATAGATTTACTGTCCAATACTTCTAACTTCATTCATAGAGAATTTATACACTTAAAAAAACATTTATACTTTTCTTAGAGGATATGTATCATTCCCCATATGTCACCACATATAAATCTTTCCAATATGTCACCAGTTATTAGTTAGGAATGACAACTAGCTCCCACTCAAATATTCCATTCACATATAAGATTAATAAAAGCTACATAACTCCCACTCACTTTCCTGTGAATGTAGGTCTCTTAACCTATTTTGGACGACTCCAAATTCCTTTGATCACATTATAAAAGTGAAGATTCCAGCTCCGATATACTTACTTCGACCCATGAATAGACAACTAAAGTTTGCATATGTGTCTAGCGTCCTTAGGGTGAATAAAACCTTCTTGTTGTACAACTACAACTCTTTAATGATGTTGCAATTAGGGAACACAGTCTCTTTGTCCATCTAACAATTTCTTAAATTGTATTAATTGCTAAAACAATCCTAAATAGACTTAAGCTTCGCCACCTAATATTAGATCTCCCTATGGTAAATTCTTTGAATTTATCGAAACCATTTCATGACAAATCGAACTTCAGATACATTTGGTATTCCGTCAATGTCTATCTTCTCGTAAAATTCCATTTGCTCATAACGGCCTGGAGGCCATTGAGAAGATCTACCCAAGTCACCACTTGGCAGTCATACATGGGTTTTATCTAGGATTATATATGTCTCATAGCCATTTCTCGGACTTAATTTCACCATCTCTTCTTTGTAGTTTGTAGGTTTGTCATGTTTCACCAACATGACGGTCATTACAAGATTGCCATACCACACACCGCGGTACACATTCTCATACGCATATGATCTTAGTAAGAGTTTTGGATCAGATTCGTGATCATAACCACTAACTACCTTCCAGAGGACGGTTACAGAAGGACTTCCGCTGCACCACTCGATGTCCGGAGAGAAATTTCATGAACTATGTGTTACTCTATGTTTTCTCTCACTTATACCCTTGGCAAGATATGACTTCATGAGCAAGGTATGTGCCAGCAACAAATTGCCTTCGTTGTGAAAGATGTAACCAGTTAATTTACCAGATATTCTACAAAGACGAATTCATCCGCTTTAGGTTCAAACATGTCGAAAACACAAATTACATAAACGACAATCTAGGCTAAAAGGTGATACGTCTCAAATGTATCTATAATTTATGATATTCCATGTTGTTTTAATGCCTTACTATATGTTTTATATACACCTTACATCATTTTTATGGATTACCTCGGACTAACCTATTAACAAGATGCCACAACGCTAGTTCCCGTTTTCTGATGTTTTTGGTTCCAAAAAAATTGTTCTGAAAATATTCTCGGAATTGGACGAAACAAAATTCCAGGATCTTAGAAGTTTTTCACGTACACGGAGTCCTGAGGATACCCGGAGGGGGGCCCAGGGGTCCCACACCATAGGGCGGCGCGCGTCTCCCCTGGCCGCGCCGCCAGGTGGTGTGGCCCACTGGCCGCCCACCAACGTTGCCCTTTCGCCTATTTATACCTCTCCTTGGGTTAACCCTAAATACCCAAGCCCCCGGCTATGAAAAGTTCCGCATCCGCCGTCATCGTCAACCGTAGTTCGGGAGGGTTCTCAAGCTCGCCTTGGCACCCTTTTGGGAGGGGAATTCATCACCGGAGGGCTCTACACCACCATGCCTGCCTCCAGAGTGATGCGAGAGTAGTACATCCTTGGACTACGTGTCCATAGAAGTAGCTAGATGGTTGTCTTCTCCTCTTTATGCCTCATGTTTAGATATTATGAGCTGCCTAACATGATCAAGATCATCATATTGTAATGCTACAAGTTGTGTTTGCTGGGATCTGATGAATATTGAATGCTATGTCCAGTGATTATCAATCTATCATGTTTATGTTATTTAACAAGATGACACAACGCGAGTTCCTGTTTTTTGTTGTTTTTGGTTTCAGAAAAGTTGTTCTGGAAATACTCTCGGAATTGGACGAAACAAAATATCAGGGTTTAGAAGTTTGTCACGTACACGGAGTCTAGAGGATACAGGGAGGGGGGGCCTTAGGGGCCCCACAACAGAGGGTGGCGCGGGTCCCCCTAGCAGCGCCACCAGGTGGTGTGGCCCCCTTTCTGCCCACCGACTTTGCCCTTTCGCCCATTTATACCTCTCCTCGGGTTAACCATAAATATTGAGCTCCCAGTCACGAAAAGTTCTGCAACCGCCGTCAGCGTCAACCCTAGTTCGGGAGGGTTCTGAAGCTCTCCCCGACACCCTGCCGGGAGGGGAATTCATCACCGGAGGACTCTACACCACCATGCCCGCCTCCGGAGTGATGCGTGAGTAGTTTATCCCTGGATTACGGGTCCATAGCAATATCTAGATGGTTGTTTTCTCCTCTTTATGCCTCATGTTTAGATCTTGTGAGTTGCCTAACATGATCAAGATCATCTTATTGTAATGCTACATGTTGTGTTTGCTAGGATTCGATGAATATTGAATGATATGTCCAGTGATTATCAATCTATCATGTTTATGTTATTTATGATCTTGCATGCTCTATGTTACTAGTAGATGCTTGTAACTCCAAGAGGGGGTATTTATACTAGATAGTGGGTTCATGCCTCCCTTTTATCCATGCTAGAGTGACAGAAACGTAACGAATGGGGGATGTGCTGTTGCCATTAGGGAGAAAACAACGATGTTTACATTGTTTACATTACGCACTTTACTTAATGCAATTATCTGTTGCTTGCAACTTAATACACGAGGTTTGATTGGATTACGCTCCGAGGGTGGATCATTAGTCATAGATGTAGTTGGGTTACGGTCTATGAATTATGTTGTAATGCTCGCATGAATCACATAGTAATCACCATGTCATGCATATGCACTACGGTGCAGCCTTTATATTTGTCAATTGCCCAACTGTAATTTGTTTACCCAACATGTTATCTATCTTTTTTGGGGGGACACCACTAGTGAACTGTGGACCCTAGTCCATTTCTTTACACTGATAATACAACCACTGCAAACACTATTCTTTTACTGCAAACACTATTTTCCTTTCATTCACTGCAATCATTGTTCTCTTTTTATTCACTGCAAACAAACCTTGTTTTCCACACTACACGTCTAATCCTTTGTTTTCAGCAAAACCGGTGAGATTGACAACCTCATTGTTTCGTTAGAGCAAAGTAACTTGGTTGTGTTGTGTAGAATCCACGTTGTTGCTGAATCAGTAGTGCGCCCTGCCAACTTCAGCTGCCAACAACCTTCAGAAGTCATTTCTTTCTCCTACTGGTCGATTCAACCTTGGTTTCTTTCTAAGGGAAGACTTGTTGTTGTGCTCTTCGTACCTTCCTGTTGGGGTCTCCTAATGAGCGCACAATATACGTGCATCAAAAGGACATGCCATAACTCATATGGTATTTTCTCCATGGATTTAGAGGGTTTCCCTATTATCTAAATTGAATGTTTTGATTCTAACATATAACTCAAATAACAATAATAATCTGATAAGATATATTTATTGACCACACATTATACAATGAATTATGGTCACAACGTGCAAACACACCATAGCACTTTGGTGTACCATGCAACGTAATTTGTGAAACCCTTTTCATAAGTCTTATGATGATATACCGAAACACATAACTCAAATCATCGTGTCCTCAATCAGCATCGTAGGAAATTGATTTTCATGTTAAGTCTACTTCACTCCGGACTTGTTTGAACTTGTCAAACTCTTCATACTAGCGTTTCATTAAGTGGATATACACATATCAACCCAAATCATCATTGAAGTTTTACTTCACTATAAATTTGTTTGAACTCATCAAACTTTTCAGATCAACGTTTCATTAACTGGATATAAATACATATCTACTCAAATAATCGTTGAAGTTTATGACATAATGATTTCCACTACTCGATTGAAGTACTCAAAATTCCAACGGGGTGGAGACTCTTCACGCATATAACATTGACTTGACTTCAAACAATAGTGCCACATGATTGTGGTGTCATTAGTAAGTTTATGTCTGTGGCATTAATGTTATGAATGCAGGAAGTACTACCAAAATAAGAACAATCCATTCATAACCAGTGTATGATAATTAATAGATATGACTCAAAAGTATAGGACAACGACTTGTCACTAACACATATGAATAATTGTCTCGCTTGTGTCAAGACACACTTATAACGATCATGTTATGTGATTAAAAAATATCTTATTTAAATGATAGATATAGAGGGAGAGTGTTGATGGTCATCACAACATCTTGCTTGCCATCATCGACACACATCGTATCCTCGTCTTTCGAAGCCACTCAAGCAGAAAATCTTGTTTTCATAAAACATGACTAGTACCATAACTCGGTTACTCCAATGAGAATTGGTTTAGGTAAAACATTCATAACACATATATCATATATACCATAATCATTTATGACTTCCCGGTAATCTATTTCATCTTCTCGGTTTTTCAACACAACCAAGATTTCATGAAAGTGAACAATTTGCCTTGCATGATATAGTTCATGAAAAATTATATGCAACTAGGGTGGGCGGAAATCACAACACCCCATCATAACCAAAATTATACGGCATCCAGTAATTAGACTCACGGTGCATACAGAGCACTAAACTCAATGATCATTTCAAATGTTCACAATGAACCTGCGGTTCACTCTCTATGGTAGAGATCACAACATACTGGACGATGATGAAATTACCCGCACAAACTTGATAATCGAATTATCTCTTTGTTTGCGGGATCTCCGGACATAACTCCTAACGGGTTTTTATCATATAGAGCTATAATGATGAACATGGATTATCCTTAAGCTACGGTATAAAACAATGAAGCTGGACGCACCTTTTAAGTTTCTCACTCGCAAAAATTCATTTAAGTTTAAGAGGGCTACAGAACAGGGTTTTGTATACAAAGGTTTTGCAAAGACATTTAAGACTATGTTCATAATGTTGGGTTCATGTTTTCAAATAAAATATATGACACAAATATATATAACATAAACTCTCACTTTAACGATCATCCCTCCCATTATTTTAGTGACACGACCCCCATCCACCACACCTCCCCCGATCGGCATGGCCATTGGTGTAGCTTCATAGGTAGATAAAACATGTTAGTTGCATCGTCCATGCAACTCATACTTGACCTTTTGGTTTTCTGTGTTCCGAGGCCATGTATGTACATGCTATTATCGCCAACTTAACCTTAATGTACCTGGATGTGCATACATTGCTTACACCCGACGTATGCGAACGTAGAAGAAAGCACCTGATCGTCACAACCCACTTTTCTACTGCACACTTTCTTGTCGATGCCACACTAAGGGAGAACACTTACATTGGAATTAAAAGAGGGATCATCCTATATATCTACCACCGTATATATCATAATATAGTACAAGCTATATAGATGCATATAATATCCACACAATGACATCAAATTAAAGAGTTAAATTGATATGATATGGTCGTCGCGCCTTGATCTCCATCGTGCGCTCCGAAACATCACCAGGTCCTCGATGCCTCTACATGAAAAGGTTAGTCCGAACAATTCATAAGCCCACCTTTACCATATCATATCCTTTTCCCTCTGCAACATAAAGTTATACACCTCTACTTCATATTTATGCATGTTTTACGTGGCTTATGGGGCTGTTGTAGAAGAACCGCTTCTTACCTACGAAGCTGCAACCACAACAACGATCAAGTAGTTGTTTGTTACATATCCGTTTTGGGCCTCCCATTGTAAATGCCACTATATCTATTATGATATCTATTGTATGATAAATAGACACCGTCATAGCTGCAGATACGGTAAAAGCTGTATGTCAGGTGCAGTGTCGGTCTCGTGCACATAGTGCACGTAAGGTTGGCTTCGGGCCGCTAATCATCACACAATGCCGATAGCATGAAACAGTACAAGCGAGGAGGAAACAACTACAAGATTGATGGCCTCATCAACATGAGTTCTAACCGTGCTACTATATCTATGCATAGACTCGCTCTGATACCACTCAAGAGGTTTCGTAGCAGAAAACAAAAAAATCCTAATGACGATACGAGAAGTCTCTTATGTCCCCAACACACCCAATATACTTGTCAGGTATATAGGTGCACTAGTTCGGCGAAGGGAGAGTAAAATACATGTAGTATGGATGATTATAAGTGATAATAACAATCTGAAATAAATATAGCAACAAGCAAACATGTAACAGAACAGGCGGAAAACGGTGTTTCAATGCTTGGAAATAAGGCCCAGGGCTCCTACTTTCACTAGAGGACACTCTCAACAATGAAAACATAATTGAATGCATAAATTTCATTTCTTCACTATGCTACTCCGAACCACTCTCCGGTCGAATAAGGAACACTAATCATTGCGTAGGGCTTTAACAACACTCCTCACAGTAAGCACTTTCCCAACCAAGTATACCCCATGCTATCACCATGGGACCCAGATGGTTCCACACAAACACCACAATTTCATAGGGTTATCCAACACAAAATTTAAATATAATGCTAAACCACACGGTGCACACACTATCACCTTTACCCCGTGATCAAAGTGTTTACGGAGATAACAAAACCACTTGAGTAGCATAACAGATGAAGGTCAATATACATATTCAACTAGATTACAAAGCTCATGATCACATAAAGATCACTCCATGGGAGATATAGATGAACCACATAGCTACCGGTAGAGCCCTCAGCCTCGGGGGAGAACTACTCTCTCCTCATAATGGAGACAGCAACGGCGATGGAGATGGCAGTGGAGTCGATGGAGATAACTTCCGGAGGCACTTCCCTGTCCCGGCAGGGTGCCAGAACAGAGATTTGTCACTCGAAACTTGTCGGTGGCCGCGACAGAGCTACGGATGTATTTTTTCGAAAATGTCAATTCTCCTAGGGTTTTTGACCCGGGAGGAATATATAGGCGACAGGGCGATGCCGGGGGGGGGGGGGGGTGGCCAGGGGCCCACACCCCTAGGTGGCGTGGCCAGGGGGACCCGCGCCACCCCATGGTGTGGCCACCCTCTGGCCCCCTCCGGGGCTCTTCGGGACTTCTGGAAGCTTCCGGGACTTTTAGGACTTCTGGCTTTCGAAATTTCCAATTCTGAGAATATTTCCAGAACAACTTTTCTGAAATTAAAAACAGCAGAAAACAGGGAACTGGCTCTGTGGCATCTTGTTAATAGGTTAGTGCCGACAAATGTGTAAAAATGACATAAAGTGTATAGAAAACATGCGGAAAACAATAACAAAACAACATGGAACATCAGAAATTAGGTATACGTTTATGACGTATCAAGCATCCCCAAGCTTAGTTCCTACTCGTCCTCGAGTAGGTAAACGATAAAACAAAATAATTTCTGTGGTCCTCGAGTAAAATCTACGAATTCAAATAGATTACAAAGCTCACGATCACATATAGATCACACCATGGGAGAGAGAGATTAACCACATAGCTACCGGTAGATCCCTAAGCCCCGGGGATAAGTACTCCCTCCTCATCATAGGAGACATCAACGACGATGGAGATGGCAGTGGAGTCAATGGATATGGGTTCCTGGGGGGCACTTCTCTGGCCCGGCTGGGTGCCAGAACAGAGATCTGTCCCCCAAAACTTGTCGGTGGCGACGACGGAGCTACTGATGTATTTTGTGGAAAAGGTATATGTTTTTAGGGTTTTCTCTCGGGGGGAGTACAAACAGGCGAAAGGCCGATGCCGGGGGGTGGCCAGGGGGCCCACACCCCTAGGTGGCGCGGCCACGGGGGACCCGCGCCACCCCATGGCGTTGCCACCCTATGGCCCCCCTCCGGGGCACTTCGGGACTTCTGGAAGCTTCTGGGACTTTTAGGACTTCAGGCTTTCGAATTTTCCAATTTCGATAATATTTTCAAAATATATTTTCTGAAACTAAAAACAGCAGAAAACATGGAACTGGCTCTGTGGCAGCTTGTTAATAGGTTAGTCCCGGAAAACGTGTAAAAATGACATAAAGTGTATAGAAAATATGTGGGAAACAATAAGAAAATAACATGGAACATCACAAATTACGGATACGTTTATGACGTATCATCGACTTCAAGGTCGAGTGGTCGTAACGCGACTAGTGCCCCAAGTGTTGCACCTCGTGATATTACACACATTAGTGTAGATGACGACTCCTGGTCTCCGGCCTAGTGAAGGTTGAGAAAGTAGAGAGATGGACCGAAGACTAATAGAATGGCGGTGTGGTTATAGTAGATAATTCCAAACTCCTAGCACAGCTCCAAAGGGAACCACGTTAAGAGAAGAGAGAAAAACAGAAAGAATTGGATTGGAGAAAAGGGGAGGGGTGCCTCCCTTTATACATGGGAAGGAGGGGAGGCTTTTCCCTTGGCCAAGCCATGTGGGACTAATCCCTCAAGGAATGGTGCAGCCAAGGAGGGGCAGCCGCACCACCTCATGGGCCCCAAGTGACCGATATGGCTGCCTCCCCCTTTCTTCAAGTTTTCCCTTAATGGGCCTCTTTTGCGCAGAAGGCCCATTAGTGGAATAAATGCATTTAAAAATAAAATAAAATGTATTTTAATTATTAATTACACTAATTAATAATAAACACACATTAATTACTTATTTCGAGTCCCAGAAACCCTTCTGGCACCCTCCTATCGGCATCGGGCATTTCTCTCTTATCCCGATACCCCTTCGGAACTTTCCGATCTCCATCGGATAAATATCAGAACGATTATGGCTCTGTTTATTCTCTTCGGTACTAACATCACTCTTAAACATTGTCTACCCTTCAGTGTGACACCCTTACGGTCCGGGACTAATCCTAGACATGGTCGAGACACCTATCCGACCAATGAACAATAACGGTATTTGGACATCTATAATGGCCCCTATGCATTCATCGATATTTTGTGTCGCTTTAACCTTAAACGTCAAGTAACCATGCCCCTTGCCTTAGCGATACCCTATTTGTCCGAGATTTGATAGTCTGGTACCTCATTCCCCGGTCACTCTCGTTACCGACATAACAATTCTTCTGGTTCCTATGTTGGTGCATCTCCATGGCCTAGCCACATGCTTGCAGGCTAATTGATGCAACTCCACGAGTGGGCCTAGAAGTATATATATGTCATTAGGATTGTTAAGTCCCGCTCTTGATGGTACTCCTTAACGTATCTCTTTCATTACCCAAGAGTCACCTTCATAATTACCCTGTTACGGTGTGACGTTTGATGCAATCAAAGTAACTTTCGGGATAGCAATTAAACACCGTCTCACGGTCAAAGGCTATGGTTGAAGGGTTCGTTGCATAGAAAACAAAAAAATTCCTAGGCGAGAGACACCCAAAGGGCCAAGATCTAATCTAGGGCATGTAAGCAACGGGCATAGAAAAAGTATTAAGGATTACATACCCTCGAAGACACAAAGTGTTACGAGATCGAATATCGTTGGTGATGTAGTCGAACTCACATCGATCTCAAGATCACGAAGAAGAGCGCTGCAATCTGGCAGCGCTTCCGCACTCGGTCACACATACATCTTGATGACGACCTACGTTCCCTCGATCCAGCGGGGAAGCGGCAGTAGAGGATCCACCGTAAACTCCAACAACACGACGACGTGCTGTGGTGGAGAAATTAGACGTCCATGGATTCTCCAAGCGGATGACCAAGAGGTCGAGCAGCTGGAGATGGGGGAGAGATATGATACCAAGTTGTGTGTGGAGAGGGAGGTCCAACCCCTCTTTATATAGGAGGGGAGGCAGCCACGAAATTTTGGTGCCTCCACCTCTCCCCTCAACATGTGGGTGGAGTCTCCACTCAACCCACTCATTCTCTCATCAATTCCCACTCAAAATTCCAAGGGTTTTCTTTAATAAATAAATAAAATAATTTCATTTCTTTATTTTAATTTTGGTTAATCATATTAACAAACATTAACACTTACCCCCTTGAACTATTTGTTGATCAAACATTAACATATACCACCTTGAACTATTTCAATATTCCCCGAAGCAATGCAGGTGACTATTTCGATATTCCCTGGAACAATTTCGGTGTTGTCCGAAATTTTATCCGATATCGTATCCACTCAATCGCGTCATCAAACCTTAAGTGTGTCACCCTATGGTTCGTGAATAATGTAGACATGATCGAGACACCTCTCCGATCAATAGTCAACATCGGGACCTCGAGATCCGTAATGACTCCTACACATTCAACGATGAATCTAGTGGTCGTGTGAACCATAAACGTCGTAACCAATTCCCTTTGTCTCGCGATATTTTAATTGTCCAAGATCCGATCATTGGTATCAACCATACCTAGTTCAATCTCGTTACCGACAAGTACTCTTTTACTCGTTCCGTGATATGACATCGTTATAACCTAGTCACATGGTTGCAAGCGGTGTCGATGTGATATCACCGAGAGGTCCCAGAGTATATGTCTGTGTCATTTGGATGGAAAAATCCCACTGACGTGGGGATGAATCCAGGACCTATCGGGTGATCCTACCCGGTCCAAGGCCCAAGACCTAGGCCCAAAGACAGGTAATATCCCTCGGTTCTAGAAGGCCCAAGAGAACCCCACCCGCAAGACTTGCGGGTCAAGACAAGAACTCTTATACGTAGTCTACTAGGACTCATGTAACCCCCTCCTGGCTGCATATATAAAGCCATGAGGGAGGAGAGAAAAGGACATCCAATCTGGAGATCCAATCTAGAGAGAGGAAGATACAAGCCACAACTAAACTAGGCAATACACGGGATACCTCGTACGCCTCACCATGGCATCGGCATTGTAACATCTCGACTATCTCGTCATAATACAGATCAGACAAGCAGGAGTAAGGGTTTTACCTCTATGAGAGCCCCGAACCTGGGCAAATCTTTCTCCTTGTTAGCCGTCGAGGTCACCAGCGCGTACATCGTTCCTCTACTCGAAACCCTACCGGCTCATCCGAAGGATTTGTCGACACGACTCTTCGAAAATTGGCGCCGTCTGTGGGAATGACACGAGCCGGATCTACGGTCTCGCCGGAATCATCTACATCAAGCTTCGGGTCCTCGACCCAATGTATTCGATCACTTCGGCTCCTTCAACTACATCGAGCACTCGCCAGCATCACGCACAATCTTCATCGTCTACGTCGACATCGTTCTTCACGCGCAGGTTGCAGGACAGCAGCAACGTACATATTGCGGACGTCATCAACGGCGACTCGAAACTCATCTGGAAAATTCCTTCAGTGGAAAGATGCGAAATCAAATTATCTACAGGCTCCAAAAATAATCGCTGAATTCCGACAGTTAGATCTGCATGGATGATCCGAACACTAAAACCCTGTTGGAATCTGACGGAACTCCGTGCGACTTTGGGAAAACAATTCTCATAGTCGACTCGGACATCAATTCAAAGATCACACCGTTGAACCGCTGCGGGATGCAATCCCGCACCATTCCGTCTTTTTTGAGCCAATTCCAACGGTTAGATCTCCGTCAGAGGCTCGCGCACTGCGACACGTTTTGGATCTCTGCGAGTTCGCGAATTCAAATCGCGGATCCGAATCCTATTTTGGGAATTTTCGAGTCAACACAAAGACCAAGCAAAGTTAACAAAACATGGCGACACGCCATACTAATGCCCGGGGGCTCGACATCAATATTGCCCTCCGTGTACACACAACAAACATCGCCACTCCGCCGCGTCGAGTCCTTTGGGCAAACATCGCGACTCCGCCGCGTCGAGTCATTCGGTCGAACATCGCGATTCCGCCGCGTCGACTCGGTCCGCCGCGTCGAATGCTTTGGGCACACATCACAACTCCGCCGCGTCGACTCGGTCCGCCGCGTCGAGTCCTTCGGACAAACATCGCGACTCCGCCGCGTCGACTCGGTCCGCCGCGTCGAGTCATTCGGACAAACATCGCGACTCCGCCGCGTCGACTCGGTCCGCCGCGTCGAGTCCTTCGGACAAACATCGCGACTCCGCCGCGTCGACTCGGTCCGCTGCGTCGAGTCCTCCGGGAAACATCGCGACTCCGCCGCACAACTCCACTACATCGAATTCTCTCGACTAAGCGTCTCGGCGGCTGTCCTTCGCCGCAGGCACACTCATTGCTCGGGGGCTATGCTGCAAAGTAGACACACTCGAGAATTCGACGCAACCGCACTCGACACTCGGGGGCTGAGGCGCGAAATAGCCGCACTCGACGCACGAGTCCGGTTCATTGATTCCGGCGATATCACTCGGCATCGCTCGTCGACTACGACAGTGTCATACAAAGATAAGTTTCTCTCATACGAGTCGACATATTTACCTTTTTATGTGTTTCTAATCTGCTGTGAAGCTACACCTGACACTCGGGGGTTGCGCCCCGTAAACTACATGTATACTCGACATCCGTCATTCTGCGCGTTACACTATGATATTTACACGCTACAACCCGAGTAGCTGATACTGCCTGACGTCGACCCTTGATTCCGACCCGGTTTGCAGCAGCAACTGACAGGTCGGCAAGGAGCATAGACAATGGCTGTCAGGCTAACGAAAGGGCACAACGTACGATGCAAAAGTGTCGCGTAGGATCAAATCATTGCCTACCAACAGGCCATACTCGACTGTGCGAGTCGATAAATTGTTGGTTCACAACCAAGATTAACCCGAGTAACAATTTGTTCCGTACATTTTGCTATACACAACACTACTGCTACATTATTTAACCACATCCGATTATATGGCTGCAACTGCAACGCAGGAACCACAACGTCGACACATCCTCCGCTCGGAGTCGACACATACCCTCCTCCGGGAGTCGAAGCATGTCCTCCTCCGCAAGCCAAAATAAGAAAAACACAAGAGGTTAGCTTCAGAACAACTTGAGCCTATGCCCGAGTCTGCGAGTCGAGCATAGCCTCGGGGGCTACTCCCATCGGGAGCACTGCCGTGCACCCGATAAATCGAAGAAGCAACGTTGGAAGATCTTTGAATCTAAGCCCGATTACAAATAATCGCACATAGACTTGGGGGCTACTCCCATCGGGAGTACTGGTCGCGCAACCGACGAGCGCTACACGCTCACTCGACGTACTACCGCGTCGGAAGCATCTAACACGCTGGCCGCGTATCTGAGGAGCTCTGTCAGATTTATTCGTCCTGTTCCTTATTGTGGTCGTACAAACCGCACATTAACTCGGATGAAGAAAAGCAAAACATCAAACTTGTCCGTCTCGACTAGACGCATACGACAACGCTGGCCAATTTGCGAAATCAGAACATCCTGAAGACTTTTCGGGTCCATCTTCTTGTGTGGACTAGGTGGCTGGGCGTCCGCGTCAACTACACGACTTCCACGTCGTCGTGCGACCCCGCTATGTCCGCGTCAACTACACGACTTCCTCGTTGACTCCGTCCGCCGTGTCGAGTACACCTCCACCGCGTCGACTCTATCCGCCGTGTTGAGTACACCTCCACCACGTCGACTCTATCCGCCGTGTCGAGTACATCTCCACCGCGTAATTACGTCATGTGAAAAAACGGGCGCACGACGGCACACTTCCGTTCAAAAGCTGACACGATGGGCCCTACGTGCCCTGCCCCACAACTTCACGTCCCATCGGGAGCAGGCGAGTGCGCGTTGACGTCATTGCACACCTCCTAACACGAAATCTCTTTCGTATGAGAATCAAGACGCGGAATTTTCTTTCGCATAGTCACCCTGACACGAAATCTCTTTCGTATGGGCACACCAAGACGAAATTTCTTTCGTGTAAACTTCATAACGCGGAATCTCTTTCGCACAATATCAAGAAGGAAGATCTCTTCACCCAAAGAATCGCAAGAACACGACCAAGGTAAAATCATGAGTATGTGGCTCCCGCAACTCTACCACCCGATGTATTTACACATCATTATCCTGGATCATTCGCCGACTAGGCACATACGGATGCCGTATTCTTTCGAGTACGAAGGTAAGACCCAAGGATCTCTCTTTTTGGCCTAGAATCGCACTCAAGCTGCATCCTTCGAAAAATTTCCCGTGTCAACAACACGAAGAAAATCCTAGCGGACGCGTCGGGTACCCCTTTAGGTTAAGTTCGACTCAGTAAGACCTCCACGGCCTAGTCGCAACGATCACCTCGCCGGATTCGAGTCGGAGGTCTCGAATTCGTGTAGGCCAGAACAGTTTTTGCCCTAGATGCAATTAATTGGCCCTGATCTTTCGGGAGAGTCAAGCGACTGAGCCACATCCTTCTGCGAAAACAGCCAACACAAGGCACATTTATCACTCGATGATCGAGTACAGAAGCGCATCACGCATAGGGTATGCACCCTCAAAACCAAACGATTGAATAACCAATCAAAGAAATCAAGAACAGACTTTGAGTGTCCACCCGACTGATTCTCAGTCGACTAAACACTCGGGGTACTGACATGGGGATGAATCCAGGACCTATCGGGTGATCCTACCCGGTCCAAGGCCCAAGACCTAGGCCCAAAGACAGGTGATATCCCTCGGTTCTACAAGGCCCAACAGAAGCCCACCCGCAAGACTTGCGGGTCAAGACAAGAACTCCTATACGTAATCTACTAGGACTCATATAACTCCCTCCTGGCTGCATATATAAAGCCATGAGGGAGGAGAGAAAAGGACATCCAATCTGGAGATCCAATCTAGAGAGAGGAATATACAAGCCACAACTAGACTAGGCAATACACGGGATACCCCGTACGCCTCGTCATGGCATCGCCATTGTAACATCTCGACTAACTCGTCATAATACAGATCAGACAAGAAGGAGTAAGGGTTTTACCTCTACGAGGGCCCCGAACCTGGGTAAATCTTTCTCCTTGTTAGCCGTCGAGGTCACCAGCGCGTACATCGTTCCTCTACTCGAAACCCTACCGGCTCATCCGAGGGATTTGTCGACGCGACTCTTCGACACCCACTTTTGATCCATGAGCCTCAACTAATACTTTACAAATACCCAACGACACCTTTATAGTCACCCTGTTACGGTGTGACGTTTAATGACATCAAAGCACTCTTCTGGTGTTAGTGATAGACATGATCTCATGGTCTAAGGATTAGAGTTACTTCGTCTGTTTGATATAACAATGTAAACTTAATGACGTGATCGCATATTCGCATTGCTATATTCACTTTGGTTCTATGCTCATCACATCATTCTACCAATGATATGACCCCTTTATTAACAAAATCCAATGTTCATGATCATCAGTTAATCAACGAGCTAGTTAAACAAGAGGCGTTACTAGGACCTCTTGTTTTTTTTATCGGACCACACATGTATCAACGTTTCCGGTTAATACAATTCTAGCATGAGAAATAAACATTTATCATAAACAAAGAATAAGATAATAACCACTTTATTATTGCCTCTCGGGCATATTCCCTTCAGTCTCCCACTTGCACTAGAGTCAATAATCTAGTCTGTAAGCACTTAACACATATGGCGTTCTAGTGTTATTACCTTCTTTTCATGTGGTTTACTTCATCGAAAGATCTGACATGTTCAGGTCCTATTGTATTTGCATATTTTTGCGTCTACACGCATCACTCATTCTCGAATGACATGGCTTCGTATATATTTGGTCAACCGGTGAGACCTTAATTCCTCAGCTTAAACTAATGTTACTAATATTGTGAAAATGTAGCTCCATAGTGTCAGCAATCTTGGAAATTCACCAAGTTCAATAAAGAACTCCTTGACACAAAATACTCCTATTATTTGTTGTCAACACAACGATATAATTAGCCTTTGTTGTAGTACCCGTCAAAATACTTTAATTTTGAAACTAGTTCAAATCCAGCATGGAACTTTCTTCCAGCCTATTGTTCCACCCTTCATCACATATTTTAATTGAGATAAAATTATTTGCATAGATGCCAAGACTATTACTGTAACATATTGATACGTCATAAATGTATCCCTAGTTTCTCATGCTCCATGATGATATTATGCCAATTGCTAAATGTTTTCTCCCTTATTTACAACATTTTTACACGTTTTTTGGGACTAACCTATTAACAAGATGAAGGCAATATGCCCGAGAAGCAATAATAAAGTGTTTATTATGTTATTCCTTTTTTATGATAGATGTTTATTTCTCATGTTAGAATTGTATTAACCTGAAACGTTGATACATGTGTGATTAAGAAACAAACCGACGTTCCTAGTGAAGCCTCTCTTTTAACTAGCTCGTTGATTAACAGATGATCAAGGTTTCCTGATCATAGACATTGGATGTTGTTAATAACGGGATCATGTCATTAGGAGAATGACATGATGAACTTAGACCCTAACTAAGTATAAAAATACGATCAAGTTATTTAGTTTTGTTGTTATGTCTTACATTCGGAGTAACATTGTTCCTTAGACCATGAGATCATGTTAATCACTAATACCGAAAGAATACTTTGATAACATCAAACGTCACACCGTAACAGGGTGACTATAAAGGTGGAATTAGGTATTCGGAAAGTGTTAGTTGAAGCTCATGGATCAAGAATGGGATTTATCCATCCAATATGACGGAGAGATATACTCAGGGCCCTCTCGGTGATATCACATCGACACCGCTTGCAAGCACGTGATATGATCACAAGGATGTTATATCACGGGAACGAGAAAACAGTACTTGTCGGATAAGGAGATCAAACAAGGTATGGTGGATACCGATGATCGGATCTCGGGCAAGTAAAATATCGCGAGACAAAGGGAAATCGTTACGACGTTGAAAGGTTCACACGATCACGAGTCATCGTTGAATGTATGGGAGTCATCACGGATCGCCAGATCCCGCTGTTGATTATTGATGGGAGAGGAGTCTCGATCATGTCTATATTATTCACGAACCGTAGGGTGACACACTTAAGGTTCGATGAAGCGTTAGAGAGGATACAGAATACCGAAGAATATTTTGGGCAGCTCCGAAATTGTTTCGGGGAAAATTGAAATAGTTCAAGGGGTTTTTCGTCGAATGGTTGTTAATGGAATTAACAAATGGTTCGAGGTGCTGCATGCAAATGTTTGTTAATGGAATTAACAAATATAAATAAAGAAATAAAAATGTTTTATATATTTATTAAAGAAAAACCTTTGGATTTTCTAAGTGGAAAATTAAGGAATTTTGAGTGGGTGTGAGTGGGGCTTCCACTCACATGAAGAGAGGAAGGGGTGGGGGCACCCATGGCTGGCCGCACCCCCCCTTTGGGCTGCCTCCCCCTCCCCTATAAAAGGAGGGTGAGGACTCCCTCTTCTTCACACACTGGCCCACTCCCTTTTCCCTCCACCCCCTGCTCCATTCCATGGTCTTCAGCTTGACGAAGCCCTGACCGTGGGATTCTTCACCACCACCACCACGCCGTCGTGCTGTTGGAGTTCCGCGGGGATCCTCTACTTTCGCTACCCGCTGGATCGAGGGAACGGAAGTCTTCATCGAGCTGAACGTGTGACCGATTACGGAGGCACCGCCGGATTGCGGTGCACTTCTTCTCGCTCGGGATCGGCGTGAGTACGACTACGCCAACAACGAGATTTTATCTCGTACCACTTTGAGTCTTCGAGGGTATGTTATCTCAAGACTCTCTTTCTTCCCGTTGCCTTTCATCTCATAGATTAGATCTTGGCCATTCGGGTTTATCGCGCGTAGGAATTTTTTTGTTTTCTATGCAACGTACCCTTCAGTGGTATCAGAGCCGGATCTATGCGTAGATGAATTTTACAGGTAGAACACATAGGAGTATGTGGGCGTTGATGATCATGTTTTTGCCTCTTTGAGTATTTTATGGTCTTAGTGGCATAGTAGGATGAAGCTGCCCTAGACTAAGTTTACGTGTACTATGTACACGAGAATTGTCTCACTTGTGACTAAGGGGGTGTCCGTTTCTCCTACTATAGTTAAGATCTAATCGACAAAGGGTTGTTAAAAATATGTTTTATCAACGTTGTGGCTCTTGTACGTAGGTATGAACAGTTCTATCCTCGTAAGCCCAAAGCCACCTAAAATATGCAAAAATAAATTAGAGGCGTCTAACTTGTTTTTGCAGCGCATGTGATGTGATATGGTCAATGTTACAAACGTTATGTATGAGATGATATCTTTTGTAAATTATTGACATACCGGCTGGAGCCATATGGTTGTCTTATTTTATGGCCTGCGTGCTGTATATCATATCCATGTGATATGTTGTAATGGACAATCAAAATGGAGGTGCCACGGACCTTGGTGTCACGCCGGTGGAATGATGGATATCATACCATGATGCACAAGATGGAGATCAAGTGCAAGAAGGACCATATCATATCACATTATCCATGCATGTGATGTTTATCCTTTTATGCATCTTATTTTGCTTAGATCGCGACGGTAGAATTATAAGATGGTCCCTCTCACTTAATATCAAGATAATAATGTGTTCTTCCTTAAGTATGCACCGTTAAGAAAGTTCGTCGTTTCGAGACACCACGTGATGATCGGGTGTGATAGACTCAACGTTCGCATACAACGGGTGTTTTCAAGCCTAGCATGTACACACATGGCCTTGAAACACACGCAATACTACGGTTCTACTTGGCGAGCCTAGCATGTACAGACATGGTCTCAGAACACGTAACCGAAAGGTAAAGAATGATTCATATGGATGATATGATGAACATGTTGATGTTCGCCTTTGCAACTACACCGTCTCACGTGATGATCGGTTTCGGTGTAGTGAATTTGGTTCGTGTAATCAATAAAGACTACTAAGAGGGATGTTGTTGTCGTGGGATAATCACGGCAGACGTTACCGGGGGTAACTTATCTTGGGGCAATTCGACTCTGGTGTTTGGGAGAGGGTTTAGCTCAAGGGAAAACATGATGATATGCGATCTGGTAGCCGGCAATCAAGTCGCCGAGTCTCCGATCTAGATATATTAACTCAACTCTCGTATTACACTGGATACTCGATACCTAGCGATATTACTCAAACTCTTGGATCTCTCGTCTAACCCTAGGGGTCGGCTTATATAATATCCGGACCCCTTGGCCTACTCTCCAAGGCGCACTCTGAATCCTACCCGGACACAGCTTTCAAACCCTAAACTTCCTTATCGGAACCCACAATCCGGGTTACGAGGCCTACGTTCCTGGGCCTTCTAGAAACTCCTTTATCTTAAGCCGGGTCTCGTGCAGCGTCCTTTGGGCCGAGTTACCCCTTGGCGTTGGCCTACCGGGTTATCATCCCTCCATCAGTAGTCCCCAGAATAGCTTGGGCTTCATGGGATCCTCCTTGAAGCGCACGCTATTCCCTGCAAAGAATATCAAACAAACAAGTTCATAGAAGCCGGGTTAGATTGCTTTGATAAACAGCTAGGCCTAACTCCATGGTGGCCATATAGTAACCCGGCTTTCTCCAAGTCCAATGTTTACTTTTCCGGGTCAACGCCCCTGATGCAGACGCCAAAGATCCGGCTTACTTTACTTGTTAATCGATCCAGGTATCACGGAGAAAATTTGTTTCCCATCCATTCCGGATATCTTGCCCAGCACTTAAAGCGTATCTCGGAAAATCCGGGCGGGTATCCCTTATCCCGAAATTTCCGGTTCCCGCCCGTTGGACTAGGTTTACCCACCCGTACCTTATAAATAGGTACCTAGGGGATAACCTAACCCCAACGGTCCATTTCTTCTTCCTCCCCTTCACTCCCGCACCCAAGCTTACGAAGCGCCACCACGGAGTCCTTGTGCGCGCCGCCGAAACCAATCCACCGCCGGTTACGTTCCGCCACAGCTCGTCCCGCGCCGCCGCCAACCTCCGCCGCCGCGCCCTCGAGCAGCTCGCCGGCAGTCGCAAAGGTTCATTCAGATTGCGCTATTTGTCGTCGCCGCGATCTACTTCAATCTCCTCGGGTAAGCTCCTTGCTCCCTTTGATTTAGCTTTGCAATTTCTCGAATCGACCCAGATTGGATCTTGGTCTTCCGCGGGCCATTTCCCCTTCCGCGCCGAATTAGGTCACATAGATTCTCGTTAGCTCATCCAACCACTTGAATATTGACTCCACTTCGTTCTCCTACTACTTGTAGCCACTAATTTCACCGCAAATCCGAAAATGAAATTTCCAATCTAGGCCCAATCTGCCCAAAATTTCCGCAATTGACAATGATACCCGGCAGATCCACTTCTTCCGGTTCTCTTACCCGCAGTAGATACAGGGGCAATCATCCTTCTTCCGCAAACGATCACCAATACGTAAGTCCCCCATAATTTCTGTATTGCTACTCGATACCCGGATAACCTGTAATTTTCACCCCGTCCAGTGATACCCGGATAATTCATAGTCCTCATGCCTTCTTTTGATACAACTTGCAGGTACCCGGATAACCCATGATTTCCGAGTCTTATGTCTTGTACCTTTTTGTCTCGTGCTTTTGCAGACCGAACCCATGGCTCCCAAGAAGCAAGGGAAGCAGCAAGCAAGAGCAAGGACAACCCAATCAATATCCGCCAACTGGGCGCGATCAACAGTCACCAAGGCCAAGCTGGAAGAGCTGGCCGAGTTAGGGGTCCTCCCCCCTCAGGAAGACATCCACTGGAGGGTGCCGGGTGATGAGACCCGGCCTACACCCGCTGCTGATGAGGTAATCTGCTTCATTGAGCATGTGACCCGGGGGTTTCGCCCTCCGGGTCATTCTTTTTTCCGCGAGGTCTTGAGCCACTATGGCCTCCGGGTGTTCGACATAGGGCCTAACTCTATGTTGAACATTACCCACTTTATCGTCCTTTGCGAGTCTTATTTGTGCATTCCGCCAAATCTGGCTCTTTTTATTGAACTTTTCCAATGCAAACCATGCCGCGAAAGCGGTGACGGGGCGCTTCTTGCTTGCGGCGGGGCTTACATCCAGCGCCGCAAAAATTCTCCAATGCCAACTCTTAATCTGAATTCCCACGTCAAACACTGGCAATTATCCTTCTTCTATTGCCGAGACACATCCCCACCCGGCGAAAGGAAATTGCCGGGTTACTCGGAGGGTCTCCTTGATATCTCCGAGTCCTTCAACGCCTTTGCCCCTGAACCGGATAGGGAGGCCATCCAACCTCTGTTAACCAAGATAGCCGTCCTCTCCGCCCAAGGTCTCCTTGGGCTCAACTTGGTCAAGACCTGGGTGGACTTCAAGATCCAGCCCAACTCCGTCCGCACCAAGCTAATGTGCGACTACTCGGGGCACGTCACGGACGCGCTTAGATATTCTTCTAAGAACTACCCAGCCGGCGATACCAACAAAACCATCAAGAGTTTCTTGACGGAAAAATTGGAGGTGATAAAAAACATCGCCGGGTTAGCTCCATTCACCCGGGATAACCCGGCTCCAGCGGTAAAATCCGACTCTTATACTTTTACCTTCATGCTTTCGCTTGATATGACTGCTGATTCTTACCCTTGTGCTTTTGTCTCAGGCTGATAACGTTTTCTGGAACGTCGAGACCTCCCCTTCTTCCGGAGACCCGGAAGAAGATGAGGAACCGGCTGACAATGACGAAGGTATTTATCCGGGTCTTCTATCAACTTCACTTGCGCCATTTTGCTCGCACATCTAACTTTTTCCGACTGGGCATACTCGGCTTACAGGGTTGGAGGACAAAGATGACAAGGACGAGGGGGACCCGGAGGCCACCGAATCCGATCAAAGCGACCCTGAACAAGAAGCAGTTGTTGGGGCCAAGAGGAAGACCAGGGGGTGGTATCCAAGGTTCCCTTCTCCTTTATGTCCTCCGAACCCTATTCCTTTGATAACATGCGAAAACTTAATCAACAATTATCCAACTCACCCTATTTGAAGGACTCTCTTCCGGCCAAGCGTAGAGTGACGCGGAGTTCCCCGGGTGACGATCCCCTCAACCCGAGCATCGCCACCTCACCGGTCCGCCGTGCCGGTACTCCTCCACCTAACCCTTCCAATTCTCCTCGGAGTCACCCCACCCCCAACCATCCTCGGGCTGGGCAGTTCCGGGTTCCGCTATCGGTTTCTGCGACAGTTTCATCCGCTTCCAGCAGCGAGCTCCCCCCGGATTATGCTGTGAACACCGGGTGAGTCCTTGCTGTACGATATCCCCGCACACTCGATAATCTTCCTCCACTGCCACTAACTGTTTCTTTCTTTTTTCCTTAGCGCCCAAGTCACACTTAGTGACCCGGAGAACATGGAGACCGATAACCGGGAAACGGAGGGGCCGACTGATAATACGGACGCCGCGACTGGCGGTGATGCTGAAGACCACCAGGAACAAGGCTCCTTGGGTGACCCAACTCACCAGGAAACCGGGTCTCCAAAGCCATCCGAAGAGGCTGAGGACGAAGAGGTTGAGATCCCGGACACGAAGATGAGTTCTCCAAACCCGGACACCCAGACAGTCCGGGTCTCGACTCCAAAGTCGGGGAAAATTCACCCGCCAGGCGATCAAGTTGCCGGCTCTTCTGGCGTCAGGCCCGAAGACATGACATTCTCCCAGATGCTGGAGGCCCTTCACACCTTAAGGGCCGATGAAGAAAATATCTTAGAAGCTTTGATAGCTAAACATGAGGTAAATCCAAATAATATTGCCTGTATCCTTATCTAGTCCCCAAGTTCCAAGTGAACTTATTGATAATTTGCTTGGAACTTCGCAGTATAGCCGACTAATCCTTCCTTGTGTCTCCACTCAGGCTTTCGTGGCCCAGTCCGAGAAGAAATTGGCGAAGACCACCAAGCTCCTTGAGAAAGAGGTGGCTCTGCGTGAGGCGGCTGAAGCTGAAGCTAGGAGGAGCGGGAAGATCACGAGGAAGTATAGGAGGAGGGCTCATGTAGCAGAAGATGAGCTGACAAAAGTTTCTGTTCAAATTGCCGATACATATCGTGCACTGGCTGGTACGATTCCTAACTTTGATAATTATGACCCGGGTTTTGATAAATAGTCGAGTTTCTTTACTCGGTGCTTTCTCCTACTTTCTGCAGGTCTGGATGAAGTAATCCCGGAGGAAGATGACATTGCCAAATTGAAGACCATCAAGAGCACTATCCGGCAGCTCTGTGCCGGAACCAAATGGATCCTTCAAGAACTGCAATGGCCGGGTGTTGGATACGGCAATCTGAAGAGGTTACTGGACGCCTGCTCCACTATACCCGAGTGGATTGGGCACTGGAAGCGCTCGTCCTGCCGGGTTGGAGTAACTCGGGGGCTTGCGCTGGCTAAAGCTTATTTTCCTAAGCTTGAGCCGGCCAAGCTTGTGGGCGGGTTTCCAGAATTCAACCATGACGGGTTCAAGTTCTCAGTGAAGAATTTCAAGGCCATCCAGAAGGAAGTTCGTCACCCGGCCAGTGTGATTGCTGATGGCTTGGATATCAACTCAATTATCCCTGCGTACGATGCTGATGGTAAGGCGATTAAGTCGGATCTTCCCAAGCCGTACGACATGTTGGCCCGATGGAAGGCGGAGGCTGCCCAGTTGAGAGAGGAGGCCGCGAAGAAGAAGGCTGAGGCCGATTCTGCGCCTGCTACCTCCACACCGATCGTCCCTCCTCCTGCACGGGCCGGCACTACTGCTGATCTGGGTGTTGCTGCTACCAAGAGTACTGAAGGGCAAGCTAAGGAACAAGACCCGGCTGGCAAAGGCAAGGGGAAGATGGATGCCTCAGTCCCGGATGCCGAGTGATACTTGCTATCCGTTGTCATTTCGTATGCGTCAGTCGGCCAATGGGCCCTTTGAACAATTATTTTTGACGGTGCGCCTGTGCCCCTTTAATACTAGTATCGAGAGTTGTAATGCACTTTAATGCCTTAATATACTTCGCGGCCCTTCCGGCCTTTGGATGAATTTGATATCTATCTGCCTTTGAGCTTATTTACTCTTGACGCTCCGACTTTCTTTATGGTTCCTTTTGTGAGACTCGGTTTCTGGGTCTCGTGGGTTTTGAAGGGTGAACTTTTCTCCAAGTCCCCAAGTCCCCAAGACTCGGATTTGTGGGTTTTTGGTGCTTAATAGCTAGATAACTTGCCTTTTTCTTCAAAATCCCCAGTCCCCAAGGCCCGAAGATTCCGAGTCTGGGGGTGAGGTTTCTCAAAGAAAATAAATTGTTTCTGCTAAGCCCAAAACCTAGAGCTGTTTCACATAGGTGTTGAAGTTATGCTTGATAGACTTTGAGTTTCCGGTTATTAGCCCTGTACTCTGCATAACTTGTGGTTTAGATGACCCTTTTGACTCTCTTGTACTGTAAGCCGGCTTTCGCGTGGATACCATGTTGTTACATCTGTACGAAAACAGGGTCAGGCAAGTCCCATTGGGCATCATGGCTGATTGTAATCGTAAGCGAGCAAATCATGCCACTTTAGTGCGAGTCACATCGAGCTTAAGTAAGAAAAGTCAAGAAATTTGGCTCCTTTGTCCGGTTATAAGATTGCAGCCGTACTCGTTTGCGAGTAATCGGCCCTTATAACTCATAGGCATCATGGCCGGGTCTTTGAGTTTGTAACTGTGCTATTCAAGCAATCAGCCCCCAAGACCTAAATACATGCAACATACTAAAGAAACTAATGCAGTAAGAAAACAATAAACAATACTTACCTGGAAGAAAAATAAACACATAACAGACAAATAAAACTTGATAACGCATGTGAAAAGGATATATTGCTTAACCATCTCTTTATTGATATGAGAAAGTTAGGTCAGCAAGCCGCCTCATTAAAAACCCTCCAGTCCCCTTAGGTACCCTGGATAGGAAAAGAGTGCGTCTGAAACCTGCTGCCTGTTACATCATGTAATTCCACTTGTGAGTCTGGTCTATACTAGGTATAGTAGGGACGCAGCTGAGCTACGTTCCATGGTCTTTCTTTCTCTTGCATAGATGAAGTGGTATGAGCGGTGTCGTTAACCGTAGCCGACTCTTCCCTTGCATCTATCAAGTAATACGATCCATTGTGCAGATTCCGGCTTATGATAAACGGCCCTTCCCATGGCGGTGATAACTTATGTTTTCCTTCCTTTGACTGTACCAGGCGCAGAACCAGGTCTCCTTCCTGTAAGACCCGGGTTTTCACGCGCCGGCTATGATATCTCCGCAGATCCTGCTGATATATGGCTGATCTTTCCAGTGCTTGTTCCCTTTCTTCTTCTAGCATATCCACGGCGTCCTGCCGGGTCTTCTCGTTCTCTACCTCGACGTAAGCCGAGACTCGAGGCGAGTCATGGATGATATCACTCGGCAACACCGCCTCTGCACCATAAACCATGAAAAACGGTGTCATCTGAGTGGATCTGTTAGGTGTTGTGTTGATACCCCAAACCACTGCAGGTAACTCTTCGACCCATGCACCAGCAGCTCTGATACACGGAACTCGCAATCGTGGCTTTAATCCACGAAGCAATTCTTGATTTGCCCTCTCCACTTGTCCATTAGCCTGTGGATGGGCCACTGAAGCTACGTCAAGCCGGATTCCATTGTTACCACAAAATTTCTCCATCTCGCCAAGGGACATATTGGTTCCATTGTCGGTAATTATGCTATGGGGATACCCGAACCGATAGATAATCCTTTTCAGGAACTTGACTGCTGTAATTGCTTCACAGTTGGTAACTGGCATAACCTCAACCCACTTGGTAAACTTGTCAATGGCCACCAAGAGGTGCGTCTTTTTGCAAGGTGACATGTGAAAGGGGCCAACCATGTCCATACCCCAAATAGCAAACGGCCAAGTTAACGGGATAGTCCGTAGTTCCATAGCCGGCACATGGGTTTGGCGAGCGTACCTTTGACATCCGTCACACCTTGCCACCAAGCGCTCCGCGTCTGCTAGGGCCGTGAGCCAGAAAAAACCATGTCGATAAGCTTTGGCCACCAGGGATCTTGTGGATGCATGATGCCCACAATCACCTTCATGGATTTCCTTGAGGATCTGTCGGCCTTCTTCTGGTGCTACACAGCGCAAAAAGACTCCTGCTGCACTTCTCTTGTATAACTCTCCGTTGATGATAGAATATCCTTTTGCTCGCCTCAGGATTTGTCTTGCTAATACTTCCTGCTGTGGTAACTCGCCCCGTGATAGGTAGGCCAAGAACGGCTCTGTCCACTCGGGAACAACACGTACTGTGGCCACGAGCTCCAAATCCGGGTCTTGATTTGCCAGTTCTTCCTCAGACTCGGTTTTAACTGATGGTCGCCATAGTTCATCCAAGAAAACATTAGGTGGAACCGGCTCTCTGCGCGAGCCGAGTCTGGCGAGTGCATCTGCTGCCTTGTTTTTTCTTCTGTCTATGTGCTCCACCTCGTACCCGGAGAAACACCCGGCAACTCTATCAACCTCTCTGTGGTATGCTGCCATAGTTGCATCTTTTCTATCCCAAGTTCCTGAGACCTGCTGTACCACAAGGTCCGAATCTCCAAAGCATCGTATCCTCTTAATATTCATCTCCTTGGCTACCTTTAAGCCGTGCAATAAGGCCTCATACTCGGCCACGTTGTTGGAACAATCAAAGTGAATCTGCAGCACGCAGCTCAACTTGTCTCCTTTGGGTGATGTTAGCACCACTCCAGCTCCTGACCCCTCGTATTGCTTGGAGCCATCAAAGTGCATGATCCAAGACTCGGAGTTTGGAGCCATGGTAGGCATGCCTTGGCTCGTAATTGATATGATAATCCCCCATCTCGATCGCCCACTTGGCTATTCTTCCTGTAGCACCCGAGTTTCTCACTGACGTAGTAAACCGGCCTCTGGACCGGGTATTCTTTTCCATCTTCTTTTCGCTCGACAACAACCACTGCGCTAACCGCCCGGGGCCCTGCTGCAACGTATAATAGCATAGGCTCTTTAGGACCCGGTGCTGCTAGGACCGGTGCCTCAGATAGCTGCTTTTTTAGTGCCTCGAACGCCTCGTCCGCCTCTTGATCCCATAGGAATTTGTCAGATTTTTTCAAGAGCCGGTACAAGGGTATCGCCTTTACTCCGAGTCTGGATATAAACCGGCTGAGCGCTACTACGCACCCTGTGAGCTTCTGAACATGTTTCAAATTTTCCGGCTTTTTCAGACTCTGGATAGCTTTGATTTTGTCCGGGTTTGCTTCAATTCCTATCTCAGAAACGATAAAGCCGAGCAATTTCCCGGCTGGAACTCCAAAAACACACTTTGTCGGGTTAAGTTTCATTTGATACCTTCTCAAGTTCTTGAATGTTTCCTTTAGGTCATCGATAAATGTCTCCGCTTTTCTGGTCTTGATCACCACATCGTCTACATAAGCATGGACGTTGCGTCCAATTTGGTCCTCGAAGCACTTCTGAATACACCGTTGATAGGTTGCGCTAGCGTTCTTTAATCCGAATGTCATTGTCTTGTAACAAAAGGCCCCAAAAGGGGTTATGAATGATGTTTTCTCCGAATCCTCCTTCTTGAGCTTGATTTGATGATATCCGGAATATGCATCCAGGAAACATAATAGGTCGCTGCCAGCTACTGCGTCTATGATCTGATCTATCCTTGGTAAAGCAAACGGGTCCTTTGGGCAATGCTTGTTGAGACTCGTGTAATCAATGCACATCCTCCACTCATTGGTCTTTTTCATCACGAGAACTGGATTTGCTAACCAGTCCGGGTGAAACACTTCCATAATAAAGCCGGCTGTCAGCAGCCGAGCAATTTCTTCCCCTATAGCTTTCCTTCTTTCCTCATTCATCTTTCTCAAGCCCTGTTTCACGGGTCTGGACTTGGGATCGACGTGCAAACTGTGCTCTGCCAACTCTGTGGGGATACCCGGCATATCGCTAGGCGTCCAGGCGAACACATCCTGATTTGAACGAATGAACTCCACAAGTGCTTTCTCCTGCTCGCTGTCCAAGTTAGATCCTATAGCAAATTGCTTAGAGGAATCACCCTCGACAAAGGCTACCATCTTGGTGTCCTGTGCTGCCTTAAATTTTGCTCTCTCATCTTCAGTATTTAGTCTTTTTAACGCTGTTCTGTCATCCGGGTCTACTTGAGACCGGTAATACTTGAGTTCCTCTTTTCTGCAAGTTTGCTCCACCATGGCTGCGTCTCCTTCATCGCACTCAGCTGCTATATCCCGGCTCCCGTGTATGGTGATGGTCTGCTTGGGCCCCGGGATTTTTAGTTGTAGATATACATAACACGGCCTGGCCATGAACTTGGCATAAGCCGGCCTTCCGAATAGCGCGTGATAAGGACTGCGCAACTTAACCACCTCGAAAGTAAGCCACTCGACTCGATAATTATCCTTTGATTCTCCAAAAGCTACCTCCAATGTGATCTTTCCCTCGGGGCACGTTGAGTGACCCAGCACAATCCCGTGAAAAACCGTTGAACTCTTCTGCAGCTGAGACTCCTTGAGACCCATGCGTAGAAAGGTTTCCCAATACAAGATATTGATGCTACTTCCACCGTCCATTAGGACCTTTTTCAGCTCATAACCATTAACCTGTGGTGCCACCACCAATGCTAAGACTCCCGGGTGTTCTATCCTCTCCGGGTGATCCCTTCTGCTCCATGTTACGTCCTGCTCTGACCATCTCAGGTATCTCAGAACAGCCGAAGAAACCGAGTTTACTGCTTGTTTCAGTATCTTTTTATCCTTGTTAGAAATTGGGTTAGCTTGGAAACCTCCAGCTCCCCCTTGGTTGTTACCCGGATTTCCGGCTGCCGGGTTGCCGGCTGGGGGTGGGCCGTTGCCCGGGTTCCCACCCGGACCCGGTCCTCCTCCCCGACCTGCACCTCGCATAGCCTTGTTTATCTCCTCATTCTTCCATCTCTGTAGGTCCGCGCACTGCTCCAATGAGTGGTTAGCCGGCCTACCGTTCCTGCTGTGCTTTGGACACGCCATTCTGAAGATATCCCAATTGTTACCAGCATTGAAATTTCCTTCTGCCCTAGGTCTCGAAGACCCGGCTTCTGTGCTAGCGACAAACTTGGAGCCTCCCTCAAACGGGCGCTTGTTCTGGTTGTTCCCATTGTTACCTCCATTGTTACCCGGCGTGATCCATTGCCCGTTCTTCCACTATTATTTGTATTTGCTTTTGCTTTCTTGTCATCGACATCCTCTTCTGTAGTATCCGTTGCGGCGTGTTTGTTGCATGCATCCATTAGCTCTCCCATCGTAACCTCTGAAGCATTTCGACTAGATTTCATGCGTGTTAACTTTTGCACTAAAGGTATGTACTTGCACGTCTTCGCCATAGCTTGTAGCGCATCTTGGGGCTGAATATCCGTAGATGAGTGAAGTATCTCCATAACCCGGCGCACCCAGCTGCGCGCCGATTCTCCTTTCTTTTGTACACATCGCTCTAGGTCATCAATAGTAAATAGCTTTCTGCACGTCCCATGAAAGTGCTTGATAAACGCAGTTTTCAACTCCTCCCATGACTTGATAGATCCTTCGGTAAATTATTGAACCATAACTTTGGTGCTCCTTCTGACATCATCAAGTACATGAACTTGGCTTGAAGGTTTTCTGATGCATTGCGAATCGACATAGCCATCTCATAACTGCTCAACCATGTTTCTGGATCCATAGTCGGCTCATAATTCACAACTTTACCCGGTTCCTTGAACTTATCCGGGTAAGGCTCAACTCTGATGTTATCCGACAGACACTTAGGCCCAGCGAGATTAGTCGGAACTGGTCTCACCCGGGAAACTTGTGATCCTGCGGGAGGTGCAGCTGGACGCGGTACGGCTGGTGGCCCATGCACCGCAGACCCGGCCGCGGCCCTCCTGGCTCTGGAACTGTCCACGATAGCTTGTGCTGCTGATGCTGCTGGTACTGCCTGAACGCGGGGAGGAGGCGGCATTTGCTGCTGCTCTTCCCTCCGCCGCGCTGAACTCGTCTGGATATTGCCGGTATTGCCTCGTTGCTGGCTGATATATGGTGTCCCATGCATTCCACTTCTGTGATCCGGGTAATTAACTTGCTGCGCTACCGCAGTGCGCAATAGATCTATCGCCCGCCGGGTCTCCTCTGCGTGGGGTAACTCTCTTACGGGGATTTGATTCAATGCGAGCGTTGCTGCGTACACATTATCCATGGGGTTGTTGTAATGACCTGCTGGTGTGCGAAATCGCGATGGTGGTGGTGGTGGTAATGTATTGCCGGCAGCGACTCCGGTCTGCAATGTGGGTAACCCGGCTTGTATGTTTGCCGGCTGTGCTCCTCCAGTCACAGGTTGCTGTACGGTTCCTTGGTTTGCTGCCGGAATCGGTTGATCCTGAGGTGTGATAAATAGGTTGGTCGGGTTTATAACTCCACCCGTTGCTGGTAACATGGTTTGGTGCCTTTGACGCACCCTGGTTGTCTCTTCTCGGAGCCGGGTTTCCAATGCATCCAGCTCACGTTGGCGGGTGGCCATCCCATGCCTTTCTGCTTCTACTTGCCTTCTCTGTTGCTCCAATGCGCGACGGGCTACGTCCAGATCTCTGACACATTCCGCCGCGTTTTCCGGAGTAATAACTGTAGCTAAAACGGTTGGATCCAGAATCAAGTTGTTGTTGAATAGGGCCGGGTGTTGCGGGTTCGAAGGACCCGCCCCTGGCGTCCGGTTTGCCAGATATCCGAACATGTTTGCCTACAACGCGTTGTCCGCCGCGTGGCTGGTAACTGATGCCGATTCTCCGTCAACTCGGGTGAGAACCGGGTTTCCGTCAACCGGACCTTGCTGCTTAGGCCACTGCTGGCGCTGTACCGACTGTGGCTGCGGTCACATTTCCCTGATTAAGATTGATCGCCGGGGCCGTGTAAACCGCAACCTGGCGCGTAATGCTTGGCGCAGATTCGTACTCTTCCTCTTCGCTGCTATTTTCCTCGTACCGGTTCTCCAGCAGATGCAGGATGGACTCGGTATCATCCTCTCTCATGACCCGGCCATGCGGGGTCCATGCCGGCTCCTCCGGCTGTTCCCTCTTCGTGGGGGGCTCTTCTGTCGGATCTACCGTCCCGACCGATTCTTCCCCATCTGATTGGACGCAGGTGGCTTCTCCTGACACAGAATCAAATCTGAAATCGTCAGGGATTGAACCGGACGTACGTACCATGCCGACGAAGACGTTGATCTGGCCGATTGTCACGATAGATCCGGATTCGAGCAGATCCGACTCTGCCCCCCAGCCGGAATCGTCCACCATCTTCTCTCCTTGGTGGTCGGTGTAGATCTCGCCGATGACAAGGTTCTCCATGTTCTTTCGAGCTTCTCCCGTGATGTAAACACCCTTGGACGTAGGCCCCACGGTGGGCGCCAACTGTCGTGGGATAATCACGGCAGACGTTACCGGGGGTAACTTATCTTGGGGTAACTCGACTCTGGTGTTTGGGAGAGGGTTTAGCTCAAGGGAAAACATGATGATATGCGAACTGGTAGCCGGCAATCAAGTCGCCGAGTCTCCGATCTAGATATAACTCAACTCTCGTATTACACTGGATACTCGATACCTAGCGATATTACTCAAACTCTTGGATCTCTCGTCTAACCCTAGGGGCCGGCTTATATAATATCCGGACCCCTTGGCCTACTCTCCAAGGCGCACTCTGAATCCTACCCGGACACAGCTTTCAAACCCTAAACTTCCTTATCGGAACCCACAATCCGGGTTACGAGGCCTACGTTCCTGGGCCTTCTAGAAACTCCTTAATCTTAAGCCGGGTCTTGTGCAGCGTCCTTTGGGCCGAGTTACCCCTTGGCGTTGGCCTACCGGGTTATCATCCCTCCATCAGTTGTTTTTGAGTGGAAGTTCATGGGATAATTTTTAGAATTAACTTGAACTTAATTTATCATAAACATAGTCTAAATAGTATTTGTAAATATGTTGTAGATCATGTCACCACCTACCTTCAATTTCAATATATTCATGGAGAGAGAGAAATTAGCGAACAATCGGAGCAACTTTACCAAATGGGCACTTAACCTGAGGATTCTCCTCACCGCTTGCAAGAAGCTCTATGTCCTTGATGCACCTCTAGGTTACCAGCCCGCTAATGATGCTTCTGATGAAGATAATTTTTTTTATCTGACTCAACAAGAAGACCACAGTATAGTTCACTGCGGCATCCTCTATGGATTAGATCCAGAGCTGCGAAAATGTTTCGAGAACAGCACTGCGTATGCCACAATGGGAGAATTGAAAATGATTTTCGATACCCATGCCGCAGTTGAGAGTTATGACGCTTTAGAAAAGTTCTTTAGCTGCATGATGGAAGAGAACAACTCCGTTAGTGAGCACGTACTCAAGATGTCTACGTACGCTGATAAGCTCATAGCCTTGGGAATAACGATTCCCAATGAGCTAGGGATACATCGTGTTCTCCAATCTCTGCCACCTAGTTACAAGAACTTCGTGATGAACTATAATATGCAAGGCATGAATAAGTCTCTTCCCGAGCTTCTCTCGATGCTTAAAACTGTGAAGTGGAGATCAAGAAAGAACATCAAGTGTTGATGATCAATAAGACCACTAGTTTCAAGAAAGGCAAGCCAAGGGTTAACTTCAAGAAGGGTGGCAAATCTGTTGCTACTCCTGAGAAGAAAACCAAGTATGGCCCTAAGCCTGAGACTCAGTGCTATTATTGCAAGGGTACTGTCCACTGGAAGCGCAATTGCCCCAAATATCTGGCAGATAAGAAGGCCGGCAAAGTGAACAAAGGTATATATGATATACTTGTTATTGATGTGTACCTTACTAGTACTCGCAGTAGCACCTGGGTATTTGATACTGGTTCGGTTGCTCACATATGTAACTCGAAACAGGAGCTGCAGAATAAGCGACCACTAGCAAAGGATGAGGTGACGATGCGCGTCGGCAATGGATCAAGAGTTGATGTGATCGCCGTCGGAACTCTGCCTCTACGTCTACCATCGGGATTAGTTATAAACCTCAATAATTGTTATTTGGTGCCTGCATTAAGCATGAAAATCATTTCTGGATCTTGCTTAATGCAGAATGGTTATTCCTTTAAGTCTGAGAACAATGGTTGTTAGATTTATATGAATAATATCTTTTATGGTCATGCACCTGAGAAGAATGGTTTATTTCTTTTGAATCTTGATAGTGTTGATACACATATTCATAATGTGAATGCCAAAAGAATTAAATTAAATGATGATATTGCTACTTACATGTGGCATTGCCGCTTAGGTAATATTGGTGTTAAACGCATGAAGAAGCTCCATTCAGATGGACTCTTAGAATCACTTGATTATGAATCATTTGAAACATGTGAACCATGCCTTATGGGCAAGATGACTAGAACCCCGTTTTCTGGAACCATGGAACGGGCGACAGAAAAACTGGAAATCATACATACTGATGTGTGTAGACCAATGAGTGTATCGACGCGCGGTGGATATCGTTATTTTGTCACTTTCACAGATGATTTGAGTAGATATGGGTATATTTACTTAATGAAACACAAATCTGAGACATTTGAAAAGTTCAAAGAATTTCAGAGTGAAGTTGAAAATCATCGTAACAGAAAGATTAAATTTCTACGATCTGATCGTGGAGGTGAATATCTAAGTTACGAGTTTGGCATGCATATGAAACAATGTGGAGTAGTTTCACAACTCACACCTGCCGGAACACCACAACGTAATGGTGTTTCCGAACGTCGTAATAGTACTTTATTGGCTATGCTTAGATCTATGATGTCTCTTACAGATTTGCCTCTATCGTTTCGGGTTATGCACTAGAGACCGCTACATTCACTTTAAATATGGCACCATCTAAATCCGTTGAAACGACACCCTATGAATTATGGTTTGGAAACAAACCTAAGCTGTCATTTCTAAAAGTTTGGAGATGCGATGTTTATGTGAAGAAGCTTCAACCTGATAAACTCGAACCCAAAGCGGAAAAATGCGTCTTCATAGGATACCCTAAAGAAACAATAGGGTACACCTTCTATCACAGATCCGAAGGCAAGATTTTCATTGCCAAGAATGGATCCTTTTTGGAGAAGGAGTTTCTCTCGAAAGGTGTGAATTGTAGGAAGGTAGAACTCGATGATGTTATTGAACCTTCTCTTCTTGGAATGGCGAGTAGCACAGCGCTGAAAGTTGTTCCGGTGCCGACCCCGTCAGTTGAAGAGAGAGCTAATGATCAAGATCATGAAACTCCAGTAGAGGAAACTACCGCACCTCGCAGGTCAACTAGGGAACGTACAGCTCCTGAACTGTACGGAGATCCCGTATTAAACTTCATGGTAGATGGAGGTGATGACCCTGCGACATATGATGAAGCGATGATGAGCCCAGATTCCAACAAATGGCTTGAAGCCATGAAATCCGAAATAGGATCCATGTACGAAAACTAAGTTTGGATTTTGGTGGACTTACCCGATGGCCGCAAGGCCGTTGTGAACAAATGGATCTTTAAAAAGAAAACTGACGCTGATGGTAATGTGACCGTCTATAAAGCTCGACTTGTCGCAAAAGGTTTCCGACAAATTCAAGGAGTTGATTATGATGAGACTTTCTCACCAGTAGCGATGCTTAAGTCAGTTAGGAATATGTTAGCAGTTGCTGCATTTTTCGATTATGAAATCTGACAGATGGATGTCAAAACGGCGTTCCTTAATGGTGACATTGAGGAAGAGTTGTATATGATGCAACCCAAAGGTTTTGTTGATCCTAAGGATGCTAACAAGGTGTGCAAACTTCAACGTTCCATTTATGGACTGAAGCAAGCATCCCGGAGTTGGAACCTCCGTTTTGATAATGTGATCAAAGGGTTTGGATTTGTCCAAACATACGGAGAAGCTTATATTTAAAAGAAAGTGAGTGGGAGATCTGTAGAATTTCTAGTACTATATGTGGATGAAATATTGTTGATTGGAAATGATATAGAACTTTTAAAAGCGTAAAAGGTTATTTGAACAGTAGTTTTTCGATGAAAGACCTTGGTGAGCAGCTTATATATTAGGCATCAAAATCTACAAGGATAGACAAAGGCGCTTAATTGGACTTTCGCAAAGTACATACCTTGACAAGATTCTGAAGAAGTTCAGAATGGAAGAGAGTAGGAAGGGATTCTTACCTATGTTGCAAGGCAAAACGTTGAGTAAGACTCAATGTCCAGCTACAACAGAAGATAGAGAGAGAATGAATATGATTCCCTATGCTTCAGCCATAGGTTCTATCATGTATGCTATGCTATGTACAAGACCGGATGTGGCACATGCTATTAGTTTGACTAGTAGGTACCAATCCGATCCAGGTTTGGAACACTGGACGATGGTCAAGAATATCTTTAAGTACTTGAGAAGAACTAAGGATAGGTTTCTCATATATGGCGGTGAAGAAGAGCTCGTCGCAAGATGTTACGTCGATGCTAGCTTTGACACTGATCCGGATGACTCTAAGTCTCAGTCCGGGTACGTATTTGTTATGAATGGATGAGTTGTAAGCTGGAGGAGTTCCAAGCAATCTGTGGTGGCGGGATCATCAACAGAAGCGGAATATGTTGCTGCCTCGGAGGCAACACAGGAAGCAGTTTGGATGAAGGATTTCATATCCGAACTAGGCGTGGTTCCGAGTGTGTTGGATCCAATGGTTATCTATTGTGACAACAATGGTGCCATAGCCGATGCTAAGGAGCCAAGGTCTCACAAGAATTCCAAGCATATCAAGCGCCGTTTTCACTCCATCCGTGAGCATGTCGCAGATGGGGATGTGAAGATATGCAAAGTACATACGGATCTGAATGTGGCAGATCCGTTGACTAAAACTCTCTCAAGGGCAAAACATGATCAACACCAGAACTCAATGGGTGTTAGATTCATCACTATGTAATATAGATTATTGCCCCTAGTGCAAGTGGGAGACTGAAGGGAATATGCCCGAGAGGCAATAATAAAGTGTTTATTATGTTATTCCTTGTTTATGATAGATGTTTATTTATCATGCTAGAATTGTATTAACCGTAAATGTTGATACATGTGTGATTAATAAACAAGCCGACGTTCCTAGTGAAGCCTCTCTTTTAACTAGCTCGTTGATTAACAGATGATCAAGGTTTCCTGATCATAGACATTGGATGTTGTTAATAACGGGATCATGTCATTAGGAGAATGACATGATGAACTTAGACCCTAACTAAGTATAACAATACGATCAAGTCATTTAGTTTTGTTGTTCTGTCTTACATTCGGAGTAACATTGTTCCTTAGACCATGAGATCATGTTAATCACTAATACCGAAAGAATACTTCGATAACATCAAACGTCACACCGTAACAGGGTGACTATAAAGGTGACATTAGGTATTCGGAAAGTGTTAGTTGAAGCTCATGGATCAAGAATGGGATTTGTCCATCCAATATGACGGAAAGATATACTCAGGGCCCTCTCGGTGATATCACATCGACACCGCTTGCAAGCACGTGATATGATCACAAGGATGTTATATCACGGGAACGAGAAAAGAGTACTTGTCAGATAACAAGATCAAACAAGGTATGGTGGATACCGATGATCGGATCTCGGGAAAGTAAAATATCGCGAGACAAAGGAAAATCGTTACGACGTTGAAAGGTTCACACGATCACGAGAGTCATTGTTGAATATATGGGAGTCATCACGGATCTCCAGATCCCGCTGTTGATTATTGATCGGAGAGGAGTCTCGATCATGTCTATATTATTCATGAACCATAGGGTGACACACTTAAGGTTCTATGAAGCGTTAGAGAGGATACAGAATACCGAAGAATATTTTGGGCAGCTCCGAAATTGTTTCGGGGAAAATTGAAATAGTTCAAGGGTTTTTTCGTCGAATGGTTGTTAATAGAATTAACAAATGGTTCGAGGTGCTGCATGCAATGTTTTTTAATAAAATTAACAAATATAAATAAAGAAATAAAAATGTTATATTTATTTATTAAAGAAAAACCTTTGGATTTTCTAAGTGGGAAATTAAGGAATTTTGAGTGGGTGTGAGAGGGGATTCCACTCACATGAAGAGAGGAAGGGGTGGGGGCACCCATGGCTGGCCGCACCCCCCTTTCTGCTTCCTCCCCTCCCCTATAAAAGGAGGGTGAGGGCTCCCTCTTCTTCACACACTGGCCCACTCCCTTTTCCCTCCTCTCGCTGCTCCATTCCATGGTCTCCGGCTTGGCGAAGCCCTGACCGTGGGATTCTTCACCACCACCACGCCTTCGTGCTGTTGGAGTTCCGCGGGGATCCTCTACTTCTGCTACCACTGGATCGAGGGAACGGAAGTCTTCATCGAGCTGAACGTGTGACCGATTACGGAGGCACCACCGGATTGCGGTGCACTTCTTCTCGCTCGGGATCAGCGTGAGTACGACTACGCCAACAATGAAATTTTATCTCGTACCACTTTGAGTCTTCGAGGGTATGTTATCTCAAGACTCCCTTTCTCCCCGTTGCCTTTCATCTCATAGATTAGATTTTGGCCATTCGGGTTGATCGCGCGTAGGAATTTTTTTGTTTTCTATGCATCGTACCCTTCACAAGATGCCACAGAGCCAGTTCCCTGTTTTCTGCTATTTTTAGTTTCAGAAAAGTTGTTCTGGAAATATTCTTGGAATTTGAAAATTCGAAAGCCAAAATTCTTAGAATTCTCGGAAGCTTCTAGAAGTCCCGAACAACCTCGGAGGGGGCCACAGGGTGGCCACACCATGGGGTGGCGCGGGTCCCCCTGGCCGCGCTACCTAGGGGTGTGGGCCCCCTGGCCGCCCCCGACATCTCCCTTTCCCCTATTTATACTCCCCCGTGGGAAAATCTTAAAAACATCAACCTTTTACACAAAATACATCTGTAGCTCCGCCGCCGCCACCGACAAGTTTCAGGGGACAGATCTCTGTTCTCATACCCTGCCGGGACAGGGAAGTGCCCCCGGAATCCATCTCCATTGACTCCACCGCCATCTCCATCGCCGTTGTTGTCTCCTATGATGAGGAGGGAGTAGTTCTCCCTGGGGCTGAGGGCTCTACCGGTAGCTATGTTGTCCATCTCTCTCTCCCATGGTGTGATCTATATGTGATAGTGAGCTTTGTAATCTATTTGAATTCGTAGATGTTACTCTTCATCTTTTGCTACTCAAGTGCTTTATTAATATGAACTATGGAGTCACCTTATATCGCGGTGTGAAGGTGACAGTGTGCACATCGTGTGTGTCTCCTCTATGAATTGTGGTGTTTGTCTAGTACCTTCTAGGGCGCTCACAGTGACAGCGTGGAGTTAACTAGACATGGGAATTCTTACTTTAAAGAATGCTTTTTGCAGCCCTACGTAATGCTTACACTAGTAGGAAACAGACTATAGACACCAGCTTACCGCTGGGCAACAAGATTACACGTGCGCTAGTGCTATTATCGCTGGCGAACACGCCCCCTGTTCGCCAGCGCTAAGTTACATACTGTTGGCAAACACGCCCCCTGTTCGCCAGCGGTAACAGTGGGCGTGGGGCTGCGCGCGGCAGCAAATACCACTGGCGAACGAAGTTCCATGTTGGCCAGCGGTACCTAACTTACCGCTGGCGAACAGGGGGGCGTGTTCGCCAGCGGTAAACATACCACTGGGCAACATGGAGGTTCGCCAGTGGTAAACATACCGCTGGCCAAAATTATTTTCGTTCGCCAGCGGTAAGTTTTGATTTTTCCCTCCACACCCCCTAAGTGGACCGCCTTTTTTTACTTTTCTAAAGTAGAAACAAAAATGATAAAATGTTCAAAAAATAAAATCCTTCCATATGTGGGTAGGGTGTACTGTCTAGTTGATATAGAAAATTTGAAACACTCCATTTGACCTTTTATGCAAAATTCAAAAATAAAACGTAAAACGGTCATAACTTTTGCATACGACGTCGAAAAACGCGTTTAATATATCAAAAAAAACCGTGAGCAAATTTCCAATCCAGCCTCATTTTCCTTCGGCCTGTGAGGTTTTTTCAGAATCGGCAAATTCCAAAAGGAAAAAAGTTATTTGAGATAGACTAAAGTTTCCTACATAATCAAATTATTTAAAAAATTCAAAATTCGAAGGAATAAAAAAAATGTTTTTTTTTCAGAAAAGATAATAAGGATGTCATGTTTGGATTCCTCGTATTCTTCTGATCAATTTAGACATATCATTTATCGAATTTGGAATTACGGATTTGTAGATATGGTGTAATAGTTAAGAGGATTGATAGTACTATATTTACAAAAAAGAATGAGGTGTTCCTAGGTAGAGTAGTAGGATGGAACTAAGAAGTTAAGCTTGCTCGGGTGGGAATTTTGAAAATTTGAAAGAAAAAAAATGTGAAAAATTTTATTTTGGAAATTTCAAACTTACCGCTGGCGAACAAGACTGGTGTTCGCTAGTGGTAACTAGATAGCGCTAGCGAACAGGACTTGTTCGCCAGCGGTAACCTATTACCACTGGCGGGTTACTACTGGCGAACACCTGTTCGTCAGCGGTAGCACTATTTTGTTCGTCACGGTAAGCCTTTTCCTACTAGTGTTAGTGTTCGTTATCCAAACGGAGAGGGTTAAGAGTAGCATAGTGAGATAAGATATCTAGTTATTCATTTATGTGATCATTATTGAGAGTGTGCTCTAGTGAAAGTAGGAGGCCTAGGCCTTATTTCCAAGCATTGAAACACAGTTTTCCGCCTGTTCTACTACATGTTTGCTTGCTGCCATTTTTATTTCAGATTGCTACTATCACTTATTATCAAAATATAACTTGCATTTTTGATGGGGGGATAATAACCCGGTAGGCCAACTCCAAGGTATAACCCGGCCCAAAGGACGCTGCGCAGGATCCGGCTAAGGATAAAGAAACTTCTGGAAGGCCCAAGGTTTGTAGGCCTCGTAACCCGGATTGTGGGTTGCAGTAAGGAAAGCTAGGGTTTGTAAGCGGTGTTCGGGTAGGACTCAAGCTGCGCCTTGGAGGGCAAGCCAGGTAGGGGGACGGGTGCTTTATAAACCGGCCCTATGCTTAGTTTTGCAGAGATCCAAGAGTAATCATATCGCCGAATATCGAGTATCTATTGTACACAAGAGATCGAGTTAATAAAGTGAGATCGGAGACTCGGCGACTTCATCGCCGGCTACCAGATCGAATTTTATCATGTTTTCCTCTGAGCTAAACCCTCTCCCAAACGCCTGTGTCGACTTGCCCCAAGATCAGTTACCCCTGGTAACATCTGCCGTGATTATCCCACGACAGTTGGCGCCCATCGTGGGGCCTGCGTCCAAAGGTGTTTACATCACGGGAGAAGCTCGGAAGAGCATGGGGAACCTCGTCGTCGGTGAGATCTACGACAACCACGAAGGAGAGAAGGTGGTGGACGATTCCGGCTGGGGGCCAGAATCGGATCACCTCGAATCCGGATCTGTCGTGACAATCGGCCGGATCAACGTCTTCATCGGTATGGTATGTACTTCTGGCTCGGCTCCTGACAATTTTGGATCTGATTCTGTGTCAGGGGAGGCTACCTACGCCCAATCAGATAGAGAAGAATCAGTTGGAGAAACAGACCAGATAGAAGAATCCATCGCGCAGTGGGAACAGCCGGAGGAGCCGGCATGGACCCCGCGTGACCAGGACAGTGGAAAGGATGATACTGAATCTATCCGGGACCTGCTGGAAGACCGGTACGAAGAAGATAACAGCGGAGAAGAACAGCATGAACTCACAACAGGCGTAATACGCCGAGCGGCGGTCTACACGGCTCCCGCAGCCAACCTCAATCAAGGGAACGTGACCGCGACTCCGGTCGGGGCGGCTCAGGCATTGGCGCAGCGGCAGGATGCAGCTAACGGAAACCCGATCCTGGCCCGGGTCGATGGAGAGTCGGCATCAGTAACTAGCCGTGCAGTGGACGAGGAGTAGCACGCAAATACGTTCGGATTCCTGGGAAACCGGACACCAGGGGCGGGTCCTTCAAACCCGCGCCACCCGGCCTTGTTCGACAATAATCTGATCCTAGACCCCACGGTCCTGGCTACGGTTATCACCCCAGAAAACGCAGCTGAACGTGTCAGGGACCTGGACGTGGCCCGCCGCGCGTTGGAACAGCAAAGAAGACAAGTGGAAGCGGAGAAACAAGGGATGGCTACACGTCAACGCGAGCTGGATGCGTTGGAAACCCGGCTCCGAGAGGAAACATCCAGAGTACACCAAAGACATCAAACCAGACTACCAGCCACGGGTGGGGTCATTAACCCGGCGGCTTTGTTTATTACGCCTCAGGATCAACCGATCCCAGTGGTAAACCAGGAAACTGCACCTCAGCCGGCAACAGCGGAAGCACACGCGGCAAACGTGCAGGCCGGGTTACCCCCACCACGAACCAGAGTCACAACCGGCAACAAGCTACCGCCACCGCCACCGTCACGTTTTCGCACACCAGCAGGCCACTACAACAATCCCATGGACAACGTGTATGCAGCAACACTTGCATTGAACCAGATCCCGGTAGGAGAATCGCCCCATGCAGAAAAGACCCGGCAGGCGATCGATCTACTGCACACTGTAGTGGCGCAGCAGGCCAATTACCCGGACCATAGAAGCGGGATGCATGGGACGCCATACGCCAGTCAACAACCAGGGAATATTCAAACAAACTCGGCACGACGGAGGGAAGAGCAGCAGCAAATGCCGCCTCCTCCCCGCTTCCCGGCAGCATCAGTGGCACATGCCGTTGTGGATAGCTCCAGGGCTCGGAGAGCCGGGGCCGGGTCTGCTGCACATGGATTGCCTGCAGCACCGCGCCCCGCTGCACCCCTGGCTGGATCGCACGTTTCCCGAGTAAGGCCAGCCTCAACCGTCCTCGCAGGACCCAAGTGTCTCTCGGACGACATCAGAGCTGAACCTTACCCGGAAAAATTCAAAGAGCCGGGAAAAGTAGTGAATTATGAACCGACCATGGATCCGGAAACATGGTTGAGCAGTTATGAGATGGCAATGTCAATCCGCAATGCGTCCGAAAATCTTCAAGCCAAGTTCGTGTACTTGATGATGTCAGAAGGAGCAGCAAAGTTATGGTTCACCAACCTGCCGGAAAGATCGATCAAGTCCTGGGAAGAACTGAAGACCGCGTTCGTCAAGCACTTTCATGGAACGTGCAGAAAGCTATTCACTATTGATGATTTAGAACGATGCGTTCAGAAGAAGGGAGAATCAGCACGCAGTTGGGTACGCCGGGTTATGGAGATACTTCACTCATCCACGGATATTCAGCCCAAAGATGCGCTACAAGCTATGGCAAAAACATGCAAGTATATTCCTTTAGTACAAAAGTTAACTCGCATGAAGTCCAGTAGGAATGCATCGGAGGTTACGATGGGAGAATTAATGGATGCGTGCAACAAACACGCCGCAACAGACACTACAGAGGAGGAAATTGATGACAAGAAAGCGAAAGCGAACACCAGTAATAGTGGAAGAACCGGCAATGGATCGGCACCGAGTAATAACGGAAATAGCCAGAACAAGCGCCCATTTGAAGGAGGCTCCGAGTTTGTAGCTAATACTGAGGCCGGGTCTTCGAGACCCAGATCTGAAGGGAATTTTAATACCGGAAATCACAATGGAGGACATTATCAGGGACCTCCGAGGCCAAGCAACAGTTGGGATATATTCAGAATGGCGTGCCTGAAGCACAGCAGGAACGGCAAGCCGGCTAATCACTCCTTGGAGCAATGCGCCGACTTACAGAGATGGAAGAACGAGGAAGTAAACAGAGCCATGCGAGGTGCGGGTCGGGGAGGAGGCCCGGGTCCAGGTGGAAATTTGGGCAACGGTCCACCCCCAGCCGGTAACCCGGCAGCAGGAAATCCGGGCAACAATCAAGGGGGAGTGGGAGGTTTCCAGGCTAACCCCAAACAATTGGGTCAATATCATGTGCATACTACGGGAGGCTCTAACAAGGATAAAAAGATGCTAAAGCAGGCGGTTAACTCAGTTTCTTCTGCTGTTCCGAGGTATTTGAGATGGTCAGAACAAGAGGTAACATGGAGCAGGAGGGATCACCCGGATAGAGTGGATCACCCGGGAGTCTTAGCATTGGTAGTGGCACCACAGGTCAATGGGTATGAGCTGAAAAAAGTCTTGATGGATGGAGGAAGCAGCATCAATATCCTGTACTGGGAAACTTTTCTGCGCATGGGTCTAAAGGAATCTCAGCTACAAAAAAGTACAACAGTTTTTCACGGGATAGTGCCGGGTCATTCAGCGTGCCCTGAAGGAAAAATTGCGTTGGAGGTAGCTTTTGGGGAATCAAAGGACAATTATCGAGTTGAGTGGCTTACTTTTGAGGTGGTTAAGTTGCGCAGTCCTTATCACGCACTGTTTGGAAGACCGGCTTATGCCAAATTCATGGCAAGGCCGTGCTATGTGTATCTACAGCTGAAAATTCCGGGTCCTAAGAAGACCATTACCATACATGGAAATCGAGATATAGCGGCTGAGTGCGATGAAGGAGATGCAGCAATGGCTGAGCAAGCCTGTAGGAAAGAGGAACTCAGGCATTACCGATCTCAAGCGGACCTGGAGGAAAGGGCAACTTCAAAAAGGCCGAGCTCTGAGGAAGAAAAAGCAAAACCCAGGGCAGAGCAAGATGCTAAGATGGTGGCCTTCATCAGGAACGATCCCTCCAAATTGTCTGGCATAGAAGAGGAAATCACATCGCCGTCTACGGCTAGCAGCGCTGCGATAACGACACACCCGGATTGGCTAGCAAGCTCGGTACTCGTCATGAAAGGGTCTAACAAGTGGAGAATGTGCATCGGTCGCGCCATCCCGGGACCGATTATCGAAAAGAACTAAACAGTGTAACGGGCAGCAGGTTTCAGACGCGCTCTTTTCCTTCCCAGGGTACCTAAGGGGACTGGAATGTTTTTAATGAGGCGGCTTGCTGACCCAAACTTTATCGTATCAATAAAAAGAGATGGTTTTCAAGTATTGTCATGGTCTTTGCTTCGACTACAGGTAAGTGGTACTTGTTATTATCAATACATCAGTATCATCAAAATACATTGCACATACATAGGTCTTTGGGGGCTGAGCTGCTTAAATAGCAGTCACGAACCCAAATACCCGGCCTTGATGCCTATGAGTTATGAGGGCCGATTACTCGCAAGACGAGTACGGTTGCAATCTTATAACCGGACGAAGGAGCCAAATTTCTTGGTTATTCTTACTTAAGCTCGATGTGACTCGCACTAAAGTGGCATGATCTGTTCGCTTACGATTACAATCAACCACGCAGCCCAATGGGATTTGCTTGACCCTGTTTTTCGTATAGATGTAACAACATGGTATCCACGCGAAAGCCGGCTTACAGTACAAGATAATCAAAAGGGTCATCTAAACCACAAGTCTATGCAGAGTACAAGGCTAATAGCCGGAAACTCAACGAGTATTAAGCATGACTTCAGTATTTACGCAAACGGCTATTGGTTTTCGGCTTGGTAAAGAGCAATTTGTCCTCTGAGAAAGGCCGCACCCCCCTGGCTCGTATTTTGGGTCATGGGGACTGGGGACTTCGGAACAGAAACAAACTGTTTAGCTATTGAAGCTCGAGAGACCCTAGCTTCCGAGTCTTGGGGACTTAAAGAAAAGTCCACTTATCAAAACCCGTGATGCTCGGAAAACCGAGTCTCGCAAAGGGAATCAAAAAATAGTCGAGTATCGAGAATAAGTTTAAAGAATAAGACAAGTGTCAAGATTATCAAAATCCGGGAGAGGCACAAATATATCACGAACTAAAAGTACGTTACAAGTGATGGTACCAGTATCAAGGGTGCACAGGCGCACCATCAAAATCATATTAGTTTTAAACACAAAAGTACCAGGTAACGCCCTACTCGGCATCCTGAGAGCGGTCTTCCGGGTCTTGGTCCTGGATCTGCTCCTTAGCCTTTCCAGCAGCATTACCCGGACTTCCCGCGTCAGGACGGATAGGCGGAGGGACAGCTGGTGTAGAGGTAGACGGCCGTAATCCTAGCTCGGCCTCTCTCTTAGCAGCTTCTTCTTTTCTCCTGGCCAGATCAGTCGCCCATTTTTCCAACATATCAAAGGGAGGGGGTGCCTCTGCCAATATGGTTTTTCCTTCAGCGTCGTATGAGCTCATGATTGTGTCCAGGTCCATCTTGTCGGCCAAAGCGGTGGCCGAGTGGCGTACTGCGGATTGTATGGCCTTGAAGTCCTTGGGTGTAAACTTGGAGCCATCAGCCTTTAATTCTGGAAACCCGGATATTACCTTTGTCGGGTCAAGCTTAGGAAAGTAAGCCTTCGCCAGCGTAAAGGCCCGGGTCATACCGATCCGGCAGGACGAGCGCTTCCATATCTCAATCCATCCAGGCACCGTCGAGCAGGCTTGCATAAGATTCTCCTCACCCGGGTATACCTCGGAAGGCCACTTCACGGCGTCCAGTATAAGCTTTGTGCCGGCAAAAAAGGTCCGGAGCACAGTCTTCAATGTTTTTACCTTGGCAATGGCATCGTCCTCTGGAGCAGCGAGGTTCACACCTGCAGTTGAAACAAAAGGAAAGTATATCAGTCATCCCGATTATCATAACGATAAAGTAGAGGCAATTAAGTTAGTCGAAGGCAAAAAGCTCACTTAGCAAGATGCGATAAGTATCCGCAATCTGGTTCGATAAGTTCTTCAGCGTGGATTGGGCAGTGTTGTACTTCTTCTTGTATTTGGAAACGTCTTTTTTCAAAGTTTCCATGTTAGCCTCAAGGGCTTCTCTTCGTTTTACCTCAGCAAGCAGGAGCTGTTCGGTCTTGAGTAACACCTCATCGGACCGGGTCACTTCCGCCTGTAAGGAACAAGGAAAGAAAGTGTCAGTCGGATATCATGGAAAACCGGGTATTGCGTGAAGTACCGAGCACAACTTCGGTAAGTTATGCCCGGAACTTGGGGACTAGGTATATACCAAGAGATATCAAGTGTCGATTACCTGATGCGCTGCGGACATACGCTCTAGGATGTTGTTCTCTGAAGCTTTCATGGTGAGGAGAGCGCTCATCAGCTGGTCAAAATTATCGTTACCCGAGTTAGAAGTCTCAGGGTCGCGGAAACTTGGAGAAAAAGTTTTCCTCTTAGCAGGAGACGGCACCCGGGTCATCCGAATGTCGGGGTCTGCTCCTCCTCTCGCGCCCAAAGTGGCAGTATCTTCTTTCTCGCTTGCATGCGAGGCTATTGGATACCCGGCTTCTCGCCCAGCCGGGTCTGTCGGTGACGCTTGTTCATCACCAGCTGCGGCAAACGCATCATTATTTGGCTTCTCTTTGCCCGGGTCCTCGGTTTCCATGTCTTCTTGGTCACTAATAATGACCGTGGCCCTGTGAAAAGTGTGAAGGCACAGTTAGCACATAGCCGTGAAAAAGACGGCGAAAGTATGGTATAACATTAGGAAAAGAACTTTACCCGGGATTCACCATAAGGTCCGCAGGGAATTCGCTGCTAGAACCGGATGAAACTGAAAAATACCAAACGAGGCGTGAGGTTACCTTGCGAGGGAGTGTTTTAGAGGGATCTTTATGTTTAAAGAAGGGTACGGTCAGTACCAGTGTGCCGAGTTGGAGGCGATGAAATACCCGGGTTAAGGGCATCATTGCCCGGGTGGTTCCGAGTCGCCCTGCGCTTGGTCATAGGCGACTCCTTCAGGTATGGCCAAAGGGGGTAATGCCATGGTCAGCTCAGGAATATTGTCACAGGAACGCGAATTAGATGTGAGAAATTGATGCAAAACCTTGAAGACGACCCCTTGGGGTTTTCTTTTAGATCCGACCTTAATTGCCGGCTCTGGTTCATCTTCATCGCTGGCGGACTCCACTTTGCCGTCAGCTTCTTCTTCCTCGTCTTGGTCTTCTTGTTCTGAAAGTTACCACGGTTATAATAGGAGAATGAAAAGTGGGATGTGACGAACTCAAAGGAACTGGGCATGTACCTTCATCCGAGTTAACGGCATCCTCCTTCTCCTCCGGGTTTCCAGAGTTAGGAGGAGTGTCTATATTCCAGAAATCATCATCGGCCTGAAGTGAAAGCATAAGAGCGAGGGTTAATGGTTGTATCAAGTAAAGAAGATAAAGGTGAAATCGTGAAAACCAGGTCCTTACCACGGGGGCCGGGTTCTCGAGAGTGAAGGGCTCTAATCCGGCTATATTCCGGATTACCTCGAGCTTCTCTGTCAGAAAGCCCTTGATTGTTTTGTTGGTGTCACTAGGAGCGAAACTGCTGGTGGAGTATCGGATTGGGTCCGTGGCTTGCCCCGAGTATTCGCACATCAATTTTGCGCGAATGGAGTTGGGTTGGATGCGGAAATTGACCCAAGTCTTCACCAGGTTAAGCCCGATGAGGCCTTGGGCAGAAAGGATGGAGATTTTAGCCAATAGAGGCAGAATCGCTTCCCTTTCTGAGTCAGGGGCAAACGCGTTGAAGGTTTCAGAGATGTCAAGCTGACCCTCCGAGTAACCCGGCAATTTCTTTTCGCCGGGTGGGGAGGTGTCCTGGCAGTAAAAGTATGAGAGCTGCCAATGTTTGACGTGGGAGTTGAGGGTGAGAGGAGGCATTAAAGAGTTCTTGCAGCGTTGGATAGAAACCCCGCCGCAAGCAAGAAGTGCACCGTCGCCGCTTTCGCGGCACGGTTTGCACTGGAAAAGTTCGACAAAGAGAGCCAAACTTGGCGGAGTGCACAAGTAAGTCTCGGAGAGAACGATAAAATGGGAGATGTTTAGTACAGAGTTGGGTCCTATGTCGAAAATGCGAAGGCCATAATGGCTTAAAACGTCGCGGAAGAAGGGTGACCCGGAGGCCGGAAGCCCCGGGTCACGTGTTCAACAAAACAAATTACCTCATTTTCTGCTGGAGTGGGCCGGGTTTTGTTACCCGGTACCCTCCAGTGGATAATTTCTTGAGAGGGAAGAACCCCTAGCTCGACCAGTTCCTCCAGTTTGGCCTTGGTGACGGAGGACCGCGCCCAGTTGGCGGATATGGAGTTTGTGGTTTTGGCTTTAACCGGCTGCTTTCCCTGTTTCTTGGGCGCCATGGGGTTAACCTGAAAAAGCGTCAGAAGAAAGGATGTGAGAAACGAAACTCGGAAACTATCAGTTGACCGAGTATTGACAAGTGGTGTCAAGTTAACCTGGAAGTTAAATATGATCCGGGTATTACTTTGCTAAGCAAGGTACGAATTGTCCGGGTATCGCGCATTGTTACAAAAGTTGTAGAATTTTATGCATGGATGAGCGTTTGGGGATGATAAGTGGTTGTCCGTACATCTATTGTGAGCAAATGAGCCGGAGAAGGAGGATTTTCCGGGTGATAGGAACAAAGGCGGAAGATTTGGGCGGCTCGAGCCCAGATTGGGAATTCCATTTCTAGGTTATTGGTGAAATTAATGATTACAAGTGGTAGGAGAATGAGTTGAAGGGTATATCTTACCTATTGGGTGGGCTAGAGTGAATACTAGTGACCTAATTCGGCGTGACCCGAGAAATCGTGGGCGGCCCGATTCAGATCCAATCTGAGGGGGAGTTAAGAAGTTGCGAGGGTGAATTAGAGGATGTGAAAGACTTACCGGAGGAGATTGAAGTGAAGCTTTGCGGAGGCAAATGGCGCAAGCTTGGTGCCCCTTCGCGATTCCTGGCGGACAGGTTGGGGGTCTGGCGGCGGATCTGGGCGGCGGGGCGGAGCGCGCTGTGGCGGAGCGCAACCGGCAACGGATGGGCTTCGGTGATGCGCGCGAGGCTTCCGTGGTGATGCTCTGTGAGCTCGAGCTTGAAAGAAGGAAGGAAGAGGAATGGGGGAAAGTGAGCCGTTGGAGTTAGGGTTACCTCTAAGGGCTTATTTATAACGGCCGGGGTGGAAAAACTCAGCCCAACGGGCGGGACCCGGAAATTACGGGGTAACGGCTATCTATGTGAAATCTGCGAGATACGCCTTAAGTGTAGAGCGAGGTCTCCGAACGAAAAAGAGAAGGAGATCCTCTCCGCGGTATCAAGATAAATTATCGAGAAAAGTATAAAGTTTTGCTATTCTTATCAAGGCTTAGACCCGGGAAGTTGAGCAAGGCATCTGGAGAAAAGCCGGGTTACTATGTGGCCACCAGGGAGTTGGGCCTAGTCATTTCACAAAGCATTTCAACTCGGTCTCCACACATTCGTGTGGTTGATATTTTTTGCAGGGAATAGCCAGCGCTTCAAGGAGGGATCTTTGAAGCCCAAGCTATTCTGGGGACTACTGATGGGGGGATAATAACCCGGTAGGCCAACTCCAAGGTATAACCCGGCCCAAAGGACGCTGCGCAGGATCCGGCTAAGGATAAAGAAACTTCTGGAAGGCCCAAGGTTTGTAGGCCTCGTAACCCGGATTGTGGGTTGCAGTAAGGAAAGCTAGGGTTTGTAAGCGGTGTTCGGGTAGGACTCAAGCTGCGCCTTGGAGGGCAAGCCAGGTAGGGGGACGGGTGCTTTATAAACCGGCCCTATGCTTAGTTTTGCAGAGATCCAAGAGTAATCATATCGCCGAATATCGAGTATCTATTGTACACAAGAGATCGAGTTAATAAAGTGAGATCGGAGACTCGGCGACTTCATCGCCGGCTACCAGATCGAATTTTATCATGTTTTCCTCTGAGCTAAACCCTCTCCCAAACGCCTGTGTCGACTTGCCCCAAGATCAGTTACCCCTGGTAACATCTGCCGTGATTATCCCACGACAATTTTACTATCTCTTTGCCGAACTAGTGCACCTATATACCTGAAAATTATATTGGGTGTGTTGGGGACACAAGAGACTTCTTGTATCTTGATTGCAGGGTTGCTTGAGAGGGATATCTTTGACCTCTACCTCACTGAGTTTGATAAACCTTGGGTGATCCACTTAAGGAAAACTTGCTGTTGTTCTACAAACCTCGGCACTTGGAGGCCCAACACTGTCTACAAGAATAGAAGCGTGCGTAGACATCAAGCTCTTTTCTGGCGCCGTTGCCGGGGAGGTAAGGTAAAAGGTACTCACATCCTCGGGTGTGAGTGCTCGAAGTTATTTCCATTAGATCCTGCAATTATATCTTTTTGTTTCTTGTTTTTATTTTCACTAGTTAGGGTTAATGGAAAACAACATAAATATGAGAGAGCTTTATAATATTTATCTTGAGTTAGGACATGAAGTGTTTGAAGAGAAAAATAAAAAACCTATGGAGCCTTATTTGCATGCTAATAGCAATATTATTAGTATGAATTCTTTGAACAACATTGTTGCTAATGCTATGGAAAAATCTAAGCTTGGGGAAGCTAGTTTTGATGAATATGATATTTTTAGTCCCCCAAGTTTTGAGGAGGAATTTTTCTTTGATGATACTTTGCCTCCAATATATGATGATTATAATGATTGTGGTATTCTAGTTCCACCTGTTTACAATGATAAATATGATATTTTCAGTCCACCTACTGTTGAGGAGGAAATTATTTATGATTACAATATGCCTCCTATATTTAATGATTATGGTGATGAGAATAATAATGATAGCTATTTTGTTGAATTTGCTCCCACTACTATTAATAAGAATGACTATGCTTATGTGGAGACTAATAATTCTTTTATGCATGTGGCTCATGATAGGAATGTTTCTTGTGATAGTTATATTGTTAATTTTATACATTATTCTACTCAAATTTATTATGAGAGAGGGAAAAATAATTTTATGCATCTCAACAGTATTAAGTTTCCCCTCTTTATGTTTAAAATTTTGAAGTTGCAGTTATTTTGTCTTCCTATGCTAGTCACTTTGTGTTTTCATGACTTGTTTTTCTACAAGATTATTTTTCATAGGAAGTGGGTTAGACTTTTTTTTATGTTTGCATCTTTATGCTCTATTTTGCTTCAATTAATATTTCTCATGTGAGCATCTTCTCAAATTATCAGGCCTAGCTGAAAAGGCTTTAAAGAAAAGCACTTCTTGGGAGATAACCCATGTTTTTATTTTTGATTTGTTTTTCTATGTTTTATTTGAGTCAACGGGTTGTATACTTCTGTAGAAACTCCTTTGTATCTTTGTTTTCATGTTTTAGTAGTACCAAGTAAAGTCTCTGACGACAGTTGGAGTTGGTTTTCAGATTTCTGCGCAGAAAACAGATTTCTGCTGTCCACCGTAAAACATCGTATAAAATCACGGAAGATCAGAATGATCTGAAATTGTTTGCGCTTATTACTCAGCTAATTATGAAACCTTTCTTAGTTAACCACTTTTTTATTTGAGCAACAGAAGATTTTTGAAAAAAAACATCTTTACCTGCTGTTCTGTTTTGACATATTTCTGCCAATAAATGCATTTGCCTCTTAATCTCTTTCTTTGGGTGTTCTTTTGAGAAAAAGAGTTCTAAAAGAAGTTGTGAAAGTATCTAATGTGTTTATGAGTGTTAGGATTGTGTTGAAACTAAACCATGTGAATTTATTATTTTGATTGCACTAACGTTGCTAGTGAAGATTGTGAGAAGTTTGGTGTGAAGGAAGTTTTCAAGGCTCAAGAGAAGAGGATGATATGATGTGATCAAGAAGAGTGAAAATCCTAAGCTTGGGTATGCCCCGGTGGTAAATCCCAGCAAATTCCAAGAAGACTCAATCGTCTAAGATTGGGGATGCCCAAGGCATCCCCTTCTTCATCAACAAATTATCCTGTCACTTCTAGTGAAACTAACTTGGAGCGTCTTTTATTTTTGTTTTCAGTTTGTTTGGTTTTATTTTCTGTAATAATTGGTTGCATCTTATCATACTTGTGTGGGAGAGAGACACACTCCATTTTTATTTCTTAGAACACTCTAGTTTTCATTCTTATCTTCCAGTGATTGTTCACTTTTTGCTAGTACTGCGTTTAGCTCTTGTTTTGCATGCATCTCTTATCAGAGCTGTTAGTTTTAGTAGTGTTATGTGAGTACTCTCATGTTTTCTTGATGTATAATAAAGAGTGTTTTCTTATAACATATCTTGTATGGTTCTTGTTGAGAAATGAAACTGCTGCTTGAAATAGAATTTTTAACAGTGCAAGTAGAAGCTTGTATAGACTGTAGCTAGAACTTTTTCATGCCATGCTAAATGTTATTTTAGTTTTAAAGCCTTGTGGTTATTGAGTAGAATTAATGGCCTCAAATATCTGAGAGTGTTTAATATGTCTTGAAAGATTCATGAGTTGTTCTTGTCATAGTAAAGCATCAACCTATGGTATTCTCTTTCGAATGTTTTATTTGGTTGACTTGGCGCATGCTCACACCATGTTTATGACCACGAACCAGTCACGAATAGCTTCCATGACCACTTATTTTTTGAACTTGTGATACCTCTTATGCTTTAATTAATGATGCTTATGTCGATTTGCGTGATTATGGCTCTTATGCTCTCTTGATTTGTCGCTCCCAGTATTTTGCTAAGCCTCCACCTGTACTGAGTATGGAATTCTACTCGTGCATGCAAACTCCTTTAAACCAAATTTTCCCATTGTGTACACCATACCTACCTACATGTGGTATTTCACTGCCACTCCAAGTAAATTGCTCATGTGTTACCTTTAAAACATTCAAAATTACTCCTGTTTTGTGTTCTTGTTTTTGCTCATGGGGACGTCAATAGAGAATTTTTATCTCACTTATTGATTGGATTTCACACCCTGGACTAGTGGATTCATCCGCTTATACAAATGATAGAAGAGCTGGCAGCGGGGTGCCCAGTCCCAAATTAATGAAAACAAATTCTCTTCACTATTTTTGCCCCTGATTTACCAGTCAAAGCATAATTGTGTAAACAAAAGAGAAAGAGGGATGACCTTCTACCCAGATGCATCCTTCATATGGGAGTTGCTCTTGTGAATCCAGTTGGCTTGTGACGTACTGTATTTTATGTTTACCATTCGTTGACATTAGCATACACCTCTCCTAAAATATAGACACTCCTCCATGTTATGTGATTGTTGGCAGGTGATACGTCATAAACGTACCCCTAATTTCTGATGCTCCATGTTCATATTATGCCAATTGCTACATGTTTTCTCCCTTATTTATAGCATTTTTAATACGTTTTCCGGGACTAACCTATTAACAAGATGCCAAGTGCCAGTTCCTGTTTTCTGCTGTTTTTGGTTTCAGAAAATTTGTTCTAGAAACATTCTCAGAATTGGACCCCACAAAGCCCAAAGTGCCTATTTTCCCAGGAAGCATCCAGAACACCGAAGAGGAGTCGTAGACGGGCATCAGGGGGGCCACACCATAGGGTGGAGCAGGTCCCTCCTGGCCGCGCCAGTTATGGGTGTGCCCCCCTGGCTCCACCGTCTCTGCCCTTTCGCCTATTTATTCCCCCGGATGGAAAACCCTAGACACCTGATAAAAAATCCCGGAAAAGTTCCACAGCCGCCGTCGTTGTCAACCCTAGACCGGGGGGGGGGGGGTTCTGGAGCTGTCTCATAGCACCCTGCCAGAGAGGAAATCATCACCGGGGGCTTTTACATCACCATGCCTGCCTCCGGGGTGATGCGTGAGTAGTTCATCCCTGGACTACGGGTCCATAGCAGTAGCTAGATGGTTGTCTCCTCCACATATGCCTCCATGTTTAGATCTCGTGAGCTTCCTATCATGATCGAGATTGATCTTATGTAATTCTATATGCTGTGATTACTGGGATCCAAGGAATATTAACCTTATGCCAAGTTTCTTATAGTCTTTATTGCATATGTTATTTGTGATCTTGCATGCTTTCTGTTGCTAGTGGTTTCTCTGGCCAAGTAGTTTCTAGTGACTCCAAGAGGGAGTATTTTTGCTAGATAGTGGGTTCATGCCTCCTTTTCGCCTATGCTCGAGTGACAGAAACGTGACAGGGGAGGATGTGTTGTTGCCACTAGGGAGAAAACAGCGGTGTGAGTGCCCGCGTGCACAAGCATTGCTTACATTACACACATTGCTTAATGCGGTTATCTGTTGCTTGCAACTTAATACCTAAGGAGGGTTCGGATGATAACGTGAGGGTGGATTATTAGTAATAGATGCAGATGGATTTTGATCTATGTATTTTGTTGTAATGCCTGCACTAAATATCATATTAGTCATCATGTTATATTGTGCGCTACGGTGCAACCTTTATTTGTCAATTGCCCAGCTGTAATTTGTTCACCCATCATGTTATTTTTATGGAGAGACACCACTAGTGAACCTATGAACCCCGGTCCATTTTCCACACTGTTAAACAAACCACAACAATTTGCTGCTCTCTTTACTTACTGCAAGCATACACTATTTTCCACACTATACATCTAATCTTTGTTTTCAGCAAGACCTCTGAGATTGACAACCTCACTGTACGTTGGGGCAAAGTATTTTGGTTGTGTTGTGTGTAGGTTCCACGTTGTTGCTGACACGGTGAAGCGGTAGCACCACCTTCAGTGGCATCAACCTTCCGAAAGTCCTCTTTCTCCTACTGGATTGATAACCCTGGTTTTTAACTAAGGGGAAAGCTCCTACCGTTGTGCTCATCACACCCTCCTCTTGGGGTTCCCAACATGCATCAAGGATTTTTCTCGCGCCGTTGCCGGGGACCGAACAAACATATATAAGAAGACTTCCTCCCGCCACGGTCGCCATCACAAGCAGCAGCAGGAACCCAAGGATTCGCTTATCCATGGTTAGTGAAAGATGGATGCGAGGAGTGTCAAACTTTTAATACCTCTGTTTAATAAAATAAAAGCTCTAGCACATGAGTGATCCCTGCTTCTGTCAGCGAAGGGTCTTTCTTTTACTTTTATGTTGAGTCTCCATCTTCTAACTTTATGCACAGTTGAGAGAGCATTTTTTCCATTCTTAGTTCTATGTGCATTTGTTCCATAAACATCAATTATTGCTTCATAATGTGATATTATTTTTTCTTAAATTATTTTCTCTAGTCTTCCTCATGAACTTTGAAGGTGTCTTGGCATTTATGTTTTGTCCCACTCTTAAGGACTAGCGAGATACCACTTTGTCATGCTTTCTCTATACCTGAAACAAATGTTTATCTTTCTTTGCAATATTATCCATGATCCTTTATTTAAGATACTCTTCATGGTGCAAAGTGATTATTATGCTTTATTATTAAAGTTCTATTTATCATGTTTGTGTTTGAAGTTCTATGATCTCAGCATACATATGCTTTTACATTATAATGATCAAGTTTATGATAGTAGCATGTCACCTCAGAAATTATTGTGTTTTATCGTTTACCTACCCGAGGACGAGTAGGAACTAAGCTTGGGGATGCTTGATACGTCATGAACGTATCCCTAATTTCTGATGCTCCATAATGATATTATGCCAATTTCTGCATGTTTTCTCCCTTATTTATAGCATTTTTACACGTTTTCTGTGACTAACCTATTAACAAGAGGCCACAGAGTTAGTTCCCTGTTTTCTGCTGTTTTTAGTTTCAAAAAAGTTGTTATAGAAATATTCTCGGAATTGGAAAATTCGAAAGCCAGAAGTCTTAGAAGTCTCGGAAGATTCCAGAAGTCCCGAAGAGCCCCGGAGGGGGGCCACAAGGTGGCCACACCATGGGGTGGTGCGGGTCCCCCTGGTCGCGCCACCTAGGGGTGTGGGCCCCTGGCCACCCCCCGACATTGCCCTTTCGCCTATTTATACTCCCCCGAGGTAAAACCCTAAAAACATCGACCTTTTCCAAAAATACATCCATAGCTCCGCCGCCGCCACCGACAAGTTTCGGGGACAAATCTCTGTTCTGGCACCCTGTCGGGACGGAGAAGTGCCCCTGGGACCCATCTCCATTGACTCCACCTCCATCTCCATCGCCGTTGTTGTCTCCTATGATGAGGAGGGAATAGTTCTCCCCGGGGTTGAGGGCTCTACCGGTTGCTATGTGGTTCATCTCTCTCTCTTCCATGGTGTGATCTATATGTGATCATGAGCTTCGTAATCTATTTGAATTCGTAGATGTTACTCTTTATCTTTTGCTACTCAAGTGCTTTATTAATATGAACTATGGAGTCACCTTGTATCGGGGTGTGAAGGTGACAGTGTGCACATCGTGTGTGTCTCCTCTATGAATTGTGGTGTTTGTCTAGTACCTTCTAGGGCGCTCATAGTGACAACGTGGGATTAACTAGACATGGGAATGCTTACTTTAATGAATGCTTTTTGCAGCCCTACGCAATGATTAATGTTTGTTATCAAACCAGAGAGGGTTAAGAGTAGAATAGTGAGAGAAGATATCTAGTTATTCATTTATGTGATCATTGTTAAGAGTGTCCTCTAGTGAAAGTAGGATCCCTAGAACTTATTTCCAAGCATTGAAACACCGTTTTCCGCTATTATCACTTAGTATTATCCATATTACTTGCATTTTACTATCTCTTTGCTGAACTAGTGCACCTATATACCTTACAAGTATATTGGGTGTGTTGGGGACACAAGAGACTTCTAGTATCTTGATTGCAGGGTTGCTTGAGAGGGATATCTTTGACCTATACCTCCCTGAGTTCGATAAACCTTGGGTGATCCACTTAAGGGAAACTTGCTGGTGTTCTACAAACCTCTGCACTTGGAGGCCCAACACTGTCTACAAGAATAGAATCGTGCGTAGACATCACATATTACAACGAATATTTTGTCATTACTACATAGGGAAACATATCCTTAGCATTTCTAAAATGGCATAAGGATCTCTCCACTGTTGTCTAATCATCATATGAATTATCCTGCTATAACATTCTATAGCACAAGACTCATCTGGTTGTGTACATAGCATGGAACACATGACTTGGAAATCTCAATTTCAATTTTCCTCATCAATTGTCAAAGCACATGAATATTGCTCAATCCTTTTCCATGTGGCAAGAACCCCTTCTTGTCATTTCGATATTGACTTACTTCAATTCTTCATCTATGTAATTTGGCTCAACCATATCGGGCGCTTCAATCAATATCTTATAGATATCGATGCCCAATATGTTCTAACCCTTTCATCAATATGAAAATCTTAACCGTGTTAATTCAAAATACATATTTTCCAATCAACCACATGTCATCTACATAAAACATTAGAAAATATGTCTTAGGGCTCCCACTTAATTTCTTATAACTCTACAAGCATCTTTACCGTTCATGATGGAATCTAATTGTTTTTGTAACTTCATTAAAGTAAAGATTCCAACTTCGTTATGCTCACTTCAAAAATTGAAGTTTGTATACATGTCCGACAACCTTTTGAATTTTACAAAACTCTCATACTGTGTCAACTACACATCCTCGATCAAACTTCCTTGATAGGAAACTTGGTTTTTGTTATTCAACTACCATATCATAATATGTATTTTTTTTCTAGAACTATCCGCAAAGACTAAAGCATCACTACGGAAAATCAAAATCTTGTAGTAGTCAACTCTTTGAACTTCGTCGAAAACATCTTTTCGACAAGCACAACTTTAAAACGATGTAAATATCCATGTCTTTGTTGCTATATAGACCCGTTCGCTATCGTTAGGAATCATGTCTATCGAAAAGACTACCAAGTCACATACTTGATATTCATATATGGATGCTATCGCGGATATAATGACTCATATCCAATTTTATGAAGTCAGGGCCCATCATTTGCTTCCTTTATAAGTTCTAGGTCCTTTGTTGTCAAAACAATACTTCACTCTCAAACCACAGTTTGGTCTAATTACAAAGTTTTTAGGATTTTTGTGGTTCAGTTCGCAATCTCATTCGAAGTATCTACAACACATGTAGTGTCTTCTACTTAGTCAAAATAGGAAACCTCGGAACAAGTTCCAGTGGTGCGCTACTCTTGACATGATAACAAAGATTCTCTAATCTCATCGAGTTTCTAGTGTTCTCCCACTCACTTGTTTCGCAAGAATTACTTTCCCGAGAAATCAACCCTTTCTGACAAACAACATTTGTCTTTGGTTTGGTGATAGGATAAATACCCAATGGTTTCTTTGAGATAACCTTACAAACATATATTTATCCTATTTTGGTTGTAAACATTTTACACATGCTATGCGTACCAAAACTTAAGAAAAAGACAATTCGGGTCACTACCCAAGCCATAACTTATATGGTGTCAATTTCAACTGATCATGATGGCGCTCTTTTCAATGTAAAAAGCGGTAGTCTCTAATATATAAACTATAAAAATATAAATGGCATTTTATTTATCTTACCATGTCCAACAAGGTTTGATTACGTCTCTCAAACAATCCATACTTACGTGTGGTACTCGAGAAGGATAAATTATAGAACAGTTCTGCAACTCCTCAGATGTTTTTCTAAACTTGTAACTCAAACTTTATCCTTTATGATCCAATCATAAATACTTATCTTGTTACAGTGATTTTTACTTCATACTAACAATAGTTTGAGCCAATTCAAAAATGCCAAACTCCTTTCTCTTTAAATAGATATACTCATATATCTACTCAAATCATCGACGAAATTTTATGATGGAAAAATTAATCCACCACACATGACTACACATAATGGACTATATACATCAATATGTACAATCTCCACTAAATTAGTCGTCCATTCTACTTTGGCCTATGAACGGAATTCTAGTCATCTTTTGGAAGTGGTCTCACAAGCGTCAATTTATTAAAAAAAATGACTCCGGAAGTCCATTAACATGGACTCCTTCGAGTTTTCCTTTCCGATATGAAATAAAATGGTGGTGTCACAATTTAAGTGAAATTATTTTACGTCTTGCAATGTTTAGCCTTTAGTCTTACATACGTTTACTTTACCAACATGATTTATATTAACTCATCCATAAATTATGGAATATGGTCATGGTTTGAACAATCTCATTTGTTCTCACAAAAGACCGGAACAAAATAACAACTTATTAAGTTCTTAAAATAAATCTTGAATGTTTGGTTCGATGCGACTGTGAGCATGATACGTTTATCTATAAATACTGATGTTCCATGATGATATTATGCCAATTGCTACATGTTTTCTCCCTTATTTGTGTCATTTTTATCGATTTTCCGGATTAAACTATTGACAAGATGCCACAGAGCCAGTTCCCTGTTTTCTGTTGTTTTTAGTTTCAGAAAAGTTGTTCTGGAAATATTCTCGGAATTGGAAAATTCAAAGCCCGGAAGTATTAGAATTCCCGAAGGTTCCACGAAGTATTGAAGAGACCCGAAGGGGGCCTTAGGGGGCCCACACATAGGGCGGCGCGCCCCCTTGGCCGTGCCAGGGGTGGTGTGGGCCCCCCCAGGGCTCCACCTCCTTTGCCCTTTCGCCTATTTATTCCCCTCTGAAGGAAAACCCTAGGCACGTGATCAAATATCCTTGAACAGTTCCACGGCCGCCGTCATCGTCAACCCTAGATTAGGGGTGGTTCTGAAGCTGTCTCCCGGCACCCCGCCGGAGAGGAGATCATCACCGGAGGTCCCTTCATCACCATGCATGCCTCTGGAGTGATGCGTGATTAGTTCATCCTTGGACTACGGGTCCATAGCAGTAGCTAGATGGTTGTCTTATCCTCCTATGCCTAAATTTTTAGACCTCGTGAGCTGCCTAACATGATCGAGATTGTTCTTATGTAATTCGATGTGCTGTGTTTGCTGGGATCCGATGAATATTGAACTTATGCCAAGTTGATTATAGTATTTATTGCATATGTTATTTGTGATCTTGCATGCTTTCCGTTGCTAGTGGTTGCCCTGGCCAAGTAGTTGCTAGTGGCCCCAAGAGGGAGTATTTATGCCCGATAGTGGGTTCATGCCTCTTTTTCTCCTGTGCTCGAGTGACAAAAACGTGACGGGGGAGGATGTGCTGTTGCCACTAGGGAGAAAACAGAGGTGTGAGTGCCCGCGTGTACAATCATTGCTTATATTACACACATTGCTTAATGCGATTATCTGTTGCTTGCAACTTAATACCTAAGGGGGTTCAGATGATAACCTGAGGGTCGATTATTAGTTATAGATGCAGTTGGATTACGGTCTATGTGTTTTGTTGTAATGCCTGCACTAAATACAATAGTAGTCATCATGTCATGAATGTGCACTACGGTGCAACCTCTATTTGTCAATTTTCCAGCTGTAATTTGTTCACCCAGCATGCTATTTTTTATGCAGAGACACCACTAGTGAACCTATGAACCCCGGTCCATTTTCCTACACTATTAAACAAACCTTTACAATTTTCCTCCTTTTCTTTACTTACTGCAAGCATATACCATTTTCCACACTATACGTCTAATCTTTGTTTTCAGCAAGACCGGTGAGATTGACAACCTCACTGTACCGTTGGGACAAAGTATGTTGGTTGTGTTGTGTGCAGGTTCCGCGTTGTTGTTGACACGGCGAGGCGCCATCACCACCGTCAGTGGCATCAACCTTCTGAAGATCCTCTTTCTCCTACTGGATTGATAACCTTGGTTCTTAAATGAGGGAAAATTCCTACCATTGTGCTCATCACACCCTCCTCTTGGGGTTTCCAACACGCTTTGCCAGCATCAGAGCAAATTAACACTTTATATATGTTCTTGTTATGAATGATCCCACATCTACTACTTGTTTCTTTAGGCCCTTGTATTTCTTGCATCGAGTTTCTTTGTATGAAAACTCATACCAACCTATCTGGTATCAAAATACCCAAAAATACTTTGTTAACTACTAATACATCTATAACTTGTATATCAAGCATATACTCATGAGCTGGACCTTTCCTGTTATCTTCTTTTCTGCCATATACCTTTTTGTAGTTCTATTTTTAATATTCCCTTTCCTTTACAGAAGAATCATTCAACATCAAAAAATGCTAGTCATACTAGCACATTTTCCTTGGCGTGTTAGCCATATACTATCACCCATTGAGTCATACTTTGAGTTTGATTGTTCTACTAATATCACCATATTAATAGCATTCTTCTGGATTCCACTCTTAGAAATCCTCAAGCAAGGAAACGATTTTACCCACACTTTTAATCCATATAATCATAACAATTTTGTGATGAAACTACTATAGCTCGAAGGAAGGAATTTAGAGGATAATATTAGCGCCCAACTTCTTGGAAGATTCAAACGCCTGACATCTTCAATCATTGCATATATTCAGATAATAGAAGCATACATTGTCACGCTAAATTATACTCAAACATGTTGCCACAAATAAGTTTTTAGATATCAATATATCTTTCACTTGATTGTTTCTGAAAAAAATTCTTTTCAATTCCTAAATTGCCTTGATCAACAAAACAGTCTTTTGAAGATAAAGTATTATGGAAGCAAGCATGACACTAGATTCTAAGTCGGAATTATTTGCTCTCTAGATCAATCAATCATTAATCATATGGAGCTAGGTAGGTTATACCGAAAATCAACAATAGGACTCAATTTAAATTTCACTAATACGGTACGAACCTTAAATGGTTTTACACGATCTTAACAGTTATATCTCAATTAACAATCTAAGTGTAAGGTAGTTTGTAGATGCCAATGAATACTAAAATTTATGCAAATTCACTTTGATTGGTTGTTCGTGATAAAATAAGTTCAAGTTAATTCAAAAATTACTACGTGGACTCCCACTCAAAAACAACATCACTCAAATCGTTTTAGTGATTACACAAACCAAATTCACTACACCAAAACCGATCATCACGTGAGATGATGTAGTTGCAAAGGCGAACTGAAGGGAATATGCCCGAGAGGCAATAATAAAGTGGTTATTATCGTATTCCTTGTTTATGATAAATGTTTATTTCTCATGCTAGAATTGTATTAACCGGAAACGTTGATACATGTGTGTTTAATAAACAAACAATGGTTCCTAGTAAAGCCTCTCTTTTAACTAGCTCGTTGATTAATAGATGATAAAGGTTTACTGATCATGAACATTGGATGTTGTTAATAACGAGGTCATGTCATTAGAAGAATGATGTGATGAACACATACCCAATATCAAGATAACAATACGATCAAGTCATTTAGTTTATATTTTTATATCTTGCATACAAAGTAACTTATTCCTAAGACCATGAGATCATGTCAATCACTGATACCGGAAGGATGCTTTGATGTCATCAAACGTCACACCGTAACAGGGTGACTATAAAGGTGCCTTTAGGTATTCGGAAAGTATTAGTTGAGGCTCATGGATCAAGAGTGGGATTTGTGCATCCAAATGACGGAGAGATATACTCTGGGCCCTCTCGGTGATATCACATCGACACCGCTTGCAAGTAGGTGATATGATCACAAGGATGTCATATCATGAAAATGAGAAAAAAGTACTTGTCAGGTAACGAGATTGAACAAAGTATGGTTGATACTAATGATCGAATCTCGGATGTAACATCCCTGATTTTTGGAAAGTGCAAAAATGGCAAAATTTTGAAACTTTTGTTTTCTTGTTTAAAGCAAGCCACCCAAAACAAATAATACACAAAACCCAAAGGAAATATTATGTCATACTACAATGTTATTGGAATGAAAATCCATTATGCCTCTGTTTCCATAAACCCTAAGTCTTTTCAAAATGAATACCCCTTACATAAAGTAATTATTTTATCTTTTGAAAACCCTATTACATAAAATAATTTCAATTCAAATATTACTTAGAAAATATTTTATGGGAACTCAAATCAAAGAATTATAACCTTTAATAATGTTCTAAACCTTAAAAATGTTTTACCAGAATAAAAGATATTTATAACATTTATTAGTTGTTATTCCAAGTTATAAACATAAAGGGATGAGCATAAAATGCTTTGCTTTGAAAATAATATAAAAAGAGATCTTGAAAACAATATTATGGCATCTGTAATTTGTTTTCTAAATATTAGTAAATCACTCATGTATTAAAAAATACTAAAATGAGGTAAAAATGACTTTGTAAAATATTAATTGGCATGTATAATGTCTCTTAAAATTTTATTTAATCAAAAAGAATATTTTGTTATTTTTCAAATTTTAAAATAACAGTAAGTACTATTAATCATTTATTTATAATTGCAAAATATGAAAATTCAAATGTGATGAAAAGTTTACAAAAATGTTATAATCTGAAAGTTTTGAATTTTATGAATCAAATGCAATTGGTTTGAGGTGAATTGAAGTCATAAAACAAAATATATTCAATATATAAGAAATCAGGAAATAAAAATAAAATAAAAAGAAATGATGACATCATCATCTTCAACCCTGGAAACTAAAGAAACTCGCCCGTTTCGGCCAAATTGAAATCCCTTCAATGTGCGGGATTAAGACCCCGATTTAATTCTCCGCTTCCTCCCCCTTTAAGCCATTGAGCCTCTCCGCGTTTGTCCTCTACCCCCTCTTCATTTCGTGCCCCCAGGCCCTCTAATTTCCTCACCGGAGCTCCTCCGTTCCGCCGCCGTCGATCTTGAATTCCGTTGAGGTGAGCCATTCTAGGGACCCGAGACCACCCTTTTCTGTACCCCTATATTGACACGCATCACCATGACCCCTTTTCTTGTTTTTGTGTTGAGCCAAACCACCGCGCCAAGAACATTTGCATCTCGCCGGAATGTGAAGCTTCTCCATGCGCACGGCGCGGCCATCCCGGGAGGTTAAAGACCGCGCCATTGGCTCCATTCGCTCCGCCATGTCAAGATGCACGCCGTGGTTGTGTCTCTGTGCCCGAATACTACCCCTCGCACCACTGTCGTCCGCGCCCGAGGAGCAGCGCCTCCGTATCCTCCATCTGCGCTCGCTCGCCGTCACCGTTCCTGGAAGTGCCGGTGGAAGCCATCGTCACCTACGACCTCCCCATGTTGCCCTGGTCCTCTTAGTGCCCTTACCTTCCCCGGGAACCCCCTCTAGCACCGCCGCCGTCCACGACCGCGCCTCCGGCCACTGCGTGGACATTTTCCGGCAAAGCAGCACCACCCAGGTGAGCTTCTATGTCCCTCACCATTCGATTTTGATCCAAGCGCTAGGATTAGACCAACTTACCGAACCGGTATCGTCCAATCACAGTGCGTCACATCAGCGCCAGTCAGCCGCGCGCGGTTAGCCAATCCGTCGCTCAGAGCAGCTCATAGAAGGCCCAAGCCCAGTTCCTACTCATCGCACAGCGTGACAGATAAGCCATTTTCGGCCCAGCCTGTCTCTGGATTTAATTCCGAATAAAAATAGAATTGTAAATTTGCAGAAAATAGTCCTTAGAACTTAGAAACATCATATCGTTTTAACCACTTGGCCATATTTGATAAACTTGGACTTTTTGAAATCCCCATAACGTGTAGAATCTTTTAGCACAGTTCAAATTCAAATTTGGCAAACCTAAATTGGTTCAAATTTAAATGTACTTGTTTGATAAATTTTGGGCATAATTCAAATTCTACAAATCCAAAAATTGTAAATAAAATATATTTGGAAGCCTTAGGTTTGGTAATTTCACACCCTCTGTTCCAAAATAATTTTTGAACAATTTAAAATGTAATTTAGAATTAAGTGGTATAATTTAATATTTTTGACATAGGTTTAATTCTATAAATAATTTCAATATAGTTCCTTTTGCTTTTTTGTTCATATTGGTAACTTTGAACCAGAAACAACCTTGCCCAACCATTTTAGACACCCTTGGACCATGACTATTTGTTTTTGACCAAAAACCCAACATAGTGATACATCCATTTTCACCATGTCTTAGAATTTGTTTTCAACTGTTATTCTTTGTTGTGGTGGTTATTTTGGAGCCAAGACCAAGTCCCTAGTACATGTATATCATATAAAGGACCAAGTAGTGAACCTCAAACACTAGTACCTTAGTCTTTCTATCTACTTCTCCACTCCCCTATTCTTGCTTCAAGAACTCATCAAGTTAGAAAATGGAAAACAAGACTCAAGCAACATAAGGCACTTCACTTTCAACTTGGTGGAAACATGAAGAGCTAAAAGGAAGATCAATGAAGAAATTTTGAAGAAAAGACTTGTACTCCACAATTAGAAGCAACTCACGGAAGTACAAGTGTGAAGAAATTCAGAAGAAAACATATCCCTCTCCCTTTCTATCTTCCTTCTATTTTCTTTCTTTTTCTATTTGACTTAGTGGTATTGTGCCCATCCCATACCCAAACAAATTAGTGAAGTGAAATCCATGAAGAATCTATCAAGACCAAGGGAAGAATCCATCCAAGGAACAAGACTACAATAGAAGCATGAAGATGATCTTCAAGAAGACAAGCATGTGAAGACTTGGAGCAATGCACACTATGAAGATAATTAAGTTGTTTTTGTCCAACCCTTGAACCAAATGGAAAAGCCCAAGACTTAAACTTGTTAATCCTTTGTTATGAAGTTAGTTGAACCTAGACCTAGCCTAAACCAAAATGGAAGGACTAACTTAGATCACTCAAATGTTTTGATGAAAACAACTAAATGTTACACTTTCTATTGTGTTAATTTAGTTAAAATAGTGAGATCGCCTTAGTGAACTCTTGGAACTTGCTCGACAAGTATGTTTATAGTAAAGTTAGATCACATAAAACTCAACCTAGTCCATTCCAAGTAAAACCCTTGGAATTTAACAAGTATTGAACTCAAACCTTTGACCTTGTCCTAGCCAACTTGGCACAACCCCTTTGTTATGTTATTTGCTCTGTTTGTTTTCTCCACTTATGTGTTTGATTGTAGGATGCTTGTTTATTTTGTTATTGTGTTTTCAATGAATAGATTGTACTAAGAGCAACGATCTTTTGTGAAGAGAGTGCGATATCTTCACCAACTTCAACAAGGCAAGTAACACACCATAAACTACCCATTATTTTCTATATGCATTAGTTGATTTTGAGTAGCATGCATGATAGGAAATTTTACTAAGTTATATTATGCTATGCTATTATCCTAGTAGTGTGTAGCCATCTATTTTACCCTTGTTATTTTGATAGCCTTAAAACTTAGTAGATGCTATGCAATATTACAAATTGTTTTACTAGATGTTGAGGAAAACTTATAAGTATAACTAATGAATGAACCACCTGGGTGGAAGTGGTAAGACTGGTTTATGTTGAGTGTTGCCTCAAGGCCCTTTTCAAAGGGTTATTCCACTTGAGGTTGTCACTTGCGGATGGCCACCCAGGAACAAAGAGATTACTATGTCCTTCTAAGTTTAGTAGCTTCCCGTGCAGCCTTTAGTCATATGGGCTCTGTCTTGATCAACTAAGTTGAATGAACTCACTAGGCTTACAAGAAGATGTACCATAATTATAGGTGGAATGGGTAAGCCAAACGGTGGTGGAATTTCTTCTGAAAGATCTCGTCTCAATCTTCTCCTTTCCTTAATGCACTCAGGGTGTATAGGATGTTTGGGCTGATTTGAGTCTGAAGGTGAAAGTGCACAAACTCTGCAGAGTCAACAAACTAAGATCTTAGCCGTGTCCCCGGTTATGGACAACTATGAGCAGCTGGACAAGGATTGACGGAGGAATCTCATCACCAATTTCAATAAGTAAAATTTTGACCAAGTGAACAGTATTGTGGTGCTTGGATCTTAATCCAATGTTGCCACCCTTTTGAAAAGAAAAGTTTGTTTTACAAAAGTGATAGGAGAAAACAGGCTTTATGCAAACTTAGCCAAAACCCCACTTAGCCAAATAAGCATGTAGTATTAGTATTGCCATTTATATCCACCATAGTGTTACTTGCCAATACATTAAATTGTATTGACTCCCTTGTGGCTGCATATTCCATATTGCAGATATTTCTAAAGACGAGTAAGGATTTCGTTTAGGATCTCGAGACTATCGCCAACATGTTTTGCCTGTGGCACATGAAGAAGATGGCCTCAATGTTGTTCTATGTTTTCTGTTGTATATCTTTGTTTTCTGCTAGTCTTCTAAGAGCATCTCTAACAGAGCCCATAAAAGGGACAAAAACCGTAAAACTCCGGCGCTTTTACGGGCCGAGGCCGGTTTCTAGGCCAAAGCAGAGCCCGTATAGTTAGCCCGGCCCGTAAACAAGATAAGGGTGTCCGTAGATTTCCACGGCCGGCCACTACTTATTCAGTGCGAACCTAGTTTCACGGGTCGAAACCCTCACTTTGCCGCCTGCGCCGACGAGAAATCCACCGCCCCACCTCCACCTCCGGCGAGCGATTCCGCCACCCCCACCGCGCAAGATCCACCGCCGCCGCCCGACCTTGGCCCCCAAGCGAGAAAGCTCGCCGCCGCTGCCGGGCGACGGCCTATTCGGCGGCGAGTTCTCCGATAGGAAGCGTGTGGAGCTGGTCCGCAGCGACGGCGCGCGGAAGCGCCTCCCGCGGTAGTGGACGAACCTCCACTTGCCGGTGCCGCAGCGCGTGGGGTACCGCGCCGTGTCCCTCTTTGACCGCATCCGGCGGGAGCGCGAGGAGAAGTGCCGCCGCCGCGCGAGGCAGCGCAATGGCGGCTAGGGAAGCTCCGCCGCCGCGCCAGTGTAAGAACCTCCGCTGCTTCCACCGCCGGAGGGGTACGATGCCGAGCATTTCGGCATCTCCCTCGGGCCAGCGGATTTCATGTCCGATGAGCAGATGGACGCGACGATGGAGGCGGCTCTGCAATGCTCCGTCTTCGAGGCGTAGGAGGCGGAGGCGACGGCGAAGCTCAACGCCGAGCTAAACCAGCACCTTCTGGAGACAGCGCTCGTCATCAGCACCCTCCCGCCAGTCATCGATCTCGTCAGGGACTCCGGTGACGAGTGAAGCTCCGCCGCCTCCGCCTCGACCTCGTCGCCGCCGCAACCGAGGCTCCGGTGAGCCAAAATTTGGACAAAAAGGTTGGGCAGCAACGATTAATGTAGTTTTAGCTTTTGGATTTGCATTATGTATGTGAAATTAGTTTGAATCGTATATGGAAGCAATCGGTGATGAACAAATGAAGGGAAATTTAATCTCGTCAAATATCGAATATATTTTGCAGTTATATTTACGGGTTCTGCTATTGCGCGCCTCGTTTTCGCGCAAAAAACAGGCACTTTCTGACCCTTAAAACGAGTATACGGTTCAGTGGTTTGAGGGCTCTGTTAGAGATGCTCTAAGACTATGCAAGTTGTTATCCTATTTTGTAAACACTGGATCATACGACGTAATAGAATTTGATGCATTTGCATGATATTTCATTTTGTACTGTGGTGCTAGCAATTGATCTAGGGACTAGCACAATAACACAGGTGTCCTTACATTATTTAAATGTGGGAACGCTACATCGGACAAGTAAAATATCGCGAGACAAAGGGAATAGTTTACGACGTTGATGGTTCACGCAATCATGAGAGTCATCGTTAAAAATATATAGGAGTCATCACGGATCTCCAGATACCGCTGTTGATTATTGATCGGAGAGGAGTCTCGATCATGTCTATCTTATTCGCAAACCGTAGGGTGACACACTTAAGGTTCGATGACGCATTTGAGAGGATACGAAATATCGGAGAAAAGTTTGGACAACACCGGAATTCTTTCGAGGAATATTGAAATAGTTCAAGGTGGTATATGTTAATATTTGATTAACAAATAGTTCAAGGGGGTAATTGTTAATGTTCGTTAATAGGATTAAGTGATTAACAAATATTAAAAATAAATAAATGAAATTGTTTTATTTATTTATTAAAGAAAATCCTTGGAATTTTGAGCGGGAATTGATGAGAGAATGAGTGGGTTGAGTGGAGACTCCACCGACATGATGAGGGGAGAGGTGGAGGCACCAAAAAATTCGTGGCTGCCTCCCCCTCATATATAAAGAGGGGTTGGACCTCCCTCTCCCCACACACTTGCCCACCTCACTTCCTCTCCACCTGCTGCTCCATTCCATGGTCTCCGTCTTGGCGAAGCCCTGACCGTGGGATTCTTCACCACCACCACGTCGTCGTGCTGCTGGAGTTCCGAGGGATCCTCTACTTCCGCCTCCCCGCTGGATCGAGGGAACGGAGGTTGTCATCAACCGTACGTGTGACCGATCACGGAGGCACTGCCGGATTGCATACGATGCACATCTTCTCGCTATCAGGATCGGTGTGAGTACGACTACGTAAACAACGAGATTTGATCTCGTAACGCTTTGTGTCTTAGAGGGTATGTTGTTCTTAAGACTCTCTCTATGCCCGTTGCTTTCATATCCTAGATTAGATCTTGGCCTTTCAGGTGTCTCTCGCGTAGGAAATTTTTTGTTTTCTATGCAATGAACCCTTCACGAACATCGACATGTTCATCATATCATCCATATGACTCATGCTTTACCTTTCGGTTATGTGTCCCAAGGCCATGTCTGTACATTCTAGGCTCACCAAGTAGAACTGTAGTATTGCGTGTGTTTTCAGGCCATGTCTGTACATACTAGGCTCGTCATCACCCGTTGTATGCGAACGTTGAGTCTGTCACACCCGATCATCACGTGGTGTCTCGAAACGACGAACTTTCTTAATGATGCATACTAAGGAATAACACATTATTATCTTGATATTAAGTGAGAGGGATCATATTATAATGCTATCGTCATCATCTAAGCAAAATAAGATGCATAAAAGTATTAACATCACATGCATGGATAATGTGATATGATATGGTCCTTCTTGCACTTGATCTCCATCTTGTGCATCATTGTACGATCTCCACATTCCACCGGTGTGGCACCAAGGGCCATGGCACCTCCATCTCGATTGTCCATCAAAATTACAACATATCACATGGATATGATATACAACACACATGCCATAAATAATAAGACAACCATATGGATTCCTCCGGTATGTCAATAATATACAAAAGATATCATCTCATACATCAAATTTATAACATTGACCATCTCACATCACATGCCCTGCAAAAACAAGTTAGACGTCTCTAATTTCTTTTTGCATATTATATGTGGCTTAGGGATTTCGAGGATAGAGCTGTTCATACCTACGAACATTAACCACAACATTGATAAACATATTTTTAACAACCCTTCATAGATTAGATCTTCACTATAGTAGGAGAAACGGACACCCCCTCAGCCACAAGTGAGACAAGTCTCGCGTACAAAGTACACGTAAAGTTTGTCTAGGGCTGCTTCATCCTACTATGCCACTAAGATCATAAAATACTCAAGGAGGCAATAACATGATCATCAACGCCCACATACACGGATGTGTTCTACCCGTACAAATCATCTACGCATAGATCCGGCTCTGATACCACTGAAGGCTTCGTTGCATAGAAAACAAAAAATTTCCTACGTGAGAAACACCCAAAGGGCCAAGATTTGATCTAGGAGATGTAAGAAACGAGCATATAGAAATTCTTAAGGATAACATACCCTCAAAGACACAAAGAGTTACAATATCGAATCTCGTTGGTGATATAGTCGAACTCACATCGATATCAAGATAACACAGAAGAGCGCTACAATCTGGCAGCGCTTCCGCACTCGATCACACGTACAGCTTGATGACGACCTCCGTTCCCTCGATCCAGCGGGGCAGCGGGAGTAGATGATCCACCTGAAACTCCAACAACACAACAAAGTGGTGTGGTGGAGAAATTAGACGGACATGGCTTCGCCAAGCGGATGACCAAGAGGTGGAGCAGCGGGAGGAGGGAGAGAGATATGACACTGTGTGTGGAGAGGGAGGTCCAACCCCTCTTTATATAGAAGGGGGAGGAAGCCAAGAAATTTTTGTGCCTCCACGTCTCCCCTCATCATGTGGGTGGAGTCTCCACTCAACCCACTCATTCTCTCATCAATTCCCACTCAAAATTCCAAGGGTTTTCTTTAATAAATAAATAAAATAATTTCATGTCTTTATTTTTAATATTTGTTAATCCTATTAACAAAAAATAACTCTTACCCCCGTGAAATATTTTTTAATCAAAAAATAACATATACCACCTTGAACTATTTCAATATTCCCCCGAAACAATTTCGGTGTTGTCCAAACATTTCTCCGATATTTCGTATCCACTCAATCGCGTCATCAAACCTTAAGTGTGTCACCCTACGGTTCATGAATAATATAGACATGATCGAGACACCTCTCCGATCAATAGTCAACAACGGGACCTAGAGATCCGTAATAAATCCTACACATTCAACGATGAATCTAGTGATCGTGTGAACCATAAACATCGTAACCAATTCCCTTTGTATCGCGATATTTTACTTGTTCGAGATAAGATCACTGGTATTATCCATACATAGTTCAATATCGTTACCGACATGTACTCTTTTACTCGTTCCATGATATGACATCCTTGTGACCTAGTCACGTTCTTGCAAGTGGTGTCGATGTGATATCACCAAAAGGGCCAGAGTATATCTCTCCGTCTTTTGGATGGACAAATCCCACTCTTGATCCATGAGTCTAACCTAATACTTTCTAAATAACCAACGACACCTTTATATTCACCCAGTTACGGTGTGACGTTTGATGACATGAAAGCACTCTTCCGGTGTTAGTGATTGACATGATCTCATGGTCTAAGGATTAGACTTACTTAGTATGTTTGATATAACAATGTAAACTTAATGACTTGATCGAATTGCTATATTCACTTTGGGTCTATGTTCATCACATCATTCTAGCAATGATATGACCCCGTTATTAACAACATCCAATGTTCATAATCAGGAAACCTTGATCATCAGTTAATCAACGAGCTAGTTAAACAAGAGGCGTTACTAGGAAATCTTATTTGTTCATCAGACACACATGTATCAACGTTTCTGGTTAATACAATTCTAGCATGAGAAATAAACATTTATCATAAACAAGGAATAATATAATAATCAATTTATTATTGCCTCTCGGGCATATTCCCTTTAGTGGTACTACATTTTTGTTATCATAAAGTTGAACTTAATGACTCGACCTCGTCATGATATAACATAATGGGTGTGAGTCCATCACATCATTCACCAATGACATTACTCCATTGTCAATGGTATAAATACCCATGATTAGGAAACCTTGATCACCTGGTATAACTAGAGGCTACTCTGGACCTGGTTTGTTTACATACCACACATGTATTAATGTTTCCACTTAACACAATTATAGCATGGTATAAAACATCATTAACATACGAGTTATGATAATAAATATCCTTTATTATTTGCCTCTAGGGTATAACTCCTTCAGGTGGAGGGAGGGGGCACCTGATACATCATAAACGTATCCATAATTTCTGATGTTCCATTTTGTTTTGATACTATATGCTACATTTTCCTTTACACTTTATGCCATTTTTATCGATTTTCTTGGACTAACCTATTGACAAGATGCCACAGAGACAGTTCCTGTTTTATGCAGTTTTTTAGTTTCAGGAAAGTTGTTTTGGAAATATTCCTGGAATTTGACGAAAGAAGCCCAGAAGTCTTAGAAATATGTCGCGCACATGGAGTCTGGAGGGGAACCGGAGAGGGGCCACAGTGTACCCACACCATAGGGCAGCGCCCCCCTCTAGCCGTGCCTAGGAGTTGTGTGGGCGCCTTGGCCGCCCATCGACGTTGCCCTCTCGCCTATTTATACCTCTCGGGAGGTTAACCCTACATATTACACAAGCCTTTTCCACCAAAAACATCCGCAGCCTCCGTCATCGTCAACCCTAGTTCGGGATGGTTCTGGAGCTCTCCCTGGCACCGTGCCGGGAGGAGGATTCATCATCGGAGGGCTCTACACCACCATGCCCGCCTCCGGAATGATGCGTGAGTAGTTCATCCTTGTACTACGGGTCCATAGCAGTAGCTAGATGGTTGTTCTCTCCTCTTTATGCCTCATGTTTAAATCTCGTGAGCTGCCTAACATGACTAAGATCATCTTATTGTAATGCTACATGTTGTGTTTGCTGGGATCCGATGAATATTGAATGCTATGCCCAATGATTATCAATCTATCATGTTCTTTTCATGTGTATGTTATTTATGAGCTTGCATGCTCCCTGTTATTAGTAGATGCCTTGGCCAAGTAGATGCTAGTAACTACAAGAGGGACTATTTATGCTCGATAGTGGGTTCATGCCTCCTTTGTACTCATGCTCGAGTGATAGAAACGTAACGGGTGGGGGATGTGCTGTTGCCATTAGGGAGATAACAACGATGTTACATTATTTACATTACACACTTTTCTTAATCCAATTATCTGTTGCTTGCAACTTAATATCCAAGGTTTACTCGGATGACATTCTGAGGGTGGATTATTAGTCATAGATGCAGTTGGATAACGGTCTATGTATCTTGTTGTAAAGCCCGCATGAATCACATAGTAATCATCATTTCATGCATATGCACTACGGTGCAGCCTATATCTGTCAATTGCCCAGCTGTAATTTGTTTACCCAACATGCTATCTATCTGTTTTGGAGAGACACCATTAGTGAGCTGTGGATACCGGTCCATTTCCTTTACACTGATATTACAACCACTACAATCACTGTTTTCATACTGATACTACTGTTTTCCTACTACCATCATTGTTCTCTTTTCATCTACTGCAAACAAGTACCATTTTCCACACCATACGTTTACCTGCCAACATCAGCTGCATTAACCTTCGAAAGTGATTTCTTTCTCCTACTGGTCAATTCAACCTTGGTTTCTTTCTGAGGGGAAAACTTTCCGCTGCACTCTTCACAAACTTTCTCCTGGGATTTACCAACGTCAGCCATCAATAAGTTTTCTGACATCGTTGCCGGGGATTTCGAAGTCTTGAATAAGCAAGAAGTCTTCCATCAACTCTATCACCATAAGCACCTCCATCCAAAGTCCCAATGTGGGACTAAAAGAGGAGGGAAGATGGATTCGGGCCCCGCTCCCTTAGCCGCATGAGCTTCTAAGGCCCATATGGGGGGCCGAACCCCCTCTTGTGGGTTGCCTCCCTTTTTTCCATTTTTAATTAATTATTTAATATTAATTTAAATTAATATATTAACAAATAAATGTATTTAAATTAACACATATATTTCATTTAATACTTTAACTTCTTTTAATATCAAATTAACATTTAAATATAATTAATTCATAATTAAATATATTTATATAATATTTAATTACAAATGACTCCAGAACCCCTTCTGGATCTCCCCGAACACCTTCGGTATTATTTTCTCGAAATAATTCTAATGTTTTCCCATTTTCTGAAACGCTTCCGGTTTCTCTCTTTCCATACTCCTATAAATTAAATGTTCCCTATAACGATCTCTGAGCGTCATCAAGCCCTTAAGAGTGTTAACCCCGGTTTGGGAATACTCCATACATGATTGAGAACTTTCTCTGATCAATCATCAATAGCGGGGCCTGGACGCCCATAATGACCCATGTGCATTCCAGAATCTAAAACTGTCTTTGATCATGATCATAATGTCCTATTCCTTTTATTAATCAGATACATATCTTGTACGGGATGTGATCATTGACATCTCTATGTCATGTTCAATCTCGTTACCGACAAGACTTTTTTCACTCGTCACCGTGATAATTACATCCCCATGACCTAGTCATACGCTGCAGCTATATAGATGTAATTTCACTGAGTGTGCTTAGAGTATCTCTCTGTCATGTGCATGAACAAATCCTGATTTTGATCATACGCCTCAACTCATCTCTTGGAATATCTGATGCACACCTAAATCACCCTTTTACGATCTGACGTTGATGTAATCAAAATATCCATCCAGACAACGAATACAATATGATCTCATAGTGTGAGGATTAGGATGTTATATCTTACTAATATCACAACGGTGAACTTTTTGACACGATCACATAGTAGTAACTATAATGGGGTTGTCCATCATTTCATTCAATCAATAAAATGACCTCATTGTCAATTTATATAATTGTCACATGATTGTGAAACCTTCAATCAATCAAATCCTAATGAACTAGTCCATGTAGAGGATAACTAGGTACTTTGTTTGTTTATATATCACACATGTATTAACATTTCCCATTAATATAATTATAGCATGATATTAAAATTATTATAAACTTTAATGAGATAAACAATAAAGAAAATCCTATGTTTTATTTTCCTTTAAGGCATATCTCCTTCACGACCATGGGGGAAAATCTGCCCCCCACCGGCACTCCCCTCCCCCTTCTCGGTGTTCTCCTGAAACTATTCCGGAACCATATCACCTAATAGATAAAATAATCGAACTTATATACTGATGTTAGAAACATATTTCTAACATTCCGGAACATCCCATGTCATATATTGTCTCTCATATAAAATTCTGCCTACCACCAGCATTATTTCTCTCTTATAGTAACTTCCCCGAAACCTCTGTGATTGATACAGAACTTGTTTCTGTGACATCGTATCGACATATAACATTCCAAAAACCAATAGCAAAAACTTCTTTATCTCAATTAAAGGTTGGCACGGATTAAGTGTGTGATTCGTAAAGGCTCGATAACACACATACATGTTCGGAACTTACTGAACAATAATCAACAGTGGAGCCGTGTACACCCATGATGGCTCCTATGTATTCATGAATAACGAGAGAACCTTACAAGTTACTCATTTCACTTATTCCCTTAATTTCGCAATACAGACGATATCACGAGGTGAGACTATGTGCTCTAATCTGACCAAACTCTTTGATCATGCCACATAAAAAACTCGTTACCGATATCGTCCTATTTTCTCATCCATATCTCCGATGTCCTTGTGATAAATCACACAATTCTGGCCGGACGATTGGTTTACATTGGTGATGCTAAGAGGGCCCAGAGCATGTATCTCTCTATCGTCTAGAGGAGTTAAGTCCTACTCCCTTTGTTCCTAAATATAAGATGTTTAAGCCCTTTCCCACTTTCACATATATCTATATGTATCTAGATAACTTTTAGTGTATATGTTCACTCATATTAGTGTGTACCTAGTCAACATGAACAATATCTGAACATCTTATATTTAGGAACGGAAGGAGTAGTCTTGAACGAGGTCAGCTCCTTTAGACGCTCTAGATTATACCCAAACGTCAATGTTGTGATCCCATATTATGCTGGACGGTTAAATATTCAAAAAATAGCTTTCGATTGTGCGGTCACTAAATATTCTCATAGTATAGGAATTATATTTAACGAAAACTCCATATGTACTTTGCTAAATAGTAAATACATTACAATTGTTTAGTCTCTTTTAATAAGATCATATACTTGGCTTGGTTCAATACTATTGTTACCCTAACAATAAACTCTTATGTTTTCCTAGAATTTAACTAAGTCCATGATCAGGAAAATATGATCATCTCATAAATATAAGCTAATTTTAGAGACAAGATTAGGAACTCTTATTTTTTTTATGTCTTCACACCCGTATAAAGATTTTCCTTTCAAAACTCATTTTTCAAGTGCTATAGCGGTTGTAGCATGATGACATACACTTAATTCTGAACTTGGAGATAGAATAATAACTGAATATTATTGTCTCTAGGGCATTATCTCCAACGTGCTAGCCTCCTACCATCGCCATGTTGTTGGGCCTCCGCCAATTAGAGGTGGGGGAGGGGGGCGTCATCATGTCTCCTCGCCATGGACTTTTGTGTTCCGATAGGGACTCACTCTTGCCTAGATCTAGGGAATACAGGGGGAGCTCATTGGAGGTTGGTGGTCAAAGCCAGTAAGCCAGGGCTGGTGCCCTCCCACACATTGGTCGGGGCCGTCAATGGGCGGCCCGTCCTTGCGAACGCATGGCCAAATATGACTGTAGAAGTGGTGTCATGGTCAATTTGGGATTTCGGTGTGGTGGTTTCCTCTGGTGGGTGATACCGATGAGTTTTTGTGGCGGTGTGGGGGTTTTGAGCCTCGAATGTCGGGGCCACGGCCCTAGGCGATGGACTACGCATTTGGCTCTCCTGCGAGCAGTGCTGCAATGGTGCTAGCTACACTCGATGCTCATGTGGATGGTGGGTTATGTAGTGGCACGTTATGTTGTCAAGACGATTGTCTTCTACGATGGTCTTTCCTTGGTTTAGATCTAGTGGACCCTCTTGTCGTAGTTGGCCCCCTTTGGTGGTTATGGTGGTTAAGTCTATTTGGCGAGGTGTGTGGAGGTACCGAGCAAATTTTTTGCGCCTTGGCACTGACAATGTTGATGCCTACTGTCTTGGGGGATCCTCATTGGTCATTTTTCCCGACACCTTTAGCTATCACCCATGGTGAAAATCCTCGTCCTTCTCGGACAGACATTGTGACATCAACGGGGTTTGCCATCCCCTTCTTGAGAGCATTGTTGATGAGTACCGATGATCCTGGCCACAACGACGTTTTCGATTGCATCTGGTTGTTCGCATCGACGACCTGTTTGAGCCTTCTAGTGGTGCACTTGTACTTTTTAGCGCGTTCAGTTTGATGTGCTATTTTTTTTATTTAATTTTACTCCCTCCGTCCCAAATTAGTTATCATAGATTTTTCAAAATATAGATATATCTAGACATATTTTAGTGTGCAGATACATCCATATTTTGACAAATTTACGACACCTAATTTGGCTTAGAGGAGTATGAGGTTACCCCGATCATAATTTTTGCTCCCTAATTAACTCAGAGAGCAATCCCCACATAATAAAAACAATAATTCATGAAATAGTAGTGAAGTTTGGCTACATCAGGCTAGTCACAATGAGGAGTAACATACACTACTAACATCACATTTGTCTAGACTATGTTACTACCTTCATAATGGGTAGTAACTTATATCTAGTGTCATACAAAGATTCATTTATTGCATTATAGACTCATAATACCTTGATATGTGTGATGTTACAGTAACTAGCTATGTACTATGTTACTCCATTTGACTCTCTCTTCATTAATTAGCCTCCACGTCATCTTGTTTGCATACGTGGCACCGAAGTTAGGGCGCGTTTGGTAGCCTACAGCCCTTTTTGGTCTGAAGCGGGGCAGGGCGGCCAGAGATGAGAAGTACACATGTTGTGCATGTTGTTTGTTAGCCTGCATTAGAGAACAGGGTTGAAAGTGACAACGCGTTTGGTAGGCCACATACTCAGAAACGAGTGCACGGTCTTCGGTTCCGTTCTCTGATGCACTAACACCAAATCCACTCACCACTTTCAAAAAGTGTGAGCTTACCATCTCGGGTTCAGGCAAAGAAGAAGAAGAACCACAACAAGAACAACAACAATAACAAACACAAAATAATAGCACAACTAATATCATACTAGCTAGGTAATTAACAACCAGGGGTACACACCCCTGGCGCAAAGTAACATGTAGCATAAGTAGTTAAGCCAGGTGTACACACCCCTTACATCAAAAGCAGTAGGGGTATCCAATATACTGCCCCTACAATAACAGATCAACAACTTCATCTACAACTTCATAAACAAGTTCAGCACCGCCGGAGGATGTCGCAGAAGTAGACTTCCTGGGTGGAGTTGTCCTACTTGCACACCAGGACCTGGAAGCCCACTCCATAGAACTCCAGTAATAGGAGATCGCCAACCCAAGCTTGATGCTTTGGGAGAACTCCTCCCACCCTTGGAAGATGACGAGGTGGCCGTCGAAGCACCTTAGTTGCACGTAGAACGGGCATGATGTGGTGGTGCGAAGGGGAATACACAACTTAGGCTCACTCTCCACCATTTAATCACGCTTGTTTGTGCTTCTTGAGCTTCAATTGGTCGACGAGGAGGGTGATGATCGCCTTGGGGATGATCAACGAGTTCAACTCGAGCTCGGTGACCTCCATGCTGAAGCATTTTGGCGCGGCTCCAGTTCCTCCTTCCCAACCCGCGGTTTACGCCCTGGTGTAGCTTGGTTCTTGGCCTTCTTGATGTCCTTATCCTTCATCGCCATAGCCAACTCAGGGAGGAGAGGCTTGGTGCGCGAGTAGAACTTGTTGTGCCACATCGTGTCTTCCATGCCATCGTCCTGGAGCCGGCAAAGCTCCTCACATGTCTGTCAAAATTGAAACTGACATCGAACACTACCATATGATCGAACATAAGACATAGAGAACAACCATGAACGAATAGAAGAGATATACCACTAGCATGACCGCACTGAACACATGGAACAATACGAAGATCGAACACAACACATTAGACAATACCATGATCGAAAAGAACACTTACAACACAACAAAGATCGAACACGACACATTGGACAGTCCATGATCGAAAAGAACACTTACAACACTACGAAGATCAAACACAACACATTGGAAAGTACCATGATCGAAAAGAACACTTACAACACTACGAAGATCGAACACAACACATTGGACAATACCATGATCGAAAAGAACACATAGAACACTACCAAGATGCAACTGAACACATTGTACACTACCATGGTCAAACTGAACACTTACAACAGTACCACTATGAGCAAGACAATCAACATTTCAGCAATGCCCAATTTAGCATGGTCGAACAACACACTTACAACACTACCACTATCTAGGAGATTGAGCATTTGAGCAATGCTGAGTTGAACATTTCCCAATTGAGAAATGCCCAATTAAATATTGCTAGATTAAGCATTGCTAGATTGAGCAACCCTAGATCTAGGTGGTAGCAAAGACTATCTACTAGTTCTTACTGTACTAGTAAGATCTAGGGGTTAGTACCATTTATTTAAAGGCCGAGTGAGGCGAAGGAGTAGGCGGCCTAGAGGGACCTGCTTGATCAGGCGCCAGTGACCTTGGAGATCCAGCGAAGGACAAGGGATACACATCAGGCGCCGGAGGGTGCACCGGAACGGGGCCTAATCCCAGCGGGTGCGAAGACGGCGGCATAGCGTCACTTGTCGGCGCAAATGCGCGGCCGGACGCTATGACCTGACCGACCTGACGCCGCCACCGCCTCCCTCCTACGTGCGTCTGTCGCGGCCTCCGGAGGTCGATGCGAGATGGGGGACGCCCGATTCAGAAGAGGGAGTTTGGCGGCGTCGATTCCCGCCGCCGCACTCTTCTTCTGCGCGGTATCATACTCTGCGACTGCGCGCTTGGTCGCCGCCGAGGACCGGTGCCGTAGGGCTTCATGCACGGGTCATGGCCTGGCGGTGGTGGAGGAGGAGGAGAAGGAGCAGCGGCGGACATGGCGGACGAGGGTTTTCTCCGGGGTGGGGAGAACGAAACGGCTCGATGTGACGTGAGAGAGGAGTGGACCGTGACTGCAGTGGAGATAAAGAGTATGGGGAGTTATTCGCGTCTCCCTTCTCCACACGTGCAACCGCTCGGAAGAAAAAAGCACGCTACGCTCGCACCGGCCAGGCTCCACGGAAACGGCCGAATCAGTCGTTCCTAACGGTCTGGCCCGGAGGCACTTCGAGATTTGTGCGGGCCATATTTTTACCCGCATGGAACCACGCGAGGCCCGTCTGGGACCGTCAGGGCCTGACCTGGCGGGCTGCAGGTTACCAAACGCGCCCTTAGACTAGCCACAGTGGGGAGTATCATATGATATTCCCTCCGTCCGGGATTAGAGGTCTCCTAGTGTATTGCATCACGACCAAGGCATCGTTCCATTGGCGATTACTATTGGGGCCATATCTTCCGTTTCGACCAATAACGGAAGAGTTTCCTTATTTTTTGATTAATTGGAGAGTTAATTTCGCCATGCAGAACCGGCCGCATGCAAAAAATCTGTTTCACACGGGAGAGATTTAAGGAAAGAATAAGGGACGGAGAGAGGAAGGTGCGGCTGGGAGTGATTTTCGTCATAATTATGCCAACTTAATTTAGGGTCATTAAAGATTAGGGGCCTTGTGGGGAGCTAATTTTGGGACAAATATTTTTCCACTAGCAGCCCAGTAATCCCGGACGGAGGGAGTACTAGTATATGTTACCACATCCACAATGCATAGTAACATATCTATGATATCATATATTAGTATATTTATTACTCCCTCCATTCCTTTTTACTCCCTCCGTCCGGGTTTAAAAGTCTCCTAGTGAAAAAATATTTGTCCAGAAAATACTCTCCCACAAGGCCCGTAAGCATTAATTGGCATAAATTAGCGTGGCATAATTATGACGAAAGTTCTCACCCAGCCGCACCTTCCTTTCTCCTTCACTTATTTCTCTCCTCCCTAGTAAAACTACCCAATGCATGCCACTTAAAAATAGTGCCTCATCTGTTTGCATGGCCAAATTTATTGGAGTATCATTAAGATTAAACGAAACCTTCACTTCATTGGTGGATACGCCAAAATAGGCCTCGATGAAATAACCCACTCAACTACTGCCTTGGTCGCAATGCACAACGCTAGGGGACTTTTAAACCCGGACGGAGGGAGTACTCTACATCCTGGGTCTATATTAAGTTCTAAAATAGTCTACATTTTGGCTAGGACCCACCTAACTAATTAAAGAGAGAGAAAGCATAGTACTAATCCCCATGCTGTGAATTAATACAAGAGAGAGAAAAGCTAGTCATGTTGGTTGCTGATTGGGTGCAAATTGCATGCCTAGCATTAATTAATCATGGGTAATCGGATAATGCTTTGTATCCCGTGTACAATAACTACAATGCATGCATATGCGTGTCAAACTAGCACTAATAAATGTTTGCTTATTTTATCTGAATTTTTCCAGGATGTAGAGTAAGGGCATCTCCAATAGTGTCCATGTCATCGTAAGATAGTCTTGCCAACTCAGAAATATGCCTACATGGCAAGTAATAATGAGGTGAGAGAAGATGGGTTGTATGATATGCAACCAACAAGCTAGCACGCATGCCAAGATATTTTTTCGTTTGGTCCCATTAAAATAACTATAGGATTGGCTAGAACATACTACTTTACCAACAACTCTATCAACAAACCATTGTAATAGTTGTATGATATGTTGTTGCCTGATGAGTTGGTTTCTCTATCATACGGTGTATCATACAACCTATTGCGGAGGCCCTAAAAAGGAATGGAGGGAGTATGTTATAGACTCATATTGTCTTGAAATACGTTATGTCACGGTATATCACTAGCACATCTCTCCTCATTAAATAAGTGTCACATCATTTTTTTCTTCTGTGTGGCACTTATGATACCATCTACTCCTATTGTGACTAGTCTTACTCCCAACCACCCTTAGGTGTGTTCTAGATCCATCCATTCCATGGACTGAGCAGTCTGAACAGCACTTGTTGCAAACGCTACGCCTTCCACACAGTACCGCCATTGTTTATCTCGCCTCCAAGTTTTCCCAGGAAGTGTTCAACCATTTCCCTCACACGCAGCGATGCCCGCTCACCCCACCAATACCGCGCCCGCTACGCCGACATCGGAGCCCACGGTCGACATGAAGTCACCGCCGCCGCCGCCGCTTTCCGCCGCTGAGACCGGCGCGCCACCAAAGAAGCGGAAGCTGGAGGAGGTGGGTTTCCATCACTCGCCCTACTACCAGATCAGAGCAGCCGTCACCAACCTCCGCGGCCGCTTCCTCCAGGTCCCCACTCCAAACCCTATGTTCTCGGTGCATTCAGGCTTGGTAGAAACAGCAGTGTGTTGCATAATCTTACTAATCTTACACGTAGTGAAACTTGCTGTGGGTAAAAAAAAACTTTTCTGGACGAAGATCAGCTGATCATATGATGTTTATTCACCAAATATTCAGGGTAGAATGCTTGTTGTAGTATTCTGCTTGCTAGTCTAGGTGCGGGGAATTCAGATTATCCACTAATTTGAAGAATTCAGTGAGGGGAACAATATGTACTCCGTCCCAAATTAATTGTCTCAAAATTGGACAAAAATAGATGTATATCTAACACTAAAACATGTCTAGATACACTCACTTTTGTCCAACTTTGAGACAATTAATTTGGGACGGAGGGAGTACACAATGATGGGGCGTGTTTAAAGGCACACGCCACCAAACCCAATGGTCGACCCCTTTGGCTCGTGCTCGTTTTCTAGTTGAAACTTCAAATGTATGATATGTCCAGATAATGACATATTTCTACAGAACAGAGATCAGAGTTTGGGGAAGATGGTGGTGAGTGGTGACTGCATTAGTGGGTATGTTACAACACCATTGTTCTGTGTAAGTGTGTGTTGCCGTTGATGATGTGCGCTACAGTATTGAAACTTTACCTTCGAGATGCGCTCAGCCTGTTGTTTACTTGTGAATTGTTTTGTGATGCGTCCTGGTTCAAGCAGGAAGCTGTTCTGAATTGTACCTTTGTTGTATTTTGAAGGTTTGCCGAGCTACTGATTCCCAAAAGGAAGATGCTGCCCTTGAGATCCTGAAAGGTAAATGTAGTTCATATTTTTGTTAGAACTTATGGACTTGTGTTAATCTTTCGTGGTGTATTGCCGATGATCTTGGCCTCGTACTATTTGTTTGGATGCGGTATTGAACCATTTCCTCTAGATTTCATCTTTATACTTATAGATGCATATTGTCCTATTGACAAGTAGGATTGCCTCAGATGTTTTACAGTGAATGGATCTTTGTAAGTATGGATTTATAGTCCCCAACCCCGAGGATATTTGTAACCATTTCCATTTGACTCTACAGTTTTATATCACACTAATACATTTCTGTAGAATGTAAATGGCCTACATTTCATAGCCCTGCACTTGAGTACTTGACAAACCCCTGTTGTTTTTGTAACGTGATGCATTATGTCAGGTTTTTGTACCCACCAGTAAATATGCATATATTAATATATATGTTATTCACACAAGAAGTACGAATTTTATTTTGTACTTCTTTCTGAAAGGGCACTAAACTGTGTTTTGGTCTAGAAAACCTGTTGACTGCCTGGAGCGTAATGCTTATATATTGTTTATTGGGTAGTAATGCTTATATTTTAAGGTTCTTCTGAAAGTACGAGTTCTTCCTGATGCATCTATTGAAGATAATGAATCTAATTAGTTTGCCCCTGCTCATCCTGTGTTCCAGATATAAGAGTTGTCATGGAGTTATCCAAGAAAATGCGGCTGGAGATCTCTGCTGCTGCCGCTGAGCCTGTAGAACCATCTGACATACCGACAGTTAGGGATGTCGAGAACAAGCCTGCAGAAAAAGTGCCATCTGGAGTAGTGAAGAATCAAGTGCCTCAGATAGTCCAGGATGCAATGTTTCTGCACAATACAGGTGTGAAGGTACCACTCAAGCCTGTTGGCTCGCAGACTGCTGCGGTGGCTATTCAGCGGGTGGCCAGTGCAAGCGAGATAGCTACCCGTACCAATCATTCAGGCGAACGCGGGCAAGGTTCTTATGTCATCGGTGGATCTCCCATGGGCTGGAATTTTCGTATGTGGCCTGGAGGCAAAGCGGTCTACTATGGGTTGAGCAAAGCAGAGTGGTTGGCGCGTCAAGCTGCAGAGTGAAGTCTCACTCTCACCAGCAATCTAACGAGTACTCTGCCATTAGATCTTCAGAGACAACCTAGTTGTTTGATACTAGTAGCCCGCTGTGACATATTCGTAGTAACTAGATAGTGCATGAGATGGTACTCTTGGCACCTGAAGATGGTGAGACATGGCAGAGCATCATCTTGGAAGAAGCTTTTGGTTGAATCTGCAGTGCAGTCAGTAGTAGTATATACAATGACCTCTTTGCAGCGCAGTCAGTAGCATGTAAAAAGAGGAAGTAGGTTAAGCACATGTCAGGAAGGATGTATGTTCTTTTAAGTAGCATGATCTATCCTGGTGGCCTTTTAAGTAGCATGATCTGATCTGATAACACACGACCTATATATGCGTGCTCATGATCAATGAGCGGTTTATGTTGCAAGGTTCTCGAGCTAGTGAGACCTCAGAGCTATGACGAACTAATTAACCAAAAAATTCATTGATTGATCCACACGAAAATCTCCAAATCAACAGTAATTGTGATGATAGATTCAGTTAATCCTGTCGGAGATGAGCTCCGCTCTGAGCCGCCCTCATCTCCCGGGCAATTGGCTCTATAGCTCAGGCGATTCTATCGATTCCTTCTCACGGTGGGAAACAACATTTGCGACGAGGAGCAAGCCGCTCTCACTGCCGAGCGAGGCTACGCTGCTTCTCCGTCACGCAACAGGTCGCCTCGTGCTGCTCGGATCGAGTGATTCCTGCGGGAAGGGGAGAAGGTGGTGATCGGATCGACGCTGAAGCTGCACATGTTCGCGGCGAAGCCGACGAGTCTGATTTCCCCTCCTTCTACCTTGGAGTCATTGATTCCGGTGAGTTCACTGTCGATTCGGTGTCAATGACGAGGTCCGCCATTACGGTCGTAGGCCAAAGGAATCCTGGGTTCCAATCCTGGGACTGAGGCGGGCGGCAAGGTAGCTCGGCCCGATAACCCGCTTGATGTTGGATGTATGTCTGAATGGCAATAATATCTATAGATCCGTTTTATCATTATGATTCGTATTACTATGCTATAACTGACATGGTTACTGAACATGAGATCCAGAGAAAAATTTACGCTCAAGTGTAGTAACATGAACAAAGTATCAAACCATAATCTTGTCTTTTACGACTAATTCATTGGATGCTTGATGACTATGTTTTCCTGGTCATGGACATTATTTATGTCATCATATTGTTGGTAAGGAACAATGTGGCTGGGTATACCCTAGTAGTTGATATGTTAAGAGGTTCCACTAATACATATTCTGAAGGTTTTACTTTGATACTATCAAGAGTCACACCGTAAACTGTGTGAACATGAATTTAGCCACTGGGTAGTTCTAAAGGAGTATGTCACCTCGATATTCTAAGATGGGAATTACTCCTTCGTAGAAGGAGAGATACATACCTGGGCCTACTCGGTATTCTTGATGTCCATAAGTTCTAAATACAATGCATGATGATGATACATCATGTGGGATATCGTATAATGTTGTAATGAGAAAGAGGAAACTTACGAGTTAACGAGACAAGACAAAGGTATAGTGGAAACAGAGATTGTTCCACGGCAATACCGGAACCCATAGTCTCGAGTAAGTTCGGTATCCTGAGTAATTACAGAATTGTATAGTGACCAAAAGGTTCAACAATTTGTTTTTTAGTTTGTGGGAGTAAATATGGGAGTCCATGGCCCAACTATTGATTATTGGAAAGGAAAGAATTTCCAGTTTCATGACTACACACTATTAAACCTGTAGGGGAAACACATTCAAGTTAGTGCTGATTTATGTGTATATCGGTAGGTTCGGATAAATAAGGAGTATCATCGGAACATGGTTTCTGCGTGAAAGATATATTTTATATATCAGAGAGAATTTATACTCTTGGTATTGGATGCCCCAGAGTAATAGAAACAATTTTTGTTACTACCAGAATTTATTCCGGAGATGATATGAGAGAGGATTGAGGTTGCACGATTTACAGAACAAGTGCAGGGGGACACGAGATGTCCCGGGATGTCGGAAATATATTTCTGACATTGTTAGATAAGTTCGATGATTTTATCTATAGGTGTCACATGGCTCCGTAGGTGTTTCAGAGGATTTTCCATTTAGGGGGGGGGGGGGGGGGGGGGTGAGTACCAGGAGGGGGCATATTCCCCCTCATGGCCGAACCCTAATTCGGGGGCTGCTAGGTGGGGCTCAGTGGGTCAAAAGTTGGTATTCATCATCCCGGTATTTTCCCTGGATTTATTGGAGAGAAAAAGAGAAAAGATAAAAAAGAAAAAGGGAAGGAGTGGGAGGTTGAGTTGGACTACACCTCACCAATCTGAGTTGGGCTAGGAAGGTGGTGCGGCCACCTTCTTGATGATGCGGCCAAGACCTCCTACCCCAATTAGGACTCCTCCTCGCACTCTATAAAGGATCCCAAGCCTCAAGGCAAAGCATAATATTGGTCTCAAGCCTCTCTCTAGTAGAATTAGAGGGTATAATTAGAACATCTAATTAGACCCCCTCTAATTGAATTAAAACTTCTTCTAATCTGTGTTTTGAGGTGTCCTCTCCCGAGTAGATCTAGCTTCTAATTACCCTCTCTCTCTCATGTGTTGAGAACTCCACCTTCATATACACATGTGGCGGCTGGTCCTGGACGACGAAGCGCTGCCGAATTGGCCCCGATGTATATATGTATACTCTCAAAGGTGTAACACTCTGCTGAATGAAGGTGCTGGATACGGGGAGTTGGTAACATCCTCACCCACAGGCTTGTGCGTGAGGATCTTCAACAGGGTTCATCGACATATTCACTAACACCTCTTCCACATCTATAGCGATTGGTACATGATCTCGAAACCTAGATTTGGGAATTATTATTCACTTCTATCTGCATAGTTAGATCTTGGCGTTGCGTAGTATGCATGGCAAAAAATTTAATTCTTGTTGCGTAACTCATCACTTGACAAATGTCCGGTGGAGGCGGGTACACGTGGTGTCATTTTTTCCACTGATGGTGAGGATTCCTCTAACAATATGACCCGTCATGGCGGAGGTGGGGGTAGGTGGGGGACGGGTATATAAATATCGCCGCACTTCACCATTTCCCATATCTATTCGAGCAATTCTGGTCGAAACCTAGGGTTTCACCGTAGATCTCACCGGTACCCGAGACCTTCAAGCAATATGACCCGTCTGGCCTGGGAAGGTTGCGAGGGACCCTAGATCCTTTGTGCAAGTTGCGTCTTCTCCCCCTCACCCAAAATCCAAATTGACAGCTCCGATGGGAGATGGTGACGGATGTTTCGTGGCTAGGAGGCGCGAAGGAGGAGACGGGAAAGGACCGCCGGTAGGCGGAGGTTGCGGTGGTAGTGGAAGGAGTGGTGGAGGACCTCCACCAAACCGCAACATGATCTGACACCGGGAGGAAGGCGCGGGCTAGAGCTCGGGGTCAAACTCCAACAACAAGTGTGAGGCGGCAGCGGCGGGCAGTGGAAACTGGAAGCAGGAAGCGCCGCTAGCCTTCACCAAGCGGCATCCGCAAGCGGTGGTGGCGCCCAATCCTACACCACTGAAAGTGCACTATGGAAAACTAGACGGGGGTTTCAATAGGTTGACTACCAATTTTTCTTCTTTTCCTTTTAGTTTGGGCTAAACAAGTAATACAAGGTTCTCTAGATGTGCATCTAGGTGAGCAACCTATGTGATACAAGATAAGATACACAACGGTAGTAAAACAAAAGGTAACAAGATAAACCACAAGTGTAAACAAGGAGACAAGGATATGTTTCCCGTAGTTCCTTCTCAAGAGAAGTACGTCTACGTTGGAGAGGTGGGGAGCCACCTAGGCACTCCTCAATAGCACGGTTGTGCACACGTTATTCTCTTTGAGCTTCTCCGGTGAGGGAGATTCTCGTTTCCACTATGAGGTCGACTTGAAGGCATTGACCAAACCCTTACACAAGGTTGAGGACACTCCACAAGGTGGATGGAGGCTCTCAAACAATCTGAAGCTTCTTTGCAACAAGGTGGAAGCTACAAGCACAAGATCTACTAAGGTTTCTAGGCCTCAAGTAGGATTCTAGATCTACTAGGATGTGGTGGATGGATTTGCAATTTCTTTGGTTGAATCACGGATCTAGGTCTCCTCTAGCTCTCCACAAAATTATGGAGTGATTGGGTGGTTGGAGAGGGAGATCTAGGAGGTTGAAGCTTGCATTAATGGCTAAGAGAGAGAGAGAGAGAGAGAGAGAGAGAGGAAAAATCTTAGCATTTAAGATGTAGGGGGAGGGCTTTAAATACCCCTTCCCCAAATCTGGCCGTTGTCCACTCCCACGCTACACCGGTACCACCGGTGGTCTTCACAGACTGGAGCCCGCGCGGCTCCTTTTCTTCTTTGCTGGTTCTTCTGTGGCGGAGGTACCGGTGGTACCGACGGAGGTTCTGCTCACTGGTAGTACCGGTGGGTTCCGCCCTGGCCTCCGCTGTGATGCACCCGAACGTGGTTTTGGCGGATCCTGCACCGTTAGCGCCACCGGTACAAAACCCCCACCTGTTACTGAGTTGGACAGGCGGAGGTACCGGTGGGAACACCGGAGGTTCCGCCCACCGGTACCACAGGTGGCCTCCGCCCTGGGCTCCGCCGTGAGCCACCCGAAGGGGGTTTTGGCGGAGGTACCACCAGCACCACCACCGGAACCCCCACCTGGGAATGGGATGAGAAACAGTAAGGGGCCGAGCTACCGGTGGTTTCACCAGAGCCTCCGCTGCCTGTAGAAACAGTTTCCCAGATTTGTCTTTTTGAGCTATTTCCTTTTGGATAAATATTGTAAGCCTTTGAGAATATTTATTGGGAGTATTTTGACAATTTGATAAGTATCAAACAAACCCTACACATGCTCAAAATAGAGATTAATCCTTTAGTTATGTTGTCATCAATTATCAAAACGGAAGATGATCTTTGATTCTCCCCCTTTTTGGTAATTGATGAAAACACAACCATTTGCATCGCTAGGTCACAATCAACATGGACGTAGCTCTCCCTAGAGATATGCTCCCTTCATGTTGAATGGACTAAGCAAGAGAGATATGATGATAATGAGAAAACTTGCTAAGCACAAATATTAAGGAACCCATAAATACGATAGAGTTAAAGCACTAGGTTCACATGTCTTACACCATGCATAACGAGGTTCACACAATACGAGTAATAAACATACGAAGTCCACAAATAACCAACTCTCTCAAGAAAAACGAATAACAAAAAGAAAGCATGAATTGAGAGAGAAAAACCCATACAAATGCCCGACGCTCCTAAATAGATGTCTCTCCCCCTTTGGCATCAAGATACCAAAAGAGGAGAAAGACCGATGCTAACGCCCCAAGGTTCACTCGGAGGAGTTTTCCATGCTAGGAGGACGGGCACGACAGTGAGAGCTGGTCACTTCTTCTCCAGGATCCTCATCAGACCATTCAATGATATCACCCTTGGAGTCCTTGGTCTTCCACTTGCCCCAAGTAGTAATGCTATATTCAACGGGAGAATTCACGGTCTCCCCTGCATCACGACGAAGCTGTCTTTCTGCCTGTGCTGCCTTGCGGTGCTTGAGTTCTTTGTCATGGTGAAATTCCCACTAATGCTGCTCGATCTTCTTGTTCACACGGAACACCTTCTTGAGAGATCGAGCCATCCACTTGAAGGCATTGTCATAAGGAGGAGGGCGAGAGGGCCCGACTTCTTCTTCCTCTTATTCATCAATAATAACATGCGGCTTGGCCTTGCCCTTGCGAGGAGCGGGAGTGGGATGCACAATTGGCTCGGTGTGGTCCTTGATAAGGAGCCTTTTCTCCATGCGCGGGATCCAGTTGGTGTCATCAAGGGGATCTTCCGGGAACTTGTCATTCCACACACGCAAGATGATTTTCATGATGAATGGCTCGAAGAAAGCATTCTTCCTTTGCACAATGACATGCCACATTTCATGCCATATATAGTCAAGCACATCAAGCTTTTGAGTCAAACCGGAGAGCCTCTTATCATGAGTAAGGAGCAAGAGATTCTTGATATAGCCTTGGCTCTCATCAATATTGCCCGCCTTGGAGTTGATTGTCTCCCGATAGATACGAAACATGATATCATAGGTGGGGTAGAGGCCCTTGGTGAACCCAACTGCAAATTTCTTCCAATGATAGAGAGGAGTAAGTTGATCCTTATTGATGGTGGATCCGTTGGCAAAGTGAACCCGGAACCACTCGCGATCATACTCTGGGCCACCACCAAAGGGGCCCTGATCCGGATAGCCGCCGAGAAGAACACCGACTTCGTACCACTTGATGGTGCGTTTCTTCCCTTTTGTCATCCAAATGAGGTGATGCTCGGTTTTATTGGCAAGATGAACGGTGGCCAAGAACTCACACACGAGCCCCTCATAAAAATCTTGTTGCACTTGCATAATGGGGCGAAGACCAACAACATCAATAATTTCTATAGCTTCACCAAAATAGTTGGGCTTCCTCTCCATGTGACGAAGATTAATAGCATGTTGAGGAGCAATGTTGTCCTTGGGCTTCCTCATGAGAATCTCACTGTAAATCCGTGCTTGGAAGACGGTATGAAACCGAGGATCACATCCCCAAAACTACGGCATCAAGTGATCCCGATCAATGATATACGGGTTCTCACGACGAGTATCCAAGAATACAACTCTCGGACAATTGAGAGGCAGATTTCTCCTTCCGGGGCAAAGTCTTCCCCGGGGCCAGGAACCTTGGCTTGCACTTGGGTTGAGAGGGATCCAATGTTTCTTCGATCTCATCCACTCGTGGTGCCTTGCGACCACCCATCTTATTGGTACGAACTCCCTTTGAACCGGATGCATCCGCATCCATGGTGAAGGGTGGAGGAGGAGGAAGACCCCCAGAGCAGTCCAAGGCGAGGAGAAGGCCTCCCGGCGGTGGAGGGCTCGTCCCGGCGGCGGAGTGGACATGGGCGGTTGTGAGGAGATTGGGGTTGGGGTGAGTGGGGGAAAATGAGATCTAAGTTCTCTTCCCCCGCTCGTCCTAGGGTTATCCCCTCAGAACCGCAGCGAGTGGAGGCTCCGGTGATTTCACCGGAGGTTCCGCTCGACCCAACTTTAGCGCGCCAAGAAAAAGAAAATGAGAGCATGGAGGTGAAAATGAGCTTTTGGGGAAAGGAAGCTTGGGTTGGATAGTTGTAACTGTCATACGAGATGCATTACTTGATGCGAGTTCGCAAGCTGCAAACGAGAAAAAGCCAAACTCGCACAAGTTGCCAAGGGGGGAAAGTAGTATGCGCGTGAAAGAGCCAAAATAAAATCAACTCCTTGAGTAGGTGGTTGGTGGCCGTGGCCACCATGTTTGAGTGTATACTTTGGCACCACTAAGATGTATCTTGGGTCCAAGAGTACTACTCACAATTAAGCACAATAAGTCACAAAATGACTAAATATGCATTGAAGAATTGATTTCCGCATAATAAGAGGAGGGTACACTCATGAGTTGAGTGACGCTCCCCCTATGTCCATGCCTACATCCAAACCTAATAAAACTTATAGTGAAGGTACTTGTGCAAGATCTCAAGTGAAGTTGGATGAATCTATGACATTTAATTCATTTCTCAAAGCTCGAAATCTTGGTTCATCAAGGGCCTTCATGAAGATATCCGCAAGTTAATCCTTGGTTGATAAATATGAGAGATCAATATCACCCTTCTCAACATGATCCCGAATAAAATGATGATGGATCTCAATGTGCTTCGTCTTGGAGTGAAGAACGGGGTTGTAGGCGATCTTGATAGCACTCTCATTGTCACAAAGAAGAGGCACCTTGTCAAAATGAATACCATAATCCTTCAAGGTTTGCCTCATTCACAGCAATAGGGCACAACAACTTGCCTCAAAAATGTACTCGGCCTCGGTGGTGCAGAGAGCAATGCAGTTTTGCTTCTTCGAAGACTGATATACCACAAGTATAGAGGATCGCGTGTAGCCTTTTCGATAAGTAAGAGTGTCGAACCCAACGAGGAGATAAAGGTAGGATAAATATTCTCTCAAGTTCAATCAACCACTGATACAACTCTACACACACTAAATGTTTGCATTATCTAGGAAATAAAACTAGAGGAATAATACGGGTATGAGAGATAGCTTTGCAACATAATAAATACAAGAAAGTAAATGTTAGTGCTGCAGCAATAAAATATACTAAGTAACCATAAACTAACACTACCATGAGTGTCGAAAAGTGGTCGTAATTGTGGTGGCTTTGTCCAAGATTAATTAGTGAAGATATCGGGTTCATTGTCTTCGATGCAGTTTTCTATGTGGGAGAGGCAAAGCTAACAAGCTCTCACTATCCAATGATTGCAAGTACTTATGATTGGAACTCTAGCAAACATCCGTAACTACTAGAAGATACATTCAGGTAAAAATACCCAACCATAGCCTTAAGTTAACGGTCCTCTTACTCACATACGTGCAACTAACCGGTTTGAGTCCTTAGATTTCTGTCACTCCGGCAGAGCTACGCCCCTTCTTTTGCACATACTACTAACCCTATGGTGTTGATCCAAGTGCGCACAAATATAATGGACACCAAAGGACAGTACTATATCAACATACAACTCTAATGAACCAAAGACATTCAACCAAGCAATCAAAAGACAAATAAACTGCACAAACATGACATAGATCATAGGACAAATATTATAGAATTAAATACCATGTTTACATAGGACGGTACAGAGGTTTGTGGGAGGATGAACCACTGAATACAAGGAGGAGATGATGATGGAGGTGTTGGTGAAGGCGGCATCATGGCGGAGAGGATGGAGAAGAGGCAGCACGTGAGATGCAGGGCGGCGCCGGCGGCCGTCGGCGGCGCTGGGGGCTCCTCCTGCGCTGGCCGGCCATCAGGGGGAGCGCCGCCCCTTAGCCCCCTTACTCCATAGCTTCTTGGTGCTGTAGATGAGCCCTCCCCCATGGAGATGAGACCATGGGGGAGCCAAAATTCGTGCCTTTTGGTGGCTGTCCAAGAATTGGGGTTTTCCTCTCCTTATATGTGATGGGACAATGCTCCCCGGCCCTCCGATGGATGGCCCCTTGATCCAAAGGCTGTTGGAAACCTCTAGAACCTTCCTAGGGACCCCTCTCAGCCTGAAAGTCGTGGCTTAGCCTCCATCAAATATGGTAAGAGTTGGACTCAATCCCGTCACCGATTCCCGTAATCCCATAATCAGATATATATCCTCTAGTAAATTGGGTCCACAGGTAGCATACAAACTCGGATTGGTCTGTTCTTGGGATTAAATGAAATGTATGGAAATGGCCAACAACTTTGTAGGCAATTTGATCTTCAGTTGACGTTGTCTTTGGGGGTAAAACTGATGATCTCTAAAAACTGTTGGTGGACAAATTGCAGGAAAGTCAGAGTCCTTTTCCAACAAGTCTCCTTTTGTGTTTTCTTGTTAATTCCTACACATCAAAGAGTAAAACAAGAACATTGTGCACTCTTGCAACTATTAATAGGTTAGTCCAAATAAATCATAAACTTTATATAAAAACAAGTGTCAAAAGCATAATATTAGCATGAAACAATCAAAAATTATAGATACGTTATAGACGTATCAACATCCCCAAGCTTAATTCCTGCTCGTCCTCGAGTAGGTAAATGATAATAAAGTTATTTTTGATTGTAAATGCTATGATCAGGTCCTTAAAAATTGCATGATGTATGGATAGTAAAACTTAGCAATCATGTTACCTAATGAAAAGTATCAATGAACTAAGAGCTCATAACATGAAATTTATAAACATCAGCAATATTGTAATGATCATAATAAAGCATGGTAGAGTGGTATATCGCTTGCCCTTAATTGTGGAGCAAAACATAAATGCCAGGGAACCTCTGAAGTTCAAGGGAAGACTAGAAGTAAAGATATCAAAGATACAAGTATCAAAGTTATACCACAATCAACCGTGCTTTGGGACAAACACATCACACTAAGAACGACAATTATGCTCTCAAGAAGGTGCTCAAAAAATATGGTGGAGACTCAACATAAAACTAAAAGAAAGGCCCTTCGCGGAGGGAAGCAGGGATCACTCATGTGCTAGAACTTTTATTTTATTAAGAAGAGGTATTAAAAGTTTTACACTCCTCCAATCCATCTTACACAAACCATGGCTAACCGAATCCTTGGGTGCGTGCCAACAATCACATACCATGGAGGAGTGTCTATATTTTAAGAGAGGTGTATGCTAGTGTCAACGAATGGTAAACAGAAAATACAGTACGTCACAAGCCAACTAGATTTCACCAGAGCGGCTCCCATATGAAGGACACATCTGGGTAGAAGGTCATCCCTCTTTCTCTTTTATTTACACAATTATGCTTTGACTGATAAATCAGGGGAAAAAAATGTAGAGAATTTGTTTGCATTAATTTGGGGCTGGGCACCCCGCTGCCAGCTCTTCTATAAATTGGATAAGAGGATGAAGCCACTAGTCCAGGGTGTGAAATCCAATCAACAAGTGACATAAAGATTCTCTATTTACATCCTCATGAGCAAAAATAAGAACACAAAACAGGAGTAACTTTGAAAGTTTTAAAGGTAGCACATGAGCAATTTACTTTGGAGTGGCAGTTAAATACCACATGGGAGTTTATAGTGGACTCTATGGAATAACTTGGTTTTTAGGGATTTGGAGGAACGAGTAGAGCTCATACTCAGTGCAAGTGAAGGTTAGCAATAGACTGGGAAGCGACAATCAAGAGAGCAATAATTACCATAATCATGTTTGCGACAAAGTAAAATTAACCGAGGCATAAAATTTATACTAGAACTCTGAGGAAAAATAAATCATCGAGGCTTATTGACTTTTTGTTTTCAGTCTTAGCATGCGTGAGCATGTGCCAAGTCGATTCAAATGAAACAAACATAGGAGGATACCACAATACCATACCCTACTATGAATAGGACAATGCATGTTAAAATCAAAATGACATAATATACACTATTAGCAAGTTAAAACTATCCATAATAAAACATAAACTACTAAACAATATCATTTGCACATCATTTTTAAGTTTACTAAACTTTGAACCACCTCTCTAAACAGGAGATAAATAAAAGATATGACGATCAATTTATTAATATAACTGGTGTTTGATGCTAAGACAAATAAATAGTAAGATACAAACGCTCCAAGTTTATTCAAGTTTCTATGTTGCTCGAAAAACAAAGTTTAATGGTTTGCAAACCGAGGGGTTGTTGATGAAGAGGGATGCAGAGACATCCCCAAGCTTATGACTTTGGCCATTCTTCAATATTTCTCTGTTTGGTGTTCCTTCATTCTCTACGAAAAAACTTCAACATAAAAAACTTTCCCCTTCTTTTCTGCGGTTAGACATTAGTGCACTAGATAATATTTCCAAAGTGCTGCTATTAAAACAAATAAAATTTTGTTTTAGAGTTACAGAAAGGTTGCTTAAGTGGCCAACTTCTAAATAAAAGGTAATACCCAAAAGGACTCAAATGAAAACGTAAAAGAGTCCACTCTTGCAACAAAAGTCAGAATCTGTTCAGAAAAACAACAGCTGGAAAACGTAATTTTTAGGTGCACTTAAAAATGTCAGAACTTTTGGGCAATTTTTGTGCATGCAGAGGTTTAAGTGACACATAATCTGTAAAAAAATTGTGACTATTCGAATTTTCGGAAAAATATGAAAAATCAGGCAGTGGGCAGTAGATGCTGAAAACAGAAAATCCATTTTTTTACATTTGTATCAACTAAGCCAAATGGGTAAAACTTGGTACTTTACTTTTGATAAACTAAGAGACAAGAGGCTAAACAATATATAAAAATTCTAGCTACATCAATGGAAACAAAACAAAGCTGAAAGCAAAAATAAATGACGCTCCAAGAATAATACATGATATATGAAGCAATAAAAATATAGTGTCTTGAAAGAGGACCTGATATTTTTGTTGATGAAGAAGGGGATTCCATGGGCATCACCAAGCTTTGACGCTTGTACTTCTTGGATATATCCTGGGGTGACATGGGCATCCCCAAGCTTGAGCTTTTGTCCATTTTTCATCTTCTCGTATCATTCTTGTCTCCCTACACTTGAAAACTCACTCCATACAAAACTTCACACAATCTTCATTAGCAACGTTAGTGTAACCAAAATAGTAAATCCACTTTGGTTCAGTTTCAACACAAGTATAAGACCCATTAAAACATTAGCTACTTTCACAAGTTATTTTAAAGCTCTTCTCCTCAAAAGAACACCAAATGAAAAAGATTAAGAGCCAAATACAAATATTGGCAGAAATCTGTCAAAACAGAACATCAGGTAAAGATCGATTTTTTAGAAAATCTTATGTTCATCAAATAAAAAAGTTCAAAATTAATGAAAGTTGCATAACAACCTGGGCATATGCATAAAAACGTTTAGCTCAATTCGATGTTCTGGCTGAGAGAAATAATATTTTTGGTGGGAGCACACAATCTGTTTTAGGACGTCAACTTCCCTAAATCTTATTTCCTCCCTATTAGAGTCTATTCTTGGAACAAAAACAAAATAAAAAGGATAAGAAGAGGTTTCTACAGAGGTAACAACTTCCAATAATCAAAGAAAACAAAATAAACTGAAATAAAACAACACGAAAACGGAATAAAACATGGGTTATCTCCCAAGAAGTGCTTTTCTTTAACGTCTTTTAGCTAGGCATGGAAAAAGGAGGGATGCCTTGGACATCCCCAAGATTTTATGATTGAATATTCTTGAATATTTAATTGAGGTGCACTCAGGAGTTCCCACGATTGAGCTTTTTCTCTTCTCATTTATCTCGTATCACCATCTCTATTGGATCTTAAATACTACATTCACATAAAACTTGACAAAAAACTCATTAGTACGTTTAGTACTCATTAAATAAAATCCACTCATGTTAAAGTTTTGACAAGTTTAAATTAAGATTACCTACCGTATACTAACAAATTTGTAACATTTATCGATCAAATAAAGATTATAAACATTGAGTATAAGCACAATACAAAATAAGCATGACAATCTGCCAAAACTGAACAGTCTGTAAAGATGACAATTAACAAGATATCTAGGTAGCTCAAATGAATAAACTCAAAACTAATGAAAGACAGATAATGATCTCAAGTTTATGCACAAAATTTTTCAAGTAAAAATAATATTCTGAGATTTATCACGATTTTTTAAGTGAAGCATAGGAAGTCTGTCTAAACAGAATCAGTCAGTAAAGATGGAATTATTAGATCTATCTACGTACCTCAAATAAGAAAAAGTACTTCTAATTAAAGAAAGATAATAATCATTACTTTGCACTCAAGAAATTCAGGTCAATATCACTTTCTAGTGATTTTTAAAATTTTCTACGGTGGAGCCCAGAAATCTGTTTCTACGCAGCAAAGTGGCAAACTTGCATCATAAACAAACTAGAAGTTATCTATACATTTTATTTTTATGGTACAAAGGAATATGTACAATATATACAAGTTTTTAACTGAAAATCTTCCATGGAAATAATTGTTTTGGTTTCATAGGCATGAACACAAGTGTTCAAGGTCGACCCCCACTTAACCATTACTCATCTTTCCAATCACTTTCCTTTTTGTAAACATTTTTAGATACCAAGTACAACTTTTTTTTTTGTAATCCGTTTTCCCTATCCATAACTAAATATATCAAACAACTTAAAACTGGAAAATAAAACTACTTATAAATGAAAGAAAAATTACTTAGAGACAAAGAAAACAAGTGCACACAAGAACATTCACCCCACGCTATTGCTCCCCGGCAATGGTGCCAGAAAAGGTCTTGATATACCACAAGTATAGGGGATCGTGTGTATCCTTTTCGATAAGTAAGAGTGTCAAACCCAACAAGGAGCTAAAGGTAGGATAAATATTCTCTCAAGTTCAATCAACCACTGATACAACTCTACACACACTAAACGTTTGCATTATCTAGGAAATAAAACTAGAGAAATAATACGAGTATGAGAGATAGCTTTGCAAGATAATAAATACAAAAAAGTAAATGTTAGTCCTGCAGCAATAAAATATACTAAGTAACCATAAACTAACACTACCATGAGTGTGGAAAAGTGGTCGTAATTGTGGTGGATTTGTCCAAGATTAATTAGTGAAGATATCAGTTTCATTGTCTTCGATGCAGTTTTCTATGTGGGAGAGGCAAAGCTAACAAGCTCTCACTATACAATGATTGCAAGTACTTTGATTGGAACTCAAGCAAACATCCGTAACTAATATAAGATATATTAAGGTAAAAATATCCAACCATAGCCTTAAGTTAATGGTCCTCTTACTCCCATACGTGCAACTAACCGGTTTGAGTCCTTAGGTTTCTGTCACTCTGGCAGAACTACACCCCTTCCTTTGCACATACTACTAAACCTATGGTGTTGATCCAAGCGCGCACAAATATAGGACACCAAAGGACATTAACATATCAACATACAACTCTAATGAACCAAAGACATTCAACCAAGCAATCAAAAGACAAATAAACTACACAAACATGACATAGATCATAGGATAAATATTATAGCATCAAACACCATGTTTACATAGGACGGTACAGAGGTTTGTGGGAGTATGAACCACTGAATACAATGAGGAGTTGATGATGAAGTTGTTGGTGAAAGCAGCATCATGGTGGAGAGGATGGAGAAGGGGTAGCACGTGAGGTGTAGGGCGGCGTCGGCGGCCGTCGGCGGCGCAAAGGGCTCCTCCTGCGCTGGCCGGCCATCATGGGGGAGCGTCGCCCCTTAGCCCCCTTACTCCATGGATTCTTGGTGCTGTAGATGAGTCTTCCCCCATGGAGATGAGACTACGGGGGAGCCAAAATTCGTGCCTTTTGGTGGCAGTCCAAGAATTAGGGTTTTCCTCTCCTTATATGTGATGGGACAATGCTCCCCGGCCCTCCGATGGATGACCCCTTGATCCAAAGGCTCTTGGAAACCTCTAGAACCTTCCTAGGGACCCCTCTCAGCCCCAAAGTCGTGGCTTAGCCGAATCCATAAAATATGGTAAGAGTTGGACTCAATCCCGTCACTGATTCCCGTAATCCCTTAATCAGATATATATCCTCCAGTAAAATGGGTCCACAGGTCGCATACAAAATCGGATTGGGATGTTCTTGGGCTTAAATGAAATGTATGGAAATGGCCAACAACTTTGTAGGAAATTTTATCTTCAGTTGACGTTGTCTTTGGGGGTAAAACTGATGATCTCTAAAAACTGTTGGTGGACAGATTTCAGGAAAGTCAGAGTCCTTTTCCAACAAGTCTCCTTTTGTGTTTTCTTGTTAATTCCTACACATCAAAGAGTAAAAGAAGAACATTGTGAACTCTTACAACTATTAATAGGTTAGTCCAAATAAATCATAAACTTTATATAAAAACAAGTGTCAAAAGCATAATATTAGCATGAAACAATCAAAAATTATAAATACGTTATGGATGTATCAAAGACCAACACACCAAGGAGTGACCAAGGAATTGGAAAACACCGAATGTAGACTTCCTATCCGTCTTCTCTCCCGCATAATCCGCATCTGAATACCCCATGAGCTGAAAACTTGAACCCTTGGGATACCAAACACCAAAATTTGGGGTATGAACTAAATATCGAAAGATTCGTTTGACCGCTTCCAAAAAACTTTGCCTCTTGAAACCTTGCATATTTACCTACTCTATACATGATATCCGGTCTAGATGCACAAAGGTAAAGCAAAGAGCCAATCATGGAGCGGTATACCTTTTGATCTACCTCTGTACCATTAGGGTCGGGTTTCAAGTCAAGGATTGTGGACATGGGAGTCTTCATAGGCTTGGAATCATGCATATTGAATCTCTTGAGCATGTCTTGGGTGTACTTTGCTTGTTTGATGAAATTTCCTTCATGATATTGATTCACCTCAAAGCCAAGGAAGTATTCCAATTCTCCCAGCATAGACATCTCAAACCTATCGGTCATAATCTTGCAAAACTCTTCATTGAATAAAGTGTTAGTAGACCCAAAAATTATGTCATACACATAGAGTTTGCATATGAACAAGTTACCTCCAACCGTCTTGGTAAAGAGGATGGGACCGATTAAAACAACATTAAACCCACGATCCACTAGAAACTCTTTAAGGTGCTCGTACTACACATGTGGAGCTTTCTTAAGTCCATAGAGCGCCTTATCGAGTTTGTAGACATAATCGGGGTGGTCAGGATCCTCGAAACCCGGAGGTTGCTTGACATATACTAACGCATTAATGGGACCATTTAGGAAATCACTCTTAACATCCATTTGTTGTAACTTAAAATTATGATGAGATGCATAAGCAAGTAAGATGCGAATAGATTCAAGGCGAGCTACGGGGGCAAAGGTTTCACCAAAATCAACACCTTTGACTTGAGATAAACCTTGAGCCACCAATCTTGCCTTGTTGCGAATGACGATACCATCTTTGTCTTGCTTGTTCTTGAACACCCATTTGGTTCCGATAACATTCGTACAATCCTTGGGTCTTGGCACTAACTTCCAAACCTTGCTGCGCTCAAAGTTGTTGAGTTAATCATGCATGGCTTCAAGCCAATCTTGATCTTCGAGAGTGTCGTAGTGAGGTAAAGACAGATGCCATAGGGTGGCTAAAGTTTGGGGCCGATGGACGCTGTAGGTATTCGGGGAGGGATCTCACGTCACGTAGACGCGCTCAGAAACACTGCAAACACCAAGATCTACCTAGGTTCAGGACCCTCGCGTGGAGGTAACACCCCTACTCCTGCCTACCTCTCTCTTTATGTCTCAACCGAGTAGCCATAGTACAAAAACCTCTCTCAGCCGAGTAGCCATCTATTCGTTCTCCCTCTGTGTTTGGTGCTAAGGCTTGTAATAAATGCTCTCCGGGCCAACGTCCCTCGCGCAGGAGGGGGCTGGCCACCTTATATACTGGTGCCCAGTCGAGTAAACAACGATTAAAGTACACGAAGTGACACCTCTACTGTGACAGCAGCAACACGCTTCCGTGTTCCCGCTGACGCCGTTGCGAGAAGTCGCCGCGCCGTCCGGCTGACAGGACTTGTCCACCCTGTCAGCCTCACAGAGTATGTCTCTGACACGTCTTGTCCCCCTTGTCAGTGACAGGACGTGACATGCGCCTATTGTCGAATCTGCATCTCAACAAGTCCCTCGGGTGAACCCATAGGGTTTCGATTAGAAGAACGTGTAGGCGCTGGTGACAATCATCGGCTAGACAGGGGGCACGATTTACCCAGGTTCAGGGCCCTCGCAGAGGTAAAACCCTTACTCCTGCCTCTATCGATCCGTATTAACGAGTAGATCGGTTACAATGGGGGGTTGCTCAAGTCGAGAGTATGATCTCGATCTCAAGGCTTGGTGATGCGGTATTTCTTGGTCCCTCTCCTGTGGTTCTCCTGGCCTTATATAGGTGGCCAGGTCTCAAACCGTACCCAAAGAGGACTCGAACCCTAACCTAGAGTCGGTTACAAGTTTCCTAACTTGACCCGCAAGGCTTTGCGGGTGGGTTTCAATTGGGACTTCTAGAGTGATCCATGACGCCTCCTTTAGAGCTTGGGACATGGGCCTGAGACCGGGTATGCTCACCCGACAGGCCGAGGATCCATCCCTTCATCAGTAGCCCCCGAGCGTTTACTTGATTGAGAATCCGTCGAGTGGACGCTCAGAACTCATCTTGGTTTCTTTTCGACTGGTGGCTTTAATTGTTTGAAGAGGATGTGTATCCTGTATACGATGCATTCCTTATACTCGAGTATCGAGAAAATAAATGTGCCTGTGTGTTTGGCTGTTTTCGCAGAAGGATGTGCCTCAGTTGCTTGACTCTCCCGAAAGCTCAGGGCCAGTTAGTTGCATCTAGGGAAAAAACAGTTCTGGCCTACACAGATTCAAGACCTCTGACTCGAATCCGGTGAGTTGATCATTGCGACTGGGCCGTAGAGGTCTTATCGAGTCGAACTTAACCTAATAGGGTACCCGGCGCGTCCGCTAGGATTTTTCTTCATGTTGTTGACACGGAATTTACCGGAGGACGCAGCTTGAGTGCGATTCCAGGCCATCAAGAGAGATCTTTTGGGTCTTACCTTCGTATTCGAAAGAATACGGCATCCAGATGTGCCTAGTCGGCCGAACGATCTAGGGGATTGATGTGCGTACATAATATAACCGAGTGGCAGGAGCTGCATACTCGCAAGTTTTGTCCAGGGATATTCCGAGTGAAAATGTCTCCCTTGTTTTTGTGCACAAAGATTTTTGTGCTTTGTAGTCTTCTATCCATACGAAAGAGTTTTCGTGTTTGGAAACCTTGTCGTGCCCATTTGAAAGGAATTTTCGTATCTGGGATTTTTATGCGAAAGAATTTTCGCATCACGGTTTTCCCATACGAAGTTATTTCGTGTCTGGGGCTTTATGCGAAGGAGTTTTCGCGTCTTGATTTTCCCATACGAAGTTGTTTCGTGTTTGGGGTTTTTATGCGAAAAAGTCTTCGCGTCTTGATTTGCCCATACGAAGTATTTTCGTGTTTGGGACTTTTATCCGAAAGAATTTTGAGCCTGATGATGTTCACAATGACGTCATAGCGCACTTTATCCTCCCGATGGCACGTGACGGAGCGAGAGCAGAACGCTGGCCCACCTTGTCAGCTTTTTGACCGAAAACGAGACGTCGTTTCCGGGTTTTACGCGAACTGCGTGCAGTAATTGCACACGATCTACTGTTGGGATCGTGGCACGAAACAGCCTCCGCCGCCCTTTCGTTTCAGCTTCACGCGTGGCAGCCTCGATGGGTGCCACGTTGCTCGATGAGCGGCCAGGATTGGGTGACTCCGTGTATATATACGGTCCTTAGGTAAAAGGTGAAAATTTCCCGTCATTCGCTTCTAGTCTTCGTCTTCCTCGTGCCCATATCTTTTTCTTTGAGCTTGCACCAGCACCCATGGCAGGAGGCAAGAAA